>OX451740.1:780522901-781122901 GCA_948472305.1 Vicia faba
AACTTCATGGAAATGAATACTACATTTCTTATTCACAAACCTAAGGCTAAATGTTCCTAAATAGAGAGATAGGAAGTTGACAAAAACCTGTTTCAGCTGACTTCGTGTAGGGTAATGTGGAGCTTTTCAACAAGGCTTGAGATGTCTGGGAGCTTGCTTGGACTTCACTTGACCTTTTCCAATACCTAGCTTGCCTTGAATGTACTTAAATCAACCAGTACAATTGGTGTTTGTGGTTTGGGATAGCTTGGATGGATGGAATGGAAGGTGTTTGAACAGGTTTTGGCCAAAACGCACGAGCCAAATGAGTTATGGAAGTCAAGTTGCAGGTTCTGCCCTGTTTTGCCAATGGATGGTGATTTCTGGCTAGGGGATGTTTAGAGGCTCAAGCAATCGTGTTTCTGGCTCAGAGGGATGTGTGAAAGATGTTCAAAATGCTTGCCCCAGTTTATTTTTGCTGGTGTTCAAGTTTTTATGTTTTGGACATGTTTCTTGTTTTTGAAAAAAATGTGGGAAGTGATTGAAACAGGCCTGTACAGGCTATCCTTATGCTTGCATACTTTGCCATTGGCCCCTCCAACTTGTAGATTTGATTAGCTGCATAAGATATGGATCAATGCTCAAGAAATTAGTTTTGACATAAAGCATGATTTTAAGCAAAAATGGAAACTTTGCTTTTTCTACTTATGGATTAATCCAAAGTGCAATGCTCTAATGACCAAAACAATGCCTTAGACCAATGGTTTTGCATTAAATTATTGAGTGTGAAGTGGTTTAGAGGCCTGTAATCTAGTGAAAAGCATGCTGACTTGAAATTGCAACTTGGATGAACATGAATTATGCCATGGATGAAAAGTGAGTTTTTGCCAACTTCAAGCCTTCGATTCTCCCTAACCACAAATGTGTTTGGAGAGTTCCAGGACATTTTGGAAAGCTTGCAACATGCTGTATATTCCAAATTTGAAATGCAACTTGAGATTCCAAGTGGAACTATGTGAAAAATGGCCAAGAAGATAGGTCCAAATCCTGCCTAAACTAGGGCAAAATTTCACTAAGTTAAAAGTTTTAGGGACCCTTGTTCCAAAAATCATATATTGAGATCCAAGCTTCTTTTGAGAAAACTTTGTAAATAAAAGTTGTAGAATTTGTGGAGCACTACAACTTTCATGTTGGAAGTTTTGTTTGAATCCAATTGCATCATGGTGAAAATGTTGGGCAAAGTTAGGAAAAATTAAGAAAATTTCATAACTTAGAAAAATTCTAAGTTATGCAAATTTTCAACTTTAAACCCTAATTTGCAAAAATGGGTTTCTTGATGAAAAAGTTTCATGTTTTGACATGTTTTGATGAATTGTGATCCTTGGCACTTGATTTTGATCAAAAAGTCAAAGTTTGACTTTTCAGTGTACAATCAAATTTTGATGAGTTGACTGAAAAATTCATCTGTCAATCCAATGCAATTGAGGTCTTTTGAACTTGTTGAATAGGTCAAGATGATGCAATTGATTCCTTGAGTCCATGCTTGAGCCCAATTTGCCATTGGCTAGGTCAAAAGTCAGAAATTGCCTTTGTACAGTCAAAACCCTAAAAATGACTATTTTGCCCTTTTGGTGATCTGATCAAATATCTTGTGGAGTTGTGGTCCAAAATTGATCAAATGGTTCATATGAGTTTATAATGTTGATGTGGATAAAAAATTATGAGGTTTGACAGTAAATTGGCCCAGTTGACTTTTTCCCCAAAATAGCTGATTTCTAGGTCAACTGTCCAATTGACTGGGCAAAAATTTGATTCAAGGCTTGAAACTTGGTATGGACAAACTTATGAGTCCAATATGAAGTATGAAAGTCACTTTGAGCATTGGAGGTCCAAAAATCCTTGTGCAAACTCAAACCCTAATTTAGGTCATCAGTGCAAGGAGATGTCTTGGGTAGTGCAAAACCCTAATCCTGTCTGGAGTTCAAGGAGCCTTGTGAGGGGAAATCTTGATAAAATGAGAGGGAAAATTTTGGGGTACAACACATACTGTAAGAAGTTACATTAATATTGTAAAAAATATAAGCGCGCGCGATGAAACGAAACGAGAGAATTAGGGTTTTGACCCCATCTAAACCTAATTGAAAGAAAAATCATTTTTTGTGATTTTTATATTATTTTGAGAAAAATATAGTTTAATTGAATAAATAAAGAAACCTAATTAGTAATTAATTTCAATTAAGAAAAATAATTAAGTTAACCTATTTTGTATTTTTATTTTATGAAAATAAATAAAAATTTAATCAAGAGCAAACCCTAAATTTTTTTAAATTGATTTTAATTATTTACAAAAAGGTTAAAATTACCCTAAATTAAATATTAAGTTAATTTGTTAAAATAAAAATCTAATTCTAAATTTTATGATTTCTTATGAAAAAGTGAAATTAATTTTGTGTTGGAAAAATAATTAAATAAAAAGAAAAATTAGAGAAAATAGAATGGGCCTGGTTTTGTAGCAAAGGAGGGGTTGTCGTTGGAAACTCTTGGCCCAATAACTTCTGGTCTCTTTGACTTTTCCTGATCTCATGCATGCACTTGACTGGGGTGTATTGTGGACTTCCATGTGAGAGGCCTTGGATCTGGCATGCTGGGGATCTGGTGATTGAAGGCTGATGGCGCATGGTGGTCTTATGGGACGCCTATGTACCTAATTATGCAAAGCAAAATAATATTGAACAATATGGGGACCTGGGGATCGAACCCAGGCCCCTAGGCATTCTCAGCTGCATGATGACCATCTGGGCTGGCTTGGTTTTTTGTATGAATAATAATAAACAAATATTATATGATAAAGATAAAAAGTGAATTCTGAAAATGCGCGAAATTTGAATGGGCCAGTCAGGGAAGGCCACATTACTTTCTTCTTCCTTCCGCCGTTTCTAAAAGTTTCTGGACTTTTACCTATAGTTATCTGGGCGTAGGTACAACCCTGTGCATCTCCAAAATCCTATACAAGCGTGATAAATGCAAAAAAATGGTACCAATCAACTTGTGGAAACCTCACGAGCATCATGGTATCCTTATCCATGGCCAATTGTACCTGTACACAAAAACCCTAAAAACGAAGCAAGAACCCTAATTTAGCAACTTGGGTTGGATTGACTTTTCCTACAAAAACCCTAATTTACAACTTTTGGGTTTTGATGAATTATGACCAATCCTTGAGGAATCATGATCAACCCTTGATCAAATGATGAATAAAACTTCAAAATGAGGATGTTGACCAAAAATATTGAAGTTTGACTGTATGTGGGCCACAGTTGACTTTTGCCCTAGCACAGTCGATTTTCAGGCCTTTGAGCAATTGACTCAGCAAACTCCCTCTGCAAGGTTTGAAACTTGACATGAATGATCTTGAGAAAATTTTAGGACAATGGTGAGCATTTGGGACCCTTTGGATTCAAACATCTTGATACAAAATGAAACTCTAATTTGGGGTAGACTGCCTTAGGAGAGAGTTTGTCTGGTTAACCCTTGGACTTCCTTGAGCAATTTGAGGACCTCACTTGAAATGTATTGAGAAATATGGGAGGGAAAATTTTGGGGTACAACAGCTGCCCCTGTTCAATCTTCTTAAACCTGAGGATGTAGATTAGCTTGTCTGCCTTTCGTAATCTAAAGGTGGAAGATGATTGAACACTAGAGTGCCCAGAAATTTGCACTCGCATGAAGTGATACCAGTCTTGCAATGTCGGGAATGGGCTTATAGATGCCATTTGGAGGTTGATGTCGGCAGATGGGCTTAAAGATGCCATCATAAGAAGTGTCGATCGCATAAGATATTCCTTTGCGAGAGCCCGTACACATGTTGTTGAAGAGGACTATGCTGGGGAATGCTGGTCTCTGTCTTGAGAGAGATAAAGTTTTAGGAGCTTAAATTGTCCATTACTCAATTGGGGAATCATCTCTTAGTCGAGGAGGTGAAAATGAATTGCTATCTGGTCGTGCTCCAGGCTTCACAGTGATTTGCTGAGGAAAATAAGATCGACTGCTATCTGGTCGTGCTCCAGGCTTCACAGCGACTTGTTGGGGAGATGAGATTAAACTTGCTATCTGGTCGTAATCCAGGCTTCACAATCTCTCAATTCTTATCTGGTCGTGTTCCAGGCTTCAGAAGGAATCAAGTGGTTATCCGATCGCATCCGGGATTCAACTTGAATTTAAGGCTTACTAATATCCGGTTGATTCCGGGCTTCTTAGTAATTGGCCAAGTAAACAGTTATTTGGTCGAATTCCAAGCTTCGCAGTACCTCATACTGTTATCTGGTCGTGTCCAGGCTTCAGTATCCTTTGCCGCTATCAGGTCGTGATCCAGGCTTCACGGTGTCTTATACCATTATCTGGTCGATTCCAGGCTTCATGGTATTTTGTATTGCTATCTGGTCGATTCCCAGGCTTCAAAATAACTTGCTGAGAGTTAAGCTGTTTTCAGGTTGATTTCCGGGCTTCATAACTTGAATTTAAGACATACCACTATCTGGTCGATTCCAGGCTTCGTAGTATTTTGGAGAAATCAAGATATTATCCGGTCGAATCTGGGCTTCATAGCTTGAATTAAAGATATACCACTATCTGGTCGATTCCAGGCTTTATAGTATTTTGGAAAAATCAAGATATTATCCGGTCGAATCCGGGCTTCATAGCTTAAACTGGAATAGAAAACTTGGTATCGATTTGACTGAACCAGAGAAAACTTATGAGAATTTGATTGTATCTTTCCCTGAAAGGTAAAGAGTTAGTCGTATATAATGTCATGGTGTATGAAATGTGTTGAGTAATGATGTTCTCAAAATAAATAAGATTGTGTTGTATGATGCGTATGCGCATGCTATAATGTATGAATATGCAATATTCTTGTGATACTCTCCAACTGGGGAGAATAAATCTTGGACTGCTGTTGGAGAGTATAAAGAGTTGAGTTCTTTGTTCTCACTGGGGATAATGACTGAAGATGATTAGCTGGAGACTTGCGTCTGTTCTGCTTGAGAACAAACCGCTGGGAGAGACTCTGCTGAAGAATAATTTGGCGAGAGGATGACTCTGTGGGGAGGAGAGATACTCCATTGGACGATCTACTGATTTGGAGAAACAACTCCGCTGGGGATAAACTACTGTTGCTAGTGATAATGAACCCTGTCAAGGATTGAATTTCTGCCTGTGGAAGAAATAAACTCCACTGATGGTGAACTTCTATTGTTGGTGATAGATAAACTCTGCTTGGGGAGAATTTTGCCGATTTATTCGTGATTATGAACCTCGGCTAGGGAGAGTTGTCACCACTGTCTTTGGGTACTTCCTACTCTGCGGGGAGTGTATGCACCTTTAATCACATTCTCAAGCTGGCTCTGTCCCTGTACCTGGTGGGTAGAGTAATTGTAAGGTTTGGACACTTCTTGTTTGCCCCTATTCCTGGAATTATGAGTAATTGTCTTTTGTTTTTCATGTAAACATTTATGAGCAGTGATTATTTTCAAATGCATATATCAAAAATGAACCATTGGACGTTCTTGCAAAACAAAACAAAAAAAGGAAAATCAAGTTGAAATTACTTGTGAAAATGAATTGTATTGATTTTGAAGTTGTCCTGTAATAGGCGTTTTGTACAAGAGGCTGACGTCCTAGTAAGAGAACGCCGCCGGAAGATAGAAATTATACAATTTGTGTAAAAGAAAGAAAAACAGATATGTGAAACAAATCCCATTTGGTTCCACCTCTGCTATTGCCCTTATATCTTCGAGCGTCTCATCACTTTGCTACTTGGTCAAAGGTGGATCAGATTGATTGGTGCCATCCGAGCTTGATAGTCGATACCGAAGTCTGGTTGCAAGATGATCCAATGAGACATAGTGTTACGCTTTGATCCATAATTTTTTCCTGGACCGCCCTTTTGGTTTTTCAGTCCACCGGGATACCCTTTTTTTCCCAAGCTTCCTTTTCAGGTTTTCGACCTTCCGATGTACAGTTTTTTCATTTTCATCCCTTATTTTTGCCCGAACCTTTTTGGTTCGCCGGGAAGCCCTTATTTTTGCCTAGGCCAGTCAACCTAACGGGTCTTTGATTATGCGTATTATTTTTTTCACTATGTCTCCATTGACGGGGTGAGGAAGGTCGTCACCATCCATAGTGGTTAGAATCATAGCTCCTCCTGAGAACATGTTCTTAACCATAAATGGCCCTTCGTACGTAGGGGTCCATTTTCCCCTGGGATCACCTTGCGGCAGTATGATGCGTTTGATCACCAGATCCTCGACTTGATATTCCTGACGTCTGACTTTCTTATTAAAAGCCTTGATCATTCGCTTTTGATACGTCTGACCATGACAAATAGCAGTAAGTATTTTTTCGTCGATTAGGTTCAGCTGATCAAGTCGGGTCTGGATCCTGTCGTCTTCGTTCAAACCCACATCCTTCATAATCCGGAGAAAGGGTATCTGGACCTCAATGGGTAAGACTGCCTCCATGCCATATACCAGAGAGTAGGGTGTTTCCCCTGTTGATGTCTGCGCTGAGGTACAGTACCCATGTAGAGTGAATGGTAACATCTCATGCCAGTCTTTGTAGGTCACCGTCATCTTCTGCACAATCTTCTTGATGTTCTTGTTAGCCGCTTCAACAGCCCCATTCATCTTCAGCCAGTAGGGAGAAGAGTTGTGATGCTGTATCTTGAACTGCTTGCAGAGCTCGGTGATCATCATATTGTTGAGATTTGTACCATTGTCCGTAATGATCCTCTCAGGTACACCATATCGATAGATCAGGTTGTGTTGGATAAACCGTGCCACGACATTGTTGGTTATTGTAGAAAAGGAAGCTGCCTCAACCCACTTCATAAAGTAATCAATAGCCACCAGAATGAAACGATGCCCGTTAGACGCAGTAGGTCGGATCTCCTTGATCATATCGATACCCCACATTGCGAAAGGCCAAGGAGTTGTCAAAACATTCAGAGGAACTGGAGGTACATGCACCTTATCAGTATAGACTTGGCATTTATGACAGGTCCGAGAATGCTGATAACAATCGGCTTCCATAGTGGACCAATAATATCCCGCTCGTAGGATTTTTTCCGCCATGGTATGTCCACTGGAATGAGTTCCGAAGGTACTATCATGTAACTCTTCCATAATCCGTTCTGCCTCGCTTTTGTCCACACATCGCAGTAAGGTTGAATCATGGTTGCGCTTATAGAGAACCCCATTGCTGATGAAGAACTTTGCGGCAAACCTTCTCAGAAACTTCTTGTCATTAACAGATGCCCCCTCGGGGTATTCTTGAGTCTCAAGATACCTCTTTACCTCGTGGAACCAGGGTTTATCTGCTACCTCTTCAGTCTCAATGTCATAGCAATGTGCGGGTTCGTCCAACCGTTCAATGGTAATCTGGGGAGCTTCATTGTCCCACCTAACCTTGAACATAAAAGACATGGTAGCTAGCGCGTCCGCTAACTGATTCTCCTCTCTTGGGAAGTGTTCAAAGTTTACCTCCTCAAAGTGTGGGAGCAATGTCAGTACATATTCTCTGTAAGGAATAAGATTTGGGTGCTTCGTATCCCACTCGCCTTTGATCTGACTGATCACCAGAGCGGAATATTAGAATACACTCAAGAACTTAATCCTTAGGTCAATAGTAGCTCGAAGACCCAGGATACATGCTTCATACTCCGCCATATTGTTGGTGCAATTAAAACATAATCAGGCGGTGAACGGAGTATGACAACCCTTAGGAGATATGATCACAGCGCCAATGCCATTACCCAACACGTTCGATGCTCCATCAAAATACATAGACCATCGGGATCCTTCCTTGGGTCCTTCATCCAGTCCAGGTTTCTCACAGTCGATCACCAACATGATGTTCTCATCTGAGAACTCGAAATTCATGGATTGGTAGTCATCCACGGCCTGATGCGTCAAATGATCCGCCAATATACTCCCCTTGATTGCTTTTTGGGTTGTGTATTAGATGTCGTACTCAGTTAAGATCATCTTCCATCTTGCTATTCTTCCAGATAAGGCAGGCTTTTCGAAGATATACTTGATTGGGTCCATCTTTGATATCAATAAGCTGGTGTGAGTCAGCATATACTGTCTCAACCGGCGAGCATCCCATGCAAAACCGCATCAAGTTTTCTCGAGCAGTGAGTATCGGGTCTCGCAGTCGGTAAACGTTTTGCTAAGGTAGTAAATAGCATGCTCTTTTCGGCCAGACTCGTCATGCTGCCCCATCACATACCCCATTGAGTTTTCCAGCACTGTCAAGTATAAGATCAAAGTCTTCCTTCAACTGGAGGCATCAGAATAGGTGGCTCTTGGAGGTATTCCTTGATCCTTTCGAAAGCGGTCTGGCATTCATCATTCCATTTTACCACTTGATCTTTCTTCAGCAGCTTGAAGATTGGCTCACAAGTAGCGGTCAGATGGGAAATGAATCGGGCGATGTAGTTTAGACGTCCCAAAAAGCCTCTAACTTCTTTTTCTGTGCGGGGAGCTGGCATCTCTTGTATAGCTTTCACCTTTGCAGGATCCACCTGAATACCCTTATCACTGACGACGAAACCTATCAGCTTACCAGACCTTACCCCGAAGGTACACTTGTTTAGATTCAATCTCAACTTATTCGTTTTCAACCTGTCGAACAGTTTCTGGAGATGGTCAAGGTGTTCTTCCTCAGTCTGGGACCTTACGATCATTTCATCAACATAAACCTCAATCTCATGGTGAATCATGTCGTGGAACAAAGCGACCATGGCGCGCTGATAAGTTGTCCCAGCGTTCTTTAACCCGAAAGGCATGACCTTGTAGAAAAAGGTGCCCCACTGTGTAACGAAGGTCGTCTTCTCCATGTCTTCGGGAGCCATCTTGATCTGATTGTAACCAGAAAAACCATCCATGAAGGAGAAGATCTTATGCTGCGCGGTGTTGTCGACCAGATCATCGATGTGAGGAAGTGGGAAATCATCCTTGGGGATTTCCCTATTCAGATCTCTATAGTCCACACACATCCGTACCTTACCATCCTTCTTAGGCACTGGAACAACGTTGGTAACCCACTGCGGGTAAGAAGTGACAACTAAGAATCCTGCGTCGAACTGTTTCATGACTTCAGCTTTGATTTTCTCAGATATCTCAGGGCACATACGACGAACCTTCTGCTTTACCGGAGGGAAGTCTTCCTTGGTTGGAAATCGGTGTACCACAATATCAGTGTCTAAACCAGGCATATCTTTATAAGACCAGGCGAAGATCTCAACATAGTCGCGTAGCATTGTATCAATTGTTGCTTGACACTAGGCTCAATATTCGCACCTATCTTGACCTCTTTCATGTCTTCCTTTGTACCCAAATTTACCGATTCGACTAGCTCTTCGTAAGGCTGTATGGCCCTCTCTTCCTGCAGTAACAGTCTAGCAAGTTCTCCAGGCACCTCATAATCATCCTCACATTCGTCCTCGACTTGGGTGATCGGATTTTCGAAGTCATAACTGGCAGTAGCAGAGTTGTTATCAATGGGATCCAGAGTGGATATGGATCTACATTAAGATATGCGAGTGTGTGTAAGAGAATAAATGTTTTTGATAAAGCGAGAGACAGAGAAAAGAAAAACAAGGAGCACAAAATTTGTAATGCAAGAAACGTCCAATGTTTTATTATTGATATATGAAATGACAAGTAATAAGCCCTCGCAAGCAAAGCCAAGGTACCTCGGGCAAGGCACCGAGTCATAAATTTTCAAACTGTTTATTACAACTCTTAAAACAAAAGTCAATTACTGTGAAGTAAAGGAAATAGGTATGAAGTCTTTCGCCGTCCAGTTGTTCAATCCACTATTGGTTGTAGGGTAGATCCAGCTGTCGATATCTGAATATTCTTCACTGTCTTTCACCTCATTAACTCCCGGATTACTGATGTGCAGAGGAGGTCTTCCAATCCGTGCGCGCCTAACAACCCTTTGAGCCCCTGTAGTAAAGCCTAAACCAAATTTGTAAGTTTTGTGCGTGAAATCAGGGAACTGAACCCAATTTGCACACTCACCTTCTTCAATTACAGCCCTAACATCCTTGAGAGAAGCCATCTTCATCGGAGGTTTGTCAGTAGCAACTTCAGTTGACGCCAAAGTCTGGGGGACCTCTTCAAAGTTCTGACAGGGGGTTTCGATGAATTCCCCATCCATCTCCACGTAGCAGAAGGAGTTGAGATGAGTCACCATGTACTCCTCTTCACCTTGTACTGTGACGATCTTCCCCTTTACTAGATATTTCAACATTTGATGGAGCGTGGAAGTCACTACCCCAGCCTTATGAATCCAAGGACGACCCAGAAAGCAAGAATATGATGGTCTGATATCCATCACGTAAAAGGTGGATGCAAAAGTCTGAGAGCCAACTTTAACAGGGATGCCCACCTCCCCGTGCACCATCCTTTTTGACCCGTCAAAAGCCCTGACCACAATATTGCTCGACTTTAGAATCAAACCTTCAAAGTCCAGACGGTCTAATGCTTTCTTTGGAAAAACATTTAATGAGGACCCAATATCTACTAGTACATGGGCCAGAGTAGTGCCACTGCACTCGATCGAGACGTGTAGAGCATCATTGTGATTTCTTCCTTTAGCAGTCACATCTGCATCTGAGAAACCCAGCCCATTGTCGGCAGTCAAAATAGCTACGCAATCTTTGAATTGATCGGCTGAAGTTTCCTGCGGCACATGCGCATTTTTTAGGAATGCAATTAAAGCCTTTGCATGGGCTTCATAGCACAATAATAAGGACAACATAGAGATTTTGGACGGGGTCTTCCCCAGCTGCTTGACTATGTTGTAATCGCTCTTCTTGATAAACTTCATAATTTCCTCTATCTCCTGCTTAGAGGTTTCCACAATGATCTTCTTAGGTGCCCCCGTCCGGGCATGCTCACCTGTGATTTCTTTGCCCCGAGTCCCAGATGGCTCGGCGTCAGGGGTAATAACTGGAATAGGAACTGGGATAGTAGTTGATGTACTAGCAGATGGAATGACAATAGGTTTGTGGACAGTCAGAGGGGAAATCTCTAGAGAAAAGAGTCTTCCGCTTCTGGTGACCTTGCTAGCCCTGACAATATTGCTGACATCAACTTCCTCACTCTTTAAGTCTTCTTTAACTCCATGGTAATACACATTAGCACCATAGTGCCAGGGGACAGCCTTATCCGAAGCGTATGGAATAGGACCAGGGACAATAATTATTAACGGACCAATTCTTGGAACAGGTGTAATCCTAACAGGTTTTCTTGAGGAAACCTTGTAAGGATTGGCGGAAATGGTTATGATGGCAACATCTTCAATTGGAGCCAACAGAATCATAGTCTTTTCAAACAGGATCTCTCTATTATCCATCAGGCGCTGAACACCTGATTTCAATAAGTGGCAACCAGTAGGCAAAATTGAACACATGTGGTAACCTTCACCACAACCCGAAAATAAACCAGCTGACAATAAATTCTTCTTAACTGTCATCAAAGGAGTAGAAATTTCTTCCACGAAAGTCACAAATAAATCTTCGTCCACAACATTTACTCCATGACCGTGTTTGGGCATGGGAGCAGTTATGACGTTGGGCTTCTCCGGAGCGTCAAACTTAATTTCTTTGGCTTTGATCAGGTCTTGCACCTTGTTCTTCAAAGCCCAACAGTTCTTTGTATCATGACCTGGACTTTCGGAATGATAGGCGCAACGGGCATTAGGATTATAGTGAGGAAAATTGGTGTTGGGGTTCTTCGGGGCTTCCCTCAGAGTTACCAGATTGGTCTTCAATAATTGTGGTAGAATTTGAGACAAGGTCATATTGAGCCGAGTGTACTGCCTCTGTGGTCTTTCCACCCTTTGTTGATTGTTGCGTTGTGGAGCAATGGTGGGTCTTGATATCACTACCGCATTTACTGCTTGACGGTGTTCGGGTCTGCTCTGACTCCTCGAGCCATAGACTGCACTAGCTTCTTTCTTACCAGTGAAAGGCTTCTTTACTGCACTTGATGAAGTATCCTTCTGTATCTTACCACTTCGGATACCAGCTTCTACTCTCTCTCCAGTCAAAATTAACTCAGTAAACCCAGATGATGAACTGCTGATCAGATGATTGAAAAACAGACCAGATAACATCCCCAGAAACATGTCAACTAACTCCCTATCAGACAAAGGGGGTTGGACTCTTCCAGCCAAATCTCTCCACTTTTGAGCATAGTCCTTAAAACCTTCACTTGCACCCATAGACATACCCTGAAGGTGATTACAAGTGGGAGCCAGGTCGGCGTTATACGGATACTGCTTGTAAAAAGCAACCGCAAGGTCTTCCCAGTTTCAGACATTAGCTCCTTCCAACTGATAAAACCATTCAAGTTAAGTCCCTGACAGACTATCTTGAAAGAAATGCACCCACAAATTTCTATCAGCAGTGTGGGGTTGAATTTTCCGGACATACGAGCGGAGATGGAGTTTTGGACAGGATACTCCGTCGTATTTAGCAAAAATCAAAGCTTTGAACTTATGAGGGATCACCACTCCCGATACCAGTCCCAGCTCTCCGAAGTCCAAACCAGGGATTTTCTGAATCTCCATAGCACTCAGGTGGTCTTCTAGTTGTTTGTACCTATCCTCAGCAGGAGGATATTTCTCTTTATCATAATCCATATCATTATCAGAGTTGGCAGGACTGGAGCCTTTTTCTTTTTCTTGGTTCTCCCCTTCTTTGGATGAAGAGGTTAGATCAGCTTGCTGTTTCAACCTGTCCCCAAACCTTTTGCCCATATTCAGAAGAACAACCTTCTTCTTCTTCTTCTTCTTCTTATCTTTTTCTTTCAGAATCAAGGCCTTCAAATCCTCCTGCCCTTTAGCCAAACTTAAGAACATCTGTTGGAATTGGGCATTTTGTGCCTGAAGATCTTTGATAGCTTGATCGGAAGACATAACTGCTGAAATAAATAGTGGAGAAGATGAGAAACCTGTAATGGTACCTATAATGGTGTGCATGATAATGGGATGCATATGTAATGATTTCAAAGACTTTGGGAGATTTAAATTTGCAAACCAAAAAATAAACAAACTTTATTAGATTAACTGGTAACAAGGTTCAACAATGCCTTTGAGGCGTTACAAAGAAATAAATGGAAAACAAAACTAAACTAGAAACATCAAAAATCAGAAATCCCATGGACGCCTCCCCTTTGTGCTGATGTAGTCATTGATCGTTCTTTCATTCTCGAGTTGCCTGGTGAGCTTCAAGATCTTCCTTTCTTGCTCATGGTACTTTTCTCGGTAGGTATCCCTCTCCTCTTTTAGCTGAATCCAGGATCTCTGCAACGCCCCAAGATCAGTGGGCATGTAGGGATAAAGGACTGTATAAGGAATGCCCTCTTCATTGGTGGGCTCCACAATCACCGGCAATACAACTTCATAAGGCATCCCAAGCTTCTATTCTCGAGCTCGGACCCACTGGAGATAAGGCTGCATCGGAAGGGAAGTCCTTGGTCCTAGCTCTTGGGGGTTAGATCTGTTCACCATGCCCCAAGCTCGTATAAACCTCCAGCGATGCTCGTCAACGTCTTCCTTGTAGTCAAAGGCAATATCTGTAAGAAGTAGCTCATGAGGACCGTCTCTCGGAGCGCGACCAAACTGTCGTAAAGCTAGATAAGGACTGTAGGTTATACCCCCTCTGATTCCAAGCAATGGGACATTAGGGTATCCCCCTCAACAATCAATAACAGTAGTGCTTTCCATAACCCTGGAACTCCAAAGAATATCTGTATGGGAAAGTGACATTAACTTGTAGGACCATCCCAAACCCTCTTCATTCTTCAACACAAACATGGGGAGGTGCGAAATAAACCACCTCGCCAGCAGCGGCATGAAACACATGAGAGTCCCTCTTCTTCGCACAGTATGAGTGTAGAGGGCATGCAAGATATCACCCAATAAAGTAGGCACAGGATTACGAGAAAGGAATATCTTAACCGTATTCACATCCACGAAGGAATCCAGATTCGGGAAGAGAACCAAACCTTAAATAAGGAGAGCCAAGATATCTTCGAGAGTCTTAAAGTCCAAACTATCCCAGAATAGCTGAGCTTTATTTATCAGAAACTTGGCTAAGAAACCTTCAACCCCGCTTCGTGTCTCCCAATTGGATACTACATCAGCCCGTTTTAGATGTAGAGCTGAGGCAATATCTTCCGGTCTAGGAGTCTCTTCCATACCTGTGAAAGGCACCTGCTCTATGATGGATATACCCAATAAGTGAGAGAACTCCTCCAAAGTGGGAACCAACTGGTAGTCTGGAAAAGTGAAACAATGATGCACAGGATCGAAGAACTAGAAAAGCACACTCATCATCTGCTCATCAAACTTGGAGGTAACCAGGCTAAGAAGCTGACCATGCCTCCTAATAAACAAAGAAGTCTCAGACACTCTTGAGGCTCACTCTTTGAGTTGAGAAGGTATTTTCATAAAGCTAACTCAGATGGTGTTTCTGCGCACGGAAGCCATAATCTGCAAAACAGAACAAAGATAAATCCCCTCGGTCTTTGAAATGGTTAGTATAATGAAGTATGCATGTTATGTCATGATGCATGATATCATGATGAAAACAAACAACAGGTATAACAGATAACAGGCATGGAAAAGACAAACAAGTCACACAAAAGCCCTTAAGTTTAAGGCTTGCATGGGGTCAAAGGTATTACCCTCTTGAAGTTCAGTTGGTTTCAACCTGTGCTAGCAAAAGTAATCGGGTTCTAGAGGTTCTCAATATCACTGACCATCCTCCATTGGTCATGGTTTCAGCTCACGCAATCTTTTCTTGCGGTCGGAACTATCTCGAGAGTATGTTCTCAATGAGTGTAGCATCGAGTATCAACCAGTTCTCAGCTTTACACCGAGGCCGGCTATCTCACTACTTTCTAATGGCCAAGTTGGTCGATTAAAGGTTCTAAGGTCAGTTGATGCTTAACGACACACATAGCGACCCCGTATTCTCCTCGTTTCTCCACAAGGGATACCGGTACCAACTAATGTGCCACATCAACGTAGCTACTGCTTCAACCGTATCGGTCTATGCCATATAGTTCCCTCACAGTTTATTGCTACTTACCTAAAAGGTGTCCCCAGATCCAGGTTAGGATCTATAGTAACTCCCAATACAAAACCCTTAAAAGTAAAGAAACCAAAACAAACAAGAGAAGAAATTTTATGATGAACTATATCCTAAGGTATACCCCACTTATTAAATCCCCAGCAGAGTCGCCAGTTCTGTGATACGGTGGCAGAATCAAACTATTTTGAAAATGCTGGTTTGCGTTTTGCGTTTGTGTTTGCAAAATGTCACGGTAAGCAAGAGTCGCCACCGACTTTTATTTTATCCAACTGGAAAGGAAAAAAGCACCGAAAAATTTCTTTTTCGAGATATTCTGAGTACGGGGGGTAGATTATAGAAAGGGAAGGTGTTAGCACCATTTCTATCCATGGTTTTCCATGGGCTCTTAGGTACTAGCTCATCTTTTTAAATTGCTTGTGTGTGTTTGTTTTAAAAAAAAGTTTTTGTTTTACTTCGTTTTAACCCTTGCTTCTGTCTTCAAGAGTGTTACGAAGTTGTTTTGAAAACTTTGTTTGAAAAGTGTTTGGTGTAAAAAAGTTTGTTTTGAGCAAGTACCTAATAGCATCTACCAACTCGAAAAAATATTATTTATGTTCTTGTTTCCTTTAGACAGTGCTACCCTACTATTGAGAAATAGGAAGCACCGTCGTTGGAGTTGTAAGAGTCAATTCGTAAGGGACGTACGATCACTAAAGCAATGTTAGAACGTCTTAGTAATAACCCTAATGTCTTAAGATCATATTCGAGGCAACATTTCCGAGGCAACCTTTCCGAGGCGACGTTTCGGAGGGGACTTTTGATCTTTGTTTAGACAGGAGGGCGACCACTAAAACACCCTATACTTAATGACCATTTACCGAAGGCAACCGAAGTGAGAGTATACCCTAGGAGTGCGCATGTGCGAGTGATTTGATTTCAGTTATTATCTTTGCACATTTAGGGTTTGCTAGCCATTTTAAATTAACATACAATCTTGTCATATAATCCTATTATCATACATCTAACAGTTAATATTTGCAAGAAATAACAATGCGGAAAAGTAAAACCTATGCTATTACAAGGCTTCAGAGTAGGGGATTGATTACATAGCCAAAAAGCCGTAAAACGATAAATAAAAGAGAATCCTAATTAAACTATTACATATCGTAAGCAGTTACATTAATATTGTAAAAAATATAAGCGCTTGCGATGAAACGAAACGAGAGAATTAGGGTTTTGACCCCATCTAAACCTAATTCAAAGAAAAATCATTTTTTGTGGTTTTTATATTATTTTGAGAAAAATAGAGTTTAATTGAATAAATAAAGAAACCAAATTACTAATTAATTTAAATTAAGAAAAATAATTAAGTTAACCTATTTTTGTATTTTTATTTTATGAAAAGAAATAAAAATTTAATCAAGAGAAAACCCTAAATTTTTTAAAATTGATTTTAATTATTTACAAAAAGGTTAAAATTACCCTAAATTAAATATTAAGTTAATTTGTTAAAATAAAAATCTAATTCTAAATTTTATGAAAATTAACTTTATGATTTCTTATGAAAAAGAGAAATTAATTTTGTGTTGGAAAAATAATTAAATAAAAGAAATTAAATAAAAAAAAAATTATAAAAAATAAAATGGGCCTGGTTTTGTAGCAAAGAAAGGGGTGTCGTTGGAAACTCTTGGCCCAATAACTTCTGGCCTCTTTGACTTTTCCTGATCTCATGTATGCACTTGACTGGGGTGTATTATGGACTTCCATGTGAGAGGCCTTGGATCTGGCATGCTGGGGATCTGGTGATTGAAGGCTGATGACGGTCTTGTGGGATGCATGTGTACCTAATTATGCAAAGCAAAATAATATTGAACAATATGGGGACCTGGGGATCGAACCCAGGCCCCTAGGCATTCTCACGCTGCATGATGACCATTTGGGCTGGCTTGGTTTTTTGTATGAATAATAATAAACAAATATTATATGATAAAGATAAAAAGTGAATTCTGAAAATGCGCAAAATTTGAATGGGCCAGTCAGGGAAGGCCACGTTACTTTCTTCTTCCTCCCACCGTTGCTAAAAGTTTCTAGACTTTTACCTACAATCATCTGGGCGTAGGTACAACCCTGTGCATCTCCAAAATCCTATACAAGCGTGATAAATGCAAAACAATGGTACCAATCAACTCGTGGCAACCTCACGAGCATCATAGTACCCTTATCCATGGCCAATTGTACCTGTACACAAAAACCCTAAAAACGAAGCAAGAACCCTAACTATGGCATCTTGTTGTACAGTTAATGAAAATGCAATTAAGTACCACCATTAGCTTGCAAATAACTCATAGATTAAGGATATGTCAATAAAACATGCTAACTATGCCATAATTATTGAATTCGATTTCAAAAAAATTTGAAAACCGTGGGGTACTTACAATGCAATTCTGGATGTTAGGAAGCTTGTTAATGGTTGAAACACGTTCCTGAGATGTCCAACAAACGTTTGGGATGCTTACAATGCTTTAAATTGGTCTGCAACTTAGAAATCAGTGTGCCACTTTTTTCCAAATTTTTTGAAACTTGATTTCTTGTTTACACGCCTCTAATCTCCTTGTTTCTGATCTGAACATGTTCCTTATGTACCCTAGAAAGAATTAGGGTTACAAACTTGTATCAAATCTCTCCAATTATGATTATTGAATCATGATTTGATTATTGTGCCAAATCTTTCTAAATCAAGCAAAACTCAATCTTTTTGTGTCCAAATGATCCTTTCCCGATTTGATTCCATCTCTAGCTATATAATAGACCTAAACATGCACAAAATCTCAAGCTTTGATTAGTTTTTGAGATTTTCATGATTTTATTTTGATTTTATTTGATTTAATTGAAATAAAATCAAAATAAATGACAAAAATAAAAGAATGACAAATAGAAAGTATCATGGGCCGTGGGTCATGTTACAAACTCAATACAAGCATAAAAGTTGGGCCCATTTGACAAAAATTGTAATTTTTGGGCACTTTTGACTTTTGGCAATTTCGCAAAAAGGGTCAACTTTTCCATTGCATAACTTTCTAAATTTTGACCCTAGAGATGTGTTCTTAGACTTTTTAGTAAGCTTAAGATGTCCTCTAAGAAACCCTTTTGGTCTCATCTCAATTGAGTCTTCCATGTTCATGTATGAAGTTTTGACAAAAAAGGTGTTTTTGTTGACTTTTCAAAATGACCTATAATATCCAAATTTATATCTTCTTGTGAGTGCATATTTTGAACTTGGGATATGAAGATGAATTGTATGGAATTACATCATCTTCAAAATTAGCTTTGGATGGGTCATTTTTGATAAAGTATGAGAAAGTTATGCTTGGTCAAAGTTGGGTTGACTTTTCCAACAAAAACCCTAATTTAGTAACTTTTGGGTTTTGATGAATTGTGACCAATTCTTGAGGAATCATGACCAACCCTTGATCAAATGATGAATAAAACTTAAAAATGAGGATGTTGACCAAAAATATTGAAGTTTGACTGTATATGGGCCACATTTGACTTTTTCCCTAGCATAGTCGATTTTCAGGCCTTTGAGCAATTGACTGAGCAAACTTCCTCTGCAAGGCTTGAAACTTGACATGAATGATCTTGAGAACATTTTAGGAAAATGGTGAGAATTTGGGACCCTTTGGATTCAAACATATTGATACAAAATGAAACCCTAATTTGGGGTAGACTTCCTTAGGAGAGAGTTTGTCTGGTCAACCCTTGGACTTCCTTGAGCAATTTGAGGACCTCACTTGAAATGTATTGAGAAATATGGGAGGACAAATTTTGGGGTACAACAAAATTCCTTTCACCGGTTTAGAAGAAGCTCCAAAGCCATAAGTTATTGCAACAACTTTGCATCTGAAACGGTATGATATTGTATCCAATTGGGAAACAAGAAGCGGAGTCAAAGGTTTTCTAGTCAAATTCCTATTAGAGAAGGCTCAAATATTTTGGGATGATTTGGATTTCCCAGATTTTGAGGAGGTTCTGTCCCTTCTAATTTATGGTCTAGTGTTGTTCCCTAATCCAGACTTACTCATAGATGTGAATGCTATCAAGGTTTTCCTCTCTCGTAATCCTGTGCCTACTCTACTCGGAGGCATCTTATATACCCTCCACACTCGTACAATGAAGAGAAAAGGGATTCTTATGTTTTTCATGCCATTGCTGTCAAAGTGGTTTATTTCTCACCTCCCTAAATCAGTATTGAAGAATGAAGAAGGGTTGGGTTGGTCGCGAAGGATAATGTCACTTTCTCACTCAGATATTCTCTGGTATTCCTGATCTATGGGAGATATTTCTGTCATTGACCGCTGCGGGGAATTCCCTAATGTCCCACTACTCGGTATTAGGGGAGGCATAACTTATAATCCTTCTCTGGCTCTGCAATAATTTGGTTATGCTCGAAGGGATGGACCCCGTGATATGCTTATCTAGGGCATTATATTTAACTATGAGGATGATGTTCAAGGGTATCGTCAGAGGTTCATACGAGCTTGGGGCATGGTAAACAAATTTGATACCAAGACCTTGGGGCCTAAGCCTTCCATCCCTATCGAACCTTACCTCAAATGTGTACGAGCATGCGCTCAGAACCTTATAATGCCGTATATATCCATCTTACTAGTGGTTGTGAAGCCCATCATCGAAGGAGATGTTCCTTATATAGTTCTCCATCCTGACATGCCCACTGATCTTGAAGAGCTGCAGAGATCCTGGGTTCAGTTGAAGAAAGAACGAGATACCTTTAGAGATTATTTCTATGCCAATGAGAGAAAGTGTTGGAGCTCACGAAGCAACTTCATGAAGAAATTATTCTTAATGTTTATCTCGACATGATGAGGAAGCGCCCATGGGAAACCTGATTGCTTAGGTTTTAAGAGTTTTTAATTTTCAATTGTAAGCCTAAAAGGCAATTGATTTGAATTCTACTAATAAAATCTTTGTTTCATTTTGGTTCACAAATTTAAATTTCCTGAAGTCTTTGAAAACATTGCATAAGCATATCATACATTTCATTGCATAAACAGGTATTTCAAGACATGTTTCTTATTCTTTTCGCTGTTTATTTCAGCAAAAGAAATGGCTCTCGAACAGATAGTGAAGGACCTCCAAGCTCCAAATGCTCAGTTTTAGCAAATGTTCATAGCTCTGGCCAAAGGGCAAGAAGACCTGAAAGCTTTAATTATCAAAGAGAATACCAAGAAGCCAAAGAAACTAGCTAGTGTCTTTAATTTTGGTATAATATCCAAAGGGCTGGCTAGGCGAGCTCTAGATTTTGCAACCACGTCAGATGAAGGGGACAATCAAGGAGAAAAGCCCATGGAAGAAAACAACAACCCAGGATCTGAGGAAGATGAACCTGATTATTCTGAGGAGCAGTATCCTCCTGTTGATGATAAATACAAACAACTGGAGGATCGGCTCAATGCTATGGAGATCCAAAGGGTACCCGGGCTAGATTTTAAGGAGCTAGGATTGGTCTCAGGGGTGGTCATCCCACGAAAGTTTAAGGTCCCTACATTTGCTAAGTACGTTGACGTCTCTTGTCCTAAGTTGCATTTAAGGTCGTATGTCACGAAGATTCAACCCTAACTACTGATAGGGATATGTGGGTACATTTCTTCCATGAGAGAGGACCAACGTTCGTAATTGGGAAGATCTGGCTGCTCCTTTCTACAAGCAGTGCCAATATAATGCTGACCTCGCCCTAACTCGTACGCAATTGCAAAGTATGTCTATGGGTTCCGGCGAAGGTTTTAAAGATTATTCCCAAAAGTGGAGTGACCTTGCGGGAAGAGTCCAACCTCCTTTGTTTGATAGAGAGCTGATGGACATGTTCTTGGGTACGTTGTCTGGTCCATTCTTTAACCATATAATTGGGAGTTCTTCTGTTGGGTTCACTGAATTGATACTAACTGGTGAACGGGTAGAAGCTGGCATTAAAAGTGGTAAAGTACAGAGAGATGCATCCTCCAGTACTGCAAAGAAACCTTTCACAGGAAAGAAGGAAGTCAATGCTGCTTCTGGCCAAAGAAATCACAACAAAACAGAGCATCGTCCAACGGTAGAGGCTGTTATGATTTCCAATCCTGCCTCAAACCAACAACGAAACAATCAGCGCAGACCAGATGTGCCCAAAAGACAGTTCACTCGGATCAACATGACCTTATCCCAAGTTTTTCCACATCTGTTGAAATCCAATTTTGTGACTTTAAAGGAGGCCCGAAAAATTCTAATACTGCCTCTCCTCGCTACAATCCAAATGCTCGATGTGCCTACCACTCTGAAACTCTGGGGAATGATACAAACGAATGTTGAGCTTTAAATAATAAGGTACAGGATCTCATCGAAGCAAAGGAGATTGAGTTTGACCTTCCAGAGACACCTAATGTAATAACTACGCACATGCCCAAACATGGCCAAGGTGTCAATGCTGTTGATGACAATCGATTTGTTTCTTCTGTGGATGAGTTAACTACTCCTCTTCTGGCTATCAAAAGGAATTTGTTGTGGGCCGGTTTATTTCCTGGATGTGGTGAAGGTTTCCACTTATGTATGTCTCTACAAGATGGCTGTATGTTGTTGAAGATGGGCGTCCAGCGCCTGATGGTTAACAGAGAAATCCTATTCAAGAAAGTTCCTCTTGCAAGAAGCTCATGTGAAGATTTTTCGGTAATCACCATTTCCAACAATCCTCCCAGGGTCTCCACCAAAAGACCCGTCAGGATTACATCTGTTCCAAAGTTTGCTCCCCTGATCATCACCCTTCTTGGGCCAATACCATATTCCTCGGATAAAGCTATTCCCTAGAATTATGGGGCTGACGTCTATTACCATGGCGTCAAGAAAGACCTATTGGCTGTTGAAGACAAAGCTGCTAAAGGTACTGATCCTGACGTCGACAATATCGTTGGGACCAGTAAAATAACGAGAATCAGATAAGTTTTCTCTCCCGAGATCTCTCCAAAAACTGTTGCTACTCTTGTGATCTTCCTTACTGCTGCTCCTGCTAGTACTCCTATTACTACTCCTGTGATTATTCCTGCTGCTGCTCCTGTCAGTATTCTCATTGATACTCCTGCTGTTAGTCTTAATGTTATACCTGCTACCGAGTCAGCCGAGACTCGGGGCAAAGACATATTGGTTGAGCCTGTTCGGATGAAGGCGCACCCAGAAGTCACTCCCGAGGCTTCTAAAAAGGAAATGGAAGAGATTTTAAAGATAATCAAGAAGAGTGATTATAATGTCGTGGAGCAATTGGGGAAAACCCCTTCAAAAATCTCAATGCTGACCTTACTGCTGTGCTTTGAAGCCCATGCTAAGGCTTTAGTAAAATTTCTGAAGTCTACCTATGTGCCTCAGGAGACCTCTGCTGATCAATTCAAGAATTGCGTGGCTAGTTTGATAGCTGACAATGCCCTGGGATTCTCTGATGCAAACCTAACTCCCAAGGGAAGGAAACACAATGATGCCCTGCATGTCTCCATTGAGTGCAAGGGCACTATATTAGCCCATGTTTTGGTTGATACAGGTTCATCACTGAATCTCTTACCCAAGAATGCTCTTGATAGGTTGGATTGTGAAGGACTCACACTAAAGCCCAGTAACATTATGGTGAGGGCCATCGATGGTTCTAAAAGAATGGTGCACGGGGAGGTGGACATCCCTATCAAAGTTGGTACTCAGACATTTAGTTCCACTTTCTATGTGATGGACATCCATCCATATTACTCCTATTTATTGGGTCGGCCCTGGATCCATGGGGTTGGTGCTGTGACTTCCACCCTACACCAGATGCTGAAGTACCTAGTCAATGGGAAAATTATCACAGTCCATGGGGATGAGGAATACATGGTGAACCACCTTAACTCTTTTAGGTACGTCGAAATGGATGGCGAGTTCATTGAGACCCTCTGTTAGAACTTTAAGGAGGTTCCACAGACCGTGGCTGCAACCAATATTGTTTCCAAGGTCTCGAAGATTACCAGACCTCCACTGAAGATGGATTCTCTAAAGGATGCCAAGGCAGTAGTTGAAGAAGGTGGGTGTACAATTTGGGGCCAACTTCCGGATATTCCCTACAAATCTGACAAATTTGGTTTGGGTTTTACTTCAGGAGCCCAGAGTGTTGTTCGTCGTGCTCGCGTCGGGGGACCACCTTTACGGATCAGCAACCAGGGAGTCAATGCTCTAGAAGACAGTGATAGTGATTATGACCTGAAAAATGGATCTTCCCAACCATCAGCAGTGGACTCAGCAATTGGGAGGCTAAAGATTTGGTGCCTGTTACTTTTATTCAAGAGTAATTTGCCTTTTTGTTTTGAGGATTTGTAATATTTGAACAATTGAAACATTAAAGCCTTATGTATTACCCGAGGCACAATGGTATATTTGTGAGGGTCATTACTTCATTTTCATATGTCATCAATAAAACATTGGACGTTTCGCATACAAATTTTACACTCTTTGTTTTTCTTTTTTGCCTCTTTACTTTATCAAAAAATATACAACTATGCTCTTACACACACTCACATATCAAACTGCAGATCCATATCCACTTTGGATCCCATTGATAATGGTTCTTCTATTTCCAGTTACGACTTTGAAACTATGATCTACCAAGCCAAGGACGAAGGTGAGGGAGGTTGTGAGGTACCAGGAGAACTTGCTAGACTATTACAACAGGAAGAAAGGGGAATACGACCTCATGAAGAGCCAGTTGAGACAGTGAACTTGGGTACTGAAGAGGATAAGAAAGGTGTCAAGATAGGTTCTGATCTAGAGCATAGTGTTAAGGAATGGTTAATTCATATGCTACATGACTACGTTAAGGTTTTTTTCTGGTCATATGAAGACATGTTGGGACTTGACACCGATATTGTGGCTCATCGCCTACCTACAAAAGAGGACTGCCCTCCAGTGAAACAAAAGGTTTGTCGCATGCGGCCAGAGATGTCAGAAAATATCAAGGCTGAAGTCATGAAATAGTTCAACGCTAGTTTCTTAGCCGTCACCTCTTATCCATAATGGGTTGCTAATGTGGTTCCATTACCGAACAAGGACAGTAAGGTACGTATGTGTGTGGATTATAGAGACCTGAATAGGGAAAGCCCCAAGGATGACTTTTCGCTTCCCATATCGATGCTTTGGTTAACAAAACTGCACAACATAAAGTATTCTCCTTCATGGATGGCTTCTCTGGGTTCAATCAGATAAAAATGGAGAAAACGACCTTCATCACACAGTGGGGCACTTTCTCCTACAAAGTTATGCCATTTGGGCTAAAGAACGTTGGGGCAACCTATCAGCGTGCCATGGTAGCTTTATTTCATGATATGATCCATCACGAGATAGAGGTCTACAATGATGATATGATAGCTAGGTCTCAGACTGAAGAAGAGCACCTCGATCACCTGCATAAGCTATTTGAAAGATTGAAAAAGTACAAACTGAGGCTAAACCCGAATAAGTGCAACTTTGGAGTAAGATCTGGTAAGCTCTTAGGCTTCGTTGTCAGCGGCAAAGGTATTGAGATAGAACTTGCAAAGGTTAAAGCTATACAAGAAATTCCAATTCCTCGCATTGAGAAGGAGGTTAGGGGATTCTTGGGATGCCTGAACTACATTTCTAGATTCATTTCCCACATAACCGCTACTTGTGAGCCAATCTTCAAGTTGCTGAAGAAAGATCAAGCGGTAAAGTGGAATGACGATTTCCAGAACGCCTTTTACAAAATCAAGGAGTATCTTCAAGAGTGTGATACGGTGAGAGAACTGAATTGGGGTTTGCACTTGTTTTCGCAAATGTTTCGGTTTAGCAAGAGTCACCACCGACTTTTTATTTTATCCTAAGGAAAGGTTAAAAAGAACAGCAAAAACCTTTGAGATGTTTTCATGGGTTCGGGGAGTAGATTATAAAAAGGGAAGGTATTAGCACCCTTTCTATCCATGGTTATCCATGGGCTCTTAGTTACTTGCTTAGATCACTTGCCTTGCATTTTCAATTGTTTGAAATGGTGCTTTCAATTATTTGAAATGGTGCTTTGTGTGTGTTCGAAAATGTTTTGAAAAAGATGCCTTGTCTAGGCAACCCTTGTAACAATTCTTTACTCGAATGTTTTACAAAAGGTGTTTGTCTTTTTGAAAAGATGTTTCAAATGTTTTTGAAAGTTGTTTTGAAAGTGTGTTGTGGAGTGTGTTTTGAAAGATGGGAAGGATTTGTTTTGCAAGTTGGTCAAGTAACCAAGAGCTATCTACCCTAAATTTCTCAAAGATCTTTGCTATGTTTTAACCCTTTTAACAGTATTGTTCCACCATTGTATTTGGTGGACAATCTTGTGTTAGGATGTTAACGGGACAGGCGCGGGTCATCGTTTAGACCATGAATGCAATGGTGCCAAGTGTCTTTGGAAATTTTTCCTTCAAGGGACTTGATCATTTTTAGGCAACTTTCGAAAGCGTCATTGAGGGACTATGATCATTTTGATTTGTTTTGTTTTTCCAAAGAAACTCAACATGAAACATGGCCCATTATTGAAGGCAACAAGTGGAGTAACCCTAAGGGTGCAAGTGTGATTAGTGTTGTCCATTTTCATGCTTTTTTGTCTTTGAATTAGGTCAAGCTATTTGTTATTTGATTTGCATACAAACCCTAAGTCTATCATGGCATAATTAGAAAGCTTTAAAATGCGGAATTTAAAGTCCTAAATTATTACAACATAATTATGGGGATGGGGGTACAAATGTTCAAATGGGGGGTATTTAGCAAGAAATTAAATCTAGACTATTACATCCATATTGAATATACAAATATTAATTGTACAATAATTAAATAAATAAATATGCAAAATGTATTTATGCACAAAAATGTTTTTTTATGTATGTAAAAGTATTTTTCAAGATAAAATATAAACAAAATAAAAAGGGTCAATTTTTGGATATTTTTATGGTTTTAGGGCAAAACCCTAATTTTCTAAATAAATAGTAATTATTTATTTATTATGTACAATATTATATATCTATTTATACAAAAAATAAATAAAAGAGAAGTATATTGTAAAAAAGTATTTTTTTTTTATGTCAAATATAAATAAAAATAAAAAGGCATTATTTTTACATTTTATCCTAAATATTTAACAAAATATGTATAAGTATTTGTATTATATATTAAATATACTAAATACATACAAAAATAAAAATATTAATTATTTACAAAAAGTATATTTTTAGAAAATGTTTCCAAAATGTAAATAAAAATAATAACTAAAAATATATTTTGTATTATTTTTTAATGTTTTAAACAAAAAGTATTATATTTGTTTATATGTATAAATAAATGAAACAAATAAATACCAAATAAAATGCACAAAATGTGAGAAAATATTTTTAATGTTTTTTCATGTTTGAATAAAAATATAAAATCAGAATCAAAAAGAAAAAAATCAAAAATGACAAATATATCACAAAATGGGCCAGGGGGGGTGTAAGATGAAACAAGGGGTGCAAAAAGCAGGTTGACTCAGGCCCAGCCCAAGTCAACTCTGTCTTCAACCTTCAGCCATTTGAAACAAAAAACGCGCGCCCTTCCTTGTTCAATGCTAACTCCTGATTCCTTGATTTTTAGCCAAAACTCACAACATAAACAATGTAGAGCATTAAATCACGAGTTCATACATATAAAAAACTTGATCTAACTCTAAAAAATGAGAGAGAATTTCTTCTCCCCCAATTTCTGACCTAAGTTTTTTTCAATGTTCATGTCCCAAATTCTCTCAGCACACACAATATAAATGAAAAGTAAATATATGGATAGCTTCAGGGCCATGAGTAGAACATACTTTCTTCACAAACTTAAGCCTAAATATGCTTGGATAGAGAGATAGAAGTTCACATTTTACCTGTTTCAGCTTGACTCGAATAGAGTAATATGGCCAACTTCAATGGTGTTTGAGGACTTGTACAACTTGCCCGAGGTCCAAGGATGCTTCCTCTATGCTTGGCTTGCTTTGAATCTTACTGTATCGAGCTATGGAAGTCAACCTGCACAGCTTGAAAGAAAAAATGGCAAACAATGTTAAGGATGTTACTGCTTGAATTTAGTGCTTGGGATAGTTTGTATGGATAATATAGAATGTGTTTAAAGTGGTTTTGGTCAAAATGCACGAGTGGAATGGATGGTGGAAGTCAATCTGCAGCAGGCACTCTGTTTTGCATAAAAATGGTGTTTTGATGAATGAGGAAGTATTGAAGGTGGTTTGGTCGTGCTTTAGGTCAGTTAGGGAGTATGAAATGTGTTTACAAAGTTTGTTTAGGCTCTTGCTTGCAGGAAGTGAACGTGGTCTAAGTTTTGCAATGTTTCTTCTTATCTAAGCAAAGATTGTCAAGTTGGGTCATAGGCTAACACAGGCCCCTCAAGCATGCTGCATTTTCTCTTCTTGATCAGTGGGATTTGTCCACAATCTTGTGCCTCAAAGATCTGCTTGTACTTCCAAGATATGGACTTTGACATAAAACACTTCTTTTTCAAAATGCAAATGTGCTTTTTCCATATATGGATTGATTTTGCATGTAATGGCTAAACACACAAAATAAGGCTTGAACACAAAGGATATGCAATAAATTATTGAGTGTGAGAAAGATTAGAGGTCTGTAATCTAGTTTGTGCAAGCTGAGTTTGAAAATGCAAAGTGTATGAACATGCCTTGGTCAAGAACAAAAGTGGATTTTGCCCAACTTTGCAAATTCGATTCTCCCTAACCACAAGGGTGTTTGAGAAGTTCTTGGACAATTTGGAAAGTTTGGAATGTGTACTACAATCCATATTTGTAATGCAAGTTGAAATTCCAAGTGGAAGCATATGAAAAGTGGCCATGAAGTTGGGCAAAAATCCTGCCTAAAATAGGTCAAAATTTTTCTAAGTTAAGAATGTTTTGCACCCCTAATCCAAAAATCATAACTTGAGCTACAAGATTCTTTTGAGGAAACTTTGTGAATCAAAGTTGTATATTTTGCAATGGACTACAACTTTTATATTTTGAGTTTTGTTTGAATCCAAATGTATCTTGATGAAAAAATGGGACAAAGTTAGGAAAAAATAAAGAAGTTTCATAACTTAGAAAAATTCTAAGTTATGAAATTTTCTCATTCTAAACCCTAATTTGCAATTTTGGGTTTCTTGATGAACAAGTTTCATAATTTGACATGTTTTTGATGAAAAATGAATCTTGACACTTGATTTTGACCAAAAAGTCAAAGTTTGACTTTTCAGTATACAGTCAAATTTTGATCAGTTGACTGGAAAATTCATTTGTCAATCTTGTGCATTTGAGATCTTTTGAACTTGTGGAATGTGTCAAGACAATGCCATTGAGTTCTTGAGTCGATATGTGAGCTTGATTTGCCATTGGCTAGGTCAAACAGTCAAAAATTGCCTTTGTGCAGTCAAAACCCTAAAAATGACCATTTTGCCCTTTTGGTGATCTGATCAAATTTCTTGTGGAATTGTGATCCAAACTTGACCAAATGGTTCATATGAGTTCATTATGTTGATGTGGGTCAAATTTCATGAGGTTTGACTGTCAAATTGTCACAGTTGACTTTTTCCCCAATACAACTGATTTCTAGGTCAACTGTCTAATTGACTGGGCAAAGATTGGAATCAAGGCTTGAAACTTGGTATGGATAAACTTGTGAGTCCAATATGAAGCATTAAATTCACTTTGGGCATTTTAGGTCAAAACATCTTTGTGCAAACTCAAACCCTAATTTGGGTCAACAGTGCAAGGAGGAGTCTTGAGCAGAGCAAACCCTAACTTGATCTTGAGCTCCAAGGGTCTTGTGGTGAGAAAATATTGATGAAGTGAGAGGGAAAATTTTGGGGTACAACAGTTGCCCCTGTTCAATCTTCTTTCACCTGAAGAGTTAGATTGGCAGTTTTGCCTTTCGCGTCTCGAAGGTAAAAGGAGATTGGACACTAGAGTGCCCCTTAAATTTGCACTCGTCAAGACATGGATGCGGGAATGGGCTTAGAGATGCCATTTGGAGATGGGCTTAAAGATGCCATCTGGAGGGGTGACAGAATATTGTCGGGGATGGGCTTAAATATGCCATCTGGAATGAGTATCAGAAAGGTGTCCACGTTTTGGAACATCTCTGAACTGGGGGTCTTGAATAAGCAATGGATTGATATCCGTGTTTGGAGAATCCGTAGAAAGTTGAAGAATCCGAACAAGCGATAGGTTAACATCCGTTACTGGAGAATCCGTGAACTGTTTTCAGAAGTCTTAAAGTTTAATAAGCAATAGAGCGGCATCCGTTGTTGGGAAGCGTCCGTAAACTGTTTTCAAAAGTTGAGAAGAAACTGAACTAGCGATAGATTAACATCCGTTATTGGGAAGAATCCGTAAACTGTTTTCAGAGGTTGAAGAATCTGAACAAGCGATAGGTTAACATCCGTTACTGGAGGACCCGTAAACTGTTTTCAGAAGTCTTGAAGTTGAATAAGCAATAGAGCAGCATCCGTTGTTGGGAAGCGTCCGTAAACTGTTTTCAAAAGTTGAGTCTGAAGAAGCGATAGATTAACATCCGTTGTTGGGAAGAATCCGTAAACTGTTTTTAGAGGTTGAAGAATCTGAACAAGCGATAGGTTAACATCCGTTACTGGAGGACCCGTAAACTGTTTTCAGAAGTCTTGAAGTTGAATAAGAAATAGAGCAGCATCCGTTGTTGGGAAGCATCCGTAAACTGTTTTCAAAAGTTGAGAAGAATATGAACAAGCGATAGGTTAACATCCGTTACTGGAGAACCCATAAACTGTTTTCAGAAGTCTTAAAGTTGAATAAGCAATAGTGCAGCATCCGTTGTTGGGAAGTGTCCGTAAATTGTTTTCAAAAGTTGAGAAGAATCTGAACAAGCGATAGGTTAACATCCGTTACTGGAGAACCCGTAAACTGTTTTCAGAAGTCTTGAAGTTGAATAAGCAATAGAGAAGCATCCGTTGTTGGGAAGCGTCCGTAAACTATTTTCAAAAGTTGCATCTGAACAAGCGATATGTTAACATCCGTTACTGGAGAACCCGTAAACTGTTTTCAGAAGTTTTGAAGTTGAATAAGGAACCGATGTAGGGTTGCTTGATGATGAGTCTGTATAAAACTGCATCTGGATTGTTAATGATAGCCTTTTATTCTTATCCTGAAAAGGACAAAATGTTAGCTAAACACAAAATTATGTTGCATGAAATGTATAATGCAATGTATGTTATATCAATGTTTATGATATGAATGTGATGAATGCGCATGTAAGCTGATGAGCTGTCTTGCTGAGGATAGATGAATCCTGGATAGCTGGAGATAAGAGAATCTTGACTTCTGCCAGGGAAAGAGAGTCCTTGACTGCTGCAGGGGATTGCAAGAATCTTTGATTGCTGAAGATGAGACAACCTTGTTGACTATTGCTGGAGAATCAAGAGCTTGGGTTGTATGCCAATCTACTGGGGATTCCTGTCTTGAGGAGATCTTCACTGGGGAATATCTGAACATCCTGTGAGGAACTGAGAATGAGAGTCTTGGGGAATGCAAGATCTTCAACTGTTGAGGGATCTTAGGACCACTGCGGGGAATTGGAATTCCTTGGTGACTTGTAGGGCGAGAGAAATCTGATGATCTTTACTGGGGCGGCCAGAATCTGGTAGACTTATGCTGGAGAAATAAGACTGAGAATCTTCAGTTTGATGGGAAGTATCTCTGTGGGGAGAAAGTTCACTAGTCTGGTTCCGCTGGGGATTGATGGTTGAAAATTTTAGTTCCACTGGGGATTGGATTTTCAGATTTTTGAGGCTCCACCGGGGATACTGAAACTCTGAGGGGAATTGAATTCTGGAAGGCTCTCTGGCTGGGGAAATCAGTTTTGAGAAAGCTTCTGTTCTGCTGAGGATTCTGAAGTTTAACTCTGTTTGGGGAATTAAGTTCTGGATTGACTTTGTTAAGGCATTTGGAGTTTAAATCTGCTGAGGATTCCTTCTGAAAGGGCATCAAGATATCTATCTGTACCTTCAACTTATCAGTAATCATCTTTCCTAATTTGTAAGAAAAATGATTATGTTCAAATGCATATGCTTATTTAACAAAACATTAGACATTTCTCAAATAAAACATAAGTGTAGAAAAGCAAAAGGAAGACAAAGCAAATTTCTGTATTTGGAAAAGTATTTGTATTAACTTTATGAGTATCTTTGTACAAAGGAGACAGGCATCCTAGTAAGAGGATGTTGTCGTAAAAATTGAAAATTTTATACAAAAAGAAAGATGGCTATGTGCAACAATTCCATGGGATCCTATTCTGCTATAGCCTTCACAACTCTGAATATTTGTCCATTCAATGCTTCGTCTGCCGATGACTGGATTGATCAGAAGCTTGGAGGTGGTTGATGAAGAGATTGTGTTTAAAGTGATCTGACGAGACATAGTCATACGCTTTAATTCCCTAACTTTTGCCTGGACCGCCCTTTCGGGTTTTCAATCCACCAGGAAACCCCTTTTTGCCCAAGCCGCCCTTTAGGGTTTTCGACTTGCCGGGTGTACAGATTTTTTTTGTTTTATCCCTAATTTTTGCCTGAACCGCCCTTTCGGATTTTCGGTTCACGGGGATGCCCATTTTTGCCCAAGCCGCCCTTTCAGGTTTTTGACTTGTCGGGTCGTTTTATACGTAGTATCTTTTGACTATGTCTGCGTTTGCAGGGTGCGGCAAATCATCGCCGTCCATGGTGGTCAGAATCATTGCACCACCAGAAAATATGCTCTTGATCACAAATGGTCCTTCATATGTAGGAATCTATTTGCCCCTGGGATCAATTTGCGGCAAGATAATCCGCTTAACTACAAGATCTCCGACTTGATATACTTGACGTCTGACTTTCTTGTTGAAAGCCTTGATCATTCGTTTTTGATACGTCTGACCATGGCAAACAGCAGCGAGTCGCTTCTCGTCGATCAAATTGAGTTGATCAAGTCGGGTCTGAATCCAATCGTCTTCATTCAAACCAGCGTCCTTCATGATCCTTAAAGAAGGAATTTGAACTTCCATGGGTAAGACAACTTCCATGCCATATACCAAAGAAAATGGGGTTGCCCCGGTTGAAGTACGTGTCGTCGTACGGTATCCATGCAGGGCAAACGGTAACATCTCATGCCAGTCTTTATAGGTGACTGTCATTTTCTGAATGATCTTCCTGATGTTTTTGTTCGCAGCTTCAACAACACCGTTCATCTTCGGCTGATAGGGAGATGAATTGTGATGATAAATCTTGAATTGTTCGCATAGAGCGGTGATCATAGTATTATTCAGATTCGTACTGTTGTCTGTGATGATCCTGCCGGGAACACCATACCGGCATATGAGGTTCTGCTTGATGAAGCGGGCAACCACATTTTTAGTAACAGAGACGAAGGAAGCTGCTTCGACCCATTTGGTGAAATAGTCAATAGTGACCAGGATGAAGCGATGTCCATTGGACGCTGTGGGCTTGATCTCTCCAATCATGTCAATGCCCCACATTGCAAATGGACAAGGAGCTGTCAGAATGTTGAGAGGAACCGGAGGAATATGAATCTTGTCAGCGTAGACTTGACATTTGTGGCAAGTACAGGAATGTTGATGGCAATCTGCTTCCATGGTAGACCAGTAATAGCCTGCCCTTAGAATTTTCTTAGCCATTGTATGCCCGCTCAAGTGGGTGCCAAACGTACCGCTGTGTATCTCAGTCATGATTAACTCTGCTTCAGCTTTATCCACACATCACAGTAAAACACAATCATGGCTGCGCTTATAGAGGATGCCGTTGCTTAGGAAGAACTTGGCAGCAAATTTCCTTAGGAACTTTTTGTCATTTACGGAAGCTCCTTCGGGATATTCTCTGGTCTGGAGATACCTTTTGATTTCGTGAAACCAGGGTTGTTCCACTACTTCTTTGGTATTAATCTCATGACAATGCACAGGTTCATCCATTCGCTCGATGGTGATTTGGGGAGCCTCGTTATCCCAGTTGAGTTTAAACATGGAAGACATTGTAGCCAGAGCATCTGCTAGCTGATTCTCTTCTCGCGGGAAATGCTCGAAGGTGATTTGCTCGAAATGAGGCAACAATGTTAGAACATGTTCTTTGTATGGGATAAGATTAGGATGCTTGGTATCCCACTCTCCTTTGATTTGAATGATAACCAAAGCCGAGTCCCCAAATACGATCAAAGATTTGATCCCCAAGTCGATAGTAGCCTTGAGACCAAAAATGCAAGCTTCATATTCAGCCATGTTGTTAGTGCAGCTGAAGCAAAGTCGGGCCGTGAAAGGTGTGTGACAACCTTCCGGGGAAATGAGTACCGCACCGATACGTTTCCAAGTGCATTTGAAGCACCATCAAAGTACCGGGTCCATCGGGATCCTTTTTCAGGTCCGTCATACGGTCCGTTACCTTCAATGTTGTCCAAATTCATGATGTCCTCGTCCGGAAAGTCGAATCTCATGGATTGATAATCTTCGATAGCTTGATGAGCTAGATGGTCAGCTAATACACTCCCTTTTATAGCTTTTTGGGTAGTATACTGGTTGTCATATTCAGTCAGGATCATTTGCCATCTAGCAATTCTTCCAGATAAAGCAGGCTTTTCGAAGATATACTTGATAGGATCCATTTTGGAAATCAACAGAGTGGTATGAGTCAACATATACTGTCTTAGTCGGCGAGCAGCCCATACCAAAGCGCAACAAGTTTTCTCGAGCAGTGAGTAGCGAGTCTCACAGTCGGTAAACTTTTTGCTAAGGTAATAAATGGCATGCTCTTTTCGACCAGACTCGTCATGCTGGCCCAAAACACACCCCATTGAGTTATCCAAGACGGTCAGATACATGATCAATGGTCTTCCTTCGACGGGTGGCATCAGAATAGGAGGTTCTAGCAAATACTCCTTGATCTTATCAAAAGCAGCTTGGCAATTGTCGTTCCATTCGACTACCTGATCTTTCTTCAATAGTTTGAAAATTAGCTCACAGGTAGACGTCAGATGAGAGATGAATCTAGCAATATAGTTCAAGCGCCCCAAGAACCCTCTAACCTCCTTTTCAGTACGGGGAGCAGGAATTTCTCGTATAGATTTCACTTTTGCTGGATCGACCTCAATGCCTTTGTTGCTGACAATAAATCCTAGAAGTTTACCAGACCTAACTCCAAAAGTACATTTACTTGGATTCAGCCTGAGTTTGTACTCTTTCAACCTGGCAAACAACTTCTGCAAATGTTCAAGGTGTTCCTCCTCTGTTTGTGATCGAGCTATCATATCGTCTACGTAAACTTCGATCTCATGATGTATCATATCATGAAATAAAGCTACCATGGCGCGCTGATAAGTTGCCCCTGCGTTCTTCAGTCCGAATGGCATCACCTTGTAGCAGAATGTACCCCATTGTGTAACAAAGGTTGTTTTCTCCATGTCCTCGGGGGCCATTTTAATATGGTTGTAGCCTGAGAATCCATCCATGAAGGAAAACACCTTGTGCTGAGCCGTGTTGTCAATCAGAATGTCGATATGGGGTAGCGGAAAATCATCTTTAGGGCTGGCCTTATTCAAATCCTGGTAGTCCACACACATTCTAACCTTGCCGTCTTTTTTAGGTACTGGAACAATGTTAGCAACCCATTATGGATAGGATGTAACAGCCAGAAAGCCAGTGTCGAATTGCTTCATTACTTCTGCTTTAATCTTCTCAGGCATGTCGGGCCTCATTCGGCGGACTTTTTGCTTGATTGGTGGACAATCCTCTCTTGTAGGGAGACGGTGAACCAAGATGTCTGTGTCTAAACCCGGCATGTCTTCATAAGACCAGGCGAAGATTTCAACATATTCATTCAACAGCCGTACCAAACGCTCCTTGACACTTGGTTCCAGATTGGCACCCACTTGTACTTCTTTCCGGTCTTCCTCTGTTCCTAAGTTGACTGTTTCCAACAACTCTTCATGAGGCAAGATGGCCCTTTCTTCTTGTTGTAGAAGTCTGGCTAGCTCCCCTGGTACTTCACAATCTTCATCATCTTCATACTCAGCCTGATTGACAAAATCTTCAGAGTTATTGAAGGACATAGAAGAATAGTCACCCATAGAATCCAGAGTGGATGGGTACCTGCATTTGTGAATGTGGGTGTGTGTAAGGGATAGCCATCCTTAAACAAACAAAAATGCAAAAGGAAAGAAAATGAACACAGCAGTTTATAAATGAAAAACGTCCAATGAATCATTAAACATGGCATATGGATATGAAGAGAATCAAAACCCTTACAAACGGACCTGCATGCCCCGGGCAAGGCATGAGGTCAAAAAGTAGTGTGCAGATTGTTCAAAAGTAATTATTACAGACCACAGGAAATGTTTGACAGATAATTACTGATTAATAAAAGTAATGGGGATGAAGTATTTCGCCTCCCAGTTGCGTAGTACCCCTTCGATGGTTGGGAAGATCCAATCTTCAACGTTACCATCTTCGTCTTTGTCTTCTAAAGCATTGATTCCATGAGGAGAAATCTTGATGGGTGCTCTTTCAATCTTTGAGCGACGCATAGCTTTTTGCCCCGCGACGGTAAATCCTAAGCCAAACTTGTCTGTTTTGTGAGGAAATTCAGGCAACTGACCCCATGTTGAGCTCTTTCCCTCCTTCATCGCAGCCTTCGCGTCTTTCAGAGATGCCATCCTGGCCACCTGCTTGGGTACCTCAGCTACTGCCTTTGCTACTGCAACCTCGGGAGCAACTTCCTCGAAGTGTTGGAACGGTGTCTCAATGAATTCGCCCTCCACTTCCACATACCGAAAGGAGTTCAGGTGACTGATCATATATTCTTCCTTACCGTGCACGGTTATGATTTTTCCTTTGATAGGGTATTTTAGCATTTGATGTAAGGATGAAGTGACCGCGCCAGCATTATGTATCCATGGCCTCCCTAGCAAGCAAGAGTATGACAGACGGATATCCCTCACATAGAAAGTTGAGGGGAACACTTCAGTACCTACCTTAATGGGGATGTCGACCTCCCCATGTACCATTCTCTTTGACCCGTCAAATGCCCTCACAATGATATTACTCGGCTTTAACTCTAAACCTTCACAATCTAATCGGTCGAGAGCCTTCTTAGGCAGCATGTTTAGAGAAGAACCAGTGTCGACTAAAACATGGGCCAGAGTAGTCCCTTGGCATTCTACTGACACATGTAAGGCGTCGTTGTGCTTTCTTCCTTTTGGAGTCAGGTCAGCATCAGAGAAACCTAGGCCGTTGTCTGCGGTAAGGCTGGCCACACAATCTTGGAATTGGTCGGCTGAATTTTCCTGGGGTACATGGGCTGTCTTCAGAAATTTTATCAATGCTTTGGCGTGCGCCTCTGAACAAAGCAGTAATGCTAACATGGAGATCTTCGAGGGGGTTTTCCCCAGTTGCTCTACCACGTCATAATCACTCTTCTTAATTATTTTTAGAATCTCCTCCATCTCGTTCTTAGAGGTTTCGGGGATGACCAAAGGTTGAGCCCTCGTCCCGACGAGCTCATCTTGGATCCCTTTCCCCTTATCAGCAGAAGTAGGAGGGACAACAACAGGAATACCAGCTTCTTCAATCAACGGAGTTCTTGCAGAAAGTTTTATCGGTACAGGAGTAACTTTGGCAGCAGATGAGGGTCCAAAGATTGCCTTTGGGGGGGCAATCTCTGGAGAAAATATTCTCCCACTTCGGGTGATCTTGCTTGTACCGACAATGTTTCCAATGCTGGCATCTTCTTCATCAGAGCTTTCCTCGGTTATCTCAACTTGTTTAACACCATGGTAGTAGATTTCTCCACCGTAATTCCATGGTATTGACTTGTCAGAAATGTAGGGGACCGGCCCTGGCATGGTTATCTTCAGAGGAACAAACTTTGCAGAGGATGTAATCTTAACAGGCTTTTTGACGGCCTTGGAAAGATTGGTGGAAATGGTGATTATTGAAACATCTTCGATAGGGGTTGGAATAGCAGGAATCTTTTCAAAAAGAATTTTTTGACTGTCCATCAGGCATTGGATGCCTTTCTTCAGCAATGGACAGTCGATTGGTAGAGAGTAACAACAGTAGCAATCTTCTTTGCATCCTGGGAAAATCCCAGCTTTCAACAGATTTAACTTGATTGTTAACAGTGGAGTCATCAGGTCATTAACATCAGAAACATACAGATCTTCTTCAATAGCATGAACATTTCGACAATGCTTCGGCATCTGAGAGGATATTACGTTTGGCTTCTCTGGAGCGTCGAATTTAACCTCTTTCGCCTCTATCAAATCTTGTATTTTATGCTTAAGCGCCCAACAATCGTTGGTGTCGTGCCCGACACTGTCAGAATGATAGGCGCATTTAGCATTGGGATGATAATGCGGGGAAGATGTGTTCACATTTTTCGGTGCCTCTTTGATAGTGGCGAGATTCAACTTCAACAGATGGGGAAGAACTTGTGCGGGCGTCATATTGATGCGGGTGAACTACCGTTGCGGTCGTTCCACCCGTTGCTGATTTGGTCTGGACTGATTGTAACGAGGCTGATCATTTGATGGATTCTGGATCATCACGGCCCCCACAGTCGGCTGGTGCTCAGTTCTTCCCGATCTTTTTTGAGAATATATAACATCTGCTTCTTTCTTATTCGGAAACGATTTCTTAACAGTTGTAGATGCAGAGGCATCCTTTTGAATCTTCCCATTCTTAATATCGGCTTCCACCCGTTCGCCAGTCAGAATTAATTCAGTAAACCTTGCGGAAGAGCTACCGATCAAATGGTTAAAGAACGGGCCAGATAAGGTCCCCAGGAACATATCAACTAGTTCTCTATCAGAAAGAGGAGGCTGCACTTTTCCGGCTAAGTCGTGCCATTTCTGGGCGTATTCCTTGAATCCATCACCTGAGGCCATCCCCATACTCTGTACCTGGGTACGGGTTGGTGCCAAGTCAGAGTTATATTGATACTGGCGATAAAAGGCAGCTGCCAAGTCTTCCCAACTATGTACCTCTGACCTCTCAAGCTTGTAAAACCAGTCTAGCTGTGTACCAAACAGGCTATCCTGAAAGAAGTGTACCCAAAGATTTCTTTCGGATCTGTGAGGTTGAATTCTTCGGACGTACGACCTTAGGTGCATCTTTGGGCAAGACAACCCATCATACCTTGCAAAAATTGGAACCTTAAACTTTGGGGGGATCACAATTCCAGCAATTAATCCCAAATCTTCGAAATCTAACCCGAGAACCCTTTGCAGCTCCATAGCTGCCAGCCTATCCTCCAAGTTTTTGTATTTGTCGTCCGCTGGCGGGTATTGTTGCTCTGAGTAGTCTTCATCTTCTTCAGCCTCTTCCTCTTTAGCTTCGAATTCAGAAGGTAGGGCAACCCCTTTTCCTTTACTGGTTCCCTCTTCAGATGCGGAGGGAAATTCAAGAACTCTTCTGGCTTCATTCTCAAACCTTCTTCCCAGGGTAGCCACCCCGACTCTTTTCTTCTTCTTTTTCACTTTCTCTTGCTCTTTGTTCCCAAGCAATGCTTTTAGATCCTCCTGGCCCTTTGCCAAGGTCATTAGGAGATGTTGAAACTGTGAGTTTTGAGACTGCAGATCTTTGACCGTCTGTTCGAGATCCATCTTACAGCAGAAAGATAAGGAAACCTGGTGTGGAGACCTGCTTATGCACATGATGAATGATATGTTTATTTATGCAATGCATTCAAGGATTTAGAAATTCAAAATTGTTGTAGACAAAAAGAACACACGTCATATTAATAAGAAGAAATTTTGTCAGTACATAAATTCCCCAGGGGCCAAATATTACAAAAACTTCTCAAGGTAAAAAGACGTTGCGCATCCTCTTTGGTGTGATGTAAGTGTTGAGGGTCTCCTCCTCATGAAGTCGGCGGGTAAGCTCCAAAACCTTCTTCTCACTGGCGTAGAAGCTGGCTTCAAAAGTATCCCTTTCCTCCTTGAGCTGGATCCAACTCTTCTGCATTTCTTCCCATGATGTTGGCATGTCAGGATGTAAGATGGTGTAGGGAACCTCTCCATCCTGAACAGGCTCTTTAATCAAAGGGAGAATGTGAGGGTAAGGCATCATAAGACTCTGAGCGCGGGCTTGCACCCACTTGAGATAAGGCTCAAGAGGGATGGAGTTCTTGTGCCCCAGTGTCTTACTATCTACCTTGTTAGGCATCCTCCAAGCTCTGATGAATCTTTGGCGAAGTCCTTGCGCATCGTTGTCGAATTCAAAAACTAGGTCAGGAATCAGCATGTCATGAGGGCCATCCCTCCGTGCATATCCAAATTGTCTCAAAGCTAGACAAGGGTTGTAGGTAATGCCTCCCCTAATGCCAAGTAATGGAACATTAGGGAACTCTCCACAAGGATCGATGATGATGACATTTTCTCTGGACCGAGAACACCAATGTACATCAGAGTGCGTGAGGGTCATCAACCGTTGTGACCACCTTAAGCCTTGGTCATTCTTCAAAACAGATTGTGGAAGGTGCGAAATAAACCACCTTGCAAGTAGAGGAGTACAGCACATGAGAACACCCCTCTTTCTCATTGTTCGTGTGTAAAATGAGTGGAGGATGTCCCCAAGAAATGTTGGTATGGGATTCCTGGATAAGAAGATCTTGACGGCGTTGACATCTATAAGTTGGTCAGGATTTGGGAACAAAACCAACCCATAAATGAGAAGTGCCAAAAAATTTTCAAAGGGTTGTAGATCCAATGAATTCCAACACTCTTGTGCCTTCTCAAACAAGAATTTTGCCAAGAAGCCTTTGACACCACTTCTAGTTTCCCAATGCCCCTTGATGTCAGATGGTTGCAAGTGTAGTGCTTGAGAAACATCTTCAGGCTTTGGTTCTTTTTTCGTACCGTTGTAGGGTAGTTGATTAAGAATAGGAATTCTCAGGAGTTGAGAAAATTCCTCCAAAGTGGGCACCAATTGGTAGTCGGGGAATGTGAAACAGTGGTGAAAGGGGTCAAAGAACTGGAACAACACTTTCACCATGTCTTCTTCAATGTTGGTGTTGACTAGGTTGAGAAGTCTACCATGTCTTTCACTGAAGAGAGAGCTTTCTGGAATTCTGGATGTGAGCTCCTTGAGTTGAGGAGGGATTCTCACAAGGTTGACTTGGATAGTTTTCCTGCGAAGAATTTCCATGACCTACAAAACAAGAACAAAGATGAAGATCCAAACCCTTGAAATGGTTAGTAGATGCATATGATGCTTTATGATGTTCATGATGTATGCACAAACATATGTACAAGCAATTCACACAAAACCCTAGTTTCAGGCTTGCATGAGGTTTCATAGGTAAGTACCCTCTTGAGTGTAGTTGGCTTAAAAACCTGTCCTATAAATAGTAACCGGGTTCTAAGGAGCTCAATATCATTGGATTGTTTTCTATGTTCATTGTTTTGGTTTAGCCACTCAACTAGCGACCAAAATATTCCAAGAAAACAACCCTCAATAAGTGTAGTATCGAGTATCTACCAACTTCGGACTGCACCAAAGCCGGTCATCTCACTACCCTTAATAAAAGGCCAAGATTGTCAAGTAAGGTTCTAGGTCATTAGTGCTTAGTGACATCACTCAGCGGCCCCGTACTCTCCTTGATTGAACTCAAGGGTTACCGGTACTCTCAAATATGTCGCACTAATATAACTATTGCTTCAACCATGTCGGTATACCCCGCACAGTTTCCACAACGTATTGCTATCTATGAATGTTTCCCCAAATCCGGGTGTAGGATTTCAAGCCCAAACAAGAGAACCAAGATGTAAAGCAATCAAAGCAAACAATTAGTCATGCAAAAGGGTGATCTAAGCCCTAAGGTTACTCCACTTTTAAGATTTCCCCAGCAGAGTCGCCAGTTCTGTGATACGGTGGGAGAACTGACTTGGGTTTTGCGCTTGTTTTTGCAAATGTTTCGGTTTAGCAAGAGTCGCCACCAACTTTTTATTTTATCCTAAGGAAAGGTTAAAAAGCACAGCAAAAACCTTTGAGATGTTTTCATGGGTTCGGGAAGTAGATTATAAAAAGGGAAGGTATTAGCACCCTTTCTATCCATGGTTATCCATGGGCTCTTAGTTACTTGCTTAGATCACTTGCCTTGCATTTTCAATTGTTTGAAATGGTGCTTTCAATTGTTTGAAATGGTGCTTTGTGTGTGTTTGAAAATGTTTTGAAAAAGATGCCTTGTCTAGGCAACCTTGTAACAATTCTTTACTCGAATGTTTTACAAAAGGTGTTTGTCTTTTTGAAAAGATGTTTCAAATGTTTTTGAAAGTTGTTTTGAAAGTGTGTTGTGGAGTGTGTTTTGAAAGATGGCAAGGATTTGTTTTGCAAGTTGGTCAAGTAACCAAGAGCTATCTACCCTAAATTTCTCAAAGATCTTTGCTATGTTTTAACCCTTTTAACAATATTGTTCCACCATTGTATTTGGTGGATAATCTTGTGTTAGGATGTTAACGGGACAGGCGCGGGTCATTGTTTAGACCATGAATGCAATGGTGCCAAGTGTCTTTGGAAATTTTTCCTTCAAGGGACTTGATCATTTTTAGGCAACTTTCGAAAGCGTCATTGAGGGACTATGATCATTTTGATTTGTTTTGTTTTGCCAAAGAAACTCAACATCAACATGGCCCATTATTGAAGGCAACAAGTGGAGTAACCCTAAGGGTGCAAGTGTGATTAGTGTTGTCCATTTTCATGCTTTTTTGTCTTTGAATTAGGTCAAGCTATTTGTTATTTGATTTGCATACAAACCCTAAGTCTATCATGGCATAATTAGAAAGCTTTAAAATGCAGAATTTAAAGTCCTAAATTATTACAACATAATTATGGGGATGGGGGTACAAATGTTCAAATGGGGGGTATTTAGCAAGAAATTAAATCTAGACTATTACATCCATATTGAATATACAAATATTAATTATACAATAATTAAATAAATAAATATGCAAAATGTATTTATGCACAAAAATGTTTTTTTATGTATGTAAAAGTATTTTTCAAGGTAAAATATAAACAAAATAAAAAGGGTCAATTTTTGGATATTTTTATGGTTTTAGGGCAAAACCCTAATTTTCTAAATAAATAGTAATTATTTATTTATTATGTACAATATTATATATCTATTTATACAAAAAATAAATAAAAGAGAAGTATATTATAAAAAAGTATTTTTTTTTATGTCAAATATAAATAAAAATAAAAAGGCATTATTTTTACATTTTATCCTAAATATTTAACAAAATATGTATAAGTATTTGTATTATATATTAAATATACTAAATACATACAAAAATAAAAATATTAATTATTTACAAAAAGTATATTTTTAGAAAATGTTTCCAAAATGTAAATAAAAATAATAACTAAAAATATATTTTGTATTATTTTTTAATGTTTTAAACAAAAAGTATTATATTTGTTTATATGTATAACTAAATGAAACAAATAAATACCAAATAAAATGCAAAAAATGTGAGAAAAATATTTTTAATGTTTTTTCATGTTTGAATAAAAATATAAAATCAGAATCAAAAAGAAAAAAATAAAAAATGACAAATATATCACACAATGGGCCAGGGGGTGTAAGATGAAACAAGGGGTGCAAAAAGCAGGTTGACTCAGGCCCAGCCCAAGTCAACTATGTCTTCAACCTTCAGCCTTTTGAAACAAAAAACGCGCACCCTTCCTTGTTCAATGCTAACTCCTGATTCCTTGATTTTTAGCCAAAACTCACAACATAAACAATGTAGAGCATTAAATCACGAGTTCATACATATAAAAAAATTGATCTAACTCTCAGAAATGAGAGAGAATTTCTTCTCCCCCAATTTCTGACCTAAGTTTTTTTCAATGTTCATGTCCCAAATTCTCTCAGCACACACAATATAAATGAAAAGTAAATATATGGATAGCTTCAGGGCTATGAGTAGAACATACTTTCTTCACAAACTTAAGCCTAAATATGCTTGGATAGAGAGATAGAAGTTCACATTTTACCTGTTTCAGCTTGACTCGAACAGAGTAATATGGCCAACTTCAATGGTGTTTGAGGACTTGTACAGCTTGCCTGAGGTCCAAGGATGCTTCCTCTATGCTTGGCTTGCTTTGAATCTTACTGTATCGAGCTATGGAAGTCAACCTGCACAGCTTGAAAGAAAAAATGGCAAACAATGTTAAGGATGTTACAGATTGGATTTAGAGCTTGGGATAGTTTCTATGGATAATATAGAATGTGTTTGAACTGGTTTTGGTCAAAATGCACGAGTGGAATGGATGGTGGAAGTCAATCTGCAGCAGGCACTCTGTTTTGCAGAAAAATGGTGTTTTGATGAATGAGGAAGTATTGAAGGTGGTTTGGTCGTGCTTTAGGTCAGTTAGGGAGTATGAAATGTGTTTACAAAGTTTGTTTAGGCTCTTGCTTGCAGGAAGTGAATGTGGTCTAAGTTTTGCAATGTTTCTTCTTATCTAAGTAAAGATTGTCAAGTTGGGTCATAGGCTAACACAGGCCCCTCAAGCATGCTGCATTTTCTCTTCTTGACCAGTGGGATTTGTCCACAATCTTGTGCCTCAAAGATCTGCTTGTACTTCCAAGATATGCATTAAATTATTGAGTGTGAGAAAGATTAGAGGCCTGTAATCTAGTTTGTGCAAGCTGAGTTTGAAAATGCAAAGTGTATGAACATGCCTTGGTCAAGAACAAAAGTGGATTTTGCCCAACTTTGCAAATTCGATTCTCCCTAACCACAAGGGTGTTTGAGAAGTTCTTGGACAATTTGGAAAGCTTGGAATGTGTACTACAATCCATCTTTGTAATGAAAGTTAAAATTCCAAGTGGAAGCATGTGAAAAGTGGCCATGAAGTTGGGCAAAAATCCTGCCTAAAATAGGTCAAAAATATTCTAAGTTAAGAATGTTTTGCACCCCTAATCCAAAAATCATAACTTGAGCTACAAGCTTATTTTGAGGAAACTTTGTGAATCATAGTTGTATATTTTGCAATGTACTACAACTTTCATATTTGGAGTTTTGTTTGAATCCAAATGTATCTTGATGAAAAAATGGGACAAAGTTAGGAAAAAATAAGGAAGTTTCATAACTTAGAAAAATTCTAAGTTATGAAATTTTCTCATTCTAAACCCTAATTTGCAATTTTGGGTTTCTTGATGAACAAGTTTCATAATTTGACATGTTTTTGATGAAAAATGAATCTTGACACTTGATTTTGACCAAAAAGTCAAAGTTTGACTTTTCAGTATACAGTCAAATTTTGATCAGTTGATTAGAAAATTCATCTGTCAATCTTGTGCATTTGAGATCTTTTGAACTTGTGGAATGTGTCAAGACAATGCCATTGAGTTCTTGAGTCCATATGTGATCTTGATTTGCTATTGGCTAGGTCAAACAGTCAAAAATTGCCTTTGTGCAGTCAAAACCCTAAAAATGACCATTTTGCCCTTTTGGTGATCTGATCAAATTTCTTGTGGAATTGTGATGCAAACTTGACCAAATGGTTCATATGAGTTAATTATGTTGATGTGGGTCAAATTTCACGAGGTTTGACTGTCAATTGGTCACAGTTGACTTTTTCCCCAATACAGCTGATTTCTAGGTCAACTGTCCAATTGACTGGGCAAAGATTGGAATCAAGGCTTGAAACTTGGTATGGATAAACTTGTGAGTCCAATATGAAGCATGAAAGTAACTTTGGGCATTTTAGGTCAAAACATCTTTGTGCAAACTCAAACCCTAATTTGGGTCAACAATGCAAGGAGGAGTCTTGAGCAGAGCAAACCCTAACTTGATCTTGAGCTCCAAGGGTCTTGTGGTGAGAAAATATTGATGAAATGAGAGGGCAAATTTCGGGGTACAACAAAGAGCCTCCAATTTTAATGCATTCAGTCGAAGGAAGACCTATGATCATGTACTTAACAGTGTTAGAGAACTCAATGCGGTGTGTGCTGGGGCAACATGATGAGTCTGGTCGAAAAGAGCATGCAACATACTACCTTAGCAAAAAGTTTATCGAATGTGAAACAAGATACTCACTGCTCGAGAAAACTTGTTGCGCTTTGGCAAGGGGTGCTCGCCGACTAAGACAATATATGTTGACTCACACTACCTTGTTGATATCTAAAATGGATCATGTCAAGTACATCTTTGAGAAGCCCGCTCTTCCAGGAAGAATAACAAGATGGAAAATGATCCTTACCGAATACGACATTCAATACACAACCCAGAAAGAAATTAAGGGAAGTGTACTAGCTAATCATTAGGCTCATCAGGTTGTGGATGACTTCCAATCCATGAAATTTGATTTCCCGAACGAGAACATCATGCTAGTAACTAATTGTGAAGAACCTGGACCGGATGAATGACCTGAAATAGGATCCTGATGGACTATGGTTTTTGACGGAGCCTCCAACGCTCATGGAAATGGCATCGACACTGTGATTATATCTCCTGAAGGTTGTCATACTCCTTTCATATCCAGATTGTGTTTCAATTGTACCAACAATATGGCTGAATATGAAGCATGTATTATGGGTCTCAAAGCTGCTATCGACTTGAGGATCAAATTATTCAGTGTATTTGGAGACTCGGCTTTAGTAATCAGTCAAATCAAAGGATAATGGGACACAAAGCATCCAAATCTAATCCCTTACAAAGAGCATGTGTTGACACTGATTCCACATTTTGAAGAAATTACCTTTGAGCATTTTCCACGAGAGGAAAATAAACTAGCGGACGTGCTAGCTACGATGTCGTCCATGTTCAAAGTCAGGTGGGATAATGAGGCTCCTCATATCACTATTGAGAGAATGGATGAACCAGCATACATTCATGAGATTGGTACTGAAGAAGTAGTGGTCAAGCCTTGGTTCCATGAAGTCAAAAGGTATCTCGAAGCCCAAGAGTATCTTGAGGGAGCTTTAGTCAATGATAAGAAGTTCCTAAGAAGGTTCTCTGCCAAGTTTCTCCTCAGTAACGGGATCCTCTACAAGCGCAACCACGATTCTACTTTGCTTCAGTGTGTAGACAAGAGTGAAGCAGAGAAGATTATGGCTGGTTTAAATGAAGGTACCTTTGGCACCCATTCTAGTGGGCACACGATGGCTAAAAAGATCCTACGGGCATGATACTACTGGTCGACTATGGAAGCAGACTGTTATCAACATTCGCAGACTTGTCACAAATGCCAGATCTATGCTGATAAGGTGCATGTGCCTCTGGTTCTTCTAAACTCTTGACTGCTCCTTGGCCGTTCGTAATGTAGGGCATCGATATAATGTGGGAAATCAGACTTATAGCTTCTAATGGGCACCGCTTCATCCGGTTGCCATTGATTACTTCACAAAGTGGGTCGGGGCAACTTCATTTGCTTCTGTTACCAAGAACGCTGTGGCCCGTTTCATCAGACATAACCTTATCTGTCGGTACGGTATTCCAGAAAGATTCATTACAAATAATGGTACCAATCTCAATAACACTATGATCGTCGAGCTCTGCACACAATTCATGATCCAGCATCATAACTCTTCTCCTTACCGGCCGAAAATGAATGGCATTGTAGAAGCTGCTAATAAAAACATCAAGAAGATCATACAAACGATGATGGTGATATATAAAGATTGGCATGAGATGTTACCATTTTCTCTTCATGGTTACCGTACCATGATGCGCACCTCAACAGGGGAAACTCCTTTCTCTCTAGTGTATGGTATAAAAGTTGTCCTTCCCATAGAAGTCCAGATCCCTTCCTTAAGAATCATGAAGGATGCAGGTTTAAATGAAAACGAATGGGTTTAGACTCAACTTGACCAATTAAACTTGATTGACGAAAAGAGGCTTGCGACTGTCTGCTATGGTCAGATGTACTAAAAACGTATGATCAAAGCTTTTAACAAGAAGGTTAGATGTCAGGTATATCAGGCCGGTGACCTGGTAATCAAGCGCATCATATTGCCACAAGGTGATCCCAGGGGCAAATGGACTCCCACATACAAAGGACCATTTGTAATCAAGAACATATTTTCTGGTGGGGCCATGATATTAACTACTTTGGACGGTGACGACCTTCCACACCCAGTAAACACAGACATAATTAAAAGATATTACACATGAACAAAGACCCGCTAGGTCGACTGACCTAGGAAAAAATAAGGGCATCCCGGCGAACCAAAAGGGTTCGGGAAAAAATTAGTGATATACATAAAAAATCTGTAGACCCGGCAAGTCGAAAACCTAAAAAGGCGGCTTGGGCAAAAAAGGGTATCCTGGTGGACTGAAAACCCGAAAGGGCGGTCCAGGTAAAAGTTAGGGATTTAAAACGTATAAATATGTCCCATTGGATCACCTTAATGCCAATCTTCAATATCAACTATTAAGCTCAAGTGTTACTAATCAATCCAGTCAGCTTCGGACAAGCAGCGAAAGAGATGAGATGCTCAAAAACATAAGGGCAATAGCAAAATGCGAACACAATGGGATTATTTCACATAGATTTTTTTCTTTGTATACTATTTTTGTATAGTTTCCATTATTACGACGACACTCTCTTACTAGGATGTCCGTCTCCTTGTACATAAACACTTCTTTAAGTTAATACAAAGTTATCTCTTTGAAAGTGCAAAACTATTTGTTTTTATTTTTCTGTTTTGTTTGCGAAAACGTCCAGTGATTATTTTTGAACATATGCATTTGAATGTGATTACTGCTTACAAATATACGCATGAAAAAATAGAAAGACAATTACTAATGACTTTAAGAAACGGGACAATATCTAAGGGACATCCACAAAATCCCTACAGATATTTCCTCCAGCATATACCTTCTCCAGCGGGTACAGAGGCAGGGGCATCCTGCTACAAGGTCACGGCCATATTCTCAGCATGCAGCCTAATGGTGTCAAATGTTCTCATATCCCAGACGGAGCAAGAATCTACAAATTACTACTCCAACATCTAAAAATTTCCCAGTGAAGTCACCAAGCTTCTTAGGATTCCCCAGCAGGATTTCACAAAATCCCCAAACAGTTAACGGAGTTTCCTTTCCCCAACAGAGTTTATTTCTCTAACAATGTGAATTCGTCTCCCAACATTTAACTTCAACATATCTGAAGACCTACATTCTTCAACCCCAGCTACGATCAGGGATTTATTTTCCCTAGTTCAACAATACAACAATGGAACAACTGACACGTTCATACATTGAATTCATACAACATTTTACAAAGATCATAGCATATGAAAAACAAATGCATATATCACAATCTCATTTATTTTGAGAGCATCATGCAATTCATACATCATGACATTACATGAAATTGATTTTACCTTTTCAGGTTAAATTAGCAGACAGACAAACACTACAGCAGGTCAAATATTAACACCCGAAACCAGACGGGGAAACTATCTACACGACCAAGTGGTATGAACTCCCACAGCAAGACATGTTTACCAACAATTATAGCAGACTATAGATTAATGCCCAAAACCAGACGAGGAACTATCTATGTGACTAATGATGCAAAGTCCCAGATTAATACATGTAACAAGCCAGGACAACTATCTGTGGATGACCGATTTTAGATTAATACTTGTAACAAGTCAGGAAAACTATCTACATGAAGAGATTGAAGATTAATAACTGTAACAAGCCAGGAAAACTATCTTTCTTTCCCAGGTCAAAGATTAATACCTGAAACCAGCCAGGACAACTATCTCGATGATAGACATTTTCAAGTTCCAGATTAATACTTCTAACAAGCCAAGAAAACTATCTGTGAATGACCGATTGTAGATTAATACTTGTAACAAGCCAGGAAAACTATCTACATGAAGAGATTGAAGATTAATACCTGTAACAGCCAGGAAAACTATCTTTCTTTCTCAAGTAATAGATTAATACCTAAAACCAGCCAGGTCAACTATCTCGACGATTGACATTTTTAAGTTCCAGATTAATACATGTAACAAGCCAGGAAAACTATTTGTGAATGATCGACTGTAGATTAATACCTGTAACTAGCCAGGAAAACTATCTACATGAGAAGATTGAAGATTAACACCTGTAACAAGCCCGAAAAACTATCTTTCTTTCGCAGGTCAAAGATTAATACCTGAAACCAGCCAGGACAACTATCTCAATGATCGACATTTTGAAGTTCCAAATTAATACTTGTAACAAGCCAAGAAAACTATCTGCGAATGACCGACTGTAGATTAATACCTATAACAAGCCAGGAAAACTATCTACATGAAGAGATTGAAGATTAATACCTGTAACAAGCCAGGAAAACTATCTTTCTTTCTCAGGTAAGAGATAAATACCTGAAACCAGCCAAGACAACTATCTCTATGATTGACAATTTTAAGTTCCAGATTAATACCTATAACAAGCCAGGAAAACTATATGTGAATAACCGACTGTAGATTAATACATGTAACTAGCCAGGAAAACTATCTAAATGAGCAGATTAAAGATTAACACCTGTAACAAGCCAGGAAAACTATCTTTCTTTCTCAGGTCAGAGATTAATACATGAAACCAACCCAGATAACTATCTCAAAGACCAATAAAAACAAGTTCCAAATTAATACCTGAAACCAGACAGGACAACTATCTGCGAACAGATAATTTGTAGATTAACACCTGAAACCAGACAGGAAAACTATCTACATGACTAGACGAAGCAATCTTACACGGGTTTCTTCTCAACTTTCCATATGCAATCTAAAACGGACTTATCTTGAATTAGCCCTACACATGATCTTTCTAATACATTTTCAGGTAACGGTTAATTCCATTATCCCTAGCAAGTTACTGTGAAGCCTGTATTTCAACCAGAAAACAACAAACTTTCATCTCTCCAGAGACAACTCTTTAGTAGAGCCTTGGACAACTTAAGTTCCTAGACTCTATTCCCCACAAAGTTTCCTCAAGCAGGAGAACAACAGAAACCCATATTCCCCAGTGGAGTCCTCCTCAGACAGCAGAAACATGAATCCCACAAGGGGACCTCTTAGGAAGTCAGCATCTACTTTAGATGACATCTTTAAGCCCACCTCCGACGAATCTCTGTCATCTTCTCCAAATGGCATCCATAAGCCCATTCCCGATATCATCAACCATCAGTGTTACTTCATGCGAGTGCAAATTTATGGGCACTCTAGTGTTTAATCCTCTTTCACCTTCAGATCACGAAAGGTATACAAGTCAATCTAAATCCTTAGGTTCAAGAAGATTGAACAGGGGCAGCTGTTGTACCAGAAAATTTTCCCTCTCATGTTTCCCAAGGTTTCCTCTTACATGAGTGGTTACAAACACTTTCCTAAAGAAAATGAAATTTTTTGAAAGATGGTCAAGTGTCTTTCGATTTTCATATAAACAATGTCCTTCGATTAGCATCTAAACAGTGTCCTTCGATTGGCATCTGAACAATGTCCTTTGATTGGCATGTCAACCAAATGCCCTTCGATTGTCATGTCAACAGTGTCTTTCGATTGGCATCTAAATAATGTCCTTCGATTGGCATATAAGAGTAAAGGATCCTTCGATTGGCATGTCAACAAGCTTCGATAGGGCATCTAAAACCCTTCGATCAAGCATTGGCCCATTAGCTTCGATTGCGCGTTAGTTCCCCTTTGAGAAATCCTTGGTCCAAGTTTCATTTAGGCAAGGACCCCCTACAAGTTCCCTTCGATTCACCAGCAGTGGCCTCCTGCATGTTTATTTTGATTCAGAAGGAAAAGGCCTCTACATGCAACCTTCGACTCACTAGGAAAAGGCCTCTTCATGCTTGTCTTGGATTCACTAAGTCAATGGCTCCTTTCAACTGGCCTTTGATCCACAAGGCAGAGGTTTCCTCAGACCTGTCTGGGATTCACAAGGGCAAAGGTTTCTTTTATGATTCCCTTCAATGAATAAGGAAAAGACTTCCTCTGTGCTTGCTTTCAATGCACAAGGTCAAGATCCCTCAACACAATCTCTTCAATATGACACACAATATGATCCCTTCGAAAGAGCACTCCAAAGGTCCATTCGAAGGATACACATTGATGGCCCATTCGACGAAGGCACAAGGCATACGTGTTAATTATTTGAAAGATACATAAAAAGTTCATTCGAAGGATATATAGGTGGTCAATTCGAAGGAGAAACATAATTATTGAAAGCAAGTTTGTCTTATGATGAGTCTTGGTCCTACATGTGGCCAGGCCCAGGCCTCATGTGCAATAGCATTCGAAGGAAGTGACAAAAGAGGCTTCCATTGGTCAGAATGAAGTTCTCGTTTGGGCTATTTGAATTTTCCAGAATCAAGAAGCTAAGGCAAATAGATGGGTCCAATCTAAGGAGCCATGAGGAGAAAGTCATAGCCAATCGAAGGGCAGGGACTGAAGGCATTCGAAGGTGAAACATGTCCAGGTTCACTCAACATTTCAAAATGTCATGAAAATTCTCTAAATGGCAATCTTTAAATTGGTCTGATTTTTTCTTCAAAGCTATGTTTAATGGCTAGCCTTTTAGGACATGATTCTTTCCCTATTTTCTTGTCTCCTCTTACCCCTATAAATATAAGACACTAACACTAGCCAAAAAAAGAACAAGGACCAGATACACACACACATTGGAGACTGTGATACGGTGGGAGAACTGACTTGGGATGTTTTGCGTTTTATCGCAATTGTTGCGGTTAGAAAGAGTCGCCACCGACTTTTCTTTTATCCAAAAGGAAAGGTGGAAAAGAACAGGAAAGACCTTTGAGATTATTTCTTTAGTTCGGGGGGTAGATTACAAAAAGGGAAGGTGTTAGCATCCTTTTCATTTATAGTTATCTATGGGCTCTTAGTGGCTTGCTAGATCACTTGCTTTTGTTTGAAAATATGCTTTGTGGTGGTTTTTGAAAGTATTTTGAAAAGGTGCCTTCGTTTAGGAAAACTTTGTAATAGTTCTCGTTTGTAAGAACGTATACAAAGTGTTGTACTTTTGAAAATATTTCATGTTAGGAAAGTGTTTGGTGTTTGTTTTGAAAATTAGCAAGGATGTTTGTTTTGAAAGTGAGCAAGCAACTAGGAATAATCTACCTACTCAAAAGTCTTTGTTCATTTCTTCCTTCCTTTGATATTGCTATATTACCATTGATTTGGTAAGAAGCCTTATCTTTGGATGTAAAGGGATGGGCGTGGGTCATCGTATAGTCATGATAGCAATATTGTGAAATATCTTAGCATTTATTTTTGAGGGACTAAGATCATTTTGAAAGGAAACATTTGTAGCATCATCGAGGGACTATGATCTTGTATTTTTGATTGTTTTTTTGCTAAGATATCTCACATGCATAACATGATCATTTTTGAAAAGGCAACAAGTAGAATTACCCTAAGGGTGCAAGTGTGAAAATGTGTTTGATTTGCATGCATTATTTATCTTGAATTACAGTTTACTAATTGTTGATTTTATCTTTCCATACAAACCCTAATTACTAACATTTATATAAAAATGATAAATTGCGGAAAGTAAAATTACTACGCTATCACATCATTAGGGGAGGGGGTATACAAATTTACAAAGGGGGGTTGCAAGAAAATTAAACCTAATTATTTATTACAACTATATTGAATAATGTACAAGAATTGAATAAATGTGCAAGAATGTAAATGGAAAAAGAAATGATATTTTGTTTGGTTTTAATGAAAGGGCATAGTTTTGACCTAATTAAGAAAATGATTAACTAAAATTAAATAAAATTAAACTTAAACTAATTAAGAAAAGAAATTAATTTTGAAACATTTTTAGGGTATTTCTAGAAAGGTTTTAAGCTTAACGAAAATAATATGGAATTAATTAATTAAAAGAAACTAAATTCTAAGTAAATTTTAAATAAAAAAGAAAAATAATTAAACATAAATCTAATTATTAATTAAATTTAAAAAAAGGAAACTAGATTTGTTAAGAAAATGTTTTTGGGTCTTTTTATCTTTAGAAGAAATAAAATAAAAAGTATTTTAAATATGTAAATAAAAAAAATAAAATATTTTTGGATTTTTGATTAATAAAAAATAATAATGATAATAATAATAGTAATAAAAATAATAAAGAAAAATGAAATGAAAATAAAATAAGAAAAAGAAAATAAATAAAAATGAAATGATAAAAGAAAGTTTGGGCCAGGTGTGTGAAAGTAGGCAGGGGGTTAGAAGTCAGCAAAAATGACAAGGCCCAATGATGGAGGCCCAGGCGCTGGTTGTGGCAAAAAAAGAAGGAAAATGCTTAAAAAACAAAACAAAAGGTAGCGCTGGGTCTTAAACCCATGACCTTTACCACACACGCGCACTACCTTTGCCACTTGAGTGGTTGTACATCCGTTAACATAAGTAAAATGATAAATACATAACATAACTCAAGTCCTCAAAATGACTTCATCTTCAACATCCATCCATGGTTCCTGTAACTTGCTCATTTCTCAACAAAAATGAAAGATGCAAACATGAAAGTTGCTCCATTTTTCCATACGAATCCAACCATATAAATATCATAAGCTATACATCAAAGATGAATGAGAATTTCTAAAAGTACCAAATTTTGACTTGACTTTTTTCAGAGATTCAAACCTAAAATTCTCTAAGCTCAAATAACGTAAATGAAATCTATGGATATGTACAGTTTCAGGGTAATGATATCTACATTTTATCTTCACAAATGCAAGCTTAACAATGCCTAAATGAAAAGATATAAGTTCAGAAAAGATACCTTAAAACTGGAAATCATGAAATGCAAATGAGCTTGATTCAAGGTGCTGCAATGATCAGGTTAGCTTCCTCAAGTTCCCAAGAAGCTAATGCAATGCTTAGCTTGAGCAATGGATGGCTGGAATGGCCTGGAGAAGTCCACTTGCAGAGATCTATTTTTGGTTATGGAGGATGATGGAGATGGAGTTGCATTTATGAAACAGAGACATGGATGGACTATATTTGATGTATAGGAGCTTTGTGATTGATTTGGAAGGAAAACGCATGAGGGAATTGTGAGTTTCAAGTTCAAAGTCAGAATCTGCACATAAATGGAGTTTTGATGCAAGTTATGATTTGAGGGAGTTTGGGAGAGTTTCAGGGTGCTTAAGCTCATGTCTTAGCTCATAAATAGTGCCCCTATTTATAAGCAACAAGTTTTGAGACATGTAGTTGATCAAAATTCAAAATCAAATGTTTAAGCTCAACATGTGATTTTCTTGAAAAATCAAGTTTCAATGCTTTGTACTTGCTAATGTAGAGTGGTTATGCTTTAAACAAACTTACTTCTGACTTTGTAGATGGAGTGTGATCAGAGGGAACAAGTGAGAGGCTCAAGAATTGACTTTGTGCATAAAGCATACTTTTCAAGAATGACAATGTTAGCTTTCTTCCCAAAATGGAAAATGGACTTGGACAATGCTTAAACCACTTGGATTCTAGCTCAAAAGTTTGTGTAATCCATTAATTATTGATAGATACACAAGTTATAAGACCTTAAAAGCAAGATTATGCCGCCTAACATTGAGATTGGATTATTTGTTCTTTAAGAAATAACTTGTAATTCAAGTTTGAAACCCTAACTTCTTGCCTTCGATTCTCCTAGCTCAAGTATGATCTCCATGAGTTCTTGGACATTTTGGAAATCTTGTAACATCCTCTACAACCTTCTTGTTGGGCATTTTTTAAAATTACATTTGGAACTAGGTGAAAAGTTACCATAAAGTTAGGTCAAAATCCTGCCTAAACTAGGGCAAAATTTCACTAAGTCTTCAAGTTTCATGAGCATGTCTTCACAAATTCATAACTTGAAATCCAAGCATTTATAGAAAATGTTCTGCCCTAAAATGTTTTATATCTCATTGAGATCTACATCTTTCATGTTAGAAGTTTCCTTTGAATCATCTTGCATCATGGTGTAAATTTGGCATAAAGTTATAAAAAAACATGAATTTTCAACACTTAGAAAATTCTATGTCTTGGAAATTTTGACTTTTCAAAATGAAATCTTGACTTTTGATTTATTGATGAACAATTTTCATATTTTGACATGTCTTGATGAATTGTAATCTTTGAAACTTGATTTTGACCGAAAAGTCAAAGTTTGACTTTTCAGAGTAAAATTGACTTTTCATCAGTTGACTGAAATTCAACTATCAATCAATTGATCTTGAGAAATGTTTTGAGCCATGCCATTAGATCAAAATTAAACATTTGAATCCTTGAGATCATGCCTTGAACCAATAAGTCATTTGTTAGGACAAAAATCAGAAATTGAACCTTCCTAGTTAAAACCATAGTTTTGACCATTTTGCCCTTTTGATGACATGATCAAATTTATTGAGGAATTATGACCCAAACATGATCAAATGACATATATGAGTTCATGATGTTGATATGGACCAAAATGTTTTAAATTTTACTATAAATTGACCACAGTTGACTTTTTCCCCAATACAGTTGATTTTAGGTCATCTGATCAATTGACTGAGCAAAAATATGGTCCAAGACTTGAAACTTGACATGAGCAATCTTGAGGGTCCCAAATGATCCATGAAATTCATATGGAGCATTAAAAGTCCATTTGTCCTTGTGCAAATTCAAACCCTAATTTTGAGTTGTTAGTGTTTGAGGAGGTGTCTTGAGCTGATCAAACCTTATGTAGTCTTGGACCAAAGGAGATCTTATGAGAGATTACTTAAGAAATGAGAGAGTAAAATTTGGGGTACAACATCTGCCCCTGTTCAATCTTCTTAAACCTGAAGAGTTAGATTGGCGGATCCACCATTCGTGACTTGAAGGTGGAAGATGATTGAACACTAGAGTGCCCAGAAATTTGCACTTGAAGATGGATTGGGAATGGGCTTATAGATTCCATTTGAAGGAATGATGGTAAATACTGAAAGAAGTATCAGCATAAACCTTTGGTCGATTTATACTAAAACTTGATGTTTTACCTGTGGAAAAAAGGGTTAGTTAAATGCAGATGTATGCATGATGTTCACAAGATGAATGGGATTATGCTAAATGCATTTTGTATGTATATGCTATGATGTATGAATGTGGGATACATATTTGTCCGGGAAAATAAATCCCTGACTACTGTTGAGGATTTCTGGGAAGCTGAATCCTGGATTGCTGTTGGGGATGAATAATATACATATCTTCAAACTTTGTTAAAAGAATTCTTCCGCCAGGGAATATCTCTTGAATGTTAGCTGTTATCTGGTCTGGTCCAGGCTTCACATTAATTTGCTGAGGATGAGGAAGTCAACTTTTATCTTGTCGGATTCCAGGCTTCAAGGTAACTTATTGGGAGAGAATAAATTATCTGTTATCTGGTCGGATTCCAGGCTTCGCAAAAAATTTCTTGAAATTGAACTGTTATCTGGTCGGATCCAGGCTTGGCAGATTTCTTGAAGTGGTAACTACTATCTGGTCGGGTCCAGGATTCATAGTTTTTTTCAAAAGTTATACTATATCTGGTCAGATCCAGGCTTCAAAGTGTCTTATTGGGGATTGTAGTTAGTTGTTATCTGGTCGGACTCCAGGCTTCACAATAAGCTGCTTGAATAAACGAAGTTGAACTGATATCTGGTCGGACCCAAGCTTGCAAGTGTTTGAGGTGGATGAAGTTAATTGCTATCTGGTCGGGTCCAGGCCTCACAATAAACTTGTTTGAAGAGATAGAGTTGAACTGATATCTGGCCGGGTCCAGACTTTATAGTAACTTGCTTGGAACTTAGTTGTTATCTGGACGGATTCCAAGTTTCATAACAAACTTCTGAGTGGAATTGCTATCTGGTCAGATCCAGACTTCACAATAACTTACTTGAGAAGATGAAGTTGAAAACTGATATCTGGTCGGATCCAGGCTTCACAGTAACCTGCTGGGGTAGAGGAAAAATCTACTAGGGAAAAGAAGTTAAACCATGGTCTGGTCTAGTCCAGGTTCTTCAATATCTCGAAGAGCTAAACTATTATCTGGTCGGGTCTAGGTTTCATAGTATCTTGAGGAGTTAACTATTATCTGGCCGGGTCCATGCTTCATAATATTTGAAAGGTTACACTAATATCTGGTCGGGTCCAAGCTCTATAGTGACTTTGAGAAGTTGACTATTATCTGGTCAGGTCCAGGCTTCATAGTAGCTTAAAAATTATACTATCATCTGGTTGGATCCAGGCTTCATAGCATCTTTTGGAGGTAATAAAGGTTTTGTTGATGACTTAACTGGGGATTAGGGGTTATGGCCCTCTGATTTGTAATAGTCTGAAAGGAAAACTTCAGCTGGAGAGTATAGACTCATGCCAAGGAAGACAAATTCAGTTGGGGAAGATAGACTAATACCAAGGGAATTTTACTGTTCGTTGATTTTTATATGTTGTATGTTGTTTGTTGGGGAAATAAAACCTTGTTGGGGAAATAAACCCTGTTGACGAATACTTGATGAACTACTGACGAGGTGAGTTCTTTTAGAAAGAGATCCACAACGCTTCTTCTTATAGGACCAACTTAGTTGGGGAGAGAGCTTCCAAGAGATTGAGACTCTGGCTGAAGATCAGCCTATACAAAGAGACTTTGTGGGTAACTCTATTGAGGGAAAGGTTCATTGTAGCCGGTCTTATGGGAATAATGCTAATGAAATAACTCTGTGGGGATATTCCATATACATTAAAGAGATGCTTGTTGCTGCTTAGCAGGACACATGTTCCAAATAGGTTTAATTATGTTCATATGCATATGTTCGTTCAATTTTAGTCATTGGACAACTTTGCATTCAAAATAAAAATAGAAAGTTTGCACTTCAAAGTATATTTGTATTGATATTTTGCCCATGAATATGCGTTTTTGTACAAAGAGACTGAGATCCTAGTAAGAGGAAATCGTCGAAAGGATAACAATAATTGAAAACAAAACAAATAGCCATGTGGAAATGATCTCATTGCATTCCAACTCTACTATTGCCCCAATGTCTTCGAATGTCCCTTGCCATTAACAGAAGTTGATTGGATTAATCTTGGACCGTTTGAACTTGGACCTTGGTAATAAAGTTGATTGTGTTGATTCCACGAGACATAATCATACGCTTTCAATCCTTAACTTTTTCCTGGACCGCCCTTACAAGTTTTTAGCCCACCAGGACACCTATTTTTGCCCAAGCCGTCCTTTCGGGTTTTCAACTTGTTGGGTGTACAATCTTTTGCATATATCCCTAATTTTTGCCCAAACCTTTTGGTTTGCCGGGATGCCCTTATTTTGCCCAGGTGTGTCAACCTAGTGGGTCTCTTATACGTAGTATTTTTTAACTATGTCCGCGTTCACAGGATGTGGGAAGTCTTCACCATCCATGGTAGTCAGCATCATGGCACCGCCAGAGAACACTCTCTTGACAATAAATGACCCTTCGTAGATGGGATTCCATTTTCCTCTAGGGTCTCCTTGTGGCAGAATGATGCGCTTTATCACCAAGTCACCGGCTTGATATACTCGAGGCTTGATCTTTTTGTTGAAAGCCTTGATCATACATTTTTGGTACATTTGACCGTGACAAACAGCAGCCAATCATTTTTCTTTGATCAAGTTCAACTAATCCAATCTTGTCTGAATCCACTCATCTTCGCCTAGGCCTGCTTCATTCATAATCCTTAGTGAGGGAATCTGAACTTCCACTGGCAAAACAGCTTCCATGCCATAGACCAAAGAAAAGGGAGTTTCCCCAGTTGATGTTCTAGCTGAAGTACGATAGCCATGAAGAGCAAACGGTAACATCTCATGCCAATCCTTGTAGGTTACTACCATCTTCTGCATAATTTCTTTAATGTTTTTGTTGGCTGCTTTGACTGCGCCATTCATTTTAGGTCTATAAGGAGAAGAATTATGATGCTTGATCTTGAACTAAGTGCAAAGTTCGGTAATAATAGCATTGTTGAGGTTAGTCCCATTGTCGGTGATGATCCTTTCGGGGATACCATAGCGACAAATGAGGTTATGTTTGATAAATCTGGCTACCACGTTCTTGGTGACTGAGGCAAATGAGGCGGCTTCGACCCATTTGGTGAAATAATCAATAGCGACCAGAATGAAGCGATGTCCATTGGAAGCGGTGGGCTTGATCTCTCCAATCATGTCAATGCCCCACATTGCAAATGGCCACGGAGCGGTCATGATGTTCAGAGGGATAGGAGGCACATGGACCTTTTTAGCATAGATTTGGCATTTGTGACAAGTTCTTGAATGTTGACGGCAATCAGTCTCCATCGTTGACCAATAGTAACCAGCTCTTAGGATTTTCTTGGCCATCATATGTCCACTAGAGTGAGTGCCAAATAGACCGTCGTCCATGTCTTCCATAATTTCTTCTGTCTCCTTCTTGTCCACACATCAGAGTAGAGTAGAGTCATGGTTGCGCTTGTATAATATTCCGTTACTTAGGAAGAATTTGGCTGAAAATATTCATAAGAACTTTCTATCATTAATGGATGCTCCTTCAGGGTACTCTTGTGCTTTAAGGTATCTCTTCACCTCATGGTACCATGGATTTTCTGTATCAGTGTCAAGCTCACAGCAGTGTGAAGGTTCGTCGAATCTCTCGATTGTAATCATAGGAGCTTAGTTGTCCCATCTGACTTTGAACATTGAAGACATGGTGGCCAAATCACCGGCTAACTGATTTTCTTCCCTAGGGAAGTGTTCAAAGGTGATCTCTTCGAAGTAAAGAATCAGAGATAGAACAAGCTCCTTGTAAGGGATGAGATTAGGGTGTTTAGTGTCCCAATCTCCTTTTACTTGGCTAATCACTAGAGAGGAATCCCTAAACACATTCAAATGCTTGATCCTCAAATCAATGGCAGCTTTTAAACCTAAAATTTATGTTTTGTACTCAGCCATATTGTTCGTGCAATCGAAGCATAATATGGTAGTGAAATAAGTGTGCAACCTTCAGGGGAGATAATTACAGCACATATTCCGTTACCCAAAGCGTTGAAATCCCCCTCGAAGACCATAGTCCATTGGGATCCTTGTTCAGGTCCGTCATATGGTCCAGGTTTCGTGCATTCGATCACTAGCTTGATGTTCTCATCCGAGAAGTCAAAGTTCATAGACTGATAATCATCAACAACTTGATGGGCCAAATGATCTGCTAGTACACTTCCTTTGATGGCCTTTTGCATTGTTTATTGAATGTCGTACTCAGTCAAGATCATTTGCTACCTAGCTATCAGTCCGGAAAGAGCAGGTTTCTCTAAGATGTACTTGATTGGGTCCATTTTAGAAATCAACAGAGTGGTATGAGTCAACATATACTGTCTTAGCCGGCGAGCAGCCCATGCCAGAGCGCAACAAGTTTTCTCGAGCAGTGAATATCTGGTTTCACAATCGGTAAACTTTTTGCTCAGGTAATAAATAGCATGCTATTTTCGGCCAAACTCGTCGTGTTGGACCAAAACACACCCCATAGAGTTCTCTAGTACTGTTAAGTACATGATCAAGGGTCTTCCTTCAACTGGAGGCATGAGAATAAGAGGTTCTTGCATTTATTATTTGATTTTGTCGAAGGCAGCTTGACATTCATCATTCCATCTGACTACCTGATCTTTCTTTAAGAGTTTGAAGATTGGCTCACAAGTAGCAGTCAAATGAGATATGAAGCGGGCGATGTAATTGAGACGAACCAAGAATCCTCTAACTTCCTTTTCAGAGTGGGGGACTGGAATTTCTTGGATGGCCTTTACCTTGGCAGGATCTACTTCGATGCCTTTACTACTAACAACAAAACCTAGAAGCTTTCCAGATCGTACTCCGAATGTGCACTGGTTAGGGTTTAACCTCAACTTGTACTTTTTCAATCTTTTGAATAGATTGTACAGGTGATCAAGATGTTCCTCTTCAGTTTGTGATTTGGCAATCATATCAACCATATATACCTCTATTTCATGATGGATGATATCATGAAACAAAGCTACCATAGCCCTTTGATTTGTTGCCCCTACATTCTTCAATCCGAACGACATGACCTTGTAGCAAAAGGTGCCCCATTGCATAATGAAAGTGGTCTTCTCCATGTCTTCGGGAGCCATCCTAATTTGATTATAGCCAGAGAAACCATCCATGAAATAGATGACTTTATGCTGAGCAGTTTTATCGACCAAGACATCAATATGAGGTAGAGGGAAATCATCATTGGGGCTTGCCCTATTCAGATCCCTATAGTCTACGAACATGCGAACTTTTTCATCTTTCTTCGATACTGGCACCACATTTGCAACCCATTGGGGATAATATGTCACAACTAAGAATCCTGCATCAAATTGTTTCATCACTTCAGCTTTTATCTTTTCAGACATGTCAGGCCTCATGCGACGAACCTTTTGTTTTACAGGAGGACAATCTTCTTTTGTTGGCAGACGATGAACTAGAATATCGGTATCCAACCATGGCATATCTTCATATGACCAAGCAAACACCTCCACATAGTCATGAAACATTTGAACCAACCTGTTCTTGACACTTCTTTCCAGGTTAGCGCCGATCTTAACTACTTTCTTGTCTGTCTTGGTACCTAGATTGATGACTTCAACTGACTCTTCGTGCGTCTGAATAGCTTTTTCCTATTGTAATAGAATTTTGGCTAGTTCTCCCAGTATTTCAAAATCTTTCCCGCCTTCGTCTTCGGCTTGGTTAATTGGACATTCGAAGTCATAGTCGGCAATAGTAGAGTCATTGGCAATGAGATCCAGAGTGGATGAGGACCTGCAAGAGTGTGTGTGTGTGTGCAGGTAATATACATGGCTATTTTGAAAAATGTATTTGAATAAAAAGAAAGATAATATGCACAAAGGCTTGAATGCAAAAGATTCCAATGATTTGTATTGAATGATCATATGATAAGATGAACATAAATAAAACTCTTGACAAATGGACCAAAGTGCCCCGGGCCAGGCACATGGCTTAAAAGTCATTGTTAAATATTACAGACAAAATGTTATTGAATTAAAAGAAAGCAATAAACATGTGATTACTCCTCAATGAAGGAGATGGGGACGAAGTCCTTTGCTTGCCAATTGTTGAGCTCTGTTGTAGTAGGATACACCCAATCTTCAAATGCACATTCAACATCAGAGTCACCTACAACATTGACTTCCTTGCCATGCTTTGGCATAAGCACGGTGATTACATTTGGAGTTGGAGTAGGATAAAATTCAACAGTCTTGTTATCAATCAAGTCCTGAATTTAGTCTTCAGTGCCCAACATTGGTAAGTCTCATGCCCGGGACTACTTGAGTGATATGCACATTTAGCGTTTGGATTGTACTTTGGTGAAGAGTTATCGGGATTGGTCGGAGGATCGCACAATGTCAACAAATTATCCTTTAGCAAGTGTTGTAAGGCTTGGGATAGTGACATGCCTATCCTCGTGAATTGTCTTCTCGGAGTCTCAAACCGTTGATGGTTGGGAGATGGTCTTTGAGCAGGAGTTGGATTGGAGATTCAGATATCATTAATATACAGACGATCATCCTTCTTGGTACGGGCCCTTGCCCCATATGCAACATTGATTTCTTTCTTCACGGTAAAAGGTTTCTTTATAGGATTAGAAGTAGAGGTAGATGCCATGGGGATCTTCCCGCTTTTGATGCCGCTTTCAACTCTTTCAATGGTTAAGATCAGTTCGGTGAAACCGGAAGAAGAACAGCCAACCAATAAATTAAATAATGGACCAGATAAAGTGCCCATAAACATGTCAATGTGATACCTATCAATCAAAGGTGGCTGAAACCTACTGGCAAGGTCTCTCCACTTTTGGGCGTATTCTTTAAATCCTTACTTCTTCCCCATTGTCATGTCTTGCCACTGTACTATTGTCGGTGCCAAGTCGGTATTATACTGGTATTGATGGTAGAAAGCGGTGGCTAAGTCTTCCCATGTATTGATATGGGAACCATCCAACTGGTAAAACCACTCAAGTTGCATTCCGGCAAAGCTTTCTTGAAAAAAGTGAACCCAAAGTTTCTTATCAGCGGTGTGTGGATGTACCTTGCGCACATAAGATTTCAGGTGAAGTTTTGGACAGAAAACTCCACCGTACTTTGCAAAGACTTATATCTTGAATTTTGTGGGGAATGACAACCCCAGATATCAAACCTAAATCATCAAAATCCAAACCAGGGACGGCTTGAATCTCAATAGCCTTCAACTTGTCTTCTAGCTGCTTGTACTTGACATTGGTGGGAGGATACTGCTCGTCAAAATAATCATCATCATCAGACGCTTGATCATTAATATACCCAGCCCGGGTACTCCTAGCTTCTCCAATCTGATTCTCGTCTTCCTCAGATGAGTCTTCCATTACCGGGATCTGAAGGACCGACTCTTTGAACCTTTTACCCATGTTGACCAGGGCTTTCTTCTTGGGTTTCTTTTTAGCTACCAGTAATGCTATCATATCTTGTTGTCCCTTGGCTAGGGCCAGTAGAGTCTCTTGGAACTGAGAGTTTTGTGCCTGAAGGTCCTTCACAGTTTTCTCGAGATCCATCTTGCTCAAATAAATAGCAGAAAGATAAGGAAACCAGTCATGGAAAACCTATTATGTTATGATGCCTGGAAGATGTATATGTAAATGATTTCAAGGATTTATGAGATTTAAATTTGTATAGACAAAGAATGAACAAACTTAAAATTTCATTAATTAGTTCAAAATGACTACAACATGCCTCTTGGGCTTACAAAATAAATCTCTAAGATAAACACGCCGAACGCATCCTCTTCGGTGCAAGGTAGGTGTTCACGCTTTGCTCTTCATGTAGTTGCTTTGTAAGCTCTAAGACCCTCTTATCACTAGAATATAATTGAGCTTCGAAGGTATCTCATTCTTCCTTTATCTGAATCCAACCCTTTTACAAGTCTTCAAGAGAAGTAGGCATATCGGGATGGAGGACAGTGTACGAGACATCTCCTTCAACCACAAGTTCCATGATAACTGGTAAGATGGAGGGATAAGGCATCACAAGCTTCTGAGCAAGAGCTCGTACCCACCTAAGGTAAGGCTCAAGGGGAATGAAATTCTTGTGTCCCAGCGTCTTGCTATCCACTTTTCTTACCATCCTCCAAGCTCGTATAAACCTCTGACGGTAACTCTGATCGTCGCTCTCGTAGTCTAATACCACTCCTTGGACGAACATATCATGCGGACCATCCCTTTGGGCATTACGAAACTGTCGCAAGGCTAAGCAAGGATTGTTAGTGATACCTCCCCTAATGCCAAGCAAAGGGACATTAGGGAATTCTGCACAACGTTCGATGATAGTAACATTCTCTAAGGATCGAGAACACCAATGAATATCCGAATGTTTGTGCATCATCAACCTATAGGACCACCTCAAACCTTTCCATTCTTAAATACAGACCGGGGAAGATGCGAAATAAACCATCTAGCAAAGAGAGGAGTGAAACAAATGAGGATCCCTCTCTTCCTCATAGTGCGAGAGTGGAAAGAGTGCAGGATATCTCCCAACAAAGTAGGCACCGGATTGCGAGACATGAAGATTTTGACAGCATTTACATATATAAGTTGGTCAGGGTTTGGAAACAAAACCATCCCATAGATGAGAAGGGCCAAGATTTATTCAAAAGCTTGTAAGTCCAACAAGTTCCAACAATCTTGAGCTTTCTCAAACAAGAACTTGGCTAAGAACCCTTTGACACCACTCCTTGTTTCCCAATTAGTCGTGACATCAGATTGTTGCAAGTGTAGTGCTCGGGAAATCTCTTCAGGTTTTGGATCTCTTTCCGTACCGTTGAAGGGTAGTAGATTAAGAATGGGAATCCTCAAGAGTTGGGAAAATTCTTCAAGATTAGGTACAAGCTGATAATCGGGAAAAGTGAAGCAATGGTGTAAAGGATCAAAGAACTGGAAAAGCACCTTCATCATATTTTCATCAGTGCTGGAGGTAACCAAGTTTAGGAGACAACCATGTCTTTCGGTGAATGAAGAGTTCTCAGGGACCCTTGATGCTAACTCCTTGAGTTGAGAAGGAATCCTTACGAGATTGACTTGGATAGTATTCCTGCGGATAGAAGCTGTGTCCTATAAAACAGAACAAAGATAAATCCCAATAATCCTTGAAATGGTTAGTGAGTATGAGTATGATGTTATGATGTTTGTGATGTTATGTATAAATAAGCATATACAAATAAGACAAACAAGTCCTTAGGTTTAGGATTGCATGGAGTCTTATAGGTAAGTATCCTCTTGAAGTTTAGTTGGCTCAAACATGTCCTAGAAATAGTAACCGGATTCTAAGGGATCTCAATATCACTGATCTTTCTTGTTGGGCATGGTTTCAATGCAAGCCTCTTTCACGACGACCAAAATATCCCGAGAAGTATGATCTCAATGAGCGTAGTATCGAGTATCAACCAACTTCAGACTGCACCAAAGCCGGCTATCTCACTACTTCCTAATGGCCAAGTTAGTCAAGTAAAGGTTCTAAAGTCAGTTAGTGTTTCATGACACCACACAACGGCCCCGTATTATCCTTGACTATTCAAGGGCTACCGGAACCCACAAATGTGTCACACTAACATAGCTATTGCTTAGACCATGTCGGTATACCCCGCACAGTTTCCACAATATATTGCTACTTACCTATAAGGTATCCCAAATTAGGGTAGAGGATTAAAACAAGCCCAAACAAGGAACCAAAATATAAAGCAAGCAAGTCAAACAATGAAAGCAAATAAAGGTGATCTAGCCCTAAGGTAACCCCACTTTTAAGTTTTCCACAGCAGAGTCTCCAGTTCTGTGATATGGTAGGAGAACTGACTTGGGATGTTTTGCGTTTTATCGCAATTGTTGCTGTTAGCAAGAGTCACCACCGACTTTTATTTTATCTAAAAGGAAAGGTGGAAAAGAACAGGAAAGACCTTTGAGATTATTTCTTGAGTTCGGGGGGTAGATTGAAAAAAGGGAGGGTGTTAGCACCCTTTTCATCCATAGTTATCTATGGGCTCTTAGTTACTTGCTAGATCACTTTCTTTTGTTTGAAAATGTGCTTTGTGGTGGTTTTTGAAAGTATTTTGAAAAGGCGCATTCGTTTAGGCAAACTTTGAAATAGTTCTCGTTCATAAGAACGTATACAAAGTGTTGGACTTTTTAAAATATTTCATGTTTGGAAAGTGTTTGGTGTTTGTTTTAAAAATTAGCAAGGATGTTTGTTTTGAAAGTGAGCAAGCAACTAGGAATAATCTACCTACTCAAAAGTCTTTGTTCATTTCTTCCTTCCTTTGATATTTCTATCTTACCATTGATTTGATAAGAAGCCTTATCTTTGGATGTAAAGGGACGGGCGTGGGTCATCGTATAGTCATGATAGCAATGTTGTGAAATATTTTAGCATTTCTGTTTGAGGGACTAAGATCATTTTGAAAAGCAACCTTTATAGCGTCATCGAGGGACTATGATCTTGTATTTTTGATTATTTTTTTGCTAAGATATCTCACATGCATAACATGACCATTTTTGAAAAGGCAACAAGTGGAATTACCCTAAGGGTGCAAGTGTGCAAATGTGTTTGATTTGGATGCATTGTTTATCTTGAATTAGGGTTTACTAATTGTTGATTTTATCTTTCCATACAAACCCTAATTACTAACATTTATATGAAAGTGATAAATTGCGGAAAGTAAAATTACTATGCTATTACATCATTAGGGGAGGGGGTATACAAATTTACAAAGGGGGATTGCAAGAACATTAAACCTAATTATCTATTACAACCATATTGAATAATGTACAAGAATTGAATAAATGTGCAAGAATGTAAATGGAAAAAGAAATGATTTTATGTTTGCTTTTAATGAAAGGGCTTAGTTTTGACCTAATTAAGAAAACGATTAACTAAAATTAAATAAAATTAAACTTAAACTAATTAAGAAAAGAAATTAAGTTTGAAACATCTTTAGGGTTTTTCTAGAAAAGGTTTTAAGCTTAATGAAAATAATATGGAAGTTAATTAAATAAAAGAAACTAAATTCTAAGTAAATTTTAAATAAAAAATAAAAATAATTAAACCTAAATCTAATTATTAATTAAATTTAAAAAAAGGAAATTAAATTTGTTAAGAAAATATTTTTGGATCTTTTTTTCTTTAGAATAAATAAAATAAAAAGTATTTTAAATATGTAAATAAACAAAATAAAGTATTTTTGGATTTTTGATTAATAAAAATAATAATGCTAATAATAATAGTAATAAAAATAATAAAGAAAAATGAAATGAAAATAAAATAAGAAAAAGAAAATAAATAAAAATGAAATGATAAAAGAAAGTTTGGGCCAAGTTTGTGAAAGCATGCAAGGGGATTAGAAGTCAGCGAAAATGACAAGGCCCAATGATGGAGGCCCAAGCGCTGATTGTGGCAAAAAAAGAAGGAAAATTCTGAAAAAACAAAACAAAAGGTAGCGCTGGGTCTTGAACCCACGACCCTTACCATAAACGTGCGCTACCTTTGTCACTGGGGTGGCTATACATCCGTTAACATAATTAAAATGATAAATACATATCATAAGTCAAGTCATGAAATGACTTCTTCTTCAACCTCCAGCTATGGTTCCTGTAACTTGCTCATTTCTCAATAAAAATGAAAGATGCAAACATGAAAGTTGCTCCATTTTTCCATATGAATCCAACCATATAAATATCATAAGCTATAAATCAAAGATGAATGAGAATTTCTAAAAGTACCAAATTCTGACCTAACTTTTTTCAGAGATTCAAACTTAAAATTCTCTAAGCTCAAACAATGTAAATGAAATTTATGGATATGTACAGTTTCAGGGAAATGATATCTACATTTTATCTTCACAAATGCAAACTTAACAATGCCTAAATGAAAAGATAGAAGTTCAGAAAAGATACCTCAAAACTGGAAATCGTGAAATGCAAATGAGCTTTATTTAAGGTGCTGCAATGATCAGGTTAGCTTCCTCAAGTTCTCAGAAAGCTAATGCAATGCTTAGCTTGAGCAATGGATGGCTGGAATGGCCTGGAGAAGTCCACTTGCAGAGCTCTGTTTTTGGTTATGGAGGATGATGGAGACAGAGTTACAGTTATGAAACAGGGACAAGGATGGTCTATATTTGATGTATATGAGCTTTGTGATTGATTAGGAAGGAAACCACACGAGGGGATTGTGAGTTACAAGTTCAAAGTCAGAATCTGCACATAAATGGAGTTTTGATGCAAGTTTTGATTTGAGGGAGTTTGGGAGAGTTTCAGGGTGTTTAAGCTCGTGCCTTAGCTCACAAATAGTGTCTCTATTTATAAGCAACAAATTTTGAGACTTGTAGTTGATCAGAATTCAAAATCAAATGTTTAAGCTCAACATGTGATTTTCTTGAAAAATCAAGTTTCAATGCTTTGTACTTGCTATTATAGAGTGGTTATACCTTAAAAAAACTTGCTTCTGACTTTGTAGATGGATTGTGATCAAAGGGAACAAGTGAGAGGCTCAAGAATTGACTTTGTGCATAAAGCTTACTTTTCAAGAATGACAATGTTAGATTTCTTCCCAAAATGGCAAATGGACTTGGACAATGCTTAAACCACTTGGATTATAGCTCAAAGGTTTATGTAATCCATTAATTATGGATAGATACACAAGTTAGAAGACCTGCAAAGCAATATTATGCAGCCTAACATTGAGATTGGATTATTTGTTCATCAAGAAATGGCTTGTAATTCAAGTTTGAAACCCTAACTTCTTGCCTTCGATTCTCCTAGCTCAAGTATGATCTTAATGAGTTCTTGGACATTTTGGAAATCTTGTAACATCCTCTACAAGCTTCTTGCTGTAAATTCTTTAAAATTACATTTGAAACTAGGTGAAAAGTTGCCATGAAGTTATGTTAAAATCCTGCCTAAACTAGGGCAAAATTTCACTAAGTCTTCAAGTTTCATGAGCATGTCTTCACAAATTCATAACTTGAAATCTAAGAATTTATAGAAAAAGTTCTGCCCTACAATGTTTTATATCTCATTGAGATCTACAACTTTCATGTTGGAAGTTTCCTTTGAATCATCTTGCATCATGGTGTAAATTTGGCATAAAGTTATAAAAAAACATGAATTTTCAACACTTAAAAAAATTCTAAGTCTTGGAAATTTTGACTTTTCAAAATGATATCTTGACTTTTGATTTCTGGATGAAATTGTTTCATAATTTGACATGTCTTGATGAATTGTAATCTTTGAAACTTGATTTTTACCAAAAAGTCAAAGTTTGACTTTTCAGTGTACAGTTGACTTTTAATCAATTGACTGAAATTCAACTATCAATCAATTGATCTTGAGAAATGTTTTGAGCCATGCCATTAGGTCAAAATTAAGCATTTGAAACCTTGATATCATACCTTGAACCAATAAGTCATTTGTTAGGTCAAAAATCAGAAATTGAACCTTCCCAATCAAAACCCTAGTTTTGACCATTTTGCCTTTTGATGATCTGGTTAAGTTTCTTGAGAAATTGTGATCCAAACTTGATAAAATGACATATATGAGTTCATAATGTTGATATGGACAAAAAATTATGAAGTTTGACTGTAAATTGACCACAGTTGACTTTTCCCCCAATATAGTTGATTTGAGGTCACCTGATCAATTGATTGAGCAAAAATGTGGTCCAAGACTTGAAACTTGACATGAGCAATCTTGAGGGTCCAAAATGATCCATGAAATTCATATGGGTCATTAAAATTTCATTTTTCCTTGTGCAAACTCAAACCCTAATTTTGAGTTGTCAGTGTTGGAGGAGGTGTCTTGAGCTGATCAAACCTTATGTAGTCTTGGACCAAAGGAGATCTTATGAGAGATTACTTTAGAAATGAGAGGGAAAATTTTAGGGTACATCAGAGACCTAAGCCCAGAAACTACACCCATACACTCTCTCACACGCACACGTTGCCTCATAAGCCATATTAAAGTTATCAAAAATCTCATAAGTGGTCCAAATCGAAGGAATATCTAACAACGCCCCACCCACTCCTTGAAGTTTGCAGGAGACGTTCCCAAGAATTAGCCAATTCACGCATAGAAGTACTAAATCAAAGCCTCCCATCGTTGGTAAACTTTTCAAATTCATAACAATGGTTTCATAATGTATTAATGTTTGTTCAGTGCTTGATTCACGCTCAGGATATCATGTAACTCTGTTCGATTTGGTTTCAAAGCTAAGGGTATGGGTTCGACACCTGGTCCACTTTTGTTTTCTTTTATCTCTAACGCCCATACTGCATATATGGCCTAAATAAACCAATGTACGCAGGATCGAAGAACCTGGGTTCGACACCCAGGTCATATTTTTTGCTAATATTTGTCTTGCAGGTCTAGATTGAAAATCCCTTCCTCCCCCAGATCGAAAGGAATAACTTCCTTCCCTAGATCGAAGAAGACATTTTCTTCCCCTGGGTCGAAAGTACCATTTATTTCCCAGGATCAATGGATCATTTCCTTCCCTGGATCGAAAAAACCTCTTTTAATTTTCTTATTTTTGGTTTTGTTTATTTCTTTTATTTTTTGCTTTCATGTTTTATTAACATTAAAACAAAAATCACAAAAATATGTCTAGTCCTTTTCAATTAAAATTATTTTTGTTAACTAATTAATTTAATTACTTTAACATCTTTCTTAAAATTAAAATTAAATAGACTTAGACTTTATTTTCCTAAAATAAATAAAAAAAAACAAACAAAATATTTCCTTTCCCTAGGATATTTTAGACGCACGCATCTAGTTATTTTCACACTTTTCATATTACTGTAACTGCTCATGGGATATAATAGAAATTAATTAGGACTATTTACCACTTTTCTTTATTTTTTCCATGTTTTGGACATGTAATTAATCCCCAAATCCATGTAATAGCGTATGATTTACATTTCTGCACTTTTAATTCCTGTACATATATTAACTGCTTAGATGTATGCTAATAGGATTGTATTATAAGACTAAAATCAAACGCTAGCAAACTTAAATTTAAAGATTAAAATAATTGAACATAACACACATTGCACATATACACCTCTAGGGTATCCCACTTCAGTTGACTTCGGAAAATAGTCACAACTCTCGAAACATGAGAGGTTTTAGTGGCTACCCTCTGGTTTAAAAGATCATAAGTCCCTCGTTGACCCTCTCGACGTTGCCTCGGTAAAAAATATGATCTTAGAACCCTAGGGTAGTTACTAAAACTTCTTTCCTAGTTGCCTTTATGACTATAAATCATCCCTTCCAATATCCCTCAAACATCCAACGATAGGGCTCCCTACTCACTAATAGTAGGATAGCGCTGTCTAAAGGATAAGAGAAAAAGAACGAACCTTTTTGAGTATAAGTAGATAGTTCTTAGATGCTATACTCAAAACAAACTTTTTACATTTAAACAAAAACATTTCAAAACAACTTTCAAAGACATTTGCTTTATCAACACTCTTGAGGACTGATACAAGAGTTACCATGAAGCAAATCGCCACACTAAGGCATTTTCAAAACTACCTTTTTTCAAAGCACAAAGCAAAAGGTATTTTAAAATGAGCTAAGCATCTAAGAGCCCATAGAAAACTACAAATAGAAAGGGTGCTAACACCTTCCCTTTTCATAATCTACCCCCCTTACTCAGAAAATTCTCGAAAAGGTATTTTTTTGTTCTTTTCACCCTTTCCTTAATTTTTGATAAAAGAAAAGTCGGTGGCGACTCTTGCTTACCGCAACATTTTTGAATACAAATGCAAAACCAGTATAAACAGTCGGTTCTGCCACCGTATCACACGTAGTAAATTTACTTTCCGCAATTTATTGCTTTAATATAAATTGTTAGTAATTAGGGTGTGTATGGTAAGATTTAAAATCAACCCTTAGAAAACCCTAAAACAAAGACGAAAATGCATACAATCAAACACTTGCACACTTTCACCTCTAGGGTTAACTCCACTTGTTGCCTTGAGAAAAAGGTTATAATATGAATGTGAGACGTCTTAGCAAAACAATCAAAAAATACAAGATCATAGTCCCTCGATGACGCTTCGAATGTTGCCTTATAAATGATATTAGTCCCTCAAGAGAAATGCTAATACATCTTACAACATTGTTATTCATGACTATACGATGATCCACGCCCGTCCCTTTACATCCAAATATAAGGCTTCTTACCAATCAATGGTAAGATAGCAATATCAAAGGACGAAATGAACAAAAGACTTTTGAGTAGGTAGAACATTCTTATTGCTTGCTCACAATCCATATTCAAAACAAACATTCTTTTGAAACACACCAAACACTTTGAAAACATGAAAATATTTTCAAAAAATTCCAACACTTTATATGCATTCTTATAGAGACGAGAATCATTACAAAGTTTTCCTCAACGAAGGCGCTTTTCAAAAATACTTTTAAAACCCACCACAAAACGCATTTTCAAACAAAGCATTTTCAAGTGATCTAGCAAGCAACTAAGAGCCCATAGAAAACTATGGATGAAAAGGATGCGAACACCTTCCCTTTTTATAATCCACCCCCCGAACATAAGAAAACACCTCAAAGGTATTTCCTGTTCTTTTCACCCTTTCCTTATTGGATAAAAGAAAACTCAATGGCGACTCTTGCTATCCCTAGCAATTACGATCAAACGCAAAACAATCAAGTCAATTCTCCCACCGTATTACAGAACTAGCGACCTTGCTGGGGAAATACTTAAAGGTGGGGTTACCTTAGAGCTAGATCACATTTTACTTAATTTCCTTGTTTAACTTGCTTGCTTTACATTTTTTGGGTCCTTGTTTATGTTATTGTTAAAGATCCTACACCAGGATTTGGGGCACCTTTTTAGGTAAGTAGAAATAGATTGTGGAAACTGTACGACATAGACAAATATGGTTACTGGTATCCCTTGTGTTGAGTCAAGGAGGATATGGGGCCGCTGAGCGGTGTCATGAAGCACTAACTGACCTTTGAACCTTAATTGAACAACTTGGCCATTAGGAAGTGGTGAGATAGCCGACTTTGGTGTGAAGCTGAAGATTGGTTGATACTCGATACTACACTCATTGAGATTGGACTTTTGGGATATTTTGGCTGCAAGAAAAGATTGATTGTGCTGAGACAATGCCTAAAAGAAAGGTCATTGATATTGAGATCCCCTAGAACCCGGTTACTTTCTACGACAGGTTGAGCCAACTAAACTTCAAGAGGGTACTTACCTATAAAACTCCATGCAATCCTAAACCTAAGGAATTGTGTGCTTTGTTTGTGTATGATTATTTGTACATAAAGACTTCTTTGCTTTGTTCACCTGTATATAACATCATAAAAATCATAACATCATAAGAATTCTCACTAACCATTTCAAGGATTTAGGGATTTATCTTTGTTCTGTTTTGTAGGCCATGATTCCCATTCGTAGGAATACCATCCGAGTCAGCTTCGTGAAAGTGCATCCTCAACTCCAAGAATTAGCATCAAGGGTGCCTGAAGATTCTCCCTTCACCAAGAAATATGCTAGAATTCTCAACTTGGCTACTTCAAACTTTCAAGAACAAATGATGTGTGTGCTCTTCCAATTATTTGATCCCATGCATCATTGCTTCACCGTTCCTGACTACCAATTGATGCCTACATTAGAAGAATTCTGTAAACTGTTAGGATTACTTGTGCTAGATCAAATACTGTTCACCGGTTTAGAGGAGACTCCAAAGCCCGGAGTCATTTCCGAAGCCTTGCATTTGAAGAGATCTGGCATTATAACGAATTGGGAGACAAGAAGTGGAGTTAAGGGTTTCTTAGCCAAGTTTTTGTTGGAAAAGGCTCATTCATTATGGGAGGATATGGATTTTCAAGCTTTTGAAGATGCCTTGGCCCTTCTAATCTATGGTTTGGTTCTATTTCCCAATTTGGACTAACTCGTAGATGTGAATGCTATCAAGGTCTTTCTCTCTCGTAATCATGTACCTACCCTGCTTGGAGATATTCTACATTGTTTCCATACTCACACCATGAAGAAAAGAGGTACTCTCTTGTGTTTCATTCCCTTCCTCTCTAGGTAGTTTATTTTGTCCCTACCTCGATCAACATTGAAGAATGAGCAGGGCTTGACATGGTCTCAAAGGATGATATCACTCACACATTCTGATATTCATTGGTGTTCTCGATCCTTGGAGGATATTACTATCATCGACCATTATGGGGAATTCCCTAATGTCCCTCTCCTTGGCATTAGGGGAGGTATTACCTACAACCCTTGTTTGGATTTATGACAGTTTGGATATGCGCGAAGAGATTGTCCCCATCATGCACTCATCAAAGGTTTGGTATTCGATTACGAGGGCGACGACCAAGGCTATCGTCAAAGGTTCATACGATCTTGGAGAATGGTAAACAAGGTGGATAACAAGACATTGGGGCATAAGAACTCCATTACTTTGGAGCCTTATCTTAAGTGGGTACGAACTCATGCTCAAATTCTTGTTATGCCATACCCCGCCATCTTACCTATCATCATGGAGCCTGTTGTCGAAGGAGATGTTCCATATATTTTCATTTATCCTAACATGCCTACTTCTCTTGAAGATTTGAAAAGTGCTTGGATTCAGCTAAAGGAGGAGCGAGACACCTTTGAAGAGGTGCCTGAATGTCTATATCGCTCCAAAGAGGAAGCATCCATAGGAAATTTGAGCCACTTTATTGTATTTTAGTTCATTTTGTTTCTTTTGTTTCAATGTAAGCCCAAGAGGCATGTTTTAATCAATTTGAACTTATTAATACAATTAATGTTTGTTCCCTTTTGTCTAAATAAATTTAAATCTTCTAAGTTCTTGAAATCATGTGCATACTCATTTTCATGCATCATAACATAAACAGGTTTTCCAAAATAGGTTTCCTTATCTTTCTACTGTTTATTTCAGTAAGAGATGGATATCGAACAAATAGTGAAGGACTTGCAAGCGCAGAATTCACAGTTCCAAGCAACTTTGCTAGCCCTGGGAAAGGGACAACAAGAGATGATGACACTGCTAACAACCAAAAAGAAGACTAAAAAGAAAGCCTTCATCAACATGGGTAAGAGATTTAAAGGTCTGATTCGTCAGGTACAGATAGTCGAAGAGTCATATGAGGAGGACGAAAATCAAGACGAGGAGGCAAGGAGCACCCATGCTGGGGGTGCCAATAGTGAAGCCTCCGAAGGTGAAGACTATTTTGATGAGCAATACCCTCCAGTAGAGGATAAATACAAGCAGTTGGAGGATAGGCTAAAAGAAGTTGAAATTCAAGCCGTTCCTGGTTTGGATTTTAGTGAGTTAGGCTTAGCACCTGGGGTCGTCATTCCCCATAAATTCAAAATATCAGTCTTTGCTAAGTATGACGGGGTTTCCTGCCTGAAACATCACCTATGGTATTACGTGCGCAAGATGCAGCTGCACACTACCGAAAAAAAGCTCTGGATCCATTTCTTCCAAGAGAGTCTGGCTGAGACTCAACTAGAATGGTTCTATCAATTGGAGGGTTCCCGCATCCACATATAGGAAGATCTAATAACTTTGTTTTATCATCAGTATCAATACAATGCCGATCTAGAACCAACAAGAGTCTAACTTCAAGGTATGACAATGGGTACTAACGAAGGGTTCAAGGAGTATGCACAAAAATGGAGAGATCTTGCTGGTAGGGTCCAACCACCACTAACTGACAGAGAACTAATTGACATGTTCATGGGTACATTGACCGACCCATTTTTTAACCTATTGGTTGGTATTTCTTCGTCTGGTTTCACCGAGTTAATACTAATTGGTGAAAGGGTAGAAAGCGGCATTAAGAGCAGAAAAATCCCAATGACATATGCTTCCACACCCAACGCTGTAAAAAAACCTTTCACTGGAAAGAAGGAAGCAAATGTTGTGTATGGGGCAAGTGCCCATGCCAAGAAGAATCATCGACCCTCTATTAATGTTGTGTTAATCTCCAACCCTTAGTCTGCTCAAAGGCAATCATCCAACAATCAATGACCCGAAGTTCCTCGAAGACAGCTCACAAGGATTAACATGTCATTGTCCCAAGCCTTGCAACATCTGTTGAAGGCCAACTTAGTGACACTACGTGATCCACCATCCAATCCAAACACTTCATCACAAAAATACAACCCTAATGCCAGATGCGCATATTATTCAAAAAGTCTTGGACATTATACTGATCAACGTTGGGCACTGGAGACGAAGATTCAAGATCTGATAGATAATAAAACAATTGAATTTGATCCACCTGCTACTCCAAGTGTGATAACCTCACCAATGCCGAATCATGGCAAGGGTGTTAAAACAATTGATGATACTACTTTTGTTTCCTCCATTGAAGATTTGACAACTCCGTTAACTATTGTGAAGGTTAACTTGCTGAGAGAAGGGGTGTTACCTGGCTGTTCTAAAAATTGTGTCTGCTGTGATCAACAAGTAAATGGGTGCAAGCAGTTGAAGGAAGGTGTGCAACGCCTGATAAATAGCCGCGAGATTCTGTTTGAAAAGATTCCTTCCATCAAGAATTTGACCAAAAAAACTGAAAACCTGTCCATAATAACAATTTCCAATAAGCCTTTTAGGATCCCCTCAAAAGGTCCTATTAGAATTTCAAATGAACCAACCATCGCTCCTTTAATAATCATTTCCATTGGGCCTATCCCCTACTCCTATGACAAAGCAGTTCCATGGAACTATGGTGCCGAGGTTTATCATCATGGGATAAAACAAGATTCTTGGATCAACAAAGATGAAGTTGATGTCATTAATATTGCAGGTTCTAGTAAAGTGACAAGAACAGGGAGGATCTTTTCCCCTGATATCTCACCACCCACTACTATAACTACTCCCATCCGCATAACCAATGACAAGTCTAGCGCCAACACTAGAGGCAAAGAGAAAGAAGGTGAGACTGCTGGGATAGAGGTACATACCAAAAGTGCTGACACTGAAGAACCCTCCACTCGAAATATGGAGGAAATCCTGAAAATCATAAAGAAGAGTGACTTTAAAATAATGGAGCAGCTGGGGCAAACCCCCTCCAAAATTTCAATGCTGTCATTATTACTCTGTTCTGATGTTCATGCCCAGGCTCTGACCAAGTTATTGAAGAAAGCCCATGTGCCCCAAGAAACCACTATCGACCAGTTCGAGAACTATGTAGCAAGTTTAACGGCTGAAAACGGATTAGGGTTCTCCAACAATGATTTTACTCCCATGGGAAGGAACCACAACATAGCCTTGCATATATTTGTTGAGTGCAAGGGGACCACCCTGGCCCATGTCCTAATTGATACTGGCTCATATTTAAATGTGTTACCCAAAGGTTCTTTGGACCGGATAGATTGTGGAGGACTAGTGCTGAAGCCAAGCAATATTGTCGTAAGGGCTTTCGATGGGTCTAAGAAAATGGTTCATGGAGAGGTGGATCTCCCAATTAAAGTTGGCCCACAGATCTTCCATTCTACCTTCTACATAATGGACATATGTCCCTCCTATTCTTACCTGCTTGGACGCCCATAGATCCATGGGGCAGGGGCAGTAACATCCACCCTTCATCAAAAATTAAAGTATCCAGTCAAAGGGAAGATCGTTACTGTTAGCGGCGAAGAAGAATTTATGGTGAGCCATCTTAATTCCTTAAAGTATGTGGAAATGGATGGCGAATTCATAGAGATTACGTGCCAGGCCTTCAAAATTATTCCTCCTATGGTTGCCACCACCAAAATCTCCTCCAACATATCAAAAGCTGATGAAGTTGTACCAAGAATAGTTTCGCTTAAGGATGCCCGTGCCGTGGTCGAAGATGGAAATTATGCTATATGGGGCCAACTTCTCGACATTTTGTTTAAAGCAGACAAGTTTAGATTGGGTTTCACCATCAAAGCTCAAAAATAAGTCAGGCGCACTCACGTGGGAAAGATACCTCTCCGCATCAGAAATCATGAAGTGAATTTTGTAGAAAACTCTGATGATGAATGCACTTTCGAAGAATGGATCTACCCTACGGTCGAAGGAAAGCTCAACAACTGGCAGGAAAAAGATTTCACTCCCATCTCCTTCATTGAGGAGTAATTATTGTTTACTATTTTATGTTAATTCAAGAACTTCTATCTGTAAACTTAATTTCCAAAACAATGATTTTTAAGCCATGTGCCTTGCCCAGGGCACTATGGTCCATTTGTTAAGGGTTTTTTTCATGTTCATTTATCATATGATCATTTAATATAAACCATTGGACCTTTTGGCATTCAAATTTTTGTGTTCATTGTCTTTCTTTTCCTTTATTACATTTTTTCTCAATATCCATGTATCTTACATGCGCGCACACACACACACACACGCACACACACACACACACACACACACACACACTTGCAGATATTCATCCACTCCGAATATCATTTCTAACGACTCTACTATTTCAAGTTATGACTTTAAACATCCAATTTACCAATTCAAAGATGAACGCGAGGAAGATTGCAAAATACCAGGGGAACTAGCCAGGCTTCTGATGTAAGAGGAGAAAGCTATTCAACCTCATGAAGAGCCAGTCAAAGTTATCAACTTAGGTACTGAGACAGATAAGAGAGAGGTCAAGATTGGCGCCAACCTAAAAGATGGTATCAAGAGAAGATTAGTTCAAATGTTATAAGACTATGCTGAAGTGTTTTCTTGGTCGTATGAAGATATGCCTGGCTTGGATACCGACATTGTGGTTCATCGTCTGCCAACGAAGGAAGATTGTCCCCCTGTTAAACAAAAGGTTCATCACATGCGGCCTGACATGTCTGAAAAGATAAAAGCCGAGGTAATGGAGCAGTTTGATGCATGTTTTCTAGTTGTCACATCTTATCCTCAATGGGTTGCAAACGCGGTCCCCGTGCCAAAGAAAGATGGAAAGGTTCACATGTGTATGGATTATAGAGATCTGAATAGGGAAAGCCCCAAGGATGATTTCCCTCTACCATATTTTGACGTCTTTGTTGACAACACCGCTCAACAAAAAGTCTTCTCCTTCATGGATGGATTTTCTGGATACAACCAAATCAAGATGGCTCCCGAAGACATGGAAAAGACCACCTTTGTTACACAATGGGGCACCTTTTGCTACAAAGTTATGCTGTTCGGATTAAAGAATGCATGGGAAACATATCAAAGAGTTATGGTCGCTTTATTTCATGATATGATTCATCATGAAATAGAAGTCTATGTGGATGAAGAAGAGCATCTTGATAACCTACACAAGCTGTTTAAGAGGTTGAATAATTACAAGTTGAGGTTGAACCCTAATAAGTGCACATTCGGAGTAAGGTCTGGAAAGCTTCTAGGTTTTGTCGTCAGTGGTAAAGGCATCGAAGTTGATCCTGCAAAGGTAAAAGCCATTCAATAAATTCCAGCCCCCCGTTCTGAAAAGGAGGTCAGAGGATTCTTGGTCCGTCTTAATTACATTTCTCACTTCATCTCTCACTTAACTGCTACTTGTGAGCCAATCTTCGAACTCTTAAAGAAAGATCAAGTAGTCAAATGGAATGATGATTGTCAAGCTGCCTTCGACAAAATCAAGGAATATTTACAAGAGCCTCCTATCCTCATGCCTCCAATTGAAGGAATACTTTTGATCATGTACTTGAATGTGCTAGAGAATTCTATGGGGTGTGTGTTGGGCCAACATGACGAGTCTGGCCGAAAAGAGCATGCAATATACTACCTAAGCAAAAAGTTTACCGACTGTGAAACCAGATATTCATAGCTCGAGAAAACTTGTTGTGCTCTTGTATGGGATGCTCTCCGGCTAAGACAGTATATGTTGACTCACACAACTCTATTGATTTCTAATATGGACTCTATCAAGTACATCTTCGAGAAGCCCACTCTCTCCGGACGGATAGCTAGATGGCAAATGATTCTGAATGAATACGATATTCAATATACAACACAAAAGGCCATCAAAGGAAGTATATTAGAAGATCATTTGGCGCATCAAGTTGTTGATGACTATCGATCTATGAACTTTGACTTCCCAGATGAGAATATCATGCTAGTGACCGACTGTGCAAAACCCGGACCATATGATGAACCTGAACAAGGATCCCGATGGACTATGGTTTTTTCCGGAGCTTCCAACGCTTTAGGCAATGGAATTGGTGTTGTGATTATTTCTCCTAAAGGTTTCCACACTCCTTTCACTGCTAGATTATGCTTCGATTTTACAAACAACATGGCTGAATATGAAGCATGCATCTTGGGTCTGAAGGCTGCCATTAACTTGAGGATCAAACATTTGGATGTATTTGGAGATTCTGCTATGGTAATTAGCCAAGTAAAGGGAGAATGGGACACCAAGCATCCTAACTTTATCCCCTACAAGGAGCTCGTCTTAACGCTGATTCCATGCTTCAAGGAAATCACCTTCGAGCATTTCCCTAGTGAGGAAAATCAGTTAGCCGATGCTTTGGCCATAATGTCTTCCATGTTCAAGATCAAATGGTACAACAAAGCTCCTATGATTACAATTGAGAGATTTGACGAATCGACGCACTGCTACGAGCTTGACACTGATGAAGAGAAACCATGGTACCATGAGGTGAGGAGATATCTTGAAGCACAAGAATATCCTAAAGGAGCTTCCGTCAATGATAAGAAATTCTTGCGAAGATTTTCAGCCAAATTCTTTCTAAGCAATGGAATCCTATACAAGCACAACAATGATTTTACTCTACTCTGATGTGTGGACAAGAAGGAGGCAGGGAAAATTATAGAAGATATGCATGATAGCTTCTTTGGGATCCACTCTAGTGGAAAAACTATGGCCAAGAAAATCCTGAGGGCTGTTTACTATTGGTCCACAATGGAAACTGATTGTCATCATCATTCAAGGACTTGCCATAAGTGTCAAATCTATGCTGACAAGGTCCATGTACCACCTATTCCTCTAAATGTCATGTCTGCCTCGTGGCCGTTTGCAACATGTGGAATTGACATGATTGGAGAGATCAAACCTACTGCCTCAAATGGACATTGTTTCATCCTTGTTGCCATTGATTACTTTACCAAGTGGGTCAAAGCTGCTTCATATGCCTCAGTCACGAAGAACGTGGTAGCTAAGTTTATCAAGCATAATCTCATCTGCCGTTACGGTATCCCCGAAAGGATTATCACCAACAATGGAACTAACCTTAACAACGCTATGATTACGGAACTTTGTATTCAATTTAGAATCAAGCATCACAATTCTTCTCTGTACAGACCCAAGATGAATGGCGCAGTGGAAGTTATTTCATTAGAATTATCCTCACAAATTTGGATTCATAAACTCCCCAAACAGAGTTTCAATCTCCGAAAGGTCCTCTCCCCAGCTGAGTTGGCCTTAAAAGAGAGCCTTGAGAAATTATTCTTAAGGAATATCCTCCCCGGAAGTTCATCCAATATCCTTTTCAATAGGGTTTATTGCCCCGACAAACGGAAAAATTCCCTAGCTTGAGTTTATCTCTCTGTTGTACCCCAAAATTTGCCCTCTCATGTTTTTCAAAGTCTTCCCCCTGCATGGTTGAGCATAAACCATTGCCTAAGAAAAATAAAGTTTTTGAAGATGAACAAAGTGTCTTTCGATTGGCATCTGGGAAAAGTCTTCGATTGGGTATCCAAAATCCTTTGATACAAGATTGACTCACCAGTCTTCGATTGGGCATTTGGCACTCTTCGACAAGGCTTTGATTAGTAAGCTTCGATTAGGTGTTTGGAACCCTTCGATCAAGCTTTGGTCTGCAAGTCTTCGATTGAGCACTGGACCTCCTTCGATCAAGCTTTGGTATGCAAGTCTTCGATTGAGCGCTGGACCCCTTCGATCAAGCTTTGGTCTGCAAGTCTTTGATTGAGCACTGGACCTCCTTCGATCAAGCTTTGGTGTGCAAGTCTTCGATTGAGAGCTGGACCCCTTCGATCAAGTCAATGTCACAATGCTTCGACTAGTACTTCATAGGGTCCTTCAATTGGAACTTCATACTTTACCTCAATCAGAACATCAGAACGAAATGACCTTCGAATGGAATTTCAGTGCAGAGTTTATCTTAATCTAAGATGCTCTGATGAAGGAAGTTCTGAACACTTTGAATCAGAACTTAGACTCACCACAAGGCCAAGGGCTGGTCGAAGTTGTCTAATAGGGAATGTTCTAAATATATTCGAATTGGACTTTGAAGCTGGCAAAGAAGGCAAATTCGAAGGAATGAAGTAGGCTGGCATGACTAAGCAAAAACACATATCCTAACCTGTCCAGGTTCACCCAAAGTTCACAATGGCATGCGTCCCTTGCAAATATACAATCGAAGCAGGGGGAGTCTCAATCGAAGGGGCTGTGACATCGAAACTAGAGTAGTTCGAATTGGGACTTTGAAGCAATCGAAGCAGGGGGAGTGTCAATCAAAGGGAAGGGGATCTGTAAGCCAGCTTTCGATTTTCATCATGTTGGAGGCCCAAACAGCTCATAACAGGCTGGCAGTAACACATGAAAGCAGATTGGCACGTGATTGAATCAAATATAGCAAGTCTTTATGAAGAAATCAAATCAAATCTCTTCATCATAATGAACCAATATTTGATACACAAATGTTGACCTAAATTCCTTTGTCTATATAAAGCTCAAGCCTCACAAATCAAACACACAGGGGAAGAACACACACGAAACTCTGCAGACACACGAAAAACGCACAAAAACTCTGCAGAAACGGCCACACAACTTTGAGAAAAAAAGCTTGAGAACCTTGGATCTGAAATTGCACTTAGAGACCTTTTCAGGATCAAACAAAGGTTCCAATCGTTTCCTTGGACCTCACTGAAGCAGTACCAATCATTCTTGTGTGCTCTCCTGCCCCAAAAAACCCTGTAAGTATCGCTCTGAACCGCCATACTCATGGAATCGTAAAGCTTCAATCTTGCATCCTTTCATTGAAATAATTGCATATTCATACTCTGTGCTGTATTCTGAAACTTTTGGCATCATTGAATTTTATTTTCATAGCCTGTAACGCCTTGCCCAGTTCTAGGGTTCGTGTATCTCGTTTTTGGGGTTTTTAATTGCAGGCAAAATCAATGCAAATAATGGCCATGGATGAGTTCAGAGGAGTGAGACGAGTACATTGATACTCTAGGATTCCATTTTTGTGGCCTAGGGAGAATTTTTGAGAGAGGCTACGAATCTTCCTGTGGAACGAAATCTGCAGGTAATCTAACCAGGTTTTGTGAAGAAGATGAAGAGGTGTCATAACTTGATTGGCCAATTTGAATCAGTGGCACGTTCTTTTATTTTGTAGGCTTAGTATTTTGTTTCTTTATTTGATATTTGCTCCTTATTATCATAACAAAGAGAACAAGTTGGCTGGTTGGTGAGCGTGTTAGTGCAGGACCCATTGGTGGGACTTGGATTCGAATCCCAGGTCCGCCGAACTTTGTTATCATTTTGTTTCAGGCGTTCACATGCAGCGCTTCAGGCAGGGAGCACCATATACCTCCAGATCTAAAATGCCAGGTGGTTCCAGATTCGGATCCAATAGTCCAGGATGGAGATTCACCATGAACCCTGGTCAACAAGCGCACATGCAATCTAAAAGTCAAAGCAGGCTGGAATGTGTTTGGGCCAAGAAAATGCTGACCAAACCTCTTGATTTGGGGCCCAACCCCCCCTTTGGTTTACTTCTTTTCTATTTTCCTTTTTTATTTAATTTGTTTTCATTATTTTTATTGTTAATTAATCAACCCTTAATTTTTCTCATAAAAAATCAGAAAACACAAAAATAATATTTATTAACTTCACTATTTTATTTTTTTAAATAAACCATTAACCAATTAATTTAGTTTTTTTAATTAGGTTTAATACCAACATATTTTGCAATAAATTAAAATTGAATTAGAATTAGGTTTTTTTTTAATATTTCTGATTTTATTTCCTTAATTAAAATAAAACTCAAAAAAATATTTTCTTTTAATTAATTAATGCCATTATTAATTTAGACTTAATTCTTAATTAAAAAAAGACCAAAAATACGCTTTATTTAATGAAAAAGGGTCACAACCCTAGGACGCTCCGATTCAATTTTCTCGCGTGCATTTTGTTTTTGATCCATATAATTGTAATTGCTCCGAAGATGTAATAGTTTTAACTTAGGACCTTTATTTATCGCTTTTATTTACTTTCTCGCATTTAATTTTAAGGGTTTGTTTTTGGCGATTTAAATACCCGACGCCTTGTAATAGCTTAGTTTTATTTTCCGCAACCATTAACTGCTAGATGTATGAATAATAGGCTATGCATGACAAGATCTATCTTAATTTAAAATCAACCGTAGCTCACCATAACATGTACAAAGATAATATAAACTGAAAAACAATACACTCGCACATGCCACTCTTAGGGTACACCTCACTTGGTTACCTCGAACGTGGTCATTGAGTATATGATATTTTAGAGGTCGCCCTCTTGTCCAAAGATCATAAGTTGCCTCGAAACGGTTGCCTCGGAAAAATGATCTAAGACATTAGGGTTACCACTAAGGCGTCCTAACATTGCTTTAGTGGCCACACGTCCCTTAAATTGAATTGACCCAAAAACTCCAACGACGGTGCTACCTACTCCTCAATAGTGGGATAGCACTGTCTAAAGGACATTTGTACAGTTTAATTCATTTTTGAGTAGGTAGATGTTCTTAAGTACTTGCTCTTTTGAAAACAAAAACAAAACTTTTTGCACTTACACTCTCTTCAAAAACAAAACTCTTTTCAAAACCCACAAACACAAAGAAAAGCAAACTTTTGAAAACATAGTGAGCAAGTACCTAAGAGCCCGTGGATAACCACGGATAGAAAGGGTGCTAACACCTTCCCTTTCTATAATCTACCTCCCGAAGCCGAGAAATATCTCGAAAAGGAATTTTTCTGTGCTTTTGTCCTTTCCTTGTTGGATAAAATAAAAGACGGTGGCGACTCTTGCTTACCGCGACATTTTGCAAAAACAAACACAAAACGCGAACTAGCATTCCAAAACAGTCAGTTCTCATTCCCACCGATCACAAAACTGGCGACTCTTCTGGGGACATTTTTTAAGTGAGGTATACCTTAGGATTAGATCACTTGTGTTTTCAATTGTATGCTTTGTATGCTTTAATTTTGGTTCTATTGTTTGGGTTTGAAATCCTCCACCCGGATTTGGGAAACATTCATAGATAGCAATACATTGTGGAAACTGTGCGGGGTATACCGACACGGTTGAAGCAATAGCTATATTAGTGCGACATATTTGTGAGTACCGGTAGCCTTTGAGTCAATCAAAGAGAATACGGGGCCTCTGAGTGATGTTACTAAGCACTAATGACCTAGAACCTTACTTGACCATCTTGGCCTTTTTTAGGGGTAGTGAGATGACCGACTTTGGTGCAGTTCGAAGTTGGTAGATACTCGATACTACACTCATTGAGGATTGTTTTCTTGGAATATTTTGGTCGCTAGATCCGTGGCTAAACCAAAACGATGAACATAGAAAACAATCCAATGATATTGAGCTCCTTAGAACCCGGTTACTATTTTTAGGACAAGTTTAAACCAACTGAATTGAAAGAGGGTAATACCTAAACTCCATGCCAGCCTAAACTTAAGGCTGTTTGTATGACTTGTGTGCCTTCAAACTTGAACTACTTGCACATTCTTGTTATCTGACAACATGAGTTCCTTGCAGGTTTTGTTTACAGTCCTTGTCCGATAATTTGGATTTATTGCAGGGCTTACTTACATCACCTCACACTTTTGCTTAAACGCATAACATACACATCATAACATCATGCCTTAAAATTTTCTTAACCATTTCAAGGATCTCAAGGGCTTGTGATGCAGGATATGGTAAATCAAATGGCTAGCAAGGGGCAAAGGGGATTTATTTTCCTCTAGCCAAGGTTGTTTAGAAATCAAAACATGATAAATTGAGTCAGGGGCTATGACCCACTCGATATGGTGAGCTTGACTCTTGAAGAAGGACTCTTAACAACATGGAGTTCCTTCAATCAAGCTACCAGATTCAGATTCTAACAGTTTCTTGTTTACCCCGCGAGATCCTTGAAAACATTGCATACATATATCATACATATCATTGCATAACAGGTTTCCCAGTACATGTCTCTTATCTTCTTCGTTGTTTATTTCAGCAATCATCATGTCTACTGAACCTTCAACCGAGCAAGCTATCAAGGCCCTCCAGGCCCAGAATGCCCAATTTCAAGAGTTGGTCATGAGCCTAGCTAAGGGTCAGCAGGACTTGAAGACCTTGATTCTGAAAGAGAGGAAGAAGAAGAAGAAGAGGACCATCCTGTTCAACACTGGACGCTGGTTTGGAAACGGGCTGCAGAATGAAGTTGACCTGACCACCTCATTTGGAGGGAAAGATAGTCCACAAGAAAGGAGGGCCCCTAGCCCTATGGTCTCCGACACCGAGACAGACTATGATGAAGAACAGTACCCTCCTGTTGAGAATAAGTACAAACAACTGGAAGACCGTTTGAGCACTATGGAGATACAGCAGGTGCCCGGTCTAGACTTCGGGGATCTAGGTCTATCATCTAGGGTGGTGATTCCCCATAAGTTCAAGGCACCTGCCTTTGCCAAGTATGACGAAGCTTCCTGTCCAAAGCTGCACCTCCGGTCATATGTGAGGAAGATCCAACCTTACACTGCTGATCAGAACATCTGGATCCATTTCTTTCAAGACAGTCTTTCAGGGACTCAGCTTGAGTGGTTCTATCAGTTGGACGGAGCCAGTATCCGCAGCTGGGAGGATTTGGCTACTGCATTCTATAGGCAGTATCAGTATAACTCCTACCTCGCTCCTACGCGTACCCAACTCCAGGGTATGTCAATAGGGATGGGTGAAGGATTTAAAGAGTATGCTCAAAAATGGAGAGAACTTGCCGGAAGGGTGCAACCACCTTTAGCTGATCGTGAACTTGTTGATATGTTTTTGGGGACCCTATCTGGTCCATTCTTTAACCATTTTAGTGGAAGCTCTTCAGCCGGGTTTACAGACCTTATCTTGACTGGTGAGAGGATTGAAGCTGGTATGAAGGCTGGGAAGATACAGAAGGGTGCCTCATCATGCACCGAGAAGAAGCTGTTTAAGAAAGAGTCCAGTGATGTCTACAGTTCAAGAAAGATAGAATAGACCTGAACACCACCAAGCTGTCAACGCGGTTGTTATTTCAAAACCTCCTGGTGTTCCTCAGCATCACAACCAACAAAGGGACGAGAGACCTCGAAGGCAATTCACTCGTCTCAGCATGACTTTATCTCATATGTTGCCACAGTTGCTGAAGACCAATCTGGTGACTCTAAAAGAAGCTCCGAAGATTTTAAATACAACATCACCCAGGTATAACCCTAACGCCCGCTGCGCTTATCACTCTGATAGCCCGAGGCATAATATGGATGATTTTTGGGCTTTGAAGAACAAGGTCCAAGACTTGATTGATGCGAAAGAGATCGAATTCGACCCTCCTGAGACTCCCAATGTGATCATTGCTCCCTTGCCAAAATATGGCTAGGATTGAAAGCACTTTTGTTCATTTGAATTCTGAAGTTGTATTTTTCTTTGCTTATTCAAACAATTATTGTCATGTCAAACTTTTTATTTCATTAATGCATTACGCGTGTCTGTTTTGAATTAATTGTTTTCACTATGCTTAAATTGCTTCATATTTCCTTTTTGTGATGTTCAACTTTCGATCAAAGATTAAAAAATTCTAAGCCTTTAGAGGGAGGATGACGAAAACGATACCATGATCTTTACAGTATGCTTTTGAATAGACCCTGCTGATGAGGTACAGGCATTATTTCAAATCCTAAACAGTGGAGTTATAAGGAAGATAATCCCTCGTCAACCCCTTTGAGCCAAAGAAGTTGGAGTTTTTCTTTTCATGAATTAAAACCCTTAAATATAACCTGGGGCAGGGTAGTTTTCTCAGTTGATCCAGGTGCACAATGAATGGAATCAAAGGAGTCCTTCCAAAACAAGAGACAGTGATGGTTCCGAATAATCGTAAGGACAGGCAGTCATTATCTCTCATAAATAAAAGCCCATTAAGTCAAAACCTATGAAGGAGGCTTACAAAAACTGGGGCATCCCGCTGACTGTAAATACAAAAAGAAACAGTTCAGGCAAAAGACAGGGATAACGCAATCAAAAAGAAAGAAATCCTGCAAACTCTTAAAAAAATGACTGTCTGTTCAAAAAAAATTGACAGTATTCGAACCATCACTGGAATATCAGAGCAAAGACTCAAGCGGGATCTAATGCACGATTAGCTGAGTTTAGGATCGAAGAACATCACGAAGAGCGGGTGGGTACAAATATACTTTGAGCCTTTATCCTTTGTTTCTTAAACCGTGAACCAGGCCACGTTATAACCCTTAAAAAGTCCTAGCTGAAGCATGGGTTAGTTCAAAAGCATACTGTTACAAAAGGTATCCTGACTCCTGTAGGGCTTGCTGTAAATCCTGAGTTGACATCACATTTTACAAAATTTGCCTGTTTTACTGAAAAAATGCATTTTCAAAAATTTCAAAAGACAGACATAAGCCTTGCATTCTTAAAATAACATTGTTTGCATATGACTAATTGTTCAAATAGCAGAGAAATTCGCACGACGAATATCTAGTGAACAAAAACCTTTTCAATAAAAAAAGGATCACCTCAAGTGGAAAAACACTTCCAATCAAGGGGCACGGCATGATCATTGTCCATCATCTGGGGAAGTCAAGTCAAGATTCAAGGAATCTCTCAAAATGCCAAATAGCCAGGGACAAATCTCCATCAGAATCAATTGGGGCATTGGACATGAATTCCAGCAACGAATCTTGCATGATCAAACGAAGATCTTCTGGTAGTATGGCAATACAACACTACCGATAGTGACACCTCTCTACATCCTGAAGGAATGGACATAGTCAAAAAATACTACGCATAATCAAAGACCCGCTAGGTTGACTGGCCTAGGCAAAAATAAGGGCTTCCCGGCGAACCAAAAGGGTTCGGGAAAAAATAAGGGATGAAAATGAAACATTTGTACACCCGGCAAGTCAAAAACCTGAAAAGGCGGCTTGGGCAAAAAAGGGTATCCCGATGGACTGAAAACCCGAAAGGGCGATCCAGGCAAAAATTAGGGATCAAAGCGTACGACTATGTCCCGTCATCTCGTCACTGGCCTACCAGTAGAAGACTTGTCATTTTGACCGAAAGATACCAAGCACCTCATAGGTGGGAATAATACTCGATCCACTGGGCCTCCGCAGGCACCTTCTCCCACAAAAACAGGGGCAAATAAGAATTGTCTGAACTGTACAAATTACTCTGTCCACCAGGTACCAAGGTATATATTCAGCTGAAGAATATGGCTAAGATACTTTCACTCCCCGCAGATTAAGACAGTAATGATAGCTCTCTCAGCTGAGACTTGCAACTATGAACGAATCAGCATTACTCTCCCCAAGCAGAGTTGGTCTACCATCAGCCCTAAAAAAGTTGGGTATCCCCATAAGGTCTTAATATTCCCCAGCGGAGTATAAAGATATTCCCCAACAAGCATAAGAGTATCCCTGGCAGTCTTAATATTCCTCAATGGAATATAAGAATGTTCCCCGGCAGAATGCAAGGTAACCCCAGTGGAGCCATTTCCCCAGCGCAGTCTAAAAAAAAGTTTCCCCAATGGAGTTGAATCATCTTCCCCAGTAGATTCTGGAAGCTTATCCCCTGCGAAGCACGAATACAATTGTATCACCCCAGCCAAATTCAGACGTTATCCTCACAAGAGTCTAACCGGGTTACCCTCAGCAAGTTGCAACTGAAAGATCATCCCCAGCGAAGTTCTTTCTATCCCCAGCGGAGTTCATCAAAATCCCCAACAAGGCTTATCAACGGAATCCCTGGCGGAGTTTATCATTAAAATCTCAGCAAAGTATCTCTTCCCCACAGAGTAATTCCCCGCAGAGTAATCTCTTCACCATGTTTATTCCCCAACGCAGTTATTTTCTCCTACAGGTTTATTCTCACAACCATCTTCGTTCGTCATCCCCATCAGAAACATTCTAAACAAAGTTTGAAGACACACATACTCTTCAACAGCAGTCCAGGATTTAACAAACTCCACGACATTTGTCAAGGATTTATTTTCCCAGACAAAAATACATTCATAAACATTTCACATTTCATACCTCCTATTTACATACATGATGAAGTGCATACGACACGATCTCATTTATTTTTGAGAACATCATGACATCATGCATTTCATACATCATGACATTGCATACAACTAACGTTTTACCTTTTTCAGGAAAAGGTCAATCAAAAGATAGCTACCATCAACCTTCTTAAGTCCCAGTTGAATACCTGTAGCAAGCCAGGAAAATAATCGTGGACGACTGATTGTAGATTAATACCTGTAGCAAGCCAGGAAAATTATCTACATAAAGAGATTGAAAATTAATACCTGTAACAAACCAGGAAGACCTTTTTTTCTCAGGTCAGAGATTAATACCTGAAACCAGCTAGGACAGATATCTCCTCGACCAACCTTCTCAAGTCCCAGTTTAATACCTGTAGCAAGCCAGGAAAACAATCTGTGGACGACTGATTGTAGGTTAATACCTGTAACAAGCCAGGAAAATCATCTACGCGAAGAGATTGAAGATTAATACCTATAACAAGCCAGGAAGACCTTTCTTTCTCAGGTCAGAGATTAATACCTGAAACCAGCCAGGACAACTATCTCATTGGCCAACCTTTTTAAGTCCCAGTTGAATACCTGTAGCAAGCCAGGAAAATATCTGTGGACGACTGATTGTAGATTAATACCTGTAGCAAGCCAGGAAAATTATCTACATAAAGAGATTGAAGATTAATACCTGTAACAAGCCAGGAAGACCTTTCTCTCTCAGGTCAGAGATTAATACCTGAAACCAGCTAGGACAGATATCTCCTTGACCAACCTTTTCGAGTCCCAGTTTAATACATGTAGCAAGCCAGGAAAACAATCTGTGGACGACTGATTGTAGGTTAATACCTGTAACAAGCCAGGAAAATCATTTATGCAAAGAGATTGAAGATTAATACTTGTAACATGCCAGGAAGACCTTTCTTTCTCAGGTCAGAGATTAATACCTGAAACCAGCCAGGACAGATATCTCCTCGACCAACCTTTTCAAGTCCCTGTTTAATACCTGTAGCAAGCCAGGAAAATAATCTGTGGACGACTGATTGTAGGTTAATACCTGTAACAAGCCAGGAAAATCATCTACGCGAAGAGATTGAAGATTAATACTTGTAACAAGCCAGGAAAACTAATTTTCTTTCTCAGGTCAGCGATTAATACTTGGAACCAAACAGGACAAGTTCTATAACCTCAACGGTATACTCCCGGTGAGCACGAGTCAGTTCCTAAATCTCAACAAAGTTAGACTTCCCCAGCGGAATCTTCTACAACAACAGGTATACAAGTTCTCGCTAAGGAATCTCTTATGCGATCGACACTCCTACAGATGGCATCTATAAGCCCATCCTCCTACCAACAATCTCCAAATGGCATCTGTAAGCCCATTCCCGATGTCACAATGCTGATACTATACCATGTGAGTGCAAATTTATGGGCACTCTAGTGTTCAATTATCTTCCACCTTCGGATCACGAAAGGTTTGAAAGCCAATCTATATCCTCAGGTTTAAGAAAATTGAACAGGGGCAACTGTTGTACCCCAAAATTTGCCCTCTCATGTTTTCCAAAGTCTTCCCCCTGCATGGTTGAGCACAAACCATTGCCTAAGAAAAATAAAGTTTTTGAAGATGAACAAAGTGTCTTTCGATTGGCATCTGGGAAAAGTCTTCGATTGGGTATCCAAAATCCTTTGATACAGGCTTGACTAACCAGTCTTCGATTGGGCATTTGGCACTCTTCGATCAGGCTTTGATTAGTAAGCTTCGATTAGGTGTTTGGAACCCTTCGATCAAGCTTTGGTCTGCAAGTCTTCGATTGAGCGTTGAACCTCCTTCGATCAAGCTTTGGTATGCAAGTCTTCGATTGAGCGCTGGACCCCTTCGATCAAGCTTTGGTCTCCAAGTCTTCGATTGAGCGTTGGACCTCCTTCGATCAAGCTTTGGTGTGCAAGTCTTAGATTGAGCGTTGGACCCCTTCGATCAAGTCAATGTCACAATGCTTCGACTAGTACTTCAGAGGGTCCTTCGACTGGAACTTCATACTTTACCTCAATCAGAACATCAGAACGAAATGACCTTCGAATGGAATTTCAGTGCAGAGTTTCTCTTAATCTAAGATGCTCTGATGAAGGAAGTTCAGAACACTTCGAATCAGAACTTAGACTCACCACAAGGCCAAGGGCTGGTCGAAGTTGTCTAATAGGGAATGTTCTAAATATATTCGAATTGGACTTTGAAGCTGGCAAAGAAGGAAGATTCGAAGGAATGAAGTAGGCTGGCATGACTAAGCAAAAACACATATCTTAACTTGTCCAGGTTCACCCAAAGTTCACAATGGCATGTGTCCCTTGTAAATATGCAATCGAAGCAGGGGGAGTCTCAATCGAAGGGGGCTGTGACATCGAAACTGGAGTAGTTCGAATTGGGACTTTGAAGCAATCGAAGCAGGGGGAGTGTCAATCAAAGGGAAGGGGATTTGTAAGTCAGCTTTCGATTTTCATCATGTTGGAGGCCCAAACAGCTCATAACAGGCTGGCAGTAACGCATGAAAGAAGATTGGCACGTGATTGAATCAAATATAGCAAGTCTTTATGAAGAAATCAAAACAAATATCTTCATCATAATGAACCAAGATTTGATACACAAATGTTGACCTAAATTCCTTTGTCTATATAAACCTCAAGCCTCACAAATCAAACACACAGGGGAAGAACACACACGAAACTCCGCAGACACACGAAAAACGCACAAAAACTCTGCAGAAATGGCCTCACAACTTTGATAAAAAAGCTTGAGAACCTTGGATCTGAAATTGCACTTAGAGACCTTTTCAGGATCAAACAAAGGTTCCAATCGTTTCCTTGGACCTCATTGAAGCAGTACCAATCATTCTCGTGTGCTCTCCTGCCCCAAAAAGCCCTGTAAGTATCACTCTGAACTGCCATACTCATGGAATCATAAAGCTTCAATCTTGCATCCTTTCATTGAAATAATTGCATATTCATACTTTGTGTTGTATTCTGAAACTTTTGGCTTTATTGAATTTTATTTTCATAGCCTGTAACGCCTTGCCCAGTTCTAGGGTTCGTGTATCTCATTTTTGGGGTTTTTAATTGCAGAAAAAATCAATGCAAATAATGGCCATGGATGAGTTCAGAGGAGTGAGACAAGTACGTTGATACTCTGGGATTTCATTTTTGTGGCCTAGGGAGAATTTTTTAGAGAGGCTACGAATCTTCCTGTGGAACGAAATCTGCAGGTAATCTAACCAGGTTTTATGAAGAAGATGAAGAGGTGTCATAACGTGATTGGCCAATTTGAATCAGTGGCGTGTTCTTTTATTTTGTAGGCTTAGTATTTTGTTTCTTTATTTGATATTTTCTCCTTATTATCATAACAAAGAGAACAAGCTGGCTGGTTGGTAAGCGTGTTAGTGCAGGACCTATTGGTGGGACTTGGATTCGAATCCCAGGTCCCCCAAACTTTGTTATTATTTTGTTTCAGGCGTTCACATGCAGCGTTTCAGGCAGGGAGCACCATATACCTCCAGATCTCAAAGGCCAGGTGGTTCCAGATTCGGATCCAATAGTCCAGGATGGAGGTTCACCATGAACCCTGGTCAACAAGCGCACATGCAATCTAAAAGTCAAAGCAGGCTGGAATGTGTTTGGGCCAAGAAAATGCTGACCAAACCTCTTGATTTGGGGCCCAACCCCCCCTTTGGTTTACTTCTTTTCTATTTTCCTTTTTTATTTAATTTGTTTTCATTATTTTTATTGTTAATTAATCAACCCTTAATTTTTCTCATAAAAAATCAGAAAACACAAAAATAATATTTATTAACTTCACTATTTTATTTTTGTAAATAAACCATTAACCAATTAATTTAGTTTTTTTAATTAGGTTTAATACCAACATATTTTGCAATAAATTAAAATTGACTTAGAATTAGGTTTTTTTAATATTTCTGATTTTATTTCCTTAATTAAAATAAAACTCAAAAAAATATTTTCTTTTAATTAATTAATGCCATTATTAATTTAGACTTAATTCTTAATTCAAAAAAGACCAAAAATACGCCTTATTTAATGAAAAAGGGTCACAACCCTAGGACGCTCCGATTCAATTTTCTCGCGTGCATTTTGTTTTTGATCCATATAATTGTAATTGCTCCGAGGATGTAATAGTTTTAACTTAGGACCTTTATTTATCGCTTTTATTTACTTTCTCGCATTTAATTTTAAGGGTTTGTTTTTGGCGATGTAAATACCTGACGCCTTGTAATAGCTTAGTTTTATTTTCCGCAATTTATTTTCCGCAACCATTAACTGCTAGATGTATGAATAATAGGCTATGCATGACAAGATCTATCTTAATTTAAAATCAACTGTAGCTCACCATAACATGTACAAAGATAATATAAACTGAAAAACAATACACTCGCACATGCCACTCTTAGGGTACACCTCACTTGGTTACCTCGAACGTGGTCATTGAGTATATGATGTTTTAGAGGTCGCCCTCTTGTCCAAAGATCATAAGTTGCCTCGAAACGGTTGCCTCGGAAAAATGATCTAAGACATTAGGGTTACCACTAAGGCGTCCTAACATTGCTTTAGTGGCCACACGTCCCTTAAATCGAATTGACCCGAAAATTCCAACGCCGGTGCTACCTACTCCTCAATAGTGGGATAGCACTGTCTAAAGGACATTTGTACAGTTTAATTCCTTTTTGAGTAGGTAGATGTTCTTAAGTACTTGCTCTTTTGAAAACAAAAACAAAACTTTTCGCACTTACACTCTCTTCAAAAACAAAACTCTTTTCAAAACCCACAAACATAAAGAAAAGCAAACTTTTGAAAACATAGTGAGCAAGTACCTAAGAGCCCGTGGATAACCACTGATAGAAAGGGTGCTAACACCATCCCTTTCTATAATCTACCTCCCGAACCCGAGAAATATCTCGAAAAGGAATTTTTCTTTGCTTTTGTCCTTTCCTTGTTGGATAAAATAAAAGACGGTGGCGACTCTTGCTTACCGCGACATTTTGCGAAAACAAACGTAAAACATGAGCGAGCATTCTAAAATAGTCAATTCTCATTCCCACCGATCACACTCTCCGACTATTAAAAATCAAGGGACCACAACCCCTTTTCCCTAGTAGAATTTTCTACAATCCCCAATAAGTTATTGTAAAGTCTGGAACCTGACCAGATAACAATTAACTTCATCATCCCTAGCAAGTGGGTATGAAACCTGGAATCCGACCAGATAACAACTAACCTTCTAGAGATAATTCCCCACAAGAGCAATGGACGACTAGAAATCCTGAACTCTTTTCCCCAAGCAGAGATCAACACTCTCCATAGAGTCTTCTCAAACAAGCCAATATTCCCCAGTGGAGTTTCTCCTACAAACAACAGAACATGAATTCTCAACAGAAACGCTCTAAATAAAGTTGAAGATACACATACTCTTTATCTCCATCAGGAGTCCAGGATTCAACTTCCCAAAACTCCCCAACATTTATCAAGGGTTTATTTTACAAAACAAAGATACACTTCAATAATATTTCACTTTCATACATCATATAACATACGCATACAACATAATCTCATTTATTTTGAGAACATCATCATGCCATGCATATTTCTGCATGCAACTAACCCTCTTCCTTGCAGGAAAAGATCAATCAAGTCCTCTTCTGGATGGATTCACTTCTTCCAGTTAATAATAGGCGATCAATCAAGTCCTCTAATGGATGGATTCACTTTTTCTAGTTAATAATAGGCGACTAATTAAGTCCTTTTTCTAGATGGATTCACTTCTTCCAGTTGTTAATAGGCGATCAATCAAGTCCTCTTCTGGATGGATTCACTTCTTCCAATAAATAATAGGCGATCAATCAAGTCCACTTCTGCATGGATTCACTTCTTCCAGTTGTTAATAGGAGATCAATCAAGACCTCTTCTGGTTAGATTTATTTCTTCCAGTTAAAGACAGGCGATCAAAGACCTCTTCTGGTTAGATTTATTTCTTTCGGTTAAAGACAGGCAAACAAATACCTCTTATGGTTATATTTATTTCTTCCAATTAAAGACAAGAGATTAAAGACCTCTTCTGGTTAGATTTATTTCTTCCAGTTAAAGCCAGGCGATCAAAGACCTCTTCTGGTGAGTTTTGTTTCTTCCAGTTAAAGACAAGCGAATCAAAGACCTCTTCTGGTTAGATTTACTTCTACCATTTAAAGACGGGCGAATCAAAGACCTCTTCTGGTTAGATTTAATTCTTCAAGTTAAAGACTGGAGAATCAAAGACCTCTTCTATTTAGATTTACTTCTTCCAATTAAAGGTAGGCGAAACAAAGACCTCTTCTGGTTAGATTTAGTTCTTCAAGTTAAAGATAGGCGAATCAAAGACCTCTTCTGCTTAGATTTAGTTCTTCCAGTTAAAGACAGGCGAATCAAAGACCTCTTCTTGTGAGATTTGTTTCTTCCAGTTAAAAACAGGCGAAACAAAGACCTTTTCTATCACCATGGATGGCATCTGTAAGCCCATCTCCGACAACTCTCCGTCATCTCTCCAAATTGAATCTATAAGCCCATTCCTAATTTAACACATCATCGAGTGCAAATTTCTTGGAACTTTAGTGTTCAACCATCTTTCACCTTCAAGTCACGAAAGGCAGATCTTCCAATCTCACTCTTCAGGTTCAAGAAGATTGAACAGGGGCAGTATTTGTACACAAAAATTTTCCCTCTTATTTCTCAAGAATTTTCTCACAAGATTCTATTGTGTCAAGACTGCACAAGGTTTGATCAGCTCAAGATACTTCCTCAACACTGATGACACAAAACTAGAGTTTGAATTTGCACAAGTACAATTGCATTTTTAATGCTCCATGTAGTTTCCATGGATCATATTGGACTCTCAAGCATCAAATCAAATAATATCAAGTTTGCCTTGATTCATAAGCTTCGATTGGGCATTTGGCCTCCTTCGATGCAAGTTTGGTTCACAAGCTTCGATTGGGCATGTGGCCTCCTTCGACCAAGTTTAAACCACAAGCTTCGATTGGGCATTTGGGCCTCCTTCGATGCAAGCTTTGGTTCAGAGGCTTCACTTAGACATTTGGCCTCCTTCGAGAAGGTTTAATTCACAAGCTTCTCTTGGACATTTGGTCTCCTTCGAGCAGGTTTAATTCACATGCTTCGCTTGGAAATTTTGTTAGATCATAGTTTGATTCTACAACCCTCAGTTAGAGTTTTGATGATAACAAAATACAAGATTAAATGAATTATGAGTGTTATATAAGACATAGATGCTACTTAAAATTATGTTGTGTATTTACAGGAAACTCTGATGAAATCAGCATCAGAACATCAGTATCAACATCAGCATCAGAAGATCAAATCATATGCTTACGCTGAAGTATGATGAACAGAATCTACGCTCAACACACTCTGACTCTGATCGGGATCTTATCAATGTCATCAGCACTCAGAAGCAATCCGAATAAGCTAAAGCCAAAGAACGCTCTGATCTTAATCAAGCAGAACATTTTGAAGTGTCAACGGTACTGCATTCAAGGAAGATTAATTACCAACGGCTTTATTCCAAGACAAAGATCTTCTCAATATGGAAAGAACGTAATGAGCATTGAAATGGAATTATTGGCATCAACGTATCTATTCCAAGAAGTATTTAAACAAATCAGTGAGAAGTGAATTGGCTAATGCTCTATAATTCTCTACACGCCTAAAGTCAATCATCCTCATCCTCACTCACACAGTTTGCTAAAGCTATCAAATTGCTTACTCTATAGTTATAGCATTCTAGTTTCACATAAGCTTAATTTGTGTATTATCACAGTTGTGATATATAGTTTTTGTAGAAAACATTCAACACACATATTGTTCACCTATCTGTAAGAAAGAATTTCCTTGAGAAATTGGTCTATGGTTTAGACTTAAGAAGGCTTTAGCAGTTGTTAAAGCAGTTGTAATATTCAGTTGAATATAATGGATTAAGACCTAGTTGGAGAGAGGCGAAATAACCTTGACGGGTGGACTGGAGTAGTTTGAGATCAAGCGAACCAGGATAAAAATAACGTGTTGTCTGCATTTGATTTCAAGTTTTAACAATTCAACCCCCTTCTTGTGTTTTTCACATCTTCAATTGGCATTAGAGCGCCTAGTTTTGAGTTCATAACACTTAACCGTGTCAGTACAAGATCCAGCATTGAAAAACACTATGGCAGGAACTCATCACAACATCAGCAATGACAACAACGAAGAAAGAGATAAATTCAGTGGAAAGCCTCCAGTCTTTGATGGAGGGAACTTTGATTACTGGAAAGACAGAATTGAAAGCTTCTTTCTAGCCCATGATGCTGATCTGTGGGATATGGTGACAAATGGATACACGCACCCAATGAATGAAAATGGTCAGAAGATTGACAGGAAAGCAATGTCTGATCAACAAAAGCGTGATTTCAAAAACCATCACAAGGCCCGAACTATTCTTCTCAGTGCTATCTCTTACTCTGAATATGAAAAGATTTTAAACAGAGACACTGCCAAGAACATGTTTGATTCTCTCAGAATGACACATGAAGGCAACCTTCAAGTGAAAGAAACTAAAGCTCTTGCGCTCATTCAGAAGTATGAGGCATTCAAAATGGAAGAAAGTGAATCCATTGAAACAATGTTCTCAAGATTTCAGATTTTGGTTGCTGGTCTCAAAGTTCTGGACAAAGGGTATTCTACTGCTGATCATGTCAAGAAGATCATTAGAAGCTTGCCAAAACAGTGGAGGCCAATGGTCACAACGCTGAAGCTAGCTAAAGATCTCAACAAAATCACTCTGGAGGAACTTGTCAGCTCCCTCAGAAGTCACGAGATAGAGCTAGAAGCTGATGAACCTCAAAAGCAAGGTAAGCCATTATCTTTGAAATCTAACAGAAAATCTGACTCCAAGGTTTTGCAAGTTGTTGAAGAAACTTCTGATGGGTCCTCATCAGAAGAAGACGAATTGTCTCTCCTCTCCAGAAGGGTGAACCAACTGTGGAAGCAGAGGCAAAGAAAGTTCAGGACTCCCAGAAGATCTGAGAACCAGAACGAATCCTCCTCCTGATACAGAAGGTCAGAACCTACCTCTGGATACAGAAGATATGAAGGCTCTTCAGGAAGCAGAAAGCCAAACAACAAGGACATCATCTGCTACAAATGCAACGAGCAAGGACACTACAAGAGTGACTGCCCAAAGCTTCAGAAGGAAAAGCCCAGAAGAAAGTTTGGCAAGGAAAAGAAGAAAAGTCTCATGGCCACATGGGATGACTCTGACACATCTGAAGCTGACTCAGAATCAGATGATGAGAGAGCAAACATAGCTCTCATGGCGAACATAGCAAAAGACAGTGAAGCATCTGAATCAGACTCTGAATCAGACACAGAAGAGGTATTTCCTGACTTTGCTATTAATTTTACCAAGGCTGAACTAGCTGAAAGCCTTAATGAGATTCTGGAAAGATATCAACAGATCAGAGTCGAATTCATAAACCTGAAAAGGGATATTGCTTCTGACTCTGATAAAACTGAGAGTCTCGAGTTGGAAAATTCTGAGTTGAAAAATAAAGTTTCAAAATTAGAAAATCTTTTACAAAACTCTCAGAAGGAAACAATTATTGAAACTCCCAGTAGTGCTGATGAGATCATCAAGGAGTATGATCACAACTTTTAGAAGTTTCTTGCAAAAAGCATAGATAGAAACAAAATGGCTTCAATGATCTATGGAGTTAGCAGAAATGGCAGAAAGGGAATAGGATACCAAGGTAAGGTACCTACACCAAAGAAAGCCATGGATTTAGTTATTAAACGAACTCTTCTAAATTCACACTTTGTATATGGGCACACACACGACATTAAATATACCAGTAGTAATTTTTCTGTCAAACCAAAATTCAACCAGAGTTTTGGTAAAACTAACAAATCAGGACCGAAGAAAATATGGGTACCTAAGGATAAAATAATACATGTTGCAGATATCTTTAGCAGCAAAGCAGAAACACCAGTCATGGTACCTGGACTCTGGCTGCTCGCGACACATGACGGGAAGAAGGCATATGTTCCAAAGCCTGGAACTTAAGCCTGGAGGCCACGTAGGCTTTAGAGGCAATCAGAGGGGAAAGATCATTGGCTCTGGAACAGTAGGTAATGGAAATCTTCCCTCTATCAGTAATGTTTTATTAGTACATGAATTAATGCATAACTTGTTATCCATAAGTCAATTAAGTGATAACGGTTATGATATAATCTTTAATCAAAATTCATGTAAAGCTGTTAGTTAGAAAGATGGGACTATCCTATTTAATGGAAAGAGGAGAAACAACATTTACAAAATCAAACTTTCTGAACTGAAAAGTCAGAATGTAAAGTGTCTTCTGTCTGTTAACAACGTGCAGTGGATCTGGCACAGAAGATTGGGGCATGTTAGTATGAGAAGAATATCTCAGATTAACAAACTCAATCTGGTCAGAGGACTTCCTAACCTGAAGTTCAATTCAGATGCTCTGTGTGAAGCATGTCAGAAAGGCAAGTTTGCAAAACCTGCTTTTAAATTTAAAATCGTTGTTTCCACCTCTAGGCCATTAGAACTTCTGCACATTGACTTATTTGGACCAGTTAAAACTGCTTCAGTCAGTGGCAAGAAGTATGGGCTAGTAATCGTACATGACTATAGCAGATGGACATGGGTAAAGTTCTTAAGACACAAGGACGAGTCACACTTTGTGTTTGTCACCTTCTGTAACCAAGTTCAGAATGAAAAGGATCTTAGAATCGTCAAAGTCAGAAGTGATCATGGTGGAGAGTTTGAAAACAAAGATTTTGAATCATTTTTTAATGACAAAGGCATTCTACATGATTTCTCTTGTCCTAGAACTCCTCAGCAAAATGGAGTTGTAGAACGAAATAACAGAACATTGCAAGAAATGGCCAGAACCATGATCAACGAGACTAACGTTGCTAAGATCTTCTGGGCAGAGGCAATAAACACAGCGTGCTACATTCAGAATAGAATCTCCATAAGACCTATTATGGAAAAGACTCCATATGAATTGTGGAAGAACAAGAAGCCCAACATTTCCCATTTTCATCCATTTGGATGTACTTGTTTTATTTTGAATACAAAAAATTATTTGAACAAGTTTGACTCTAAAACACAAAAGTGTATTATGTTAGGATACTCTGAACGCTCAAGAGGGTACAAAGTATACAATACAGAAACACAGATTGTGGAAGAATCAATCAGTGTTCATTTTGATGATAAGCTTGACTCTGAAAAGTCAAAGCAGAATGAATTATTTGCAGGTATGGAAATTGAATTCACAGGTACTGAAGACAAGTCATTAGAAGCTCTTAACAGAGACTCTCCCTCAACATCAGAAAGACGAACTGCAAGAAATCCAACATCTTCTGTGGATCCACCTCAGAAAAGACCATCCAGAAGCAGCATGGATCACCCAGAAGAAACAATCTTGGGAAGAAAGGAAGATCCAATCAGAACAAGAGCCAGCTTCAGAAACTCTAAAGAATCCCTCATGGGACTTGTCTCTCTGACTGAACCATCCTCTATTGATGAAGCACTTCTGGACAATGACTGGATTCTAGCAATGCAAGAGGAGCTGAATCAATTCACCAGGAATAACGTATGGGAACTGGTTCCTAAACCAAAAGGATTCAACGTCATTGGAACAAAATGGGTATTCAGAAACAAGCTGAATGAACAAGGTGAAGTTGTCAGAAACAAGGCACGATTGGTAGCACAAGGTTATAGTCAGCAAGAGGGGATAGACTATACAGAAACCTTTGCTCCAGTCGCCAGGTTAGAATCTATCAGACTTTTAATTTCTTTTGTTGTTAATAAAGGCATCACTTTGTATCAGATGGATGTCAAAAGTGCATTCTTAAATGGCTATATAGAAGAAGAGGTATATGTGCACCAACCCCCTGGTTTTGAAAGTTCAAAAAATCCAGAATATGTTTTCAAACTGAAGAAGTCACTGTACGGTCTGAAACAAGCTCCCAGAGCTTGGTATGAACGACTAAGTAACTTCCTGTTAGAAAAGGAATTCACCAGAGGGAAGGTGGACACAACCTTATTCTGTAAGACAATTAAGAATGACATTTTAGTCTGTCAGATTTATGTTGATGATATTATATTTGGATCTACTAAACCTTCTCTGGGAAGAGAATTTGCTAAGTGTATGCAGGCAGAATTTGAGATGAGCCTGCTGGGGGAACTAAAATTCTTTCTGGGCATCCAGATCAATCAAACCCCAGAAGGAACTTACATTCATCAGAGCAAATATGTCAGAGAACTTCTGAAGAAATTTGATCTCTTATAATGTAAGCCATCAAAGATTCCAATGCATCCCACGTGCATTCTGGAAAGAGAAGAGGTAAGCAAAAAGGTAGAACCGAAAGTCTACAGAGGTATGATTAGTTATCTTCTTTATCTTACAGCTTCAAGGCCTGATATTTTATTCAGTGTATGCATTTGTGCAAGATTCCAATCAGATCCTAGAGAATCTCACTTAACAGTTGTTAAGCGAATTTTCAAGTATCTGAAAGGTACTACTAATCTGGGTTTGTTTTATAGAAAATCTGGTGATTACAGCTTAGTAGGTTACTGTGATGCTGACTTTGCTGGAGACAGAGTTGAACGTAAAAGTACTTCTGGAAGCTGTCAGTTTCTGGGAGAAAATTTGATCTCGTGGTCCAGCAAAAGACAATCCACCATTGCTCTATCAACAGCAGAAGCTGAATACATAGCAGCAGCTGGATGCAGCACACAAATGCTCTGGATGAAAAGTCAACTTGAGGACTTCCAGATTTATGAGAGTAACATTCCTATACTCTGTGATAATACTTCTGCCATTTGCTTAAGTAGAAATCCAATTTTGCATTCTAGGGCTAAGCATATAGAAATAAAACATCATTTTATTAGGGACTATATTCAGAAAGGCATTTTAAACTTAAAATTTATTGATACAGACCATCAATGGGCTGATATCTTTACAAAACCACTTTCTGAAGATAGGTTCAACTTCATTCTGAATCATCTCAGCATGAAGCTCTGTCCAGAATAAAACTGTTTTAATTTTATATATTAACCTTCAGAATCATGTTTATTACTCTGTGAACTTCTGATCAATCTTCTTTCAGAGTCTTTAGAAATGCAGATTGTATCAGATCTATCCATGAAGCTATGAGCTCTTCAGTTCAAGGATAGAAGTGATGTTCAATCAAAGCAAACAAGTGTCATCCAGTCATCAGCTGGTTCCTGAGGCTGAACACGTGTTCACGCTTCTGAAAAGGCAAAGCGCTGATTGGTTGCATTGAGACACATGTCACCAGTAACCGCTTAAGTATCTTTCTGAAATCCCCTAAAATCAGCAATCAATTAATGCTATTAATCATGATTTATTTATCTCTCTTAAGCATTTATGTTTTCAAAAAAAATTTCAAAATCTATTTAAACACCATTAATACACATTCACAACGTTTACCCTTACTTTCGTTTTCAATCATTCTCTCTGATATCTGTGTCTGTGTTCTTACTGCTCTAGAAAAACCTTTCAATTTTTTTTCTCTCAAAACCTCGTGTGAACAATGGCGTCTTCCAACAATATCTCTTCAGGCTCCCAGAAAGATGCATCAGCTGAGCAATATGAGGTTCCTTTCAGAACGCTACTCACTCCAGTCAAGAACCTGGAAGTTCTGTCAGAGATTATTGTGGATTTCAACAGTTTGAAGGAAAACGGTTTTGATTTATCAGAAGAAATTCAAGCTCAAGGTTGGGAGAGATACTTTGACAGGTTGGTGGGTCCAACTTTTCGTATCTTGGTTAAGGAATTCTGGATTCATGCTTCTTCCTCAAATCACCAAGTCACCTCTTATATAATGGGGAAGAAAATTGTGATAACTGGAGATTTGATTGCTCGTCTGATTGGCTACAATGGTGGTGGCATTCGTTGTATAGACATGGCAGAAAGGTGCTCAGATGTTGCTGTTATAGCAAGGTAGATTTTCACACTGGGGCTTCCCTCCAGTAAGATAAGGGATCTGAAAGATAAGCATAAAATTTGGGCAAAGATTATTCTGGGTTGTTTCAATCACAGGAAGCCTACAAGCTCTCCTGATTACATAAACATAGATCAGCAGTTTCTGATCTATTTTATTAATCAGAAGGTAAAGATTAATCTAGCTCATCTTCTGTTCAACCATCTGAGAACCAGCGTCAAGGAGACTAGAGAAGAAGAACGCACTAAAAGGGACTGGATACCCTTGGGCAGATTGATATCAGATATTCTGACTGAGAATAGGCCGATTGAGCACTTGACAGAAGCACAAGAGATCGGCACCTTGGAACCATCTGTTGGCAAGCAGCTGAATGCCAAGAATCTCAAGAAGATGAAGCTAATATAGAACATTAAGAAGGAGCCTAGCGTTACTCCTTTTGCTAAAATCTCCAGCAGAAGAATTCCTTTGGACGACTTCCCCATGTTCTCATAGATTGACTCCAAGCCTCAAATAGTTCTGAGATACTTGGATGCGTGCAAAGCTGATGGAACAGCTCCCAATCTGAACATTCGAGATCTTCAGCAGAAGGCACCAAAAGTTGCTCTGAAGAAGACTAAGAAGAGAAAAGCTGCTCCAGAAGGATCATCACAACAGACTCCAAAGAAAAGAGGTAATCCTGTTTATGTATCTGTTTTAAATTCAACCGCTGGTTCCACATTCATTCCTACTCCAACTCCAATTCCATCTGATATCCCAACTCCCCAAACCTATGAAGATTTCGAAGACTTTGACCCTTCTGAGTGATCGAGACTTTATAAGTCTGTCGGGATGTTAACTGCAAGTATACAGTTCAGTCGTTCTGGTTTTAAAATATTATCGAACCCACAGAGACTGAGGATCAATCGCATATGATCTAATGCTACAGTTTGTCTAACTAAGCGATGAATATTTGATTTTTGGGGGAGAACAGTTTAATTAAAAGTAATAGTACTAATTATACCGGTATGTGATAATCGGACTTAGGGAATTCGATGAATCGCTTGGCCTATAAAGTATTCCGGTAAAAGCTAATTGTTTAAAAACCTAAGACACACACTCTCGTGTTTATGAAATAAGTCATGCTACTAAACCTAGTGGATGCACTTTAAATTTAATAACACTTTTTGAAAACAATTTGAATTTAATTAATTTATTAAAACACTCTCGTGTATTTAAAAATCAATGCTTCGTTACCACTGTCTGGGTTGAACCCCAGCTCTCGCATGCAGGTTCTTGCCTTAATTAATTTCCCACTCTCGTGGCAAAATCGTGTTAATTAACCTCTCACTCTCGTGACAAGGATAGTTAAATTAATATTGGAAATTGGAAACCAGAAATTGTTTTATAAATGTTTTTGGCCAAGGTATCATTGAATTCTTTCAGTTCTTACGGTCACATACCGGTATTAATAATTTAGCCAGACATAATTAACTTAACAGCAATAAGGTTTAAAATATAATTCATGGCAAAAAATGGCATATTATAAAAACTGAATAAATAATAATTGCAATATAAAAAACCTGGAATTAAAGATGCTATAGTAATCTTGAGGTAATACAGTAATCCAATCTTCGAGCTTGACTTGGAGTAGAAATTCGTGTTAATTCTTGGAAGAATAATTAACACTTAAAAATAGAAACTAAGCTTTGAATGAAAATTACAAGTAGAATGAAAGCAGAATTGCAAAACAAACAAATTGGATATAACTGTAAAATAAAATAAATATTTGCTCTGAGTAAAATTCTTCGACCCTTGAACTGTGCCTTGGTACTCATATATATAGCAGGAAAATATCAGCAGTTAAATTTGAATTCTTGATGAAGTCTTCATGGAGAAATTGTAGGAGCAGTAATAGTGGTGGCAATAAAATAGGAGATTCAGTAGAAACAGGGAGAACTAGTCTGCCCTTCATGCCCACGTCTTCAATCCATGCGTAACGTCTTCCTTCACGCGCGTGACGGTCGTCACAGGTGGGTGACGGTGGTCACACGCTGAAGTGGTGCCTTACGCTCGTCAGGTGTGTATGACGAGCGTTTCCTTGTGTTGTGGGGTGTTACGCCCGTCACAGGGACGTGACAACCGTCACCTATCTAGAAGTCCACACTTTGTATTTTTTATATTCTTTTTCTCTTTGTTTTTTGTCTAGCCTTCTTCATGTTGTCATTTTTCATCGGTTTGAGTCGACAAGTGTTATACCTGCAAAAAGACAAATAATCTTGGAATAATCGGGGGTTAGACGACTTAATGAAATATAAAATCGGTATAAAGTATGTTAATTATACGATATGTTTTCTCGTTATCAAATTCCCCCATACTTAAACCTTTGCTTGTCCTCAAGCAAATAGTCATTCGAAAGGTCGGACAAGTTTTCGTCAAGCGCATAAGCATGACATACCTTGGATTTTTAAAGTGGTTTCGGGAAATCCTCGTTGGTTCGGCCAATACTTGAGTAAAACACTAAAGATACGCTAACGACGCAAGCAATAAGCTTACCCGTAGACTTCCATTTTGAACGAGCTATCCAACAGTTCCGTTATAACTCTGCCCGGAGTTCCTCATATCTATTTCACTCGGTTTCGTTCTGGCGCAATCACATTAAGCCCTTTGCCTTAGCACGCACGTAGTGGACTAACCGGTTAGTGACTTTGATCCTTTAGCACGGGGTCTGGTACATGAATGTGGCAACCCTACATATGTTATCCAAATTGGAGGTTTTGGGGGATCGGGCCGTAGCACGCCCTACCGAGTTCAGAACCAGATACCTCTGAACTAACCAACACTGGATTCCTTCATTATTTGCTCAGCTCTTATATGTGCCTGTATATTTTGGTACACAGATTTTCTTTTCTTTTAGCAGCGAGATAGGAAGGATATATATTTTTTTAAATCAGGCATCAAACACTTATATTCATCGATTCTCCACGTGGTTTGTGTCAAGACGGTGTTGACTGCTAGTATAAACTACTAGGGGTTAATTCTAGAACTTGAAACTCCAGATATCGGTATAATGGTTATTGAAACGGATTGCGTAAGCAGGAAGTCTACGGTGACATAACCGTATCGATCTTGTTATGTCGTTTTCGGCTTCCTCAACTGGGATTTCGTTAAAATAGGTATGTCGGGCTAATGCGAGAATAAAATTTTTTCGGTATGGCAAAGTAAAACGAAGAATTTGAATCGAGACATATCGCAAGAATTTACTAGTTTTATTAAAGATTGAAAGGTACCTCTCCCACACAAAATCTGACATTCTCCTCAATGTTGCGGTATATATGCGGGGAAGTACAATTACAAAAACAAAAGGGAAAGAAATGAAACAGAAAAATAACAAAATACATAGAAATTAAAGAAAGACAAACTACTAGTGACCACGTCCTCTGCTCCTGGTGCGAGAACGTATGGTAGGAGTGGCTTCAGCGTCGGTGTCTTGGAAGCCATAGGTGTTCATATCTATCCTCAAGGCGTTAAGCTCGGACAGCGCCTCATCCAACCTTTCACTCATGTTTCGCTTCCCAGTCAAGATCTGAGCATTTTGGGCGCACAGAGACTCAAACTGCTCAACTTGCCTCCTTTCAAGCGCCGCATTCATTTGATTTTGCATGTGGAGGGCGCAGAGGATGTCTTCAAGATTGATAGGAGGAGGTGCGGATAAGGATCCAGGGATGTCGTGGACAGGTGGAGCACTATCCAACTCTTCTTGTATATCGTCTGCGGCGGCTGCAGCTTGGTCTTCGTGGGCAGGTGCAGGCTCTGCGGGAACTTCAGGGTCGAACAACCAGTTTGCTCGGTTACTTGGATCGATTCGGTCCCTGTTCGGCAAAATGATATTCTGATAGACAGTATTCCTGATTACAGGGTGGAATCTGCCGTCTTCCCGCTCGTAGATGAGGTGTGCGGCTTTGCAGTGATCCAAGGTTAGCAAAGCCGGTTCCATAGAAGGCAAGGTTGCAAGCGCAGCACCGTAGTTTAGACCAAAGGCAATTGAAGTAACCAGCCCTCCGAAATAGAAAGGTTTTCCACCTCTAGCACAAATAGAGTGGATGTGAGCAAGCAGGAACGGGGCGACATTTATCTTTTGCCCAGTGAACGCACAATGTAGAAAGAAGATCTCCTTGGAGTTGAGCTTATGGTTGCTGTCTCGGGCGAATATGGTGTTACTAAGAATGCGATGGAAGTAGCGGATGGCCAGATTGTGAATGTGGGTGGCGTTGAGGTGATCGTAGGACCCGGCACGGATGTTCGTTAAACTGTGCCACAAGTTGAAAGCCTCCTCACTAAAACTATCTGGTAGCCGAAAATGAGCACCTTCGTCCGAGAAAAATCCCATAAGCCTCGCGATGTCGGATTGAGGCAACTGGTGCTCAACGTCAAACATGCGAAATTTTTCCACGCCTGACAATTGGTTTGTGACACCCGGCGGAGTGAGGTAAGCAAACGAACTCAAGAACTCAAGAGTGAGAGTTTCGTAGATTGGTCTTGGTTCGCGACAGAGGTTCCACAAATCCACGCTTTGCAATAATCGGCGGACACTATCGAGTAGTCCCAAACTCCATAGGCAGTCGATGTCAACGTACCTTATGGGTTGGAGACCTCGACGTTGGAATTTTTGAAACTTTGCTCGTTGATTCTCCCCAGGTTCGCCGATTCTGAAATTGATGGCTTGAGCGTTTGGGTTGTTTGCCATGGTGGAGGTAAGATTTGATTTGGGAATATGGGAATGGGAGATTGTAAGGATGGTAATTTGGTGTTGGGAGTGTAGAAATAGAAGAAAAAGAATGGAGTGAATAGGTGGTTTTTTGTGTGATGGTGATAATGGAGGAAGGAAAAATGGGTTTATAAGGAAGAAGGTTGGAACGGTTCTCTGCAACAGCCGTTGGTTTCTGTCTGCGTGACGGTCGTCATAGGTGTGTGACGCTCGTCACGAAGTAAAGAGGCGCGTTACGCTCGTCACAAGCGTATGACGGTCGTAACACAAACAAAATCATAAATAAGAGATCCGTTACAGGACCGTTGGAGAGTGATGAGTTTATTATTTTTTTCTTGGTAATTGGATTTTTGAAGAGTTTATATATTTTTTTTGGTTTATGTGGAATGTTTTAATTAATTATTTTAATTAAGGTTTTAAATATAACGAAATGGACAGTAAATAATAACAGTAAATAACAACAGTAAACTGAGAATGAAAATAAATGAAAATTAAAATAAACTTTAATTGAATAAATGAGTAAATTGTTTCAAAGTAACTAAAAATAAAAATAATGATAATGTTGAAATAATAATAACTAAACTAAAAAAAATCCCTCCCACACAGAAATTTACAGTGTCCTCACTGTACGTAAAAATGCAAGAGAGAAGGAAATAAGTAACGATGGCAACTCTAGCCACGGGGAGGTGGAAACAAATGCTGATGCATGTAGTCCAACTGATCAGTCACCAAGTCCATGAAGGTGATAAAGTCCACCCTGAGAGAAGTCAGCTCGCCCTGCATGTCCGTAATGGCCGCATGTAGGGAGTCCAGGGTAACAACAGGTGGAGGTGGAGTAGTCTCAGGAGCCTGAGGCGCGGTCTCGGCGGAAGTAGCCTCCTGTTCCCGAGGATCAGGGAGATCATGGTAGCCTGGCGGTGTAGCGGGATCTTCTTCAGCATTAGCATTGTTTGGAACCTCATAAATGTCAACTGTAGATGGTGAAGAGGGTGGTGAAGCAGGGTAGTGAAGGTCAAACATCCAGTTATCTCGGTTGTGCACACTGGTTCTTGGGTCCGGCAGCTTAAAATGATGGACGATCTGATGATTAACTAGCAGGTCAAATGAATCTGGTCCAAGGTTTCTAATCATGCTAGTGTTGAAACAAAAGGTAATGTCCATCGGCTTTATGCCATAAAGCGGAGCAGAACCGAGCATAGGCCGACGGAGTCCAATGGCATTAGACAGCATGGTAACTAACCCACCCATATTAGCGAGCATATAAGCTGCACCGTTCACCAGACAGTTTTGAGATGCACAATACATAATAAACAGCTCATCGCGGGATACAGAGGTGACATTTTGCTGTTTGCCAAAGATAGTGTGGGCGATGATCTTGTGGAAATACCTGATGGCCGGGTTATGAATGCATTCAGAGTACAGATCTGACGGCTCAGGATGGTTAACACCAGCTATACTTCCCCAGAAAAAGTCAAGCTCAGATATAGGCAAAAGGTTCTCCTGTGTCATACTGATAACATCGGGTCCAAAAGGGAACCCAAGCAGCTGGCTAAACTCCCGTAGGTTGTAAGTGTAATCAATGTTAAACATTCTGAATGTAATCAACCCACGGTTGAATCCCATTCCATGATTTGGAATGAAACTCAAGGTGCTGAGAAACTCAAGAGTCAGCCTTTTGTAGGTACAGAACCTTCGACGGATAGGAGCGGTGTCCCAACCAATCTGGTGCAGCAAGTACATGACACTCTCACGAATGCCAAGGGCAGCCATAGCATGATCATCTGCATATATAGTAGGACACATCTCCCGTTTACCCGGGTCTGCAAACCGTCTTCTCTGGTGTCGGCTTCGCAATGACATTCATGAAGTTAGCACAATCCATAGCGCGAGATGTGAAAGAAAAAGAAATACCCCCTGAAAATATTTGATAAATGTTTGAAAGAAAAGCAAATTAAGTAAGTATTTTCGGGTTAGGAAATTGCCAAAATTAAATTAAAAAAGAAAAAGAAAGATGAAAGGGAGAAATAAAAACAGAAGAAAAATAGAAAGGAGTAAGAAAAGCAATCATGAAAATGTTTTTAAGATTAAGAAAAAAAAAAGGAAAGAAAAATAAAAGCATATTAAAGCAGATAAAATAGTTAAAGTAAAAACATGGGTTGCCTCCCACGAAGCGCCTTTATTTTATGTCGACGGCTCGACAGTAAATACTTATTCAGTTAGGTATTTGGGGTAGGCGGCTCACTTAACTGAAGATAAGCCGAGAAGTCGATATTTCCGACATTAAAATAGTGCTTTAAGCGCTGGCCATTAACTATGAATGGTTCGATAGAACTACCTTTAATTTCTATCGCACCACTTGGGAAAACTTTGTTAATTTTGAACGGTCCGGACCATCCGGAACGTAATTTTACCGGGAAAAGTTTCAGTCTAGAGTTGAATAGGAGTACGATGTCTCCTTCCTTAAAGTCTTTCCGCGAGATATGCTTATCATGCCATTGTTTTGTTCGTTCTTTATAGATTTTAGCATTTTCATAAGCGTCTAAACGCAATTCTTCTAGTTCATGGATATCTAACACTCGTTTCTCGCCAGCACTCTTATAATTTAAGTTAAGGGTTTTTATCGCCCAATAAGCTTTATGTTCTAGTTCTACTGGAAAATGACAAGATTTTCCATAAACTAACTTGAACGGCATTGTTCCGATAGGAGTTTTGAAAGCTGTCTGATATGCCCAAAGAGCATCGTTTAGCTTGGAGGACCAGTCTTTTCTGGATGTGGCTACTATTTTCTCAAGTATTTGTTTGATCTCCCTATTTGACACTTCCACTTGTCCACTTGTTTGAGGATGGTATGGTGTGGCTATGCGATGTTTAACGCCATATTTGGAAAGTAACCTTTCGAAGATTCTGGAGATAAAATGGTTGCCACCATCACTGATCACTAGTCTTGGTACACCGAATCGTGGAAAGATAATATTCTTGAATAGTTTTAGTACCACACGTGTATCGTTTGTGGGTGCGGCGATGGCTTCAATCCATTTTGATACATAGTCGACGGCTACCAAAATATATTTATTTCCAAAAGATGCGGGGAAAGGTCCCATGAAATCAATTCCCCACACATCGAAAACTTCTACTTCGAGGATTCCTTTTTGCGGCATTTCGTCACGTCTAGATATATTTCCTGTGCGTTGACATCTATCGCAGTTCATAATTGCTACGTGGACGTCTTTCCATAAGGTAGGCCAAAAGAAGCCAGCTTGAAGTATTTTTGCACAGGTTTTCGATGTACTAGCGTGTCCACCATAAGGGGCGGAATGACAATGGGAAATGACATCATTTATTTCATCATTGGGGACGCAACGACGGTAGATACCATCGGCGCCTCTTTTAAAGAGTAATGGTTCATCCCAAAAGTAGTGCTTAAGGTCATGGAAAAATTTCTTCCGCTGTTGGTACGTTAAGTCAGGTGGTAAAACACCGGCAGCTAAATAGTTGACGAAGTCAGCGTACCATGGTAATGTGGTATTAGTACAAATGGATTTTACTATCGCAGTTGTGAAAGTTTCATTGTGTGGATCTAAACTGTCGGTAGGGTTTGTCTCTAGCTTGGCAATGAGGCGTTCATAAGGGAAATCTTCGTTTATGGGAACACTCTCGGTTTGGATTCCATCTAATCTCGATAAATGGCCAGCTACCACGTTTTCAGTTCCTCTTTTGTCTTTTATTTCTAAGTCAAACTCTTGTAGGAGTAAGATCCATCTGAGTAATCGCGGTTTGGCGTCCTTCTTGCTTAGTAGGTATTGGATCGCAGCATGATCCGTATAAATAATGATTTTAGCGCCTACTAAGTAGGAACGAAATTTGTCCAATGCGAATACCACAGCTAAGAGTTCCTTCTCCGTAGTGGCGTAATTCATTTGTGCGGGATCAAGCGTTCTTCTTGCGTAGTAGATAGCGTGAAGCTTCTTTTCTTTGCGTTGTCCTAGGACTGCGCCTACAGCATAATCGCTCGCATCGCACATTATTTCAAATGGTAAATTCCAATCAGGAGGTTGCATAATAGGTGTCGATATTAAGGCCTCTTTAAGTGTCTCGAATGCGTTCAAGCATTTATCGTCGAAAATAAACTCAGCCTCTTTCATTAATAACTCAGTAAGTGGCTTGGTGATTTTAGAAAAATCTTTTATAAAACGTCGGTAAAAACCCGCGTGTCCTAGAAAACTTCGAATTTCTCTAACTGTTTTGGGTGGTTGAAGGTTTTTGATAATTTCGATCTTTTCTTTGTCAACTTCAATCCCTCTGTTTGATACAATGTGACCCAACACAATTCCTTGTCTCACCATGAAGTGACATTTTTCTCAGTTGAGCACTAGGTTGACATTAACACAGCGTTTCAGTACTAATTCAAGATTTGTTAAACATCCGTCGAAACTTTCTCCACAGACAGAGAAATCGTCCATGAATACTTCCATGATTCTGTCTAGAAAATCTGCAAAGATTGCCATCATGCATCGTTGGAAAGTTGCAGGTGCATTACATAGTCCAAATGGCATTCTCCGGTATGCAAAGGTACCATAGGGACATGTGAACGTAGTTTTCTCTTGATCGTCAGGATGAATGGGAATTTGAAAGAATCCTGAATATCCATCAAGATAGCAGAAATGGGAATGTTTTGCTAAACGCTCGAGCATTTGATCAATGAATGGTAATGGGAAATGGTCTTTGCGCGTAGCTTTGTTTAGTTTTCTATAATCGATACACATTCTCCATCATGTTTGCGTATGTTGTGCTACCGATTCGCCTTTTGTATTTGTTATAACTGTAACACCTCCTTTCTTAGGCACCACATGAACTGGACTGACCCAGTTGTTATCTGATATTGGGTATATGATGCCTGCCTCTAGTAGTTTTTGCACTTCCTTCTTAACGAATTCACTTAGGATAGGATTTATTCGTCTTTGATGTTCTCTAGAAGTCTTGCAGTCCTCCTCCAGCATAATGCGGTGCATACAGAGAGAAGGGCTTATTCCTTTCAGGTCTGATATATTATATCCTAATGCGGCTGGATATTTCCTTAACACACTAAGAAGTTTTTCGGTTTCGATCTCTCCTAATTCAGAATTGACTATAACTGGTCGTTCGAGTTCTTTATCTAAGAATTCATACCTAAGATCTTCAGGTAATACTTTAAGTTCTATACCGGGTTTCTTATTAGTTGAGTCAGGATCGGGTGTTAAGGCTAAACATTCGCTTAGGTTGGCATCTAAGTGTTCTAGTTTCCAGTCTTTGTTCTTCAGGATAGTCGGTGTCTGAATTTTCAGCATCTCATAGTAGGTGTCCTCTTGGCATTCAAGTTCTTTGACACATTCATCAATGATATCTAGGAGACAACATGAGTCATCTATAGTAGGGGCTTTAAAGAATTGGGAAAGAATGAATTCTACTTTTTCTTCTCCTACCTCGAAGGTAAGTTTTCCTTTCTTGACGTCAATGATGGCTCCTACAGTAGCTAAAAATGGTCTCCCTAGTATGATGGGATGTTTGAATCTTCCTTGATGTCCATTATTATAAAGTCAGTCGGTATGTAAAATTGTCCTATTCGGACAGGAATGTTTTCTAGCATACCAACAGGAAATTTGACTGATCTGTCTGCTAGTTGTAAGGACATCTTGGTAGGTCTCATGTCGCCTAATTTGAGCTTTTCGCAAATAGATAAGGGCATTAGACTGACACTGGCTCCTAAATCGCATAGAGCTTTGTCTATGACAGATTTTCCAATTACACATGGTATGGAGAAACTACCAGGATCTTTTAGCTTTTGAGGCATGTTATTTTGAATTATGGCGCTACATTCGGCAGTTAGCATAACAGTTTCGTTCTCAACGATTTTTTTCTTATTAGCCAATATTTCTTTTAGGAATTTATCATATGATGGCATTTGGGTTATAACTTCTGTAAACGGAATAGTGACGTTTAGTTGTTTCAGAAGTTCTACAAATTTCTTGAATTGTCCCTCGTTCTTGGATTTTGCAAGTCTTTGAGGGTATGGAATTGGTGGTTTGTATGGTGGTGGAGGCACATAAGGTTTTTCTGAGGCCTCTCTGTTCTCATTCGCGTCTTCCTCTACATTTTCAGATTGATCTTTCGACTTTTCTACTTCTTTTTCAGGATTTTGATACATGGTCGGGTTTTGGAGTCTAGGATCTACCGGTCCGTCAAGGGCTGTCCCACTTCGTAATGTAATAGCATTTGCATGTCCTTTAGGATTGGGCTGTGGCTGTCCAGGAAATGTACCAGCAGGTGCGGCAGAACTAGCTTGGTGTTGTGCTACTTGGGAGATTTGGGTTTCTAACATTTTGTTGTGAGTAGCTAGGGCATCTACCTTGTTTGCTAATAGCTTCAATTGTTCACCGGTGTGAATGTTTTGATTGAGGAATTCTTTGTTTTGTTGGGCTTGGTTAGCGATAAAATTTTCCATTAGGATTTCAAGGTTAGATTTCTTAGGAATGTTAGGAACATTACCAGCGGGTTTTTGATAACCTGGAGGTACAGCAGGTGCTTGGCCAGGTGCATATAAAGCGTTATTGCTCTTGTACAAGAAGTTAGGATGGTTCTTCCAACCAGGATTGTAGGTATTGGCATAAGGATTTCATTGAGCGTAATTTACCTGATCAGCCGTTATTCCTGCTAAGATTTGACATTCGGTTCCAACATGACCAGGTACTCCACAAACTTCGCAGCTTGGGGTAACTGCAGCTACGGTAGCTGCAGGAGGTAAGGTCAAGCTTTCTATTTTTTGGGTAAGAGCATCTACCTTAGCATTAACTTTATCTAGGCTACTAATCTCGTACATCCCGCCTTTGGCTTGAGTCTTCTCCACAGATGTTCTTTCTCCTCCCCACTGATAGTGGTTTTGAGCCATGTTTTCAATGAGTTGGTTAGCTTCGTCATAAGGCTTGTCCATCAGTGTACCACATGCGGCGGCATCTATAGATGGTCTTGTGTTGTACAAGAGTCCATTATAAAACGTGTGGATTATCAGCCATTTTTCTAGTCCGTGATATGGGCACATTCGCATCATATCTTTGTAGCGCTCCCATGCATCGAATAGTGATTCAATATCCTTCTGCCTAAATCTGTTGATTTGGGCTCTTAGTGCAGCGGTCTTGCTTGGGGGAAAGTATCGTGCCAAGAATACGATCTTCAGTCCTTCCCACGTAGTGACGGAATTTGATGGCAAGGATTGCAACCAAGCCCAAGCTCTATCTCTTAGTGAGAAAGGGAAAAGACGTAATCTTATCGCATCTTTACTAACACCATTTGCTATAACTGTGTCGGCAAATTGAATGAATTTTGTAAGGTGTTCATTCGGAACCTCAGAAGGATTTCCAGAGAATTGGCGTTGTTGGATAGCTGATATCAATGACGGTTTGAACTCGAAATCGTTTCGGTTTATTGTTGGAGCAGCAATGCTGTTATGGGGCTCTTGTTGTGTTGGAGCTGCGTACTCCTTCAGTGGACGGGTCCTTTGTTCTTCGGCCATGTCTAATTCTGGATTGGTTTCGGTTTCAGAGGAAGAATTAGAATCAGTTTCAGAATCAATCTTGATTTCCGGTTTGGGTAAAGGAATAGCGTGATTTAAACAGTAATCCCTGACTGCACGTCTTACGGAAAGAATGCGTTCAGGTTCGTCCGTCGATTTGTCAAGTGGTTCGCCTTGTGAGCGAGTCCTTGGCATACAAATCGACAAAGGGTGTCTGTTGCTTAGTCTAAACGCGCAACAGAAGAATCGTAATTAATTGACTACCAGTCCCCGGCAACAGCGCCAAAAACTTGATCGGGACTTTATAAGTCTGTCGGGATATTAACTGTAAGTATATAGTTTAGTCGTTCTAGTTTTAAAAGATTATCGAACCCACAGAGACTGAGGATCAATCGCATACGATCTAATGCTACAGTTTGTCTAACTAAGCGATGAATATTCGATTTTTGGGGGAGAACAATTTAATTAAAAGTAATAGTACTAATTATACCGGTATGTGATAATCGGACTTAGGGAATTAGATGAATCGCTTGGCCTATAAAGTATTTCGGTAAAAGCTAATTGTTTAAAAACCTGAGACACACACTCTCGTGTTTATGAAATAAGTCATGCTACTAAACCTAGTGGATGCACTTTAAATATAATAATACATTTTGAAAACAATTTGAATTTAATTAATTTATTAAAACACTGTCGTGTATTTAAAAATCAATGCTTCGTTACCACTATCTGGGTTGAACCCCAGCTCTCGCATGCAGGTTCTTGCCTTAATTAATTTCTCACTCTCGTGGAAAAATCGTGTTAATTAACCTCTCACTCTCGTGACAAGGATAGTTAAATTAATATTGGAAATTGGAAACCAGAAATTGTTTTATAAATGTTTTTGGCCAAGGTATCATTGAATTCTTTCAGTTCTTACGGTCACATACCGGTATTAATAATTTAGCCAGACATAATTAACTTAACAGCAATAAGGTTTAAAATATAATTCATGGCAAAAATTGGCATATTATAAAAATTGAATAAATAATAATTGCAATATAAAAAACCTGGAATTAAAGATGCTATAGTAATCTTGAGGTAATACAGTAATCCAATCTTCGAGCTTGACTTGCAGTAGAAATTCGTGTTAATTCTTGGAAGAAGAATTAACACTTAAAAATAGAAACTAAGCTATGAATGAAAATTACAAGAGGAATGAAAGCAAAATTGCAAAACAAACAAATTGGAAATAACTGTAAAATAAAATAAATATTTGCTCTGAGTAAAATTCTTCGACCCTTGAACTGTGCCTTGGTACTCATATATATAGCAGGAAAATATCAGCAGTTAAATTTGAATTCTTGATGAAGTCTTCATGGAGAAATTGTAGGAGCAGTAATAGTGGTGGCAATAAAATAGGAGATTCAGTAGAAACAGGGAGAACTAGTCTGCCCTTCACGCCCACGTCTTCAATCCATGCGTAACGTCCTCCTTCACGCGCGTGACGGTCGTCACAGGTGGGTGACGGTCGTCACACGCTGAAGTGGTGCCTTACGCTCGTCAGGTGTGTGTGACGAGCGTTTCCTTGTGTTGTGGGGTGTTACGCCCGTCACAGGGACGTGACGACCGTCACCTATCCAGAAGTCCACACTTTGTATTATTTTTATTCTTTTTCTCTTTGTTTTTCGTCTAGCCTTCTTCATGTTGTCCTTTTTCATCGGTTTGAGTCGACAAGTGTTATACCTGCAAAAAGACAAATAATCTTGGAATAATTGGGGGTTAGACGACTTAATGAAATATAAAATCGGTAAAAAGTATGTTAATTATACGATATGTTTTCTCGTTATCACTGAGTCATTAACTCTCAGAAGATCCCGCTCCAAACCACTAAATCCAAACACTACAACCATTCCAGAACCAAAACTTGCACAAGTTCTGTCTGATACTGAACAACATACTTCCGCTCCTGAAACAAACCATCCAAACTCCGAAATTCCCATTTCTCCACAACCTGACATCCCACTCTCACCTATACCAGAAAACCCACTTTCAACCATTCCAGAAACTCCCCTCACTCCAATACCAGAACCAGAAATTTCACAACCATCCTCTCCCCAACCAGAAAATAATCCACCATCTCCTCCACATGTACAAACTCCACAACCTGAGACACAAAACTCTGAGGATCAAACCTCTGAGTCTCCTGAGCCACAACCCTTAACCATTCAATTGCCTTGTGGTACAACTGTTAACATACCTCAACTACCATCCTCACCAGAAACAACTCCTCCAAACTCCCCACATAGTCCAATTGTTATTTCTGATTCTCCTACTCCCTCACCCAAGAAAAATACAGAAAACCACAGCAAGACAGTCATTAATCTAAAAATCCTTGAACGCCTTGCTGCAATAAACCAGAAAACTGCTATCCCCAAACCGAAACAACCAGATGTTGGTTCCAGCATCTTGAATTTTGAAACAGATATGTAGAAATGGATATCTTATTTGAAACAAGCAACTTTGGAAGTTGTTGATCCTGCTGTTTCAGATCATCTCTGGACTTAATTCAGAAGATGGGTATGCACTGAAACTTTCAAGCTACAAGACCAGAGCTATGGACAGATTCAGCAGAACTTCAGCAATCTGCTGAAGGAAATGGAAGGTCCAGTTCTGAGCAAAGTGCTGAAGGAAGAAGTTCTGCATCTGGACAGTGAGCCTTGGTCTGTAAAGCGTCCAGCATCTCAAGTTTAAGCTGCAGAAGAACAGGTTATTCAAGCTGAAGACTTGGGTCAAGCAGACGTAGCTACAACAAGCTCTGATAAGCAGACTGTATCTGAAGATCCTCAATCTTCCTCTGTTGTTAGGCAGACTCTGGAGGATCTGAAGAGATCAGACATGCTGATGAATGAACGGATGGACAAGCAGGATGTCAAGATTGAATCCATTGCAAGCATGGTAGCAAAGCAAACAGAAACCAGCGAACAAATCAAGAGCATGTTGGAAGCGCTGTTCACACGACTTCCTTCCTCTTCTTAAATTTTTTTTGTTTTCCTTGTTCTATTTACATGTTTGCTCTGTAATATTTCTACTTGTTCTAAACTCTCATCACTTCTGGTTTAATACAAACGTGTTTTGCTCTAATCCTTTTTAACTCTGATTATATATGCTTTTTGATAGCTGACAAAAAGGGGGAGAAAGAATGATATTTTTCAATAACGATTTACTGAGACAAAAGTCTCAAACATTCTAACATTCTTATATATTTGAAGCTCTTTGTTCTGAAAATCTTACAGGTACAAGAATCTGAAGAAACTCTGATGAAGCAAAATTCTGATGCTTAAATAAAGGATCAATAAAGTTCTGAGACTCAAGGAATCAAAAGGAAATAATCAACTCAGGGGAAGTTTTTCTCATCTTTACTCTGATACTTCTATTTCTTACCCTCTCAGCTCTTATAACTTTTTCTCTTTATCTGATTAGCTCTGATACTGTTTCCTCTCGATTCTTACACTCTGATACTTTCATCACTTTATTTTAATTGAAAAAAATCTAGTTTTTGTCATCATTAAAAAGGGGGAGATTGTTAGAACATAGTTTGATTCTACAACCCTCAGTTAGAGTTTTGATGATAACAAAATACAAGATTAAATGAATTATGAGTGTTATATAAGACATAGATGCTACTTAAAATTATGTTGTGTATTTACAGGAAACTCTGATGAAATCAGCATCAGAACATCAGTATCAACATCAGCATCAGAAGATCAAATCATATGCTTATGCTAAAGTTTGATGAACAGAATCTACGCTCAACACACTCTGACTCTGATCAGGATCTTATCAATGTCATCAGCACTCGGAAGCAATCAGAATAAGCTATTGCCAAAGAACGCTCTGATCTTAATCAAGCAGAACATTCTGAAGTGTCAACGGTACTGCATTCAAGGCAGATTAATTACCAACGGCTTTATTCCAAGACAAAGATCTTCTCAATATGGAAAAAACGTAATGAGCATTGAAATGGAATTATTGGCATCAACGTATCTATTCCAAGAAGTATTTAAACAAATCAGTGAGAAGTGAATTGGCTAATGCTCTATAATTCTCTACACGCCTAAAGTCAATCATCCTCATCCTCACTCATACAGTTTGCTAAAGATCTCAAATTGCATACTCTATAGTTCTAGCATTCTAGTTTCACATAAGCTTAATTTGTGTATTATCACAGTTGTGATATATAGTTTTTGTAGAAAACATTCAACACACATATTGTTCACCTATCTGTAAGAAAGAATTTCCTTGAGAAACCGGTCTGTGGTTTAGACTCAAGAAGGCTTTAGCAGTTGTTAAAGCAGTTGTAATATTCAGTTGAATATAGTGGATTAAGACCTCGTTGGAGAGAGGCGAAATTACCTTGACGGGTGGACTGGAGTAGTTTGAGATCAAACGAACCAGGATAAAAATAACGTGTTGTCTGCATTTGATTTCAAGTTTTAACAATTCAACCCCCCTTCTTGTGTTTTTCACATCTTCACATTTGACCTCCTTCGAGCAGGTGTAATTCCTATACTTCGATTGGGAATTTGGCTTCTTTGTGTAAGCTTGGTTCCTATGCTTCGATTGGGCATACGATTTCTTTGAGAAAGCTTGGTTCCTATGCTTTGATTGGGCATCTGGTTTCTTTGAGAAAGTTTGGTTCCTATGCTTCGATTGGGCATTTGGTTTTTTTGAGTAAGTTTGGTTCCTATGCTTCATTTGGGCATTTGGCTTCTTTTGTGAAGTACGAAAGAACCCATAAATTCTTTCATTTTGACCATGCCAATGAGATCATCTTGCATAATCAAAATGGTATATTCAGGTGAAGATGGCCCATTCGAAAGACATTGCAATTGGTGGGAACATTTAGTTTTGCCCACTTTTGAGTTTGGTCGAAGGTTGGACCTACGTGATCAAAACAAAAGGATTCAAAGTAGTATATTCAGCTGAATATGGCCCATTCGAAGAGCATGCAATTGTTGGAGAGATTTAGTTTTGTTTGCTTTTGAGTTTGGTCGAAGGTTGGATCTATGTGGCCAAAATTAAAAGACAGAGTATTCGATTCAAGGCATCAAGTTGAAGACATAATCCATAGGTCAGGCTATATGATCTTTCTTTTCGGGCCTCAAACTTGTGCCTCACTCTATAATTAATTGTTTACACAATTAAATTAAACTCTTACCCAAGTGTTTTCCAAGCCAACTTTCCCTTAATGGCATAAAGTTATCATTTCCATTTTTAGAAAAAAAAATTTAGCCTTGCGTTTGTCCCTTCTACACACATGTCCCCTATAAACTAGAAGCAACAGGTCTAAGGCCTCCAACAACTCCAGACTATGCTTGTAAAACACTTTGAAACTTGTTTTCTACTTTTCTTAAAAAATAAAGCAAGTCACCTAGTTAAAACCCTACAACAAAGAGATCCCTTGTGTAAAACATCTTTAACCGTTTCCCTATAAATATAAAGACCATTTGCAAATCAAAGGTCCAATTTTTCTTATTGTGTTAAAAAATCCTCAAACACTCCCAAACTCTTAAAAAACTCAGAATCTCCATCCAATGCCACATTTCTTGTCATTTTTGTTTTTTTTGAAGAACCAACTCCAGAATCCTTCGAGTATCTCCCATTTCTTCCATTCGAACACCATCCATACACCACATAAGGATAGAGATTACCATCTTAGAACACTCCCAAAATCTTAAATACCTCATTGCATTCTTTTGGCCTTCCGATTCACTAAGCCTCCATATATCAGCTCTTCGTTTCAAGTGATTTTCAAAGCAAAGTAACAACTGGAATAGCTTCATGGAGGTTGAAGCAGGCTTAATACATCATCAAACTGTTCCTGGAGGCTCTATCGAAGTACCTCAAGTTTCTCTCCAAGAGGTAAGTTTTCTTAAACTTGGAAATTTTCATTCAAACATCATTTTGTATATACAAATAAAAGAAAAGATGTAGATATCATATCTAGGAAATTGACCATGCCTTTAGTTTCGATTATCACTGCTTATATGTTGAGAACGGAATTTGACCATGCTTTTAGTTTCGATTATCACTACTTATACGTTGAGAAGTTCAACTCTGACTAGTTAGGCTTCGATTTTGGTATCAAACAAATTTATGCTAACCTCTGATCTGTAGCTTTCAAAAGTTAGATAGTTAGATTTGTATTCAAATTTTAGATAGGTTTGATAGTTACACTTTTCAATTTGGTTGAGAATCGAAGCTTTTAAAAGCTTAACATGGTGATACATATCCCTGCGCTCGAAGGAAGAAAAAGTTGAGCATTTCAAACATTCAGAAAAGAGTTTATTTTGTACCTAATCGAAGTTATCTTATGAATGGATGAAACAGACCACCCCAGTGGTACAAACAATGCGCGTGAAAAACATTTATATATCAGGTCCTGGGTTCAAACCTTGGCTAGACCAGAACAATTTTTATCATTTGTTTGTTTCCTTTTCTTTTTTTAACAAACTTCAAACATTTTTCCAACCAATCAAAACAACTCCTTTTGAATTGATTTTCTGCACACTATTTATTTACAATGTTTATTTTATGAATATATAAAAATATCACAATGTTCAAAATTATTTTAATTAACCAAAAACCTTTCTTTAACAAAATCAAAACAAATGCATTTTCTTTTTATCTTGTACATTACTTTCCTTTTAATTCTTGTATATTATTCAAATTCAATATGGTTGTCATAGATAAATTCGGATTTAATTTTTTGCAATCCCCATTGGTAACTTTATAGCCCCCATCCCTAAATGATGTAATAGCGTAGTAAATTTACTTTCCGTAATTTATCGCTTTAATATAAATTGTTAGTAATTAGGGTATGTATGGAAAGATTTAAAATCAACCCTTAGAAAACCATAAAATAAAGACAAAAATGCATGCAATGAAACACTTGCACACTTGCACCTCTAGGGTTAACTCCACTTGTTGCCTTTAGAAAATGGTCATAATATGCATGTGAGACGTCTTAGCAAAAGCAATCAAAAAATACAAGATCATAGTCCCTCGATGACGCTTCAAATGTTTACTTACAAATGATCTTAGTCCCTCAAGAGAAATGCTATGATATCTCACAATATTGCTATTCATGACTACACAATGAGCAACGCCCGTCCCTTTACATCCAAAAATAAGGCTTCTTACCAATCAATGGTAAGATAGAAATATCAAAGGAAGAAATGAACAAAAGACTTTTGAGTAGGAAGAACATTCTTAGTTGATTTCTCACAATCCATATTCAAAACAAACATTCTTTTCAAACACACCAAACACTTTCAAAACATGAAAATATTTTCAAAAAACTCCAACACTTAGTATGCATTCTTATAGAGACGAAAATCATTACAAAGTTTTCCTCAACGAAGGCAATTTTCAAAAGTACTTTCAAAACCCACCACAAAACTCATTTTCAAACAAAGCATTTTCAAGTGATATAGCAAGTAACTAAGAGCCTATATAAAACTATGGATGAAAAGGGTGCTAACACCTTCCCTTTTCACAATCTACCCCCCGAACTCAAGATAATATCTCAAAGGTATTTCCTGTTCTTTTCACCCTTTTCTTATTGGATAAAAGAAAAGTCGGTGGAGACTCTTGCTATCCGCAAAAGTTGCAATCAAATGCAAAATAACCAAGTCAGTTCTCTCACCATATTACAGGTGTCATATTTATAGAGACCTCAAACATATTTAACCCTTTTTTTAATATTATTTTTTTGGTTTATGTATGTCTCCTTTGTTGAAACTCTAACATTAATTAAGCATATGTTATGCCTCTAGAGATTGACATGTTAGTGAAAGATTGAAAAGTATTATGTTTAAATTTCTCAAATTACTAACGATTTATGTAATGGATTAGTCTATACAAAGATTTGTTCTAACTTTAAATGGATTTCATAAAAATGGACAATGAAATTGATCTCTCGAATTAATTGATCCTAAGATTAAATATCAAGTTTAAAAAAAATTAATCATCGTTCATTAAGTTATGTAGACAATTTGAATTCATAATATCCCCTTTCTTTTATTTTTGGAGTCAAGAATCTTTTAATTGTAAGCGGAAAAATTTCATGGATTGATTATATGAAATTAGAACATCAATACTTACTAGTTGTAGACATGTTTTGGGAATAAGGGTTGCCGTTATTGTCACATTGATTTGGAATCCTTAAAAGATGAATGATTGGATCTTCCTCTGTATCTCACACTCTCGTTTACAACTCTCAATGGGGAAAGTTATAGAGCCGTCAGTTATGTTTCTGATTTCGTGATTACAGAGGGGACCTAACCATAATATATAACCCTAGTCCCTATCCATTATGGGCCCAGGGTTAAACCACACACTTTTTCCCACACCAATCAGATTTCAGACACTCATCCTTTAATTAAAATAGATCACTTAACCAATAAAAGGGCTTATATATGCACCCTGTTATACCCCAAAATTTGCCCTCTCATTCTTCAGGAAAATCATCCTGGATTCTCAGAGTTTCTCTTAAACAAATCCAAGTCCTGAATTATCATTTCTTCCCAAGCAAACCATTTACAAAAGCAAAATGATCACACAAGCTCTAAAGGCAAAGCTTTTACCTTGGAAAAATTAAATTCTAAACATTTGGAATTTTTCTCTAAAAATGGGTGTTTAAGAAGAAAATAGCACTTCAGAACTTCTGAACCAACCTCCAGACAGAAACGGTCAGAAGTTGCAAGCTTGGCTCAACGCATTCAGAAGTTGGCTCTTCAGCAGCTACATCAACTCAATTAGAGGTTGTAAACGTGGTTCAACATGTAATCTTCAAACAGAACATGGCTCTTTCAGCAGTTACGCAAGTTCAGCCAGAGTTTGCTAGAGGAATGCAAAGAAAGCAAAGAAGTCTGAAGGCTCCTTTAGAACATGCTGGAATAAGAAGATGAAAGGGTCAGAAGAGTGGGTGTTACACTGACACAGAATCTCTAAGTCCAGGATTTCCATAAGCAAATCCAAGGAACGTGCTAGAAAGTCAGGAGAATCCTCAGAATTTGCTGAGACAGCAAGAGGCCAAAGTCAGAACTTGGTTTACGTTGTTTTTAGGAAAGCAGAACTGCTGGTTCAGGTTTTGGGTAATGATGCAAAATCTCCTATTACAAGATTTTTGATGTTGATAAATCTCATCACCATTTAATGCTCATTAATGCTCCCAACCACTCCTGAACATTCATCCAAGGGGTATCTCCACGTGTGTCTTGGTAAACACCTTTATGCAGGTTTAGGCATGGGTCTATGCGCCACCTTCCACCTATAGAGGTCGCTTCTCCTCAATCCTTGCCTGCAGTTCCAGCCTAGGCTGAAAAGCTGTCCATTATAAAAACTTCTCATGAACTTCTTTCAAAAAAAAAAAAACAAGTTGATAATATTGGCGCCTTTAACGTTCAAAAATCCACAAAAACTCTGCCTATAAGTAGAGCACCATTGACCACTAAAAAGGGGCGGTCCAAAACCAGAAAAAATTGCTAGAAGAGAAACAGAAATTTTTAGCAAAGAAATACTTTAAAACTCTGTCAAAAATCTTAGTGTTTCAAGAGCCTCAAACATAAGTTTGAACCTCCTGCCTCAAAACCTCATTTGTACCCAGTTTGCTTCTTGATTAAAGAAAGACGCCCCTACAGTTTCTGACCATATATACTCTCCATCCACCCCTTTAAAAAAGAACATGTCCAGAACACCATCAGAGCTAAAAGCTAGCTCCCACTCACAGACTTTTCCAACAGTCAGGTAAGCACCTTCTGACCTTCATCACGCTGCTAAGCATCATCAGCTTTGCATGCTCAATAAACATAATGTAAATATCATGTTGCTGTTGTTTGCGTTCTGAGGAATTTCATACCTCAAAATGTTTAAGTAGGAAGTGAATCAGTGTAGAATCTACCTGTGACCTTGTTGGTTCTGTCTCCTGAAACACTTTGACATTTGCTGAAGTTGTCCCAAACATGTTTTCTGTTTTGTGGAAAAATAACAAAACTGCAGATGTTCTGACTAGCACAGGGAGAAGCCAAGTGCTGACTTTGACGTTAGCACATCTGAAGCCAGTTTTGCTGTCAATAATATTAGAACTTCTGAAAATTATTGGATTTCCCGCAGGGTCAGAAATTCTGATTTCCCCACTAACAAACTTTTGTCTTACAGCGCATGGGGGTCAGAACTTCTGATTTTCCCACTACAGGTTTCTGTTTTGCAGGTGCCAGAGTTAGAAGTTCTGACTCATATAGTTTAACCAAAAGGTTGATAATCTGGCAGCAGGCCTGAGTCAGAACTTATGACCTCCTCTCAGCAGCGCGTTGGCTCTCTCTCTTTCTATCTATCTTGCCTTTGTTATTTTCTTTTCTTATCTATTTTTCTCGTTGAACCACCCCATGTACAAATATGTATCCCCACCCCCTAATTGCTGTAATAGCGTAGGATTTTCCATTTCCGCTTTTTATTGCTTTCAAATATAAATGCTAGTAATTAGGATGTGTATGGCAAGATAAAATCAATGAAATAGAAAATCCTAATTCAAAGATAAACTCTTGTATGCAATAAAACAAACTTGCACACAAACACCCCTTAAGGTATCTCCACTCGGTTGCCTAAATTTAAAATGGCCATGTTACGCATGCAAAGTATCTTGGTAAAACAAACAAAATCAAAAGATCATAGTCCCTCGATGACGCTATTCAAGGTTGCCTTACAAAAATGATCTTAAGATACTTTGCAAAATTGCTAATCATGGTCTATACGATGACCCGCGCCTGTCCCGTTAACATCCTAACACAAGGTTGTTCACCAAATACAATGGTGAAACAACACTGTTAAAAGGGTTAAAAACATAAGAAAGATCTTTGAGTAAAATAGGGTAGACAACTCTTAGTTACTTGATCAAAATCTTGCAAAAAAACATCCTTGCTATCTTGAAAACACACTTCACAACACAATTTCAAAACCCTACTTTCAAACATTGAAAACTTTTCAAAAGACAAAAACACCTTTGTATACATTCAAACAAGAATCATTACAAAGGTTGCCACAACGATGGCCTCTTTTCAAAACATCTTCAAAAATCACACACAGAGCACCATTTCAAACATTTGAAAAGCACCATTTCAAACATTTGAAAAGCACCATTTCAAACAATTGAAAATCAAAGCAAGTGATCTAAGCAAGTAACTAAGAGCCCATGGATAACCATGGATAGAAAGGGTGATATTACCTTCCCTTTCTATAGTCTACTCCCCGAACCCAAGAAAAAATCTCAAAGGTCTTTCCTGTGCTTTTTGACCTTTCCTTAGGATAAAATAAAAAGTCGGTGGCGACTCTTGCTAAACCGAAACATTTGCGAACACAAACGCAAATAACCAAGTCAGTTCTCCCACCGTATCACAGAACTGGAGACTCTGTTGGGGATATGTTTTAAAAGTGGAGTAACCTTTGGGCTTAGATCACCCTTTGCATGATTATTGTTTTCTTTACATTTTGGTTCTCTTGTTTGGGCTTGAAATCCTCCACTCGGATTTAGAAAACATTCATAGATAGCAATACGTTGTGGAAACTGTGCGGGGTATACCGACACGGTTGAAGTAATAGCTATATTAGTGCGACATATTTGTGAGTATCAGTAACCCTTGAGTTGAATCAAGGAGAGTACAGGGCGGCTGAGTAATGTCATTAAGCACTAATGAACTAGAACCTTACTTGACCATCTTGGCCTTTTATTAGGAGTAGTGAGATGACCGGCTTTGGTACAGTCCGAAGTTGGTAGATACTCGATACTAAACTCATTGAGGGTTGGTTTCTTGGAATATTTTGGTCGCTAGTTAAGTGGCTAAACCAAAACAATGAACATAGAAAACAATCCAATGATATTGAGCTCCTTAGAACCCGATTACTATTTATAGGATAGGTTTTGAGCCAACTAAACTCAAGAGGGTACTTACCTATGAAACCTCATGCAAGCCTGAAACTAGGGTCTTGTGTGACTTGCTTGTACATGTGTTTGTGCATACATCATGAACATCATAAAGCATCATATGCATCCACTAACCATTTCAAGGGTTTGGATCTTCATCTTTGTTCTTGTTTTCTAGGTCATGGAATCTCTTCGCAGGAAAACAATTCAAGTCAACCTTGTGAGGATCCCTCCTCAACTCAAGGAGCTTACTTCCAGGATTCCAGAGAATTCTCTCTTCAGTGAAAGACATGGTAGACTTCTCAACTTAGTCAACACCAGCATTGAAGAAGACATGGTGAAAGTTCTCTTCCAGTTCTTTGACCCCCTACACCACTGTTTCACATTCCCCGATTACCAATTGGTGCCTACTTTGGAGGAATTTTCTCAACTCCTGAGAATTCCTATTCTTAATCAACTACCCTACAACGGTACGGAAAAAGAACCAAAACCTGAAGATATTTCTCAAGCCTTACACTTGCAACCATCTGACATCAAGGGGCATTGGGAAACCAGAAGTGGTGTCAAGGGCTTCTTGGCAAAGTTTCTATTTAAGAAGGAACAAGACTGCTGGAATTCTCTTGATCTACAAGCCTTTGAAGAGATTGTGGCACTCCTCATCTATGGGTTGGTCTTGTTCCCAAACCCTGATCAACTTATAGATGTGAATGCTGTCAAGATTTTCATATCCAGGAATCCCGTACCTACATTGCTTGGGGACATCCTACACTCATTTTACACACGAACAATGAGGAAAAGAGGTGTTCTCATGTGTTGTACTCCTCTCCTAGCAAGGTGGTTTATTTCTCACCTTCCACAATCAGTTTTGAAGAATGAGTAGGGTTTAAGGTGGTCACAACAGTTGATGACCCTCACACATTCTGATGTACATTGGTGTTCTCGGTCCAGAGAAAATGTCATCATCATTGATCGTTGTGGTGAATTCCCTAATGTCCCATTACTTGGCATTAGAGGAGGCATTACCTACAATCCCTGTCTAGCTTTGAGACAATTTGGATATGCTCGGAGGGATGGCCCTCATGACATGCTGATTCCTGACCTAGTTTTTTACTTTGACGATGATGCGCAAGGACTTCGACAAAGGTTCATCAGAGCTTGGAGGATGCCTAACAAAGTGGACAGTAAGACATTGGGGCACAAGAATTCCATCCCCCTTGAGCCTTACCTCAAGTGGGTACGAACCCGTTCTCAGAATCTTATGATGCCATATCCTCACATTCTCCCCTTGATTAAAGAGCCTGTTAAGGAAAGAGAGGTTCCATACACCATCCTACATTCTGACATGCCAACATCATGGGAGGAAATGCAAAAGAGTTGGATCCAACTCAAAGAAGAACAGGATACTTTTGAAGCCAGCTTCTATGCCAGTGAGAAGAAGGTTTTATAGCTCACCTTCCGACTTCACGAGGAGGAAACTCTCAACACCTACATCGCACCAAAGAGGATGCGAAACGTATTTTTACATTAAGAATTTTGTAATATTTCGCCCATGGGGCACTTATGTACTAACAATTTCTTCTTAAAATGACGTGCGTTCTTTTTGTTTGCAATAAATTTGAATTTTTGAACCCTTGAATGCATTACATGAATAACATATCATTCATCATATGCATAAGCAGGTCTTCAAGCCAGGTTTCCTTATCTTTCTGCTGTTTATTTCAGCAAGATGGATTTGGAGAAAACAGTGAAGGACCTACAGGCACAAAATTCACAATTTCAGCAACTCCTCATGACCTTGGCAAAGGGTCAAGAGGATCTCAAAGTTCTGATAGAGAAGAGTAAAGAGAAGAAAAAGAAAAAGAGACTGGGGGTAGCTACTTTCGGGAGAAGATTTGAGGGCGATGCTAGAAGGACTCTTGAGTTTCCTTCAATGTCTAACGAAGGGATCGGCAAGGGGAAAGGAGTTACGGTACCTTCCGAATGTGAGGTAGAAGAGGAGGAAGAGGAAGCAGACGAAGACTATTCAGAACAATAGTATCCACCAGCGAATGACAAGTTTAAGAACCTTGAAGACAGATTGGCAGCTATGGAGTTGCCGAGGGTGCTCGGATTGGATTTTGAGGAACTGGGGTTGGTAGCCGGGATTGTAATCCCTCCCAAATTCAAGATGCCGACATTCTCCAAGTACAATGGTCTGTCTTGCCCTAAGATGCACTTGAGGTCGTATGTTAGAATGATCCAGCCACATTCACCCGACAAGGATCTGTGGGTGCACTTTTTCCAAGATAGCTTGTCTGGCACTCAGCTAGATTGGTTTTATCAGCTCGAGAGATCAGAGGTCCACAATTAGGAAGACTTGGCAACCGCTTTCTATCGTCAGTATTAGTACCATGCTGATTTGGCGCCTACCCGTACTCAGCTACAGAGTATGGGGATGGCTTCAAATGTAAGGTTTAAGGAGTACGCCCAGAAGTGGCGTGACCTTGCTGGAAGGGTGTAACCACCGCTATCAGATAGGGAATTAGTTGACATGTTTTTGGGGACCCTATCTGGCCCTTTCTTCAACCATCTAATCAGAAGCTCTTCTGCGGGATTTACTGAGTTGATTTTGATCGGCGAGAGGGTGGAATCCGGTATCAAAAGTGGAAAAATTCAAAAGGATGCTTCCGCATCCACAACTGCTAGAAAACCTTTCCCAGCCAAGAAAGAAGCATTTGCTGTATACACTTAGAAAAATCGGGAAAGGGAGGAACGTCGGCCAACAGTGGGGGCCGTATTAATACAGAAGTCTGCATCAGACCAACTTAGAAACAGTCAACCGAGGAATGATCAACCCAGAACTTATCAGCAAAGGCCACCACGGCAGTTTACCCCAGTAAACATGACCCCTTCTCAAATCCTTCCGCATCTAATGAAGTTGAATCTTGCTAATTTAAAAGAGGCGCCAAAGAATGTAAATACCACTTCTCCATACTACAACTCAAAAGCCAAGTGTGCTTACCATTCCAACAGTATGGGGCACGATACCAATAATTGTTGGGCACTCAAGAAAAAAATTTAGGATTTAATTGACGCCAAAGAGGTTGAATTTGATGCTCCGGAAAAGCCCAATGTTATATCCGCGTCGATGCCCAAGCACGGCCACAATGTGCATGCTGTTTCGGAAAATCTCCATGTTACTGATGTTGCCGATCTGTTGACTCCATTATTAGTGATAAAAGGAAATTTGTTGAGAGTCGAGATCTTTCCTGGTTGTGATGAAGACTGCTATTTCTGTTTGAACATTCAAGGTGATTGCCCAGTGTTGAAGTCGGGTGTCCAACGCCTGATGGATACTCAAGAAATATTTTTCTAGAAAACCCCTGTTAACACTTTCAATCCAATTACTCCTGATACTTGTGATACCTCAACCAATGATATTGCCATCATAACCATTTCCGGCGATCCTCCCAAGGCTTGCAAAAGGCCTGTCAGGATTACACCCAACTCCCAATGTGTACCTCTCAAGATCACTATGTCGGGACCTGTCCCGTACCAATCAAGCAAAATGATACCGTGGAACTATGGGGGAGAAATCTTCTACCACGGCATCAAAAAAATAGAAACAGTCCAAGAAATCTCTGAAGAAGACCCTGATATAGGGAACAACGTGGGTACAAGCAAGATCACCCGCAGTGGCCGGATATTTTCTCCGGAGATTGCTCCTCCTCGAGCAGTCTTCGGACCCTTAAAAGCTTATGCACCTGTTGGACCCTCTGTGCAAGGCCCAGTGATTGAAGAAGTGGTTACTCCCGAAGAAAAACCGTCTGCTGATAATACCAACAAGGGTAAGGGGATACTGGAAATGCCTGTCAGGATGAAGGCTCATGCTGTGGTTATCCCTGAAACCACTCAAAAGGAGATGGATGAAATCCTTAAAATAATCAGAAAAAGTGACTACGACGTTGTGGAACAATTAGGGCAGACCCCTTCTAAAATTTCAATGTTAGCTCTCCTGCTCTGTTCATAGGCCCATGCTAAGACCCTGATTAAATTCTTGAAGACGACACATGTCCCCCAAGAGACCTCGGCTGACCAATTCCAAAATTGTATGGCCAGTCTTACTGCTGACAACGGCCTGGGCTTTTCCGATGATGACTTAACTCCCAAATGAAGGAAGCACAATGACGCGTTACATGTTTCAGTTGAATGCCGAGGAATCACCCTCGCCCATGTCTTGGTCGATACTGGTTCTTCCTTGAATGTGCTGCCAAAGAAGGCCTTAGACCATTTGGATCGCGAAGGTTTGACCCTCAAACCTAGTAACATAGTCGTCAGAGCTTTCGATGGTTCCAAGAGAATGGTTCATGGAGAGGTTTATATTCCCATCAAGGTAGGCACCGAAGTGTTCAACTCCACCTTCTACGTGATGGACATCCGTCCATCATACTCATGTTTGTTGGGGAGACCGTGGATCCATTATGCCGGGGCAGTTACATCCTCTTTGCACCAGATGCTAAAATATCTTGTTAAGGGTAAAATCATAACCGTGCATGGAGAGGAAGAGTACATGATTAGTCATCTCAATTCCTTTCGATATGTGGAGTTAGACGGCGAGTTCATCGAAACACCTTTTCAACATTTCGAGGAAGTTTCTCCCGGGATAGCAGTTGTGAAGACAACGGTTGAGGTACCTATCATTCCCAAGCATACATCTAAGACGGCATCTCTCAAGGACGCATAGGTTGTGATTAAAGAGGGGAGGAGCACAGTATGGGGACAATTGCCTGACTTTCCCCATAAGACGGACAAGTTTGGTTTAGGGTTTACTGCTGCAGGACAGAAGGCTATGCATCGTTCTAAGATTGGAAGATCACCTGTCAAAATTTCTCACCACGGAATCAATGATGTAGAGGATGGAGATGAGTAGAGCCACTTTAAAGATTGGATTTTTCCGACTGTCGATGGGGGTTTGAGCAATTGGGAAGCAAAGGATTTCGTTCCTATCACCTTTATCAACCAGTAATTTTATCTTTGAACAATTTCCCATTTTTATGGTCTGTAATAACTAAAACAATTCGCACACTATTTTTCACCTCATGCCTTGCCCGGGGCATGTAGGTCCATTTGTAAGGGTTTGATTTCCTTCATAATCATATGCCATGTTTTAATGAATCACTGGACGTTTTTCATCTATAAACGATTGTGTTCATTTTTCTTTCCTTTTGCATTTTGTTTGTTTAAGGATGGCTATCCCTTACACACACCCACACTCACAAATGCAGGTACCCATCCACTCCGGATTCCATGGGTGACTATTCTGTTTTAGCCTTCAATAACTCTGAAGATTTGGTCAATCATGTTGAGTACGAAGCTGACGAAGAATGTGAAGTGCCGGGAGAGTTAGCCAGACTTCTACAACAAGAAGAGAGGGCCATTCTTCCCCATGAAGAGTTGTTAGAAACCATCAACTTAGGGACAGAGGAGGACAGGAAGGAAGTAAAAGTGGGTGCCAACCTGGAACCGAGTGTCAAGGAGCGCTTAGTGCAGTTGTTGAATGAATACCGTTGCACCCCAAAATTTGCCCTCTCATGTTTTCCAAAGTCTTCCCCCTGCCTGGTTGATCACAAACTCTTGCCTAAGGAAAAAGAAGATTTTTGAGTGGTACTTTAAGTACCTTTCGATTGGCATCCTGAAAGACACTTCGATTGACATTCTGGACAAGCATTTCGATTGGCATCCTGAAAGACCCTTCGATTGGCATTCTGAAGGAGTCTTTCGATTGGAATTATGTCAAGGAAATTTCGACAGGCATGTTAACCATGTCCTTCGATTGGCATGAACAACACCTTTTGATTGGCCTGTTAGCAGAGCCTTTCGATTGAAATACTTCGATTGATATTTGGGCCAGGCCCATTCGAAGGGTACGCAGGGAGTCTATTCGAAAGAGGCAAATCAGGACTAATCGAAGAGCATGGCCTGAAAGCATTCGAAATCCAAGCGTCCAGGTTCATTCAAGGGACACGAATGTTTCAAAAAAGGAAATAATTTAATGTGTTTGATTTTTGTCCAAGAGCATTAAAGGCTTATTTTAATGGTTGTCCCTTGCCATTTTCGTGCACTCCCACACTCCTATAAATAGGAGGCCAGTGACACATTACAACAAACGAAAATTACACGAAAATCAGAGGAAAATCACACACGAAAATATACAACGAAACACACAAAACTCTATAGGAGAACACAGAAAAATTGCCTCAAAGAGCCAAAGCAGTCCTTCAGATCAAAGGTGCCCACGCCCAGAAGCCCAGATCGAAAGTGCCTGCATCCAGGAAGTGCCCAGATCAAAGGTGCCTACGTCCAGCAAACGTCCAAATCGAAGATCCAATCTGCTGGTAAGAAAGGGTAAATTATTCAACCTCATATTTGCATAATACATTCATACTTGTTGTTACTTCTGATTTGCCATCCTAGACAAGATCGAAAGGCCTGGGTTTGGCACCCAGGTCATGTTTTTCGTTTGCTAACACTTGCTGCAGACATAGCCTGAAGGGACCCAGCAAGCGCAGGATTGAAGGGCCTGGGGTTCAATACCCATGCCCTGCATTTTATTTCGCTCACATACTTTTGCAGGTATAACAGCCCATGTCGAAGGAGACACCTTCTCTGGATCGAACCCATTAGCATGTTGGATCGAAGGAGGCATCTCATTCCTGGATAGAAAGCCATGACCTCCATGATCAGAAGACAATCCTCTTCCTTGGATCGAAGGCCACTCACACCTTGCTGTCTGGCCCAATCGAAAGGACCAGGACCCTCTCTGGATCGAAGCAGTCCATTCCCTCCCTGGGTCGAAGCTCCTTTTTTCCTTGGATCGAAGGATCCCTCTTGCATTTTATTTTTGTTTTCCATAGACTTATTTTTTTTATCTTTTTAATTAACCTTAAAATCAAAAACCACAAAAACATTAGGCTAGTTCTTTTTCTATTAAATTAATCTTGTTAATTAACCTTTTAATTATCTTAACATTTTTCCAAAAAAAAAACTAAAATTAAATAGATTTAGATTATTTTCCCAAAATAAAATAAAACAACAAAAAAGATTTTATTCTTAGAATTTTAGAGTTTATTTTCATATTCGCGCGTTTATTTTATTGTAACTGCCTACTGGTTTGTAATAGCTTAAACTTTTACTTTACAGCTTTTTATTCCCAAATTTTGGACATGTAAATAATCCCCCTCCCCGAAGCCTTGTAATAGCGTAGGATTTACAATTCCCGCACTTTAAATCTCTGTACATATATTAACTGCTTAGATGTATGCTAACTAGGATTGTATGACAAGATCTGTCTTAAATTAAAATCAACAATAGCTCACCATGACATGCAAGAGTAAAATAACTGAAAATTGACACACTTGCACATGCCACTCCTAGGGTACACCTCACTAGGTTGCCTCGAATGTGGTCATTAAGTATAGGATGTTTTAGAGGTCGTCCTTTGTCCCAAGATCATAAGTTGCCTCGAAATGGCCGCCTCGATAAAAATGATCTAAGACATTAGGATTACCACTAAAGCGTCCTAACGTTGCTTTAGTGATCACACGTCCCTAAAATCGAATTGACCCGAAAACTCCAACGACAATGCTACCTACTCCTCAATAGTAAGATAGTACTGTCTAAAGGACATTTGCACAATTAAATTCCTTTTTGAGTAGGTAGAGGTTCTTAAGTACTTGCTCCTTTTAAAAACAAAACAAAAACTTTTCGCACTTACACTTTCTTCAAAAGTAAAAACTTTTTTTCAAAACCCACAATCACAAAGAAAAGAAAACCTTTTGAAAAGATAGTGAGCAAGTACCTAAGAGCCCGTGGATAACCACGGATAGAAAGGGTGCTAACACCTTCCCTTTCTATAATCTACCTCCCGAACCCGAGAAACAATCTCAAAAAGGAATTTTTTTCTGTGCTTTTGTCCTTTCCCTTGTTGGATAAAATAAAGAACGGTGGCGACTCTTGCTTACCGCGACACTTTGCAAAAACAAACGCAAACGCGAACCAGCTTTCAAAAATAGTCAGTTCTCGTTCCCACCGACCACAGAACTGGCGACTCTGTTGGGGAAGATATTTAATAAGTGAGGTATACCTTGGGATTAGATCACTTGTGTTTTCAATTATATTGCTTTGTATGCTTTTAATTTTGTGGGCTTGTATCGGAGTTCTATAGATCCTAACCCGGATCTGGGGGTACCCTTTTTAGGTAAGTAGCAACAAACTGTGAGGGAACTGTGCGGGGTATACCGACATGGTTGAAACAGTAGCTATGTTGATGTGGCACTTTGGTGAGTACCGGTAACCCTTGAGTTAAGTCAAGGAGAGTACGGGGCCGCCGCGTGGTGTCGTGAAGCATCAATTAACCTTAGAACCTTACTTGACCATCTTGGCCTTTTTTAGGGGTAGTGAGATGACCGACTTTGGTGCAGTTCGAAGTTGGTAGATACTCGATACTACACTCAGTGAGGGTTGTTTTCTTAGAATATTTTGGTCGCCAGTTAAGTGGCTAAACCGAAACAATGAACATAGAAAACAATCCAATGATATTGAGCTCCTTAGAACCCGGTTACTATTTTTAGGACAGGTTTAAACCAACTAAACTGAAAGAGGGTAATGCCTAAACTCCATGCCAGCCTAAACTTAAGGCTATATGTGTGACTTGTGTGCCTTCAAACTTGAACTACTTGTTATCTGACAACAGGGGTTCCTTGCAGGTTTTGTTACCAGTCCTTATCCAACAAATTGGATTTATTGCAGGGCTCACTTACATCACCTCACTTTTTGCTTGAACGCATAGCATATACATCATAACATCATACCTTAACATTTCCTTAACCATTTCAAGGATCTCAAGGGTCTGTGATGCAGGTTATGGTAAATCAAAAGTCTAGCAAGGGGCAAAGGGGATTTATTTTCCTCTAGCCAATGCCATCTAGAAATCCAAGCACGATAACTTGAGTCAGGGGCTATGACTCACTCGATATGGTGAGCTTGACTCTTGAAGAAGGACTCTCGGCAACATGAAGTTCCTTCAATCAAAACTACCAGATTCAGATTCTAACAATTTCTTGTTTACCCCGCGAGATCCTTGAAAACATTGCATACATATATCATACATATCATTGCATAACAGGTCTTCCAATACAGGTCTCTCATGTTCTCGCTGTTTATTTCAGCAATGGCTTTCCAACCAGACAACCAAGATCTCCGGGCTCAAAACGCCTAACTTCAAGAAATGTTCTTGAACCTATCCCAGGGGCAAGAAGAAATAAAAGCTCTCCTCACAAGGGGCTTGGTCCTAGGGAATCCATGAGGCATCAGGAATGATCAGTTGGAAGGGCTACAAATTGAGTTGGCAACAATAAAGATCCAGGTGATGGGACAGCTGGTGGGCCAGATGGCTCTCATTCAAGACTTAGCTCAAAGACAAGAAGAGCTCAGGGTCCTCGTCAACAAGCTGCTTCAAAATAACCGAGTGGGGCAAACAACTAGGGTTAAAGATCAAGTCATCATTCAACCACCTTTGGGGCAAGAAGACAAGGGAAAATCTCCTCAGCTTGCTTCGGGGTCACGAGCCCAGCATCAACCTCACCAAAAGCAAAGGGTTGACCGGAGGCAATTTACCAATCTCAACATGCCGCTGTCTCAAGCTTTACAACACCTGTTAAGATTGAATCTGGTGACATTAAGGGACCCTCCTAAGAATCCCAACACAGCCTCCCTAAGGTACAATCCTGATGCAAGGTGTGCATACCATTCTGACAGTCCTGGACATGAAACCGACGACTGTTGGACTTTGAAGAACAAAATTCAAGACCTGATTGATGAGGGAGCATTGGAATTCACACAAGATGGTCAGGCTGAGTTCTTCTACCATCCCTCCAAGGTTCACCATTTGAAGTGACAAGTACTGAGACGAGAAGACTTTTGTTCATTTGAATTTTCAAGTTGTAATCTCTTTGTTATTCAAACAATTATCCATTAATGCCAAACTTTGTTTCATTAATGCATCGCATATGTTTGTTTTGATATGATCCAATCATTTTTATTACATTTAAACTATGTTTTTTTACTCACTTTATGACATTCAACTCTTGCTAAAAGTTACAAGCCTTTAGAGGGAGGATGACGAAACAATGCCATAATCTCATACAGTATGCTTTTGGAAAGACCTTGCTAACAATGTACAGGCATTTCTTTCAAATCCTAAACACTGGAGTTATAAGGAAGATAATCCCTAGTCAACCCCTTCGAGCCAAAGAAGTAGGAGTTTTCTGTTTTTAAACAAATTGAAACCTTTGATTTAAACCTGGGGCAGGTTAGTCTCTCAGTTAATTCAAAAGATATGCATTGAAGTCGCAAAAATCTCAGTTCATAATACAATGAACGACATCAAAAGCATTCCTCTGGAATCAAAAGACAATGGTGGTTCCTTATCTCATAGGTAGTCAATCTCTCAAAAAAAAAAAAGACCCCACTGAGCCAAAACCTATAAAGGAGGTTTAACAAAGTCGGGGCATCCCGCTGACTGTAATCTCGAAAACAGGAACAGTCAGGCAAAATTAGGGATAACAAATCAAAAGAACGAGGTCATTACAAATCCTCGACAACATGAAAAATGTTGCAAAAAATGATGACTGCCTTCAAAAATCCAACTTGTGTGAACCAACACCAAAAACGTCGTTTCAGACTCATTTGGAGTTCAAATGCACAATTAACTGAGTTTAGGATTGAAGAACACCACGAAGAGCGGGTGGGTACAAATATACTTTGAGCCTTTATCCTTTGTTTCTTAAATCGTGAACCAAGCCACGTTACAACCCTTCAAAAGTCCTAACTGAAGCATGGGTTAGTTCGAAAGCATATTGTTACAAAAGGTATCTTGACTCCCGTAAGGCTTTGCCCTAAATCTTGTGTTGAATTTGTCTTATAAAGAGTTTTCTGCTAAAAAACGCATTTTTCAAAAAAAAACTTCGAGACAAGCATAAATTTTGCATTATCTGAATATCACTGTTTGCATTTGGCTATTTGTTTGACAACGGAGAAATTCACACAACGAATATCCGATGAACGAAAGCCCTCTAAGTGAACAAAGTAACTTCAAAAAGGATGACACTTCCATTGGCAAATCTCCAATAAACAAGGGGGCATGACATGTCACTATCTAGCATACCTGGGGCAGTCCAGTCAAGATTCCAGGAAATCTATGAAGAAATGCAGAGTAACCAGGGGAAAATCTCCATCTGAATCAATTGGGGCATTGGACATGAATTCCATCAACAAATCTTTCATGATCAAACATCTTCTGGTAGTATGGAAACACGACACTACTAGCAGTGACACCTCCTTACACTCTGAGAGCGTGGACATAGTCAAAAAAGTACTACGCATAATCAAAGACCCGCTAGGTTGACTGGCCTATGCAAAAATAAGGGCTTCCCGGCGAACCAAAAGGGTTCGGGCAAAAATAAGGAATGAAAATGAAAATTTGTACACCCGGCAAGTCGAAAACCTGAAAAGGCGGCTTGGGCAAAAAAGGGTATCCCGATGGACTGAAAACCCGAAAGGGCGGTCCAGGAAAAAATTAGGGATCAAAGCGTACGACTATGTCCCGTCATCTTGTCACTTGCCTACCAGAAGAAGATTTGTCACTTCAATCGGCAATTACCAAGCACCTCATAGGTGGGGATAATACCAGATCCACAGGGCACCCACAGACACCTTGTCCCGCAAAAAAACAAGGGCAAATAAGAATTGTCCGAACTGTACAAATTGCTCTGTCCACCAGGTACCAAGGTATATTCAGCTGAAGAATATGGTTAAGATACCATCACTCCCTGCAGAGTAAAACAGTAATGATAGCTCTCTCAGCTGAGACTTGCAGCTATGTACAAATCAGCAATACTCTCCCCAAGCAGAGTTAGTCTACCATCAGCCCCGAAAAGGCTTAGTATCCCCAGAAGAGCTTAATATTCCCCAGCGGAGTATAAGGATATTCTCCAGCAAACGTAAGAGTATCCCTGACAGTCTTAATATTCCTCAACAGAGTATAAGAATGTTTCCTGGAGAAATACAAGATACCCCTAGCGGAGTATAAAGACATTCCCCAGCAAACATAAAAGCATCCCCGGCAGTCTTAATATTCCTCAACGGAGTATAAGAATGTTTCCCGGAGGAATACAAGATACCCCCAGTGGAGCCATTTCCCCAGCGCAATCTAAAAAAGCTTCCCCAATGGAGTTGAATCATTTTCCCCAGTAGATTCTGGAAGCTTATCCCTTGCGAAGCACAAATAAGTCTCCCCAGCCAATTTCAGAAGGTTATCCTCTCCAAGTTACAACTGAAAGATCATCCCTAGCGAAGTTCTTTCTTTCCCCAAGCAGGACTTCTATCCTCAACAGATTCAATATCACCAGCAACGGTAATCTATCCCCAGCGGAGTTTATCATCAAAATCCCTAACAGAGCTTATCAACGGAATCCCCAGCGGAGTTTATCGTTAAAATCCTCAGCAGAGTATATCTTCCCCAGCGGAGTTCATCGTTAAAATCTCCACAAAGTATCTCTTCCCCACAGAGTATTTCCCCTCTGAGTAATCTCTTCATCCTGTTTATCCCCCACCGGAGTTCTTTTCCCCTAATAGGTTTATCCTTGCAGTCATCTTCGTTCGTCATCCCCAGCGGAAACGAAGAATTCAACTCTATTCTCCAGCAAGCTATCCGGGATTAATTTTCCCCAGCTAAAACATTACATTTCCGTACATCATGATACATGCATAAACACATCATACCATACAATCTCATTTATGTTGAGAACATCATTGCTTGATCCATATCATGCATTGCATATGACTGACCTTTGTCTTTCAGGAAAGATCCAGTTAAATTCTCAACTGTGTGGAAGACCTTGCCTGGTCCAGTTAAATTGATTCCTAAATATTTTTCTGATTCCGATCCAGTCAAAGGCCTTCTCTGGTCCAGTTGAATCGATTCCTAAAGATTTTCCTGATGCAGATCCAGTTGAAGATTCCAAGACCTTGCCTGGTCCAGTTAAATTGATTCCTAAAGATTTTTCTGATGCCGATCCAGTCAAAGGCCTTCTCTGGTCCAGTTGAATCGATTCCTAAATATTTTCCTGATGCAGATCCACTTGAAGATTCCAAGACCTTGCCTGGTCCAGTTAAATTGATTCCTAAAGATTTTTCTGATGCCGATCCAGTCAAAGGCCTTCTCTGGTCCAGTTGAATCGATTCCTAAAGATTTTCCTAATGCAGATCCAGTTGAAGATTCCAAGACCTTGCCTGGTCCAGTTAAATTGATTCCTAAAGATTTTTCTGATGTCGATCCAGTCAAAGGCCTTCTCTGGTCCAGTTGAATTGATTCCTAAAGATTTTCCTGATGCAGATCCAGTTGAAGATTCCACGACCTTGCCTGGTCTAGTTAAATTGATTCTTAAAGATTTTTCTGATGCCGATCCAGTCAAAGGCCTTCTCTGGTCCAGTTGAATCGATTCCTAAAGATTTTTCTGATGCAGATCCAGTTGAAGATTCCAAGACCTTGCCAGGTCCAGTTAAATCGATTCCTAAAGATTTTTCTGATGCCGATCTAGTCAAAGGCCTTCTCTGGTCCAGTTGAATCGATTCCTAAAGATTTTTCTGATGCAGATCTAGTTGAAGATTCCAAGACCTTGCCTGGTCTAGTTAAATCGATTCCTAAAGATTTTTCTGATGCTGATCCAGTCAAAGGCCTTCTCTAGTCTAGTTGAATCGATTCCTAAAGATTTTCCTGATGCAGATCCAGTTGAAGATTCCAAGACCTTGCCTGGTCCAGTTAAATTGATTCCTAAAGATTTTTCTGATGCCGATCCAGTCAAAGGCCTTCTCTGGTCCAGTTAAATTGATTCCTAAAGATTTTTCTGATGCCGATCCAGTTGAAGATTTTCCAAGACCTTGTCTGGTCCAGTTAAATCGATTCCTAAAGATTTTTCTGACACCGATCCAGTCAAAGGCCTTCTCTGATCCAATGAAATCGATTCCTAAAGATTTTTCTGATGCCGATCCAATTGAAGATGTTCCAAAACCTTTTCAAGTCCCAGTTTAATACCTGTAGCAAGCCAGGAAAACTATCTGTGGATGACTGATTGTAGATTAATACCTGAAACCAGCCAGGAAAACTATCTACATGATGAGATTGAAGATTAATACCTGTAACAAGCCAGGAAGACCTTTCTTTCTCAGGTCAGAGATTAATACCTGTAACAAGCCAGGAAAACTATCTACACAAAGAGATTGAAGATTAATACTTGAAAACAGACAGGACGAGTACTATAACCTCAACGGCATACTCCCGGTGAGCACGAGTCAGTTCCTAAATCTCAAACAAAGTTAGACTTCCCCATTGGAATCTTCTACAACAACAGGTATGCAAGTTCTCGCTAAGGAATCTCTTATGCGATCGACACTCCTGCAGATGGCATCTATAAGCCCATCCTCCTACCAACAACCTCCAGATGGAATCTATAAGCCCATCCTCCTACCAACAACCTCCAGATGGCATCCATAAGCCCATCCTCCTACCAAAAATCTCCAAATGACATCTGTAAGCCCATTCCCGATGTTACAATGCTGATACTACACCATGCGAGTGCAAATTTCTGGGCACTCTAGTGTTCAATTATCTTCCACTTTCGGATCGCGAAAGGCTAGAAAGCCAACCTATATCCTCAGGTTTAAGAAAATTGAACAGGGGCAACTGTTGCACCCCAAAATTTTCCCTCTCATATTTTCCAAAGTCTTCCCCCTGCCTGGTTGATCACAAACTCTTGCCTAAGGAAAAAGAAGATTTTTGAGTGGTACTTTAAGTACCTTTCGATTGGCATCCTGAAAGACACTTCGATTGACATTCTGGACAAGCATTTCGATTGGCATCCTGAAAGACCCTTCGATTGGCATTCTGAAGGAGTCTTTCGATTGACATTATGGACAAGCATTCGATTGGAATTATGTCAAGGCAATTTCGATAGGCATGTCAACCATGTCCTTCGATTGGCATGAAAAACACCTTTTGATTGGCCTGTTAGCAGAGCCTTTCGATTGGAATACTTCGATTGATATTTGGGCCAGGCCCATTCGAAGGGTACGCAGGGAGTCCATTTGAAAGAGGCAAATCAGGACTAATCGAAGAGCATGGCAAGAAAGCATTCGAAATCCAAGCGTCCAGGTTCATTCAAGGGACACGAATGTTTCAAAAAAGGAAATAATTTAATGTGTTTGATTTTTGTCCAAGAGCGTTAAAGGCCTATTTTAATGGATGTCCCTTGCCATTTTCGTGCACTCCCACACTCCTATAAATAGGAGGCCAGTGACACATTACAACACACGAAAATTACACGAAAATCAGAGGAAAATCACACACGAAAATATACAACGAAACACACAAAACTCTATAGGAGAACACAGAAAAATTTCCTCAAAGAGCCAAAGAAGTCCTTCAGATCAAAGGTGCCCACGCCCAGAAGCCCAGATCGAAAGTTCCTGCATCCAGGAAGTGCCCAGATCGAAGGTGCCTACGTCCAGCAAACGTCCAAATCTAATATCCAATCTGCTGGTAAGAAAGGGTAAATTATTCAACCTCATATTTGCATAATACATTCATACTTGTTGTTACCTCTGATTTGCCATCCTAGACAGGATCGAAAGGCCTGGGTTTGGCACCCAGGTCATGTTTTTCGTTTGCTAACACTTGCTGCAGACATAGCCTGAAGGGACCCAGCAAGCGCAGGATTGAAGGGCCTGGGGTTCAATACCCAGGCCCTGCATTTTATTTCGCTCACATACTTTTGCAGGTATAACAACCCAGGTCGAAGGAGACACCTTCTCTGGATCGAACCCATTAGCATGCTGAATCGAAGGAGGCATCTCATTCATGGATCGAAAGCCATGACCTCCATGATCAAAAGACAATCCTCTTCCTTGGATCGAAGGCCACTCACGCCTTGCTGTCTGGCCCAATCGAAAGGACCAGGACCCTCTCTAGATCGAAGCAGTCCATTCCCTCCCTGGGTCGAAGCTCCTTTTTTCCTTGGATCGAAGGATCCCTCTTGCATTTTATTTTTGTTTTCCATAGACTTCTTTTTTTTATCTTTTTAATTAACCTTAAAATCAAAAATCACAAAAACATTAGGCTAGTTCTTTTTCTATTTAATTAATCTTGTTAATTAACCTTTTAATTATCTTAACATTTTTCCAAAAAAAAAACTAAAATTAAATAGATTAAGATTATTTTCCCAAAATAAAATAAAACAACAAAAAAGATTTTATTCTTAGAATTTTAGAGTTTATTTTCAGATTCGCGCGTTTATTTTATTGTAACTGCCTACTGGTTTGTAATAGCTTAAATTTTACTTTACTGCTTTTTATTCCCCAATTTTGGACATGTAAATAATCCCCCTCCCCGAAGCCTTGTAATAGCGTAGGATTTACAATTCCCGCACTTTAAATCTCTGTACATATATTAACTGCTTAGTTGTATGCTAACTAGGATTGTATGACAAGATCTGTGTTAACTTAAAATCAACAATAGCTCACCATGACATGCAAGAGTAAAATAACTGAAAATTGACACACTTGCACATGCCACTCCTAGGATACACCTCACTTGGTTGCCTCGAATGTGGTCATTAAGTATAGGATGTTTTAGAGGTCGTCCTTTGTCCCAAGATCATAAGTTTCCTCGAAATGGTCGCCTCGATAAAAATGATCTAAGACATTAGGATTACCACTAAAGCGTCCTAACGTTGCTTTAGTGATCACACGTCCCTAAAATCGAATTGACCCGAAAACTCCAACGACGGTGCTACCTACTCCTCAATAGTAGGATAGTACTGTCTAAAGGACATTTGCACAATTAAATTCCTTTTTGAGTAGGTAGAGGTTCTTAAGTACTTGCTCCTTTTAAAAACAAAACAAAAACTTTTCGCACTTACACATTCTTCAAAAACAAAACTTTTTTTCAAAACCCACAATCACAAAGAAAAGGAAACCTTTTGAAAACATAGTGAGCAAGTACCTAAGAGCCCGTGGATAACCACGGATAGAAAGGGTGCTAACACCTTCCCTTTCTATAATCTACCTCCCGAACCCGAGAAACAATCTCGAAAAGGAATTTTTTCTGTGCTTTTGTCCTTTCCCTTGTTGGATAAAATAAAAGACGGTGGTGACTTTTGCTTACCGCGACACTTTGCGAAAACAAACGCAAATGCGAATCAACATTCAAAAACTGTCAGTTCTCGTTCCCACCGACCACAAATACGTTGAAATATTCGCTTGGTCTTATGAAGACATGCCAGGGTTAGACACAGATATCGTGGTTCACCGTCTCCCTACAAGAGAAGATTGTCCACCGATCAAGAAAAAGGTTCGCCGAATGAGACCTGACATGCCTGAAAAGATTAAAGCCGAAGTAATGAAGCAATTTAACGCCGACTTTCTGGCTGTTACAACCTATCCACAATGGGTTGCTAACATTATGCCCGTACCCAAAAAGGAAGGCAAGGTCAGAATGTGTGTGGACTATCGGAATTTAAACAAAGCTAGCCCTAAAGATGATTTTCCGCTGCCACATATCGACATTTTGGTTGACAACACAGCTCAGCACGAAGTATTTTCTTTCATGGACGGATTCTCGGGCTACAACCAGATTAAAATGGTCCCCGAGGACATGGAGAAAACTACCTTTGTCACACAATGGGGTACCTTCTGCTACAAGGTGATGTCGTTCGGACTGAAGAACGCAGGGGCAACCTATCAACGCGCCATGGTAGATTTATTTCATGATATGATACATCAGGAGATCGAAGTTTACATAGACGACATGATAGCTCGATCACAAACAGAATAAGAACACCTTGAACATTTGCAGAAGTTGTTTTCCAGGTTGAAAGAGTACAAGCTCATACTGAATCCAAGCAAGTGCACTTTTGGAGTTAGGTCTGGTAAACTTCTGGGATTTATTGTCAGCAACAAGGGCATTGAGGTCGATCCAGCTAAAGTAAAGGCTATACAAGAAATGCATGTTTCCCGTACTGAAAAGGAGGTTAGAGGATTTTTGGGACGCTTGAACTATATCGCCAAATTCATCTCCCACCTGACGTCTACCTGTGAGCCAATTTTCAAATTGTTAAAGAAAGATCAGGTGGTTGAATGGAACAACGATTGTCAAGTTGCTTTTGATAAAATCAAGGAGTATTTGCTGGAACCCCCTATCTTGATGCCACCCGTCGAAGGAAGGACGTTAATCATGTATCTGACTGTTTTGGATAACTCAATGGGGTGCGTGCTGGGCCAACATGACGAGTCTGGTCGAAAAGAGCATGCCATTTATTACCTTAGCAAAAAGTTTACCGACTGTGAGACTCGCTACTCACTGCTCGAGAAAACTTACTGCGCTTTGGTATGGGCTGCTCGCCGACTAAGGCAGTATATGTTGACTCATACCACTTTGTTAATTTCCAAAATGGATTTGATCAAATATATCTTCGAAAAGCCTACTTTATCTGGAAGAATCTCTAGATGGCAGATGATCCTGACTGAATATGACATCCAGTACACTACTCAAAAAGCTATAAAAAGGAGTGTACTAGCTGACCATCTAGCTCATCAAGCCGTCGAAGATTATCAATCCATGAGATTCGACTTCCCTGACGAGGACATCATGACTTTGGACAACATCGAAGGTAACGGAGCGTATGACGGACCTGAGCAAGGATCCCGATGGACCTTGTACGTTGATGGTGCTTCAAATTCACTTAGAAATCGGATCGACGCGATAGTCATTTCCCCAGAAGGTTGCCATACACCTTTCACTGCCCGACTTTGTTTCAGCTGTACCAACAACATGGCCGAGTATGAAGCTTGCATCTTTGGTCTCAAGGCTGCTATAGACTTGGGAACCAAATCTTTGGTCGTATTTGGGGACTTGGCTTTGGTTATCAGTCAAGTCAAAGGAGAGTGGGACACCAAACATCCTAATCTTATCCCATACAAAGAACGTGTCCTGACTTTGTTGCCTCATTTCGAGCAGATTACTTTCGAGCATTTCCCGCGAGAAGAAAGTCAGATAGCAGATGCTCTGGCTACAATGTCTTCCATGTTTAAACTCAACTGGGATAATGAGGCTCCCCAAATTACCATCGAGCGAATGGACAAACCTGTGCACTGTCATGAGATTAATACCGAAGAAGTAATGGAACAACCCTCGTTTCATGAAATCAAAAGGTATCTCCAGACTAGAGAATACCCCGAAGGAGCTTCTGTCAATGACAAAAAGTTCTTAAGGAGATTTGTTGCCAAGTTCTTCCTAAGCAATGGCATCCTTTATAAGCGTAGCCATGATTGTGTTTTACTTCGATGTGTGGACAAAGCTGAAGCAGAATTGATCATGACAGAGATACACAGTGGCACATTTGGCACCCACTTGAGCGGACATACAATGGCGAAGAAGATTCTGAGGGAAGGCTACTACTGGTCTACCATGGAAGCTGATTGTCATCAATATTCCCGTACTTTCCACAAGTGCCAAGTCTACGCCGACAAGGTACATATTCCTCCTGTTCCTCTCAACATTCTGACAGCTCCTTGGCCATTCGCAATGTGGGGCATTTACATGATTGGAGAGATCAAGCCCACGGCGTCCAATGGACATCGCTTCATCTTGGTCGCTATTGACTATTTTACCAAGTGGGTCGAAGCAACTTCCTTTGCCTTTGTTACAAAGAATGTGGTGGCCCGCTTCATCAAGCAGAACCTCATATGCCGGTATGGTGTCCCCGACAGGATCATCACAGACAACGGTACAAATTTGAACAATACTATGATCACAGCTCTATGCGAACAGTTCAAGATTTATCATCATAATTCATCTCCCTATCGGCCGAAGATGAACGGTGTTGTTGAAGCCGCGAACAAAAATATCAAGAAGATCATTCAGAAGATGACAGTCACCTACAAAGACTGGCATGAGATGTTACCGTTTGCTCTGCATGGATATCGTACCATGACACGTACTTCAACAGGGGAAACCCCATTTTCTTTGGTGTATGGCATGGAGGCCGTCCTACCCATGGAATTTCAGATTCCTTCCTTAAGGATCATGAAAGACGCTGGTTTGAGTGAAGACGATTGGATTCAGACCCGACTTGATCAACTCAATTTGATCAACGAGAAGCGACTTACGGCTGTTTGTCATGGTCAGACGTATCAAAAATGGATGATCAAGGCTTTCAACAAGAAAGTCAGGCGTCAGATATATCAAGTCGGAGATCTTGTAATCAAGCGAATCATCTTGCCGCAAAGTGATCCCAGGGGCAAGTGGACTCCTACTTACGAAGGACCATTTGTGATCAAGAGCATCTTTTCTGGTGGGGCAATGATTTTGACCACCATGGACGACGACGATTTGCCACACCCTACGAACGCAGACATAGTCAAAAGATACTACGCATAAAACAACCCAACAAGTTGAAAACCCGAGAGGGAGACTTGGGCAAAAAAGGGCATCCCGGTGAACCGAAAAACCCGAAAGGGCGGTTCAGGAAAAAATTTGGGACAAAAAAAAAAAAATCTGTACACCCGGCAAGTTGAAAACCCGAAAGGGCGACTTGGGCAAAAAAGGGTTTCCCGGTGGACCGAAAACCTGACCGAGCGGTCCAGGAAAAGTTAGGGAATTAAAGCGTATGACTAGGTCTCGTCGATCGCTTTAAAGACAATCTCTTCACCAGACAAGCTCCAAGCTTCTGATCAATCTAGTTATCGGCGGACAAAGAAACGAATGGATAAAATATTCAGAGTTGTGAAGGCCATAACAGAGTGGGAATCCCATGAAATTGTTACACATAGCCATCTTTCTTTTGTATAAAATTTTTCAATTCTTACGGAAACATTCTCTTATTAGGATGTCTGTCTCCTTTGTGCAAAGATACTCACAAAAGTTAAATACAAATATGCCTCGAAGTGCAGAGATTTGTTTTCCTTTCTTTTCTTTTTACACTTATGTTTTATTTGAAAACGTCCAATGTTTTGTTAAATAGGCATATGCATTTGAATTTAAGCACTACTTACAAATTGAAAAAAAATGATAATTACTGATAGGTTGAAGGTGTAGGAAGATACCTTTATGCCATTCCAAGAGAAATCCCCTGCAACACATCATTCGGATCCTCAACAAAGTTGAAATTTGGAGCATATTTCCCCAGTTAAGTTAAGCTTCAAGATCCACAACAGAGCCGGTACAGTCTAAAGCTTGATTCCCCAGTTGAGTTGAATTTCAAAATTCCCATCAGAATTAAGCTTCGAGATCCCCAGTGGAGCCCGAAGACCCTGAAAATCCTATCCCCAGCGGAACCAGAATGGTGAACATTCTCCCCACAAAGTTATTTCCCAGCAGATTGAAGATTCTCAGTCTCATTTCTGCAGCAGAAGTCTCCCAGGTTTTAACTCGCCAGTTGAGATTTTTTCAAAGTTTTCCTTATTTCCCAAGCAGTCAGCAAGGGTTTCTCCTCTCCAAGTCCTCGGCGACAATCAAAGTTTTTTTAATCCCAAGCAGTGGTCCTAAGATTCCTCAACAATCGAAGATCTTTAATCCACAAGCAGTCAGCAGGGACTTCTCATCTTCAACAATCAAAGATTTTTGGAATCCCCAGCTTTAGTCAAAGATTTACTTTCCCTGGCAGCAGTCTAATATTTCATTATCTCCAGCTATCAAGGATTTATTTTCCTCAGCAAGACGGCTACTCAGCCTGCATGCATAACCATTACATTCATATATCATAAACATTGATGAAGTACAGTTCATTGCATCATACATATCATGCAACATGACTTGGTGTTTTAGCTAACATTTTATCCTTTTCAGGATAAGATTAAAAGGCTATCGTTAACAATTATTCAGATACAGTATGGATACACCCCAGACACGGAGGTCATTCTACTACTCATTCAGACTTCAACAATTCGATACAGACTAGATACGCTCCAGACACGGCGGCCATTCTATCTCTCATTCAGATTCAACTATCAAAGTTCGGATACGCTCCAAACACAGACGCCATTCTGGCCTTTACACCAGCAGTTTGATTCTCCCCAATGCAGTCGCCAAGGAAGTCATTCTGTCACTTATTCAGATCCCAGTTACAGTTTCAGATACACTCCATACACGGAAGTCATTTTGCTACTCATACAGATCTCAACTTCAGATACAATCCAGATACGCTCAAGACACGGTTGCTATTTTTTCACTTATTCAGATCCCAGTTACAGTTTCAGATACACTCCAGACACGGAAGTCATTCTGCTACTCATACAGATCTCAACTTCAAATACAATCCAGATACGCTCCAGACACGGTTGCCATTCTGTCACTTATTCAGATCCCAGTTACAGTTTCAGATACACTCTAGACACGGAAGTCATTCTGCTACTCATACAGATCTCAACTTCAGATACAGTCCAAATACGCTCCAGACACGGTTGCCATTCTGTCACTTATTCAGATCCGAGTTACAGTTTCAGATACACTCCAGACACGGAAGTCATTCTGCTACTCATACAGATCTCAACTTCAGATACAGTCCAGATACGCTCCAGACACGGTTGCCATTCTGTCACTTATTCAGATCCCAGTTACAGTTTCAGATACACTCCAGACACGGAAGTCATTCTACTACTCATACAGATCTCAACTTCAGATACAATCCAGATACGCTCCAGACACGGTTGCCATTGTGTCACTTATTCAGATCCCAGTTACAATTTCAGATACACTCCAGACATGGAAGTCGTTCTGCTACTCATACAGATCTCAACTTCAGATACAATACAAATACACTCTAGACACTGAAGTCATTCTGATATTCATTCTACATTCAAACACAGTCACAACTCAGATACGCCCTAGACACGGACACCATTCTTTTGCTCATACAAATTCAGTCTCCAGATACAGTTCGAGTGTATTCCAGATGCGAATACCATTTTGATACTCATTCTTTTGAGCTACAACATTGCAATTTAACAAAGATTCTTGGATGGCATCTCTAAGCCCATCTCCAACAAGATTCTACCATCTCCAAATGGCATCTTTAAGCCCATTCCTCAACTATGCTTTGGACGAGTACAAATTTACGGGCACTCTAGTGTCCAATCCTCTTTTACCTTTGAGTCGCGAAAGGCAAACTTGCCAATCTAACTCTTTAGGTTCAAGAAGATTGGACAGGGGCAGCTGTTATACCCCAAAATTTGCCCTCTCATTCTTCAGGAAAATCATCCTGGATTCTCAGAGTTTCTCTTAAACAAATCCAAGTCCTGAATTATCATTTCTTCCCAAGCAAACCATTTACAAGAGCAAAATGATCACACAAGCTCTAAAGGCAAAGCTTTTACCTTGGAAACATTAAATTCTAAACATTTGGAATTTTTCTCTAAAAATGGGTGTTTAAGAAGAAAATAGCACTTCAGAACTTCTGAACCAACCTCCAGACAGAAACAGTCAGAAGTTGCAAGCTTGGCTCAATGCAGTCAGAAGTTGGCTCTTCAGCAGCTACATCAACTCAGTTAGAGGTTGTAAACGTGGTTCAACACGTAATCTTAAAACAGAACATGGCTCTTTCAGTAGTTACGCAAGTTCAGCCAGAGTTTGCTAGAGGAATGCAAAGAAAGCAAAGAAGTCTGAAGGCTCCTTCAGAACATGCTGGAATCAGAAGATGAAAGGGTCAGAAGAGTGGGTGTTACACTGACACAGAATCTCTAAGTCCAGGATTTCCAGAAGCAAATCCAAGGAACGTGCTAGAAAGTCAGGAGAATCCTCAGAATTTGCTGAGACAGCAAGAGGCCAAGGTCAGAGCTTGGTTTACGTTGTTTTTGGTAAAGCAGAGCTGCTGGTTCAGGTTTTGGGTAATGATGCAAAATCTCCTATTACAAGATTTTTGACGTTGATAAATCTCATCACCATTTAATGCTCATTAATGCTCCCAACCACTCCTGAACATTCATCCAAGGGGTCTCTCCACGTGTGGCTAGGTAAACACCTTTATGCAGGTTTAGGCATGGGTCTATGCGCCACCTTCCACCTATAGAGGTTGCTTCTCCTCAATCCTTGCCTGCTGTTCCAGCCTAGGCTGAAAAGCTGTCCATTATCACAACTTCTCATGAACTTCTTTCAAAAAAAAAAACAAGTTGATAATATTGGCGCCTTTAACGTTCAAAAATCCATAAAAACTCTGCCTATAAATAGAGCACCATTTACCACTAAAAAGGGGCGGTCCAAAACCAGAAAAAATTGCTAGAAGAGAAACAGAAATTTTTAGCAAAGAAATACTTTGAAACTCTGTCAAAAATCTTAGTGTTTCAAGAGCCTCAAACACAACTTTGAACCTCCTGCCTCAAAACCGCATTTGTACCCAATTTTCTTCTTGATTAAAGAAAGACGCCCCTACAGTTTCTGACCATATATACTCTTCATCCACCCCTTTAAAAAAGAACCTGTCCAGAACACCATCAGAGCTAAAAGCTAGCTCCCACTCATAGACTTTTCCAACAGTCAGGTAAGCACCTGCTGACCTTCATCACGCTGCTAAGCATCATCAACTTTGCATGCTCAATAAACATAATGTAAATATCATGTTGCTGTTGTTTGCGTTCTGAGGATTTTCATACCTCAGAATGTTTAAGTAGGAAGTGAATCAGTGTAGAATCTGCCTGTGACCTTGTTGGTTCTATCTCCTGAAACACTTTGACATTTGCTGAAGTTGTCCCAAACATGTTTTCTGTTTTGTGGAAAAATAACAAAACTGCAGATTTTCTGACTAACACAGGGAGAAGCCAAGTGTTGACTTTGACGTTAGCACATCTGAAGTTTTGCTGTCAATAATATCAGAACTTCTGAAAATTATTGGATTTCCAGCAGGATCAGAACTTCTGATTTCCCCACTAACAAACTTTTGACTTGCAGCGCATAGGGGTCAGAACTTCTGATTTTCCCACTAACAGTTTTCTGTTTTGCAGGTGCAAGAGTCATAAGTTCTGACTCATACAATTTAACTAAAAGGTTGATAATCTGGCAGCAGGCCTGAGTCAAAACTTCTGACCTCCTCTCAGCAGCGCGCTGGCTCTCTCTCTCTCTCTTTCTATCTATCTTGCCTTTGTTATTTTCTTTTCTTATCTATTTTCTCGTTGAACCACCCCATGTACAAATATGTATCCCCACCCCCTAATTGCTGTAATAGCGTAGGATTTTACATTTCCGCTTTTTATTGCTTTCAAATATAAATTCTAGTAATTAGGATGTGTATGGCAAGATAAAATCAACGAAATAGAAAATCCTAATTCAAAGATAAACTCTTGTATGCAATAAAACACACTTGCACATAAACACCCCTTAAGGTATCTCCACTCGGTTGCCTAAATTTAAAATGGCCATGTTACGCATGCAAAGTATCTTGGTAAAACAAACAAAATCAAAAGATCATAGTCCCTCGATGACGCTATTCAAGTTTTCCTTACAAAAATGATCTTAAGATACTTTGCAATATTGCTAATCATGGTCTATCCGATGACCCGCATATGTCCCGTTAACATCCTAACACAAGGTTGTTCACCAAATACAATGGTGAAACAACACTGTTAAAAGGGTTAAAAACATAAGAAAGATCTTTGAGTAAAATAGGGTAGACAACTCTTAGTTACTTGATCAAAAATCTTGCAAAACATCCTTGCCATTTTTCAAAACACACTCCACAAACACAATTTCAAAACCCTACTTTCAAACATTGAAAACTTTTCAAAAGACAAAAACACCTTTGTATACATTCAAACAAGAATCATTACAAAGGTTGCCACAACGATGGCCTCTTTTCAAAACATCTTCAAAAATCACACACAAAGCACCATTTCAAACATTTGAAAAGCACCATTTCAAACATTTGAATAACACCATTTCAAACAATTGAAAATCAAAGAAAGTGATCTAAGCAAGTAACTAAGAGCCCATGGATAACCATGGATAGAAAGGGTGCTAATACCTTCCCTTTCTATAATCTACTCCCCGAACCCAAGAAAAAATCTCAAAGGTCTTTCCTGTGCTTTTTGACCTTTCCTTAGGATAAAATAAAAAGTCGGTGGCGACTCTTGCTAAACCGAAACATTTGCGAACACAAACGCAAATAACCAAGTCAGTTCTCCCACCGTATCACACACCCCCATCAGAATCACGATTAACCCGTTTTTCACAAATTAAATAACAATTGATTGTAGCCCATGAGAAGTTAGATAATTCTAACATTCTCCCACTTGGGCAAAATCAATTGTATGATTTTTATTTTAAAATACATTTTAAAAATGACTCTCGGGTTAATGAGTAATTCCTTAAAATGTGGCCGCATTTTAAGGAAATGCATGATTCCAGGTGCAGTGTATGAATATTACTCCATCCAACAAAAGTCAAGAAGTATTGAATCACGACGATTATTTTATCATTCATCGATATAAATCCTTTAGTGGTTACAAATACTACGGGCTCTGTCAACTAGTTATCAGTGTAGAGTGTGGCAAAAAAATAGCATGCTAATGTGATCCAACAACCAACTGCTATTTTCTTTGTCGGTCCTTAACAATTTTTCTCAAATGCATTAAATCCAAAGAAATTGCATGGTTTTACGAACCATAGTGCCTCAGCTCCAATACAACATTTACCACTGGCATGGTGGTCCATACAGCGCCAAGCTTAAAATCATACCTCAGCTCAAATAGGACATCGATCACCGGTATAGTGATCCCGAAGATGCCGAGCTCAAAATTATAACCATGTCCCGAACTCCAAACTAGTGTCGACCATAGGTATAGTGGTCCTAGTGACACTGAGTCCCAATTTTAACAATTGACATATAAGTAATGACAAATAATAATAATAATAATATTCATTGCAATATCAGTTGCTCAAAATATATACTACTTGACAATCCAATACTTAAAGTGTCTGAAATATGAATTTTTAGACATCAAAAGAACTCACAATGCCCATGTTCTCAACATGATTTTTGAACACAATGGGCACAATAAGCACGAAATCAGTATCAATGTATCTTTCAAAATAAGTTCAAAACTCATTCTTAGAACTAAGCTAACATCTCCCACTAGCTCCATAATTACTTCAAGATTATTTTCTACCCTGAGTTTGCTTTCCCTCAAATTTGGTCTCTACTGGTTGCTCAACCCCTCCAAATTTTTTCTTGTTGTATAACCAAACTTTAAAAGCATTACAATCAGTTTTCTTATGCCCCTTTTTCGTTACACTAAAAACACAAAAAGAATTTCTTAAAGCAACTGGCTTAGGACCTCCTATGCCATGGTGTTGACCATTATCTGGTTCCTTAAACTCATGATTTCTATGAGAAACACTTTTAGTGTTTTTATTATTTTTCCAAGAATTCTTACTAGAATGGGGTTTAGCATGAACAATCAGGAGGGCCAAATTACTTCTTTCCATTTCTAGTTTTTCTTCTTCAGCTACACATTTGGTAATAAAGTTATTGATAGTCCACTTATCACCAAAGATATTGTAGGCGGTTTTTATTTGAGTGAATTCGGAGGGTAGGCGGTTTAAGGCATGACACACAATGAAATTCTCATTAAGAACAATGCCATGAGTTTTTAGTTTGGTTTGGACATGAACCATTCTAAGAATGAACTCCCTAACACCTTAATTGTTATCATATTTCATGTCCGTGAGTTGTTTCAGTAAATGTCCAGATTCAGCATTATCAGATACCTGAAACCTTTCTCCAATAGAAGAAGATATTCTTTAGCATTCTCTTTCTCAGACAATCCACTTATCAGATGTTCAGAAATAATCCTCTTCATGGCACACAAGCTAAGTCGGTCACTCCTCTCCCACTTAGCTAATTTTTCTTTCTCTTCAGGTATACTCTGGTCATTGATTACAAGTTTGATTTCACGCAATGCCATGTCAAGACCAGCAATCCCTAATGAGAACTCTAAGTCTTTTTCTATTTCTTAAAATTAGATCCATTCAGGATCTCAATAGAAGCAGAATAATTGTTCATGGAGAAAGTCACTATTGAGACAACAAGAATACGTTAGAGCAAATAATAAAGACACAATATAGCTTTAATGAGCATAAGCTATAGGCTAACATTATCACACACTTCCCTTTGGGTGGAATGTACAAATCCATGTTACAACAAGGGTCAGAACCTTAGATGAGTTACTCAATGAGCATACATTAGGTTCGAAAGTCTATCTTCTTTGGGTAGGTAAATTCTCTAAGCCAAAGTACCTCCAACAACTCCATCCACAAATTTCAAGAATAATCTACTCAATGAGCATATATTGGATTTAGAAATTTATCTCCTTTAGGCAAATAAATCCCTTAAACCAAAGCACCTCCAATAGCTATATCCTTAATTAACCAAAATCTTTACATACAATTGTCCTCAAACTACGAAGAGGCTTTTATAAATTAAAAAGATTGATCTCACTTTGGTGGTAATTACATACAATAATTTATAAAAATTCTTGCATAGAAATCAAATTTCACTTGCCCATAAAATCATAAACCATCCATAAACTTAAACAGTATAGCATTCCCAATAAATATTTATACTCATCAATGTCCATTTCAATAAGAAAGAATATTACACAATATCTCAAAATATTGTATCACAAAATCACACTAATCAATATCAATTTAACAAAATGTCTAAGATAATACAATTAAAAATGTCAGCAGATAGTGATTACTAAAATAAACTGATAATTGAAAATAGTCAGTTTAAAATATATAAGATAATACAATTTAAAATAGTGACTTTCGTTTAATATGACTTCACCAATAATCAAAATAACTAAAATCCATTTGAACATTAAACCAATGTGTTGACTAGTGTTGGATCGAAATCGGGCCAATAATATTAAAAAATAATTATTTCTAGCACCCAAAGCCATCTCACTACTTTCATTATTATCTTCTGGTACACAATTAGTCAAATTGTTTCCAATACTTGAGTTATGTGCTTAGATGAAGAATGATAAATATTATCTTTCATGCATTTTTCAATTTATAAAACTTAGATACTTGTTTTCACAAAGTTATACTATTATAGTCAATAAAAACTAACCAGAATTTTCTATATATAATATGTACCATTCAGTTGGAACAATTCAGTATAATAGAATATATAATAATATTATTATCTAATTTTAAAACTGTTATGGGAGGCATTTTATACATGCTTTTACTTCATGAGATGATTTTAATTTCTTTTCTCACTGGAAGATGCATATGAGACAATAATCCACATTTGTACCTATTTTCTTATGACGGTATACCTAATTTATATTAGGCCGTAGTATAGCACGCCGTAGTGTTAATACCTAATTTATATTTGATGGTATTCAACTAGTGGCCTTTTATCAGTAGGAGGAAAAGTAACCATTTAATAAATAAATGACACACACAGTGAATTATTGCTCATACTAAATATTAAAGGCACTAACACTTCTATATAATGTATATCATATATTACTCACTTTGTTTAGTATGTTTCTCCACAATTCGGGTTTCATACACTAAATAAGTGTTGGAAATTCATCAAACTTTATAATGAATTTCTACCATAATGACAATTTAATTATGAGGCAAACAAAGAAAGAAGACATGACAAATTATTTCTGCAGAATTTCTCTATGTTCACAAACTGTGAAAACTTTCTTATTCACTTTACAATTGCAAAATACTGTGAATGACTTGTTTGACTTGCTTACAAAAAATAGGGGTTACTCCCTCTATTTATAACTGAGCTTGTGTTTCCAGTGATTTCTGGTAAACAACCGCTAGTCTTCTAAACTATCGAATAAACTTACTGACTGTTATTCAATTTCTCTGGTAACTCGCAGGATCGACTAGATTGATCCTAGGACTCATTGGTCATTAGGGTAACTCTCATGATCGAACAGATATTCATGGTTGGTATTTAGAGTGTTGTGTAGGTGTTTGACTTATTTCGATTTCTCTCTTAAAGATCTAAAGATGTAATCAAAATATATGTGCGCGAAACTAAATTGCATGAATAAATGTTAATTGTAAAGACATGTAAAATTGCATAAAAGGCAAGTAAATGACTTCGAGTTATAAAAACAGTTAATGTAAAAGATGCTCTGGAATGTAAAAGATTCGGAATATGAAGAAAGCGTTTAATGCAAGAAATCTGTAAAATAACTTTAAGTAAAAATAGGCGTTCGAAAGACAAAACTTGAAGATAAAGGTATGAAAAGTATGACAGTTTTCTGAAATGTAAAGTGTTTGAAATGTAAAGAAAACATTAAAATGTAAGGCTTCAATGACAAGATTTCGAATAAAAAGACTTTAAATGAGAAAACTTGTAAATGGTATTTGGCAGAAAGATAAAGGAAAATACTGGAAATGATAAAAGGTTTTCATTAAATCATAAACATGTGGTGCTATCATACGTACATTGCTCTTGCATTTGTTTCCCTAGCCATGTGGTAATTTGAATGTTTACTGAGTATTTAGTACAATAGATATGACACACGAAATCCTAATACTAAGACTTCTATTTATACTACTTCGACTATAACGGTCCTGCTATAAGATTATGCCACGTTCAGAACATGCAGAACAATTCCTCTCTCTTGTTTCCACGTGTCTCCAAATGCTCCAGCACATAAATTTCAAACTTCGAATGTCCCTCTTGCATTTGAATTTCAAATGTTTTGGTACTTCTCCGCTTCGAACGCACTTCTCAGACACAACCTTGTTGTCATTTCGAGACTTCTTTAGATATGTTCCCATAATTGCCACTCGAAGCTCCAAGCTTTGATATGCTTATTCGAAACACTGCTTCTGCTATTTCAAAACATGACGCTTTGTTTCATTTCGATCGAAACGTTCAATTCACTTGGCTTCTAATAATATTATCAAAATCTTCAGCCAACAAAATGCCCCTTTAAAATATGTATTTCGATCTCTCTGAGAAATACTTATTTTAAACATCTACACAAGATTTTGATGCGACCTTCGAATCATCGTAACATTTAATGCATTTGACTCCAGTCACGTCAATCATAACACTTTTTGGATTCCTTAACCGCCTGGAGCCACTTCACAGTATGGTGCAGTTACAAAACAATGATTATCTTTAATCACGCCTATTACCCATGTTAACTTTACGCCACCTCTTCATCAAACCAACCCATGATTTCCACGTATCACAACCTTATTCAGTGGATGTTTAAACTTCCACATTATAAAACATCATCAACTTAGTCTTTTTCCTTTTCTTTCCACATTCTGAATCTTTTATCCTTCTTCTCTCGCCAAAAAACCCTAAGCTTTCAACATTCTTCAAAAATGTCTTTTTCTACTTCATCCCAACTCAAAAAGGTTTCCAAGAAGAAAGGAAAGACCGCAGGAACTACAATGGAAAGTAAGGTTATCACTCACCAAGGTCAATCCGTTCTTGCTCCCCAGATGATCTCAAAGGAAAAAGAAATACTTTATCCATCACAAGTACTCATTCCTACCACCGTTGCTGGTAAGAGGTTAGCTTTAATGGACCCTCTTACGGTTTTTGAAATTCTAAAAGATACCAGGACAATTTTCCCAGTTTGTTATAGTTTCAAACTCTTGTTTAACAAAATGGACGCCCCTAAGGCAATAGAATCTTCTGGCTCAAACACCATGGAAAATCCAATTGTTCCTCCTAAGGACCCTTTTGTATTAGACTATGTAAAAAGTAATTTTAAACCGTTTCGATCTTGCCCCACCTCCGACACTGCTTATCAAAACTGGTTCAATAAGGTAGAAGCTAAGAAATCCCAGCAATGGGAAGAATTAGGTATCTACAACTTGATTAAGCTGTCGAAGCCTGGTTTCACTTACAGCCACCCTTTACTATTCGCGTCCCTCTATTTCTTGGACAGTACCTATAATACTTTCCATCTCTCTGGTGGAATGATCACCCCTACCTTCTTCGACATAGCGGCCATCACTGGGCTATCGCCAGTAGGAGAAACATATATCCCTGATAACGAAGAACATTCAAGTATAATTGACTTCGAAGTCAAACTAGCAAGTTTTTCCAAGTTTATCAGTCACTACCATACTGAGGGAGACAGTGTGTCTGATGTAGAACACATTGCTTTCCTTACCCTATGGCTGTCAAGATACGTCTTCTGCAGTAGATCCCTACAGGTAGCCAGTAGGTTTATTCCTCTAGCTAGGGATTTGCATGAAAATCGAAGAGTGTGCTTAAGTGAACTGCTCTTAGTTGACCTTTATGAAAGCCTAAGGTCAGCTATTTCGAGCCTAAAATCCCATACCTCCAAGAATATCCTGTTGGCTGGCCCTTTTTGGTTACTTCAGCTATGGCTAAACGCCATGTTCGAAGCCTCCTTGTTAACTGCCAACACCATTGATGAACAAGACCCTGAGATAACTGATAGAATAGTCGAAGGCACTAGGCTTCGAAGATTAACTCCAAATGACGACAAAGACGACTTCAAAGTCCTATTCTCGAAGTACATCATGATATTCTCCAAAAGGCATAAGTTCGAAGAGACCATGGCGCCTTTTGCTTCGAGGGCTCATGGACCTTCCTGGTTCACCATGGCTCTCTCAGAAGCTGTCAAGAGCAAGGAGATTCAGGATGTATGGAGAGCCTTTTTGCTACCTAGACTCATTTCTTCAAGAATAACTCCTGCCAAGAATCAGATTTTCCTTTTCGCTTACCAGCCAAATTTTGTTTCGAGACAGTTTGGCTTATGCCAACTAATTCCTGAACCCTTATTTCAAACTGAGAGTGCCATTACCTCTGGGCGAACTTTCAAGGCACGGGAAGCCAAATTACAGCAAGAACAATACCAAGGCTTTGCCCAGTTTGAGTTAATAACCTTCGAACCTACCCATCTCACAACTAAGGGGTTTCTGGAATGGTGGACCAAGTTTTATCAAACTTATATGTTCGATACTCTTACAATTCAGCAGAAACTAATTGATGCCTTCGATGTGCAGGTACCAGCCAAGAAAGGTATGTTTACTCATGCCAAAGAGATTAAAGCTTTCCAAAATTATTTTGAAACTACTTATGACCCCACACGCTTGGAATCCACTGTGCATCAAGCGGCTGAGACCTTGAAGGAAAAATTCAAACAAAAAGTTTCTAAGTTAAAACTTCCTTCAGGGTTGTCACCTGAGGATAGGTATAGGTTGGCATTCGAAATGCATCCACCTAAATTTCCTAGATTACCTACCTCAGAACTGGCTCTGGCTTGGTTTCCCCCATATCCTTGGTGGTTCACTTGCAAAGAGATGTTCAAACATCTTCAAAAGAAATCAAAGCCATCTGAGACTGTGACATGGGCTCAACACTGGCTCCACGATTTCCCAGGACACCTTCGATACGACCTTTCTGCCATGTCGATTAAATCTGATCAAGGCACAGGTGCGAATGCTTGGGAAAATCCCAAACGTTTTTCATTTTCCATATCTTTAACCTTTGCTTTAATTGTTTCGATTTTCAGCCATCAGGATAAAGACAACCGCTTCGAAGTCGAAAGAAGGGAGCGCCTCTCAAGCCTCTATCGAAACTACTGACAAAGTGACTTCATCCGAAACACAACGATTGCTGCAACAACCACAACAACAATACAACAACAACCAGTGTTCCAACTCCAACAGTAATCACTTAGCCTTGATGTTTCGAATTCACTAATGTTTTATGGTTTGCACCTAACTCTTTGTTTAAATCTTTTCAGACCAACAAACTTCCTCCTACTACTCCCAAGAAGCGAAAATCAAACACCAATGGGGAAGACCCCAAGGCTGGAGGAAACTTACCAACTGCTTCGAAGAAGAAGCAGAAGAAGGATATTTCGAAGAGTACCGTTCCAACTAGTGTCTCTGGACTTGATTCCAGGGATGCTGCTCCCTTACCCAAATCCAAAATTCCACCTTCGACCTCCAACGTAATGTTGGAACGCATAGCTAGTAACCTCTCCTCCGAGAGTCCACGAGTAAATTGAACTTTAAATCTCTTTGAAAATAATAATTGCTTATTACCTTGGAGCATGTTTTTAACATTCTTTTGCTCCTTGCAGAACATCTTGAATCCAGCTTCCACTACTTCGAACTCACCATCCAAAGCTGCTGCTCCACTCAATTCCTCTCCTCAAGGAGATTCCAACAACCTTGTACAGAACAAAGGTTCCTCCAATATGGCGGTTCTGGCTGGAACTTCTGAACAGCTGGATGATCAAAGTACCTCTCCTCCTCTGAAAGAGACAAACGAAACACCACTTCAAACATCTGCAGAGGATTTGCAAAGAGCTTCTCTTCAAAAGTCCCCTCTTGAAACCCTTCAAGAGGATCCAATGGACACTCAAACTGAAGGAGAGAAAGCTGATTCTGGCCAGAGAGACGAAGAATCTGCAGACGAAGAGTCTGAGGAGGAGGATGCCAATGATGGTTCGACTGCTGGGACGGAGTCCAATGCAAATAGCAGTGAAAAAGAAGACATCGAAGTGGTGGACTTGGATGATGATGAAGAAGATCATGAGCACGAAACGAATGAAGGGGATGGTGATGCAACCAACAAACCTATGGAGGTTGAAATGGACGTGACTCCCCTACGTGTGGAACTCCCTCAATCCTCTTTGTCTCGAATGACTGACGAGGAGCTTGCACTCCTGAGAAGAAATGACCCTATTGGGTACATGAAGGCAAAGCTGGCTCAAAGGGACGTTCCACTTGCTAGGGCTGGCACCAGTTCGACCAGCTATCCTCTTCCCACAGATGAAAGAATTGTACTTCTTAATAAGATCAGGAAAACAATTCTCAATGTGGATATATTCGAAGTGCTCAAACAAGATAGCACTGCTTGCTATACTATGAAGGAGTTGCTTACAAAGGTCAATCTTGCTACCTGCTCCTTGCCAGTTAGTACTCTCTTGTTCGATCTTCAGTCTTTGCTGGAAAACGTAACTGGTTACCTTCTCCAGGATGAATCTGCTGCCAAGAAGGTTCAAGAAAAACGCATTGCAATGGATGCTGCTTATGAACAAGCTTCGAAACTCTCTCAAGAAGCTGAGGATCAAGCTATGCATCTAAAGCAGGCGAAAACTGATTATGAGGCTCGAGCTGAGTCCATACTTCTTTGAGAAAGGCAGATTCTGGAACTTCAAAAGAAGGTTAAGGAGGCTAAAGAACAACAAATGGCCTTCGAAACCAATACTGCTGGTAACCAATTCGAAGAGCTTCTCAACCAGGGGCTTGCAGAAATGGAAACTGCAGAACAACTTAAAGGAGAAGTGGCAACCTTGGAAGGAGCCAGGCGCTTCGCTCAGCAGAGACTTGAATCTTTTCGAAGCACTTTCAACAGATTGAAAAATAATTCTTATTTCTAAATTTCAATGTTTATTTGACTACAATTTGGTTTCTTATATGTAATATTCGAACAACGCCATTTTGGCATCTCATCTTGCCATTTTGGCCTTTTTATAATATCTTGGTTACGTTGTTACTATTCGAATCTCCTGCAGGCGTGGCTTATATTTCTTTAAATATTTCCCATTAACCTTTAGGATACACTTATCATCCACCAGTTCTTCGATTTCATATGCATTGTTTGAGAATACTTTTAATATTCGAAAAGGTCCTTCCCAATGAGGTGATCATTTACCTAATGCTTTATTTTTCTTGTCCATGGGAAATATGACTTTCCAAACTAAGTCATTAATAATGAATACTTTTTTCTTCACCCTTTTGTTGTATGTTCTGGCCACTCTTTCTTTTTGTCTCATCAAAATTTCCAATGCATGTAATCTAATTTCGTCCAACTCAACTAATTCATTCATCATCATTTCCCAATATAATGCAGCTGGGATTTCGTTTTGTCTCTGAATTCCAACTGATTGTAGATGAATTTCTACTGGCAGCACTGCATCATGACCAAATGTGAGTTGGAAAGGCGTAGTGTTAGTAGCTTCCTTAGGAGATGTTCTACAGGCCCATAATATTTGGTCCAAAGTTTTGTGCCAATTTCTTGGCTTTTTACCAATATGCTTCTTGATTAATCCTATTATCACTTTATTGGCTGCTTCAACTTGACCGTTTGCTTGAGCATAATATGGCGTTGACGTTAGCAATCTAAACCCCATTTCTTGGGAAAATTCTTGCATCTTTCTACCAGTAAACACAGAGCCTTGGTCTGTGGTTATGCTCTCTGGCAATCCGAACCTATAGATAATGTGCTTCTGTATAAACTCAATAATAGCCTCTTGATCAGCAACTATTAATGGTATAGCTTCGATCCACTTGGTAAAATAATCTATTCCTACCAAGATATATTTATGTCCTTTGGACGAAGCAAGATTTATTTCTCCTATCAAATCCAATGCCCATCCTCTAAATGGCCATGGTTTGATGATCGAATGCAACTCACTTGCAGGGGCATGTTGAATCCCTGCATGTTTCTGACATTCCTCACATCCTTTAGCAAAGTCTATGCAATCTTTGAGCATGCTAGGCCAATACAAGCCGTATCGAAATAACAGCCATTTCATTTTATGGCCTGCTTGATGTGCCCCACATGCCCTATTGTGGACTTCTGACAATGCTAAGTATGCCTCACTTTCTCCTAGGCATTTCAATAATACGCCCTCTTGGGTCTTTTTAAACAATTCTTTCCCCATGAGGAGATATGACAATGCTCTATATTTTGTCTTTCTATCCATATTCAAAGTTGGGTTTGCTAAATAACTCATCAGTGGACTTCGCCAATATGTATTTGATAAAGTGTTTATGGCTAATATTTCGAATCCCTGTTTCTCAGCATATCCCAATTTCATACTTTCCAGATCCGATGGTGTGAATCTAGTAGCCATAACTCTACCCCTTAATTCAACTAAATCCTTAAAGTTTATGGTAGAAACTTTATAACCCGAAGCCAACTGTGCTAAGTCATTTGCTTCTTGGTTCTCTATTCTTGGTATGTGTTGAATATCCATGTATTCAAATTTCCTTAGTAGCCTGTTGACTATGACGAAGTATATCATCAAGTTTTCCTTTATGCACTTATATTCCTTTGTAATTTGTTTGACCACTAATTCTGAGTCTCCTTTAATTTCGACTCTAGTTGCCCCCAATTCCAACAAAGCTTCAAGTCCAACAATGAGCGCTTCATACTCAGATTCGTTGTTCGAGCAACGAGGACCATCTAATTTATACTTGAATTTTGTTGGAATTCCTTCAGGAGAAATTAGAAGGACTCCAACGCCACTTCCATTCCTGTGGGTTGAACCATCAAAGTACAATTTCCATGGTTGTATCTCGACGTAACTCATGACAGTCTGCTCAACCAAAGAATGGTCCACAATGAAGTCAGAAATCACTTGACCTTTCACAGCTTTTAAAGGCATGAAAGTCAAAGAATATTCTGTTAAGGCTAAAGCCCATTTACCAACTCTGCTATGCATTATTGGTTTTGAAAGTATATGTTTAATGACATCGAAATGAGATGAAACATAAACATCAACAGGCTTTATATAATACTTGAGTTTCATACAAGAGAAATACAAACAGAGACATAGCTTTTCTAAATTGCTATATCTGGTCTCTGCATCATTTAGTACTCTACTTAAATAGTATATGGCTCTTTCGATACCATTGCTATCTTCTTGTGCTAACATACTACCTATACTAACTTCAGAGGCAGATATGTATAATCTCATGGGCTTCCCCCATGAAGGTGGAGACAAAATAGGAGGCTGAGAGAGGTATCTTTTTATCCTGTTAAATGCCTCCTGGTGGGCTTCGTTCCATTCGAAGGCTTGGCCTTCCTTTAGACGAAGTAACGGAGAGAAAGCTTGGGTTCTTCCACTCAGGTTCGAAATGAATCTTCTGAGGAAGTTAATTTTCCCTAGCAGAGATTGCAACTCCCTTTTTGACGTAGGTGCTTTCGTCTCCATTATGGCTTTGGTTTTGTTCTGGTTGATTTCAATCCCTTTCTTGTGAACCACAAAACCAAGAAAATCTCCAGCCTGCACAAAAAATGCACATTTAAGGGGATTCATCTTTAAGCCATGTTTTCTCATTCGCTCGAATGATTGGCTCAAATGATGCAAATGTGTTTCTGCAGATATAGATTTGATGACTATATCATCAATATACACCTGCATGAAGGTTTCAATGAAATCATGAAAAATTGAATTCATTGCCCTTTGATAAGTTGCCCCAGCGTTCTTTAAACCTAAAGGCATCACCACCCATTCGTAGGTGCCTAAGGCTCCTGGGCAACAAAATGCTGTCTTTGCAACATCTTCTTCAGCAATGAAAATCTGATTATACCCAGAGTATCCATCTAACATACTCAAGTATTCGAACCCTGCAGTAGAGTCTACTAGCATTTCTGCCACAGGCATGGAGTATTCATCTTTAGGGGTTGCAGTGTTTAAATCCCTAAAATCTATGCAAATTCTTAAAGAACCATTTTTCTTAATAACAGATACTATATTTGCTAACCATTCGACGTACCTTGTTGTTCTGATGAATTTGCAACGCAGTAACCTTTCGATCTCAGCTTTAATCTTTGTGAGAACCGCTGGTGCGAATCTTCTGGGAGTTTGTTTGATGGGCTTCTTTCCATCTTTGATTGGCAGTCTGTGTTCGACCAACTCCCTCTTTAAACCAGGCATTTCGTCATAATCCCATGCGAAGCAATCTTTGTTTTTCTTAAGGACTTCGATTACTTCCTTCTTGAGGCCTGGGCTAAGTTTTGCACTTATGTAGGTTATTCTTTTCGTTTTTTTCATCCCCTAAGTTGATTTCTTCGAGTGGATCTTGTGCCAACATTTTGGCACCTGAGTTTATGGGGTCCCTTTCGAAGCCTAAGGGTTCTTTATCGTAGATGGAATCCAACCTTTGATCCATCTCAAATTCTTTGAAGGGTGAGCATTTCGAGCCATCCCCACTTACTTCGTTCATCTTTACAGTTAATTTATTTATTTCAGCCTCTAAGGCCGCTTTTGATTCGTTCTCAGCCATATAGGCCGAAATCCTTTCGAAAAAGGTGGACTCAGTCATGGATAAGGTTGTCGAAGTCCTAGCCTGATGGCTGTTTTTGTATAGTGCTTTCGACTCCCTCTTCTTCACTGATTATTGTTCTATCCCAGTAAAGGCCATCATGGCGAAGGGTCATGTAGTAGTGGGCGTTTCTGGTTTCGTTAATCTCGTCATTTGGAACACACGGAGCAATCTTTGCCAGATTTTTATCATAATCCCTCTTGTCAACTAAATTGACTGTTGACATAAAGTAACTCTGGTCTGCTTCGATGTTTTCCACGATTCCATCATCTCTCCACAGAACTAGTCGCTGATGCATTGACGAAGGAACTGCCCCTACGCCATGGATCCACTCCCTTCCCAGCAATAAGTTATAGTTGGCCTTGGATTCGATCACCATAAACATGGTGGGCCTATAGCTTGAGCCTATTGTCAATTCCAACTGGACCACTCCCAGTGTTTTGCCCACTTTCCCCTCATAATTGGACAAAACCATATTATGGGGCTTGATATCTCCTTCGCGGATCTCTAATCTTTTCAGCATGAAATGGGGTATCAAATTGACTGCAGCACCCCCATCCACTAGAACCTTGTTCACACCATGGGCACCAACTTTTGCCCAGATAAATAGTGGCTTAAGATGGTTCTTCATAGCAGGTTCTGGACGCTCGAAGAACGCATTTTTCTCCTCGATAGCCCCATTGTCCATCACATAGTAGCACACAGGCCTATGTTTCATCAAATCTGTGGTATCTTCTTCCTCATATTCATCAATTTCGGTTTCCTGCCCAAATTCACAGGGAAGCACAGATACCACGTTACAGTTTAAGTTGAATGAAGACTCCCCCTTCGATTCGAAGTTATCTGTTATCATACCCTCGTCCTCTTCCGGGCCTGGAGTGTATTCCTTTGGTTCATCCCGTTGTACTTCCGAGAAAAGCCTCCTATTAATTGGAGGTTTGTCTTCAGTTTGATTTTTTGGTTTGTTGGGGCTAGATTCACCTTGGTTCTTTGTTGAAGTGACCCCTTTGTTTTCCACAGCTTCCCTCTCAGCCTTTCGAATCCTTTGTTGCCTGCGCCACTGGGATCTTGACATAGGGTTCCTTCCCTTGTAGTTTTCCAATCTTACCTCTTCCCTTTTTTCTATATTGAATTGCCTTCTATACGTCATAGCATGGCATGCATTTCGTTCGGTGTTTCTCCATCTGTCTTTGCCTTTGTCATTTATGACTTGCAACCATCTGTCGGTTGGCACTTCAGCAGGGAGTTTGAAAGTCACTCTTCGAGCAGCCTTGGGGTGAGGGCTATCAGGCCTTCGTTGTTTGTGTCTGCTGTCGAAACGTGGGCCCATCTGGACAGTTTCTTGATGGTTCCAGCAAGGGGCGAAGGGAATCGTTTCGAAGGCACTGGCCATGCTTTGATCATACACGGCAGAACACCTTGGGCAAATCAAACACTTGGTTTCCCCTTTGTAGCAGCGAAACACAAATTCCAGTAAACTTTCTCCAGCCTTAGGATAACACCTGAACAGCTGGTTATCCTGGCGCCAATTGTTGCCAGTTCGAGTCCTTTGTACCCTCTCGAAATTCGCAGCGATTCTCTGATTGCAGAGGATGCTGCACCTAGGGCACATTATCATGCCTGTATCTCCCTTGTGGCATGTCATGAGGTGATCCTTGAGACTAGCATCTCCAGCGTGATTATCCTCCATTTTATACTTCTCTTTTTCTAAGTATTTTTCTACCTCCTCCATCTCAGAGCGAGGCCTCTCCATATCCACCATATTTATCTCAACATCTTCCCCCTTAGCATCATCATCTCCCCATCCTGTGGGCTTTATATCCTCAATGTGAACCTTCGAACTCTCTGGGGCAGAATATTTGACCAAATAGTCAAATTTTCCACTGGGTTCCCCTAGAGTGTCCCATATTTCCTTCTGAGGGGAAGTTGGCTTCGTGATTTGGACTTTCTCCAATTCCAGCCTCAAGCCTTCAGTGACCTGTGTTAGTTCTTGGTTTTGATTTTCCTGGCCTTCAGTAGCCTGGGTTTCTTTTGCAACAGCTACAGGTGCTGCTTCAATCGAAGTCTCTGGTATCTTCTGGATGTCTTCAGTGACCTCCTTATCGACTTCGACCATCACCCAACTTTCGTTTTCAGTTCCTTTCTCTCCTGTTGGGGCATCGCTTTGGTCAACTTCCACCATGTTAATCTCTCCAATGCATGCAGGCTCGGAGTAGTTGGTGTCTGCGACGTCCAAGGGATCTTCGTCCACTTTCATCTTTGCCTTATCAGCAAACTTTAGTCTGCCATCTTTGATTGCATTTTGAATTAGGTCCCTGAAAAGAAAACATTGTGAGGTTTTGTGGCCTAGGAAACTATGATATTTGCAAAACCCTCTCTTCTTTCTCTGATCTAAAGGAGGTATTTTGACATTTGATGGCACAATGAGTTGGCCATCTTTGACAAGTAAATCAAAAATCTCGTCACATTTAGTGACATCGAAGGTATAAACCTTCTTTGGGAATTTGTCACTTTTCTCATTTTCAACAATCTCTTTCCCTTTTGTGGGAACCAATAATTTGCAGGAGTAAGGTGGAGCCTGTTTTAATTCAGCGAGGTCGATTTCGACCTCTTCGAATTCGAATCAGGGTATTCTTCTGCTTCCTCAGTTCCAACATAGGAGATCCTTTCTTTCTTGTTATTCTTAAAGACTCTGGCCTTTTCGGCCTTTAGCCTTTCGACCTGTCGAACCCTATCGGCTAACTGAGCCATGTCCCTCAAATATTGAGTGTCCAGTTTCTTTCGAATAGAGTAATCCAAACCACCAGCGGCCATTTCGACTAACTCATGTTCAGGCACTACTGTGTAACATCTGGATTTCAAAAGCCTAAATCTATTCAGATAATCATCTATGGGTTCGGTGAACTTTCTCTTGACACTGGCTAATTCCTTCAAGCTTATTTTCGACTGTCCCATGTAAAATTGTTCATGGAATAATCTCTCCAAAAGAGCCCAAGTATCAATGGACCCAGGAGGCAAAGTGGTAAACCATGTGAAGGCGTTTTTAGTCAAGGAACTTGGGAAATATTTGATCCTGAGATCTTCATTATTGGCTATATCTCCTGCTTCGGTTAGATATCTGGCTATGTGTTCGACTGTTGACTCATTGGTATCCCCAACGAACTTTGTAAATTTAGGGACTTTATATCCCCTTGGTAAATCAGTATGCATTATGCAATCTAATATAGGAGAAGCATAATTTGGCCTTCTCATTCCTGTGTTGAGGCCATTCTGGGCCATGACTCTCTCTATCATGGTGGTTAGATTGTTTTCTGCCAAGATGTTATCGTTTCGAATTCTATGAACGACATCATCAGCATCTTGATTTCGACCAACCATGACAACCCCCCTAGGTTGTTCTTCTCGAAACTCTGGGGCTTCTAGCCTTTCGACCCTTGCCCCTGGTTCCATAATTTCTCTTTGTGGGCCTGGGATTATTGGGGCTTCTAGCCTTGGTGCCCTTGCCCCCAAGTTAATTTCTTCTCTAGGTAGTCTATAAATTGGGTCATTAGCAACTTGTTCCATAACAGGCATGTTCGCTCGAACTCCCTCCTAATTCTGCCTACGCCTTTCTGGGGGAGCAAAGAAATCTGCTATTCGACTCATGTTGTCAGCGTTTTCCCTGTTTGTCACAGTCACATTTTGTACTATTGGGGCAAATATTTCCTGCATAGTTTGTGCTAACACCCCTATCATATTATGGTTACTGTCATCCATCAATTGCCTAAAAGCCAACTGGTTTTCTGTGGTCAAAATAGGCATTGTGCTATAACCCACTGACCCTTGGTTATTTGTCATAAACTGATTCGCCCCAGACCCAGACCCTAATTGTGGTGATGAGTTCGATGTGGAATTGTGTAAACCTGCCATAAAGGAAGTGGGCATTCCATAAGAGGAATTTCTGGTTCTATTACCATCGAAACCGGGTGGTCTAGTTAGTGGAGTGGCGAAATGGGATTGTGTCCCTGATGGTGGAACGAATCCCCCAGGATAACCAACGGTTCCAGTATTTCCTAAGATCGAACTATTAGTTGATATGCCACTTACTCCGTTGGTGGCTATATTACTGGTTGAAGATGCAACAGACTGTGCATTCGAAGGGATCACATTAGATGTTCCCATCGAAGTGGATACGCTAGTGCCTGTTGTATGTGGGGCATTTTGTTCCCCTTGTTGATTGTCAGAATTAGACATCTTGTTCAAACGTTTTCTTCTGGATAAGGTTTGGTTGCTGTTGGTTATTTTACCACTTCTTAGGTTCATAAAACAGCAAACTTCTTAGGTTCCAACGTTTTTTATAATGGTTATGTCTCAACAATCTTTATTTCTAATGTCCAATTATTGGTCCCACCGGGTGTGCCAATTTGTTTCCAGTGATTTCTGGTAAACAACCGCTAGTCTTCCAAACTATTGAATAAACTTACTGAATGTTATTCAATTTCTCTGGTAACTCGCAGGATCGACTAGATTGATCCTAGGACTCATTGGTCATTAGGGTAACTCTCATGATCGAACAAATATTCATGGTTGGTATTTAGAGTGTTGTGTAGGTGTTTGACTTATTTCGATTTCTCTCTTAAAGATCTAAAGATGTAATCAAAATATATGTGCGTGAAACTAAATTGCATGAATAAATGTTAATTGTAAAGACATGTAAAATTGCATAAAAGGCAAGTAAATGGCTTCGAATTATAAAAAAAGTTAATGTAAAAGATGCTCTGGAATGTAAAAGATTCGGAATATGAAGAAAGCGTTTAATGCAAGAAATCTGTAAAATGACTTTAAGTAAAAATAGGCGTTCGAAAGACAAAACTTGAAGATAAAGGTATGAAAAGTATGACAGTTTTCTGAAATGTAAAGTGTTTGAAATGTAAAGAAAGCATTAAAATGTAAGGCTTCAATGACAAGATTTCGAATAAAAAGACTTTAAATGAGAAAACTTGTAAATGGTATTTGGCAGAAAGATAAAGGAAAGTACTGGAAATGATAAAAGGTTTTCATTAAATCATAAACATGTGGTGCTATCATACGTACATTGCTCTTGCATTCGTTTCCCTAGCCATGTGGTAATTTGAATGTTTACTGAGTATTTTGTACAATAGATATGACACACGAAATCCTAATACTAAGACTTCTATTTATACTACTTCGACCATAACGGTCTTGCTATAAGATTATGCCACGTTCAGAACATGCAGAACAATGCCTCTCTCTTGTTTCCACGTGTCTCCAAATGCTCCAGCACATAAATTTCAAACTTCGAATGTCCCGCTTGCATTTGAATTTCAAATGTTTTGGTACTTCTCCGCTTCGAACGCACTTCTCAGACACAACCTTGTTGTCATTTCGAGACTTCTTTAGATATGTTCCCATAATTGCCACTCGAAGCTCCAAGCTTTGATATGCTTATTCGAAACACTGCTTCTGCTATTTCGAAACATGACGCTTTGTTTCATTTCGATCGAAACGTTCAATTCACTTGGCTTCTAATAATATTATCAAAATCTTCAGCCAACAGCTTGCACCCTAAGCCAAAACCCCAAAATATCTATTTTGTTACTAAATCAAATCAAATATATTCTAGACTTAAATCAAATCTATTTAAATCTAAAACAAATGTAATCTTTTCGACACTATGAATTACAATTTAATACACCACCCAATTCATTGTGTCTAAACTATCTATATTCATCACGACTCTTAGCCTTCTGAATACTTTAACTTGCACTCCCTTCGTCATGATATCTGCAATCTAATTCTCAGTTCTGCAGTGTTCCAAATTCAACTTCCCATCTGCTACCTGCTCTCGAAGATAATGGAACCTCATTTCGATGTGCTTACTTCGACCATGTGTTATTGGGTTCTTCGCCAGATTGGTAGCTGACATGTTGTTGATCTTCATGGTAATTGCTCCATGATCTTTCCCTGTTATTTCTTCGACCAAGTTCACCATCCAAGTTGCTTGACATGCTGTTGTACCCTAAAATTTTCCCTCTCATTTCTCAAGAAATCTTTCATAAGATCTTCATTGATTCAAGACTGCACAAGGTTTGATCAACTCAAGACACCTCCTCAAACACTGACAACTGAAAATTAGGGTTTGAGTTTTCACAAGGACAATTGGACTTTCAAGGCTCCATATTACTTTCATGGATCATTAGGAACCCTCAAGATTGCTCATGTCAAGTTTCAAGTCTTGGATCACATTTTTGCTCAGTCAATTGATCAGTTGACCTAAAATCAACTATATTGGAGAAAAAGTCAATTGTGGTCAATTAGCAATCAAACTTCATAAGTTTTTATCCATATCAATATTATGAACTCATATATGTCAATTGATCAAGTTTGGATCACAATTCCTCAAAGAATTTGATCAGAACACCAAAAGAGAAAAATGGTCAAAATTAGGGTTTTGACTGAGGAGGCTCAATTTTTGACTTTTGACCAAACAAATGACTTATTGGTTTAAGACATGATCTCAAGGATTCAAATAAATCATTTTGACCTAATGACATGGCTCAAAATATTTCTCAAGATCAATTGATTGATAGTTGAATTTCAGTCAATTAATGAAAAGTCAACTGTACACTGAAAAGTTAAACTTTGACGTTTTGGTCAAAATCAACTTTCAAAGATCACAATTCATCAAGACATGTAAAATATTAAACTTGTTCATCAAGAAATCAAAAAGTCAAAATTCATTTTTGAAAAGTCAAAATTCTAAGACTTAGAAATTTTTCTAATTGTTGGAAAATTAACTTTTTTTTCACAACTTTGTGCCAAATTTACACCATGATGCAAGATGATTCAAGAGAAACTTCCAACATGAAAGTTGTAGATCTCAATGAGATCTAAAGCATTGTAGGGAATAACTTTTTCTAGAAATGCTTGGATTTCAAGTTATAAATTTATGAAGTCATGTCCACGAAACTAAAAAGACTTGGTGAAATTTTGCCCTAGTTAGGAAGAATTTTGACCTAACTTCATGGCAACTTTTCACCTAGTTCAAAATTGATTATTATAAAATTTACAATGTAAGGTTGTATAGGATGCTACAAGCTTTCCAAAATGTCCAAGAACTCACTGAGATCATACTTGAGCTAAGAGAATCGAAGGCTAGAAGTTAGGGTTTCAAACTTGATTTACAAGGCATATTTTGTGATGAACATGAACCAAATCCATATCCATGCTGCATAATCCTCACTTTGCAGGCCTCAAACTTGTTTGTCAATCCTTAATTTAATGTTTACACAACTGATTGATCAATTTTCCAATTGATTCAAGCATTTTCCAAAGCATTTTGCTATTTTAGGGAGAAAGTCACCATTTCCATTCTTGTAAAGCAAGCTTTATGCACTAAGTCAGCTTCTTGAGCTCCTAACTTGTTCTCTTTAAGTACACTCCATCCAGAAAGTCAGAGGCAAGCTTATTTAAAGTTCAACCACTCTACAATAGCATAGTACAAGGCATGTAAACTTGTTTTGTCAAGAAAATGACATGTTGAGCTTAAACATGTAAATTCAAATTCTGACTTGTTGTAGGACACAAAACCTTTTGCTTATAAATATAGACACTATTTGCAAGCTAAGACACGAATGCTAAGACCATGAAACTCTCTCAAACACTCACAAACCAGAAATTGCTCAAAAACACCATTGGTACACAGTTCTGAACTTGAACTTGTATCTCTCATTTCCCTCGTGTGTTTTCCCTCAAATTCATTTGCAAAGCTTCTATACCTCAAATATAGGTCATCCATTTCCTTATTCTAGAACTGTAACACCATTTTCATCAACCTCCATAACCACATAACAAAGTCTGCAAGTTAACTTCTCCAGACCATTCCAGCCATCCATAACTCAAGCTAGGCATTGCATTAGCTTCTTGGGAACTTGAGGAAGCTAACATGATCATCACAACTCCTTGAAAGCAGCTCAAACTCATTTCACGATTTCCAGTTTTGAGGTATTTTTTTTGAACTTCTATCTCTTCATACAAGCATCATTTGATTTTGATTTGTGAAGATAAAATGTAGATATCATTGTCCTGAAGCTGTACATATCCATAGTTTTCATTTATATTGCCTGAGCTTAGAGAATTTTAGGTTTGAATCTCTGAAAAAGTTAGGTCAGGATTTGGTACTTTTAGAAATTCATGCTCATCTTTGAGAATTAGTTTAACTTATTTACATATTCAAAATCATGGTGAAATTTCTAACAAGTTTGATGTTGGAAGTTATATGAATGGATGAGAAATGAGTGAGTTACAAGAATCCTGGCTGGAGGTTGAAGACGAAGTTCATTTTTGGAACTTGTTTTGTATTATATATTTATGGATTTACTTATATTAACAGATGTATAACCATCCCAGTGGTAAAGGCAGCGCGTGTTTATGGTCGAGGTCATGGGTTTAAGCCCCAATGCTGCCTTTTTTTCTTCATATTTCTCAAACATTTTCCTTCTTTTTGCTACAAACCACGCGCGCATGAGCCTCCCTGAATGGGCCTTCCCTTTTTTACTGCACAAAACCCCCTGTCTGCTTGTTACAACACAACCCATTTCATTTTATTTTGTTTTTGTTTCTGTTTACAAAAAAAAAACATTGGGCCAGGTTTCAAAACTGTTTTTTTCTAACAAACTCCCAAATTCCATTTCAAACCCCCCTGAATTTTATTTTTATATTTTATTTTATTTTATTTTTCTTTATTTTTATTATTATTATTATTATTATTATTATTATTATTATTATTATTATTATTATTATTATTATTATTATTATTTTCATTAATAAAAATCCAAAAAAATAGTTTATTTATTTATATATCTAATATATTTATATTCACTTGTATTTTCTTCCTCTAAAAAAAAAGACAAAAAATATTTTCTTAAACAAATTTAATTCTTTTTCTTAATAAATTAATAATTAGATTTAAGTTTAGTTATTTTCTTTTTATTTAAAATTAACTTAGAATTTAGGTTTCTTTTAATTAATTAATTTTCATACTATTTTTATTAAACTTAAAACCTTTTCTAAAAAATCCTAAAAATGCTTTCTAATTTAATTTCTTTTCTTAATTAATTTAGTTTTATTTATCTTAATTAATTATTTTCTTTTAGATAATTAGGTTAAAACCCTTTTCCTAAAAAAAAACAAATAAAATCCATTTCTTTTCCAGTTACATCCTTGCATATTATATTTATGCATTCCTTGTACATTATTCAATATGGTTGTAATAGATAATTAGGTTTAATTTTATGCAATCCCCATTTGTAAATTTGTATACCCCACCCCCCTAATGATGTAATAGCGTAGTAATTTTACTTTCCACAATTTATATCTTTCATATAAATGCTAGTAATTAGGGTTTGTATGGAAAGATGAAATCAACAAGTAGATAATCCTAATCAAAGATTAAATGCATGCAAATCAAACACACTATTCACACATGCACCCTTAGGGTAATTCCACTTGTTGCCTTATAAAAATGGTCATGTTATGCATGTGGGATATCTTAGCAAAAACAATAAAAAATACAAGATCACAGTCCCTCGATGACGCTACAAATGTTTCCTTTCAAATGATCTTAGTCCCTCAAAGAGAAATGCTAAGATATCTTACAACATTGCTATCATGACTATACGATGACCCACATCCGTCCCTTTACATCCAAAGATAAGACTTCTTACCAATCAATTGTGAGATAGAAATATCAAAGGAAGGAAGAAATGAACAAAATACTTTTGAGTAGGTAGAAAAGTTCTTAGTTGCTTGCTCACTTTCAAAACAAATGTCCTTGCTCACTTTCAAAACAAACATTTTCAAAACAAACAAACTTTCAAAACATGAAATATTTTCAAAAGTCCAACACTTTGTATACGTTCTTACGAACGAGAACCATTACAAAGTTTGCCTAAACGGAGGCGCCTTTACAAAATACTTTCAAAACCACCACAAAGCACATTTTCAAACAAAGCAAGTGATCTAGCAAGAAACTAAGAGCCCATAGATAACTATGGATGAAAAGGGTGCTAACACATTCCCTTTTCATAATCTACCCCCCGAACTCAAGAAATAATCTCAAAGGCCTTTCCTGTTCTTTTCCACCTTTCCTTTTGGATAAAATAAAAGTCAGTGGTGACTCTTGCTAACCGCAACTATTGCGATCAAACGCAAAACATCCCAAGTCAGATCTTCCACCGTATGACAGAACTGGAGACTCTGTTGGGGAGACACTTAAAAGTGGGGTTACCTAGAGGCTAGATCACCTTTACTTGCTTTCATTATTTGACTTGCTTGCTTTACATTTTGGTTCCTTGTCTGGGCTTGTTTTGATCCTCTACCCGGATTTGGGATACCTTATAGGTAAGTAGCAATACGTTATGGAAACTATATGGGGTATACCGACATGGTCTAAGCAATAGCCATGTTAGTGTGACACATTTGTGGGTACCAGTAGCCCTTGAGTAGTCAAGGAGAATATGAGGCCGGTGTGTGGTGTCATGAAGAACTAACTGACTTTAAAACCTTTAATTGACCAACTTGGCCATTAGGAAGTAGTGAGATAGCCGGCTTTGGTGAAGTCTGAAGTTGGTTGATACTCAATACTACTCTCATTGAGATCAGACTTCTCGGGATATTTAGGTATCCATTAAAGAGTCTTGCGCTGAAACTATGCCCGACGAGAAAGATCAGTGATATTGAGATCCTTTAGAACCCAGTTACTATTTCTAGAACATGTTTGAGCCAACTAAACTTCAAGAGGGTACTTACCTATAAGACTCCATGCAAGCCTAAACCTAAGGACTTGTTTGCCTTGTGTGTATATACTTACTTGTACATAACATCATAAACATCATAACATCATAAGCATTCTCACTAAACATTTAAAGGATTATTGGGATTTATCTTTGTTCTGTTTTATAGGACATGGCTTCTATCAGCATGAATACTATCCAAGTCAATATCGTAAGAATTCCTTCTCAACTCAAAGAGTTAGTATCAAGGGTCCCTGAAAATTCTTCATTCACCGAAAGACATGGTCACCTCCTAAACTTGGTTACCTCTAGCACTGATGAAGATATGATGAAGCTGCTTTTCCAGTTCTTTGACCCTTTGCACCATTTCTTCACTTTTCCCGATTATCAGCTTGTACCTACTCTGGAAGAATTATCTCAACTCTTGAGGATTCCAATTCTTAATCAATTACCTTTCAACGGTACGGAAAGAGATCCAAGACCTGAAGAGATTTCCCGAGCGCTACACTTGCAACAATCTGATATCACGACTAATTAGGAAACAAGGAGTGGTTTCTAAGGGTTCCTAGCCAAGTTCTTGTTTGAAAAAGCTCAAGATTGTAGGAACTTTTTAGATTTACAATCTTTTGAAGAAATCTTGGCCCTTCTCATCTATGGGATGGTTTTGTTTCCAAACCCTGACCAACTCATAGATGTAAATACTGTCAAAATCTTCATATCTCGCAATCCGGTGCCTACTTTGTCGGGAGATATCCTACATTCTCTCCACTCTCTCACTATGAGGAAGAGAGGGGCCCTCATATGTTGCACTCCTATCTTAGCTAGATGGTTTATTTCATATCTTCCATGGTCTGTGTTGAAGAACGAGCAAGGTTTGAGGTGGTCTCATAGGTTGATGACGCTCAGACGTTGAAATATTCATTGGTGTTCTCGATCCTTGGAGAATGTTACTATCATCGACTATTGTGGGGAATTCCCTAATTCCCCTTTGTTTGGAATTATGGGAGGTATCACTTACAACCCTTTCTTATCCTTACGACAGTTTGGGTACACCCGAATAGATGGTATGCATGATATGCTCATCCAAGGAGTGGTATTCGACTACGAGAGCGACAATCAAGGTTACCGTCATAAGTTTATACAAGCTTGAAGGATGGTAAGCAAAGTGGACAGTAAAATGCTGGGACACAAGAATTCCATTCCCCTTGAGCCTTACCTTAGGTGGGTATGAGCTCGTGCTCAGAATCTCGTGATTCCTTAACCCTCCATCCTACAAGTTATCATGGAACCTGTGGTTGAAGGAGATGTCTCGTACACTGTCCTTCATCCCGACATGCTTACTTCTCTTGAAGACTTGAAAAAAGGTTGGATTCAGCTAAAGGAAGAACGAGATACCTTCGAAGCTCAATTCTACTCTAGTGAGAAAAGGGTCTTGGAGCTTACAAATCAACTACATGAAGAGAAAAGCGTGAACGCCTACCTTGCATCGAAGAGGATGCATTCGACCTTTTTATCTTAGAGATTTATTTTGTAAGCCCAAGAGGCATGTTGTAATCGTTTTGAACTAATTAATGAAATTTGACGTTTGTTCATTCTTTGTCTATACAAATTTAAATTTCGTAAATCCTTGAAATCATTTGCATACACATCTTCCATGCATCATAACATAACAGGTTTTCCATGATAAGTTTCCTTATCTTTCTGCTGTTTATTTCAGCAAGATGGATCTCGAGAAAACAGTGAAAGACCTACAAGCACAAAACTCCCAGTTTCAGGATACTCTGCTGACCCTGTCCAAGGGGCAACAAGATTTGATGGCGTTGCTAGAATCCAAAAAGAAACCAAAGAGGAAAGCCCTAGTCAACATGGGTAGAAGATTTAAAGAGTCGATCCGTCAGATCCCGGTAGTGGAAGACTCATCTGAGGAAGATGAGAATCAGATTGGAGAAGCTAGGAGTACCAGGCTGGGTGTATCAATGATCAAGCGTCTGATGATGAAGATTATTTTGACGAGCAGTATCCTCCTGCCGATGTCAAGTATAAGCAGCTAGAAGACAGATTGAAGGCCGTTGAGATTCAAGCCGTCCCCGGTTTGGATTTTCATGATTTGGGTTTAATATCTGGGGTTGTCATTCCCCAAAAATTCAAGATACGAGTCTTTGCAAAATACAATTGGATTTCCTTTCCAAAACTACACCTGAAGTCTTATGTGCGCAAAATTCAGTCGCAAACTGCTGACAAGAAACTCTAGGTTCACTTTTTTCAGGAAAGAGTGGCGGGACACAACTAGAGTGGTTTTACCAATTGGATGATTCCCGTATCCATACATGGGAAGACTTAGCCACCGCTTTCTACCACCAATACTAGTATAATACCGACTTGGCACCGACAAGAGTTCAGTTGCAAGACATGACGATGGGGAAGAATGAAGGGTTCAAAGAGTACGCCCAAAAGTGGAGGGACCTTGCCAGTAGGGTCCAACCACCGTTAACTGATAGGGAGCACATTGATATGTTTATGGGCACTTTATCTGGTCCATTTTTCAACTTGTTAGTTGGTTGTTCTTCATCTGGTTTCACCGAGCTAATCTTAACCGGTGAAAAGGGTTGAAAGTGGCATCAAAAGCGGGAAGATTCCCATAGCATCTGCCTCCACTTCCAATCCCGTAAAGAAACCCTTTACCAGGAAGAAAGAAACCAATGTTGTGTATGGGGCAAGGTTCTGTACCAAGAAGGATAACCGCCAGTTTGTTAATGTTGTCCAGATTTCCAATCCAACTCCTGCTCAAAGACCATCTGCCAATCATCAACGGTTTGAGACTCCGTGAAGAGAATTTACAAGGATAGGCATGTCACTATCCCAAGCCTTACAACACCTGTTAAAGGCTAATTTGGTGACACTGCATGATCCTCTGGCCAATCTAGATACCTCTTCACCCAAATACAATTCGAATTCTAAGTGTGCATATCACTCAAATAGTCCAGGGCATGAGACTGACCAATGCTGGGCACTGAAGAATAAAATTTAAGACTTAATAGATAACAAGACCATTGAATTTGATCCTCCTCCAACTCTGAATCTAATCACCGCGCATATGCCAAATCATGGAAAGGGTGTCAATGCTGTTGAAGACACCATTTTTGTTTCCTCCGTTGAAGACTTGACTACTCTGTTAACCACTATCAAAAAGAATCTATTGAAAGCCGGAATTTTCCTTGGCTATTTGAAGGATTGCAATTGTTGTACCAGACAACTCAATGGATGCAAAAGGCTGAAGGAAGGCATTCAGCGCCTGATGAATATCCATGAGATCCTATTTGAGAAGACTCCATCCGCCAAATGTTTGACCAATAAGATTGAAGACCTCTCCATCATAACTATCTCAAACAAGCCTCTTAGGATCTCCTCCAAGGGACCTATCAGGATTCAAATGAATCGACTGTTGCTCCTCTAATAATTACTTCTCCCGGACCAATTCCGTACTCTTCCAACAAAGCAGTGCCATGGAACTATGGTGCTGAGGTGTTTTACCATGGAATAAAACAAGACGCTTGGATTGAAGAAAGCAAAGTTGATGACATTGGTAACATTACTGGATCTAGTAATGTGACCAGAACTGGGAGAATCTTTTCACCCAACATCTCACCACCAACTATTACAAAGGCGCCTATCCGCATCACCGTTGCTAAGCCTAGTACTGATACAAGGGGAAAAGAGAAAGTGGTTGAGCCTGTTGAGATAGAAATACCCGCAAAAGACATTGCTATTGAGGAGCCTTCCGCTCGAGAAATGGATGAGATCTTGAAAATTATAAAAAGGAGGGATTTCAAGATTGTGGAGCAGTTGGGGCAAACCCCTTCCAAGATTTCCATGTTATCTTTTCTACTTTGTTCCGATGCTCATGCTAGGGCATTAATCAAGTTCTTGAAGAAGGCTCATGTCCCTCATGAGACCACAACAGACTAGTTTGAAAATTGTGGGGCAAGCTTGATGGCCGACAATGGTTTAGGGTTCTCGGATGCTGATCTGACACCACTTGGAAAGAACCACAACAAAGCTCTGCATGTTTCTGTTGAACGTAAGGGGACAACCCTAGCACATGTTCTGGTTGACACTGGATCTTCCTTGAATGTACTACCCAAGGGCGCTTTGGACCATTTAGACCGTGAAGGACTAGTTTTGGAACCAAGTGATATTATTGTGAGGGCTTTCGATGGGTCTGAAAGGACAGTTCATGGAGAGGTGGACCTCTCGATCAAGGTGGGCTCACGGATTTTCAACTCTACCTTCTACATTATGGATACCTATCCTGCCTACTCCTGTTTGTTGGGTCATCCTTGGATCCATGGAGCAGGGGAAATAATGTCAACCCTACATTAAAAGCTCAAGTACCCGGTCAAAGGAAGAATTGTCATTGTCTGTGGTGAGGAGGAGTTCATGGTAAGCCACCTCAACTCTTTCAAACATGTGGAGATGGATGGAGAATTTATAGAGACCCCGTGTCAGGATTTTGAAGTTTTGCCACCAATGGTTGCTACTGCCAAATGTTCCTCTGATGTGTCCAAAGCTGGTAAGGTCGTGCCAAAGACGGTTTCATTCAAAGATGCTCGTGCTGCAGTCGAAGAAGGAAGTTGTGATACTTGGGGGCAAATCCTCGAGATCCCATTCAAAGAAGACACATGTGGTTTGGGTTTCACTATCAAGGCTCAGAAAGAAGTGAGGTGCGCTCGTGCAGGGAAGCCCCCTCTCCGTGTTAGAGGTCATGAAGTTAACGCTGTGGGTGATTCTGATGATGAGGTTGCGTTTGAAGATTGGGTATACCCTACTACAACAAAGCTCAACAATTGGCACGCAAAGGTCTTCGTTCCCGTATCCTTCATTGAAGAGTAAGTACTTGTTTATTGCTTTCTTTTAATTCAAGAACATTTGTCTATAATATTAAACAATGACTTTTAAACAATGTGTTTGGCCCGGGGAACTATGGTCCATTTGTCAAGGGTTTTATTTATGTTCATTTTATCATATGATCATTCAATACAAATCATTGGACTTTTGCATTCAAATCTTTGTGCTCATTGTCTTTCTTTTTCTTCAAATACGTTTTTCAAAATAGCCATGTGTCTTACATGCACACACACTCACTCTTGCAGGTCCTCATCCACTCTGGATCTCATTGCCAATGACTCTAATATTTCCGACTATGACTTTGAACGTCCAATTAACCAAGCCGAAGATGAAGGCGAGGAAGATTGTGAAATACTGGAAGAACTAGCCAGACTTCTATTACAAGAGGAAAAAGCTATTCAGTCGCACTAAGAGTCAGTTGAAGTCATCAATTTGGGTACCGAGACAGACAAGAAAGAGGTCAAGATCGGCGCTAACCTGGAAAGCAGTGTGAAAAGCAGATTGGTTCAGATGTTGCATGACTATGTGGAAGTGTTTGCTTGGTCGTATGAAGATATGCCAGGGTTGGATACTGACATCGTAGTTCATCGTCTATCGACAAAGGAAGATTTTCCTCCTGTCAAACAAAAAGTTCGTCGCATGAGGCCTGACATGTCTGAAAAGATAAAAGCTGAGGTTATTTCATTAGCATTATCTCCACAAGGACGACTACCATAAACCTTTCCTTTAACAGAGTTACCCACAAAGTCTCTTTGCATAGGTTGAAACCCATCCAGAGTCTCAATCTCTCGACAACCCTATCCCTAGCTAAGTTGGTCCTAAAAGAAGAATCCTTGTGAATCTCTCCCTAAAAGAACTCACCTCGTCAGTAGTTCATCAAGTATTCATCAACAGGGTTTATTTCCCCAACAAACAGCATACAATAAACAACGAACAACAAAATTCCCCGACATAGTCTATACTCTCCAGCTTGAGTGTGTCTTTCACAATATTACAAATCAGAGGGCCATCACCCCTAATCCCTAGTGAATTCGCCAACAAAGTCATTGCTATCTCCAAAAGTTGATGTGTAGAATGGAATCCGACCAGATAACAGTTTTAGCTCTAGTAAGTTGTTCTGAAGCCTGGATCCGACCAGATAACAGTCAACTTCATTCGTTCAAGATACTATGAAGCCTGGATCCGACCAGATAGTAGTACAATTTTCAAATACTATGAAGCCTGGACCCGACCAAATAATAGTGTAACCTTTCAAATACTATGAAGCCTTGACCCGGCCAGATAATAGTGTAACTTTTCAAATACTATGAAGACTGGACCCGACCAGATAATAGTATAATCTTTAGTTAATATGAAGCCTGGACCCGACCAGATAATAGTTAACTTTTCAAGACACTTTGAGCCTGGACCCGACTAGATAAAAGTTTAACTCTTCGAGATGTTGAAGAACCTGGACTCAACCAGACAAGGGTTTAACTCCTTTTCCCCAGTAGAGTTTGCCTTTACCCCATCAAGTTACTGTGAAGCCTGGATCCGACCAGATATCAGTTCAACTTCATCTTTTTAAGTAAGTTATTATGAAGACTGGATCCAACCAGATATAAATTAACTTTATTCTCCCAGAAATTCGTTGTGAAGCCAGGAATCCGATCAGATAGCAACTAATTCCAAGAAAGTTACTATGAGGCCTGGACCTGACCAGATATCAGTTCAACTTCATCTTTTCAGACAAGCTTATTGTGAAACCTGGACCCGACCAGATAGAAATTAATTTCATCCACCTCAAAAATCCACGAAGCCTGGAATCTGACCAGATAACAGTTCAATTTCAAAAAAAAAAATTTGCGAAGCCTGGAATCCGACCAGATAATAGTTAATTCATTCCTCCCCAGTCAAGTTACTGTGAAACTTGGAATCCAACTAGATAGAAATTGACTTCCTCATCCTCAGAAAGTTGTTGTGAAGCCTGGATCAGACCAGATAATAGCTAACATTCAAGAGATATTCCCCGGTGGAAGCATTCTTTCAACAAAGTTTGAAGATATGTATATTCTTCATCCCTAACAACAATCTAGGATTCAGCTTCCCAAAACTCCTCAGCAGTAGTCAGGGATTTATTTTCCCGGACAAATATGTATCCCACATTCATACGAAATGCATTTAGCACAATCTCATTCATCTTATGAACATCATGCATACATCTGTATTTAACTAACTCTTTTTCCCACAGGTAAAACATTAAGTTTTACTATAAATCGAACAAAGATTTGTGCTGATACTTCTTCTAGTATTTACCATAATTCCTCCAAATGGCATCTATAAGCCCATTCCCAGTACATCTCCGAGTGCAAATTTATGGGCACTCTAGTGTTCAATCATCTTCCAGCTTCAAGTCACGAATGGCGGATCCGCCAATCTAACTCTTCAGGTTTAAGAAGATTGAACAGGGGAAGTTGTTGTACCCCAAAATTTTCCCTCTCATTTCTCAAGAAATCTCTCATAAGATCTTCATTGATTCAAGACTGCACAAGGTTTGATCAACTCAAGACACCTCCTCAAGCACTAACAACTGAAAATTAGGGTTTGAGCTTTCACAAGGACACTTGGACTTTCAAGGATCCATATGACTTTCATGGATCATTAGGAACCCTCAAGATTTCTCATGTCAAGTTTCAAGTCTTGGATCACACTTTTTCTCAATCAATTGATCAGTTGACCTAAAATCAGCTGTATTGGTGAAAAAGTCAACTGTGGTCAATTGGCAGTCAAACTTCATAATTTTTTATCCATATAAACATTATGAACTCATATATGTCAATTGATCAAGTTTGGATCACAATTCTTCAAAGAATTTGATCAAAACACCAAAAGGGTAAAATGGTCAAAATTAGGGTTTTGAATGAGGAGGCTCAATTTTTGACTTTTGACCTAACAAATGACTTATTGGTTTAAGACATGATCTCAAGGATTCAAATACATAATTTTGACCTAATGGCATGGCTCAAAACATTTCTCAAGATCAATTGATTGATAGTTGAATTTCAATCAATTGATGAAAAGTCAACTATACACTGAAAAGTCAAACTTTAACTTTTTGATCAAAATCAAGTTTCAAATTTCAGAATTCATCAAGACATGTCAAAATATGAAACTTGTTCATCAAGAAATCAAAAAGTAAAAATTCATTTTTTAAAAGTCAAAATTCTAAGACTTAGAAATTTTTCTGTGTTGGAAAATTAACTTTTTTTTTTACAACTTTGTGCCAAATTTCCACCATGATGCAAGATGATTCAAGGGAAACTTCCAACATGAAAGTTGTAGATATCAATGAGATATAAAAAATTGTAGGGCATAACTTTTTCTATAAATTCTTGGATTTCAAGTTATAAATTTATGAAGTCATGTCCATGAAACTAAAAAGACTTAGTTAAATTTTGCCCTAGTTAGGCAAGATTTTGACCTAACTTCATGGCAACTTTGCACCTAGTTCCAAATTGATTATTCAAACATTTCCAACATAAAGGTTGTAGAGGATTTTACAAGCTTTCCAAAATGTCAAAGAACTCATTTAGATCATACTTGAGCTAAGAGAATCGAAGGCTATAAGTTAGGGTTTCAAACTTGATTTACAAGGCATATTTTGTGATGAACATGAACCAAATCCATAGCCATGTTGAATAATCCTCACTTTGTAGGCCTCAAACTTGTTTGTCACTCCTTAATTTAATGTTTACACAACAAATTGATTAATTTTCCAATTGATTCAAGCATTGTCCAAAGCAGTTTGCTATTTTAGGGAGAAAGTTGGTAGATCATTGGCAGTGAACGTCGATGATTATTATCGTTTTGCTACCCTCGGTGAATGTTGGTAGTTCATCGTCAGTGAATGGCGGTGCTATGATATATTATATTTCTACCTTCAGTGAAAGTTGGTAGATCACCATCACTGAAAGTTGGTGTTTCTTATCTTTTTGCTACCCTCAGTGAACGTTGGTAGTTCATCGTCAGTGAACGGCGATGCTATGATATTTATTTTCCTGCTACCATCAGTGAACTTTGGTAGCTCACCATTAGTTAATGTCGGTGTTGTTATTTCTTTCCTCTTTCTACCTTCAGTGAACGTTGGCATCTTTACCTCCAGTAGGAGTTGGTGTATCCTTTGACCATTTTACCATCCTCTCTGGGTCGGGTTTCTCTCTTGTTTCTTTATAATTGTTACATCCCTAATGGTGTTATATGTCTCTTTGGTTTTGTTTATATGCATTCATGATCATAAACATTTGCATGGCATCTTAGGGCCAAAAATAGGGTTTGTTTTATATTTAAGTATCTTCGATCGCGTCGACACAAAGATTTTTAACCTTCGTATCTCCAGATAGAAGAAACTTAAATAAGGGCATCTGTTGTACCCAAATTTTTGCCCCTAATATCCCTTCATCATACCATTTTGATTCAATCACAACAAGACCACATTAGAATTCTTGGTTCCTCTCCCTATACTTAGCTTTGCTCTTTGAGGAATCACCAAGCTCCTTGACTTGTGTTCTTTTGTGATCATGAATATTTTTGTCTTGATTTATTCTTTTAATTAATGAAATGCAATGTTGGATTGTCTTGCTTGTTACTCATGTAGGTAAAGGCAATAAGATTCAGCAAGTTGCTCCATCGGTTCATGAGTTTATTTCCATGACCTAGTCAATGAAGCTTGAGAAGTTCAAACATCACCATTGAAGTTGTTTTGAAAGGGATGGCATGGCAAGGTTATTTTGGTTCACTACATTTCTAAGTTATCAAGATTTGATCCAAAAAGTACAACGCGTTGATTGAAAAATAATCATGGTTGGAGAAGGTCTTGTTCCCATTAGTCACAAGTACATATTTCTCTCAATTATCAAGATATGGAAGTGGTTGTGGTTGCTATGAGTTCTCATTATCATCCTCAACAACTTATATTTACAAAGCATTTGTTTTCGTACAAGAAGTTTGTTCAAAATTGTCAAAGTTCCTCAAGGCATGCTTCTTAATCTAGGAGCTAGGGTTTTGAAATTCAAAGGAGTATATCTTGCCCATATTTTGGTATTTTTGAGTGATTCCAAAGACATCCTTCTATTAAAATGGATATCAACAAATCACTTTAAAAGTTCCAAGGAGTTTTCATGTGGAAGAAACATGATGATGAAGAAAGATTACAAGTCCTCTAGATGAACCCCCAATTTCCCAAGTTTGACTTTAAATGATCATAACTTGGACAATTTTTATCACCTTGATCCCATTCTTTTTCCATAATGATCTTGAAGATGTGAACTTTATGCCTTATTTTATGTGCAAAGTGATAAAATGGATGGAAGTAGCCTTAAGGATACTAAATATTATAGGTCATTTTATGAAAATTTTCCAACTTCAACAAGCCATAACTTTGTCAATTTTTGGAGATTTTGAATTGTTCGAGTTTCAAAATTTCATTCAAGAGATCTAATTCATGCCATCTTTTTTGGTCAATAGCAAATTCCAAGTGGAAGGCTATGTTTGGATGTAAGACATTATAGGTCACTTTTGAAGAAAAATTTGAAATAATTCTAAGTATGGAAAGTCAACCCATTTTCCTCAACTTTGACTCAACACAACTTTCATCTCAAGCATCCATTTTATTCCATTATTTTTCCATTTCAAAGCTTGAAACCTCACCTTTCTAAAGCATCAAGAATCATGCCCTAAGACCCCTTGAGTTGAAAATGCCATTGGTCAGAAGTTGGCACTTTGAAACTGAATTTCTCACCAAGTCAGAATTTTGAAATCCATAATGTGGCCTCTAATCACAAGTTTTCCACATGTTTCTTCCTCTAAACATGTTTAGTGAAGTTCCAGATTTGTTTAGCACCTGAAAACGCAAGGATTGGATGATTTTTGGTGAAAATTATATCACACTTCACTCGTGCATCATGTTTGCACGAATGCCCTCCAAAATACATCATTCACTCTTCCTTTTGATCCCATTTTCTTATCCGATAAATACATGAACTATCCCTTTCGTTTTCTCAAGCTTGGATAGCCAGAATCACCCTGCCAAACTTGTTCCCTAACTCAGAGTTCAGCAACTTCAAAATCCATTCTCAAGCCTTTTGAATCCAATTTTTTCATCAATTCACCTTCCTTGATCTTCCCTGAAGCTAACCATAATTACATTCAAGAATCGTGCCCTATATTGCTCCATAGAAGTCCAGTTTCAGAGCCCTGCAACTCAACTTCAATAGGTAGATTCCTTCATCAATTCTTCAAAACTTTGATATGATTGTGATGCTCTCATTGCCATGGTTCTAGTCGCAACACTTACTTCTTACTGGAAACACATTTTGACCATGAAATTTCAAATCCCTTTTCAAAACTTTCTTTCCAAATTACTTGAGTTACAATTTATATAAATATGGCGCGAGGGTGTGGTTGTCTTCGTCTTGAAGACACAAAGCGAATGGCATAGGTCTGACTTTCTGATTTTACAGTTTGAGAGACCTGCAATTCACGTTGGCTGGAGGTTGAAGATGACCTACGTGTCATCTTCCAACCAATGATGGCACGCCACATATTATTTTTGAATTTTGATTTTATTTCTGATTTAGTGCTTTATTCAACAATGACCAAGATATGCACAGCGCGCCAGATCCCTTGGATTTGATTATTAACGCGTTTTGACTCTCATCCAATGGTCCACATATTTTTTACTTTTATTTTCTTTTCTGATTTTTTATATTTAATTGTTTTAAACTTCAAAAAATCATAGAAAATTCATTTTTAGTCCAAAAAATCTGAAAAAATTATGAAAAATATTTTTGATTATTCTCTTTCTGATTTTTATTTTTTCACAATTTAATTTTGGGTGTTGGTATTTTTTATAAATTTACACTTTAATGGAATTGTTTTAAATGTTTAAAAATACTTTTATGCATTTTTAAATTATGAAAAAATTATGGAATGATCCAATGATATTGTGACAAATATTGGTGACTTAATTTTATTTTTGTTTGACTTTGCAATTTTTTATCATTTTTGGTTTATTTCACCAATTTCTTTAAATTTTACAATAGTTTCTGACTTTAAAAAAATTACCAAAAAATTTTAAAATTATTTTAGTTCATTTCTGATTTTTCTATGGTCTTACTTTTTATTTCTTGATTAATTTGAACATAGTTGACATTTTTCTCTTTTATTTCTATTTTTAAACATTATTTTTAAACCTTTTTGTATATATTAAAATGTAATATTATTTTGTGATTATTTTCTGGATGATCTTGGGTTAAATTTTTGATCATGAATTTTATTAACGTCATTGGATCCATGGTGTTGAGTCTAACACCACAAAAATGGATGAATGATTTTAATAATAGTTCGATTAAATTTAATCCAAAAGTGGTTTGTATATTCTCTCCCACCCCACTTCATCTCATCCTCTTCTTATTGCACTAAATGTTGTTGGAGCATGATCTCTATATCATGTCTCAAAATAAATGGTTTATAGATTTCTATTGACCGGCTTTAAAATAAGTGCGACTTCTATATAAGTCCACTTACGATTGTTTAACATAGCGCTAAATTTTGTCCCGATTCAAATAAATGATCATTCGTGGCCCAAACTTATGTTTGCAAGCCCAAGTATGTTAATTTGATCTCTTTGATCTAATAACCTTGAGATTCATTGTGTGGAGGCTTTGGTTCTACCAATCCTCTAATGGATCTATAACACCTTTGGTTAACGCAGATCACTTAAACATCGTTGATCATTGAATGATACTCATAAGGATTCCAAATGGATGATATACTTGACAAAAAGCAAATGCAACTTGTTGTGTGGAGGCTTTGGTTTTACCAATCCTCTAATGAGTTCCAAATGCAAGTTTCAAGATAATCATCCAACTAACCACTAATCACTAATAATTTATTTTATTTTGTGTTTTCATTTTATGCTCTTTACTTTATGCACCATTTAATTTTAGCATTTACATTCCATGCTATTTTTCATCTTTGCTCACTTGAGCCCCTTTATATTCTTTCCATTTTTTATTTTGCTCACTTGAGCTTTTCTTTTCTTTTGAAGACACCTAATAATCAACATAAACCCTAAAAATCTTTAATGAAACTTGGACTATTTGGTTACTACCCTTGGCATTATGGAGCATTAGACTTTTTGGACTTAGGGTTAGAAACCTTGGCCTATGATTGGAGACCTTGTGATCTTATCTGATTATCGTGTCTAGAACTCTTGAGGTTTACCTCAAGACATTGGATTGTTTGTTTTTTTTTCTGTGCTGGTTATTGTGATTACACCCTTTGTTTGTAATCAAGAATTCACCCGTATACAACCATTACTCTGCCCAATTTTTATGAAGACTTAATACACTTGAAGTTTTTCTCTCAAGAGGTCTAGTATTTTTGCTTGTTAGGTTTCAATCCAAAGAATTGGAATTCTATCTTGGCTTCAATCCAAGTATTGGCTTCTTGTTGGTTAGATGGTTCTTATCCCTAGCTTTTACCTTATGCTTTAGTATAGCCTCTTCTTCTCCTCCCATCTTCTTTAATTTCAAAAATCTTCTCCCTCCTTTTGAAAACCCTTCTTGTTTTAAACTTGAAGCACTTTCATAATAAACTTGGACTTAGGTCCATGCATTTTCAAACATTTTCATAAATAAACTCCAATAAACTTAATAATAATTTGAAATCCTTTTTGTGAGAAGACTAAAAGTCAATCAATTTCATTTCAAACCATTTTTCCACTTTGGCTTTTATCTTTAAACTTTTCTCAAAAAAGATTGAACTCTTGTCAATCCTTGTAGTGATGCAAATAACTATACTTCTACAATATGTAGTGAAGAGAGATATTTTCCACTTGGGTGTTGAGTGAGGCATTGTTGATTTTAAAATCCAAGCCATATCCTCCACTTTGAGATGATGCAAATTCTCCTTTCTCATAATTGTGGGTAGTAGGTATGTTTTCCACACGGACAATGACGCTGATGTTTTATCTCATAAAATTAACCAACACATTTATTTTTTTGTAAATTTTTAAAAGAGGAACTATGTGTGTCGTGGTCCCCTATTGCATGAAAAGGTAGTAATAGGCACTAAAGGTTCGCAACTGCGGTGGGTGCAAAAATAATAAATATATTTCTTTTCTCACCTCCACAATCTATTTTATACAACATTTTTCATAGCCAAAATATGCAGATTTTACAAAGAGGTTCCTACGGAGTACCGTAGATGTTTAGGATTCTAATAGCTCCCCTTTGCATAACCAACCCCTTTACCTTGAATCTTTCCCCCTCTTTTTGGGTTATTCGCTCTTTTCCCATTCCTTTGGAAACAATAAAGCGCGGTGGCGATTTTTATTTTGATTTGTAAAAGTCTAGTCAATCCAATGGATTAGTCTTAAACATTTCTACCGCTACAGTTAGGTCAGGATTTGGTACTTTTAGAAATTCATGTTCATCTTTGAGAATTAGTTTAAGTTATTTACATATTCAGAATCATGGTGAAATTTCTAACAAGTTTGATGTTGGAAGTTTTGTGAATGGATGGGAAATGAGTGACTTACAGGATACCTGGCTGGAGGTTGAAGATGAAGTTCATTTTTGGAACTTGTTTTGTATTATATATTTATGGATTTGCTTATATTAACGGATGTATGACCACCTCAGTGGTAAAGGCAGCACAAGTTTATGGTCAAGGTCATGGGTTCAAGCCCCAGCGCTGCCTTTTTTTTCATATTTCTCAAACATTTTCCTTCTTTTTGCTACAAACCACGCGCGCCTAGGCCTCCATGAATGGGCCTTCCATTTTTTAATGCACAACACCCCCTGCCTGCTTGTTACAACGCAACCCATTTCATTTTATTTTGTTTTTGTTTTTGTTTAAAAAAAAACATTGGGCCAGGTTTCAAAACTATTTTTTCTACATTTTATTTTATTTTTATATTTTTTTAATATTTTTTTATATTTTATTTTTCTTTATTATTATTATTATTATTATTATTATTATTATTATTATTATTATTATTATTATTATTATTAATAAAAATCCAAAAAAATAGTTTATTTATTTATATATCTAATATATTTATATTCTCTCGTATTTTATTCCTCTAAAAAACAAAAAAGACAAAAAATATTTTCTTAAACAAATTTAATTCTTTTTCTTAATAAATTAGTAATTAGGTTTAGGTTTAGTTATTTTATTTTTATTTAAAATTAACTTAGAATTTAGGTTTCTTTTAATTAATTAATTTCCCTACTATTTTTATTAAACTTAAAACCTTTTCTAAAAAACCCTAAAAATGCTTTCTAATTTAATTTATTTTCTTAATTAATTTAGGTTTATTTATCTTAATTAATTATTTTCTTTTAGGTAATTAGGTTAAAACCCTTTTCCTAAAAAAAAACCAAACAAAATCCATTTCTTTTCCATTTACATCCTTGTATATTATATTTATTCATTCCTTGTACATTATTAAATATGGTTGTAATAGATAATTAGGTTTAATTTCTTGCAATCCCCATTTGTAAATTTGTATACCCCATCCCCCTAATGATGTAACAGCGTAGTAATTTTACTTTCCGCAATTTATCGCTTTCATATAAATGCTAGTAATTAGGGTTTGTATGGAAAGATGAAATTAACAAGTAGATAATCCTAATCAAAGATTAAATGCATGCAAATCAAACACACTATTCACACATGAACCCTTAGGGTAATTCCATTTATTGCCTTATAAAAATGGTCATGTTATACATGTGGGATATCTTAGCAAAAACAATCAAAAATACAAGATCACAGTCCCTCGATGACGCTACAAATGTTGCTTTTAAAATGATCTTAGTCCCTCAAAGAGAAATACTAAGATATCTTACAACATTTCTATCATGACTATACGATGACCCACACCGGTTCCTTTACATCCAAAGATAAGGCTTCTTACCAATCAATGGTGAGATAGCAATATCAAAGGAAGGAAGAAATGAACAAAAGACTTTTGAGTAGGTAGAAACGTTCTTAGTTGCTTGCTCACTTTCAAAACAAATGTCCTTGCTGACTTTCAAAACAAACACTTTCAAAACAAACAAACTTTCAAAACATGAAATATTTTCAAAAGTCCAACACTTTGTATACGTTCTTACGAACGAGAACCATTACAAAGTTTTCCTAAACGAAGGCGCCTTTTCAAAATACTTTCAAAACCACCACAAAGCATATTTTCAAACAAAGCACACTTTCAAACAAAGCACATTTTCAAACAAACAAGTGATCTTGCAAGCAACTAAGAGCCCATAGATAACTATGGATGAAAAGTGTGCTAACACCTTCCCTTTTCATGATCTACCCCCCGAAGTAAAGAAATAATCTCAAAGGTCTTTCCTGTTCTTTTCCACCTTTCCTTTTGGATAAAAGAAAAGTTGGTGGTGACTCTTGCTAACCGCAACAATTGCGATCAAACGCAAAACATCCCAAGTCAGTTCTCTCACCATATTACACATGCACAAAGAGAATCAACTATGTATTCTGCTTCACATGATGATAATGTCACTACTGGTTCCTTTCTTGAATTCCAAGCAACTGGTGTACCACCTAGCTTAACCATATATTCTGCTGTTGATTTTCGATCTTCAGCATCACTACACCAACTCGAATCAGTGTATCCTACTAACTTGCATTCTTTTCCTTTATCAGCTGCAGGAAAGAAAATTCCATAATCAAAAGTTCCTTTGAGATACCTTAGTATCCTCTTCACTGCTGCTAGATGTGTTACCTTTGGCTTCTGCATGAATCTACTTACCATACCTACACTATATGCTAAGTCAGGCCTTGTATGACAAAGGTATCTCAATGATCCAATAAGTCTTCTATATTGGGTTGGATCAACATCGTCTTCATCTGCATCTTTCGACAGTTGCAGTGTTGGTTCTGCAGGTGTCGAAGTTGAGTTGCATTCTTCCATCTCAAACCTCTTTAGAATTTCTCCTGCATATCTTCTTTGATGCATCATTAAACCTCTACTGCTCTTGTAGATTTCGATACCAAGGAAATATGAAATCTCACCCGAATCAGACATTTCTAATTCCTTGCTGAAATCACCTTTGAAGTTTTCGATCTCACTTTTACAGCTACCTATTATCAATAAATCATCTACATAGAGATATAGTATAAGAAATTCACTCTTACTTATTCTTACATATACTCCATGTTCAGTTGTGCAATTCACAAATTCCTTCTCCCTTAGGAAACTATCAATTTTCTTATTCCAAGATCTTGGAGTTTGTTTCAATCCATACAGGGCTTTATGCAGTCTGTACGCCTTTCTTTCTTCGTCATGTTTCACAAACCCAACTGGTTGTTTAAAATAAACTTCTTCATCTAAGGGTCTATTTAGGAGTGCACACTTCACGTCCATCTGACATATGTGCCAACCATTTATTTATGTTAAACCAACAACTAACCTGATTGTTTCGATCCTAGCAACAGGTGCAAAAACTTTATCAAAGTCTATTCCTTCTTTATGTATAAATCCTTTCGCCACAAGTCTTGTTTTGTGTCGAGTTACTTCCCCTTTCAAATTCGTTTTCACTTTGTATACCCATTTGACATCAATTGCCTTCTTGCCTTGAGGGAATTCGACAAGTGACCAAGTGTTGTTGTCTTCGATAGACTTCACTTCTTATTTCATTGTTTTCACCCACTTCGAATCCTTTAATGCTTCAGCTACATTAACAGGTTCGACATCTGCATAGAAAGAATAATGTACCAGCTCACCTTCATTATCTATCACATCATCTGATGTAATCACACAATCTTGCAATCTTGCAGGCATGCATCTTGTTCTTTGAGGTCTGCTTGTACTTGATATATCTGCTAGTTCCTCTTGTCGAACTTCTCTTTTGACTTGAGTTTCTGGTTCTTCAAGTAGGATTCCCACTGAATCTTTCTTGACATTTTCAGTCCAATCCCATTCTTTAAACTCATCTATGATCACGTCCTTGCTGATCACAATCTTATTGTTCTCTGGATCGAACAACTTAGAACCTCCTATCGAATGATATACAACTAGAATCATTTGACTTAACTTGTCATCAAGTTTTCTTCTCAACTGATCTAGCATATGTCTATGTGCAATAGGTCCAAATACCTTCAGATGACTCAAGCTAGGCTTCACACCAGACCAATATTCTTCTGGAGTAATTACTTATAGCTTCTTTGTAGGACATATGGTAAGAGTGAGTTTAGGAGTCTTTTTCAAGGTCTTGGACATGTTTGAAGTCCAAAAAGTTAGGTCACAATTCCAAAATTTCAAGTTTGCACATTTAGCATTTCATGCATTTCTTAAAAATTATCTAACTTGTGCAACTCATAACTTGCTCAATTTTCATATTTTGAAGGTGATATTTGACTTTTTGAAAATATCAAGACGTCCTCTACACTTTCTATTTTTATCATATTTGCATTTGGAGATATTATCTTGATGTAAGTTGCCTTGACAAAAAGTGTCTTTTGTTGACTTTTGAAAATGACCTATAATGTATGAGATCATATCTTCCAAATGAAGAATTTTTTGTACTTAATAATAAAATAAAAATTATAGAGAATTGAATTTTCTTTAAAATGAGCTTTTGTTGGAGAAAAGTTGATGAAGCATGTGAAAGTTATGCCTGGTCAAAGTTCAGTTGACTTCTCCTAAGGAAACCCTAATTTGGCAATTCTTGATTTTTGATGATTTGAGAGATTTCCTTGAGGAATCATGATCAACCCATGATCAAATGATGAATATAACTTCAAAATGTTTATGTTGACCAAAAATATTGAATTTTGACTGTATGTTGACCATAGTTGACTTTTTTGACCAATACAGTTGATTTTCAATCATCTGAGCTATTGACTGAGCAAACGTTTGATGTAGGGCTTGAAACTTGACATGGATCTTATCGAGGACCTATGAAGAACAACGGAAGCCACTTGATACCTTTTCAAACCAAATTTCCTTAAGAAACTCCAAACCCTAGTTGTGGGCTTTTGGCCTAGGAGGTGCATCTTGACTAGTCAACCCTTGAGTGTCTTAGGTATTTGAGAAGCCTTAAAAGAAAATATTGAGAAGAAAAGGGGAGGGAAAATTTTGGGGTACAACAGATTCCCCTGTTCAATCTTCTTAAACATAAAGAGTTAGATTGGCATGTTCGCCATTCGTGACTTCAAGGTAGAAGATGATTGAACACTTAAGTGCCCATAAATTTGCACTCACTTGTGCAAGAAGTGACGTTATTGGTTGCTTTTATCGGGAATGGGCTTATAGATGCCATTTGGAAAAGTGACAGAGAGTCGTCGGAGATGGGATTATAGATTCCATCCAAAATAACTATTGACTTCAATTGGAAGAAGAACCAGAATAAATCTTTGGGCGACTTAAACTGAACTAGCAGAGGTCTTGAATTGTCTTTAACTAGATAGGAATCAGAAAAATATTAGGGTCGGTTTAACTGAACCAGAGAAAGAGTCTACCGGAAAATGAATAAGGATAAATCACTGGTCGATTTAAACTAAACAAGCAGAGGTCTTGAATTGACTTTAACTGCATAAGAATCATAAAAATCTTAGGGTCGATTTAACTGAACCATAAAAAGTGTCTATCAGAAAAAATCAGGATAAATCATTGGTCGATTTAAACTTAACCAGCAAAGGTCTTGAATTTTCTTTAACTGGATAAGAATCAGAAAAATCTTAGGGTCGACTTAACTGAACCAGAGAAAATGTCTACCAGAAACGTACCAGGATAAATCATTGGTCGATTTAAACTGAACCAGCAGAGGTCTTGAATTGTATTTAACGGATAAGAATAAAAAAAATATTAGGGTCGTTTTAACTGAACTAGAGAAAGTGTCTATCGGAAACGAATCAGGATAAATCATTGTTCGATTTAAACTGAACCAACATAGGTCTTGAATTATCTTTAATTGGATAAGAAGTAGAAAAATCTTAGGGTAGATTTAACTGAACCAGAGAAAGCTCTACCGGAAACGAATCAGGATAAATCATTGGTCGATTTAATATGAACCAACAGAGGTCTTAAATTGTCTTTAACTGGATAAGAATCAGAAAAATCTTAGGGTCGATTTAACTAAACCAGAGAAAGCGTCTATCGGAAACGAATCAGGATAAATCATTGTTAGATTTAAACTGAACCAACAAAGGTCTATTTGAGAATGACCTTCTAAGGAAAATGCCGAAATAGCCCTTTGTCCTATGTAGCCTTCGAGAAGATTGTCAGGTCATATAAGTAGTTGATGATGTTCGTATATCGATTGATATTTCCTAAAAAGGTAAACAGTTAGATGTATGCAATGTCATGATGTATGAAATTCATTGCGTAATGATGTTCTCAAAATAAATGAGACTGTGCTATATGCGATTCGTATGCATATGCTATGACGTTTGTAAATTATGTATGAATGCGACATGTTCTTGAAGTGCATTTACAAACTCGAGTAGCATCTTTGTCTGGGGAAAATAAATCCCTGATTGTTGCTGGGGATGAAGAACATGTGTAATCTTTAATATTTTGGGGATTGCTTCCTCTGGGAATTCCTACTTGTTGTTTGAGGAAACTCCTTTGGGGAACATTGATTTCTTCTTTCTGAGGAAACTCTGCTGAAGAATGTTAATTCCTGCTTGGGGGAGAAAAGTTCAAGAATAGTAGTTGTTCATTGTTCTACTTGGAAGTGTATAGCCTGACCGGGGATAAAGGAGATGGATAATCTTCCAGCTCGTCTGTGAAAGATAAAGTTTGTTGTCATCTGGTCTGGTTCTAGGTTTTGTAGCAACTCTCTAGGGATAGTGATGACCTCACTTGGGAGAGAATTTTGTCGGTGATTTGTGGAAGAAGCACTCTCAAGCTGGGGAGTGTCAGAATAAATCCATGCCTTGATTGTATCTGAAGATGTATTGAATGGGTATCAGAATAATACCCATATCTGGAATGTATCTGAACCATATCTGAAAGATGTACTGAATAAGTATCAAAATGACATTCACATCTGGATCGTATCTGAACTGTATCTGGAAGTGGAAACTAGAATGAGTGTCAGAAGAATCTATGCCTAGATTGTATATGAACTGTATCTGGAATAAGAATCTAGAATGAGTGTTAGAATGAATCTATGTCTAGATTGTATCTGAACTGTATCTATGAGCTAATCTGGAATGAGTGTCAGAATGAACCTACATCTTGATTGTATCTACACTGTATTGAGAAATGGATCTGGAATGAGTGTCAGAATGAATCTATATTTAGAGTGTATCTGAACTGTATCTAGAAATGGATCTGGAATGAGTGTCAGAATGAACATATATTTAGATTGTATCTGAACTGTATCTCGAAATGGATCTGGAATGAGTGTCAGAATAAATCTGTATCTTGATTTTATCTTCATTGTATCTAGAAGAGAGCTTGGAATGAGTGTCAGAATGAATCTATATCTAGATTATATCTGAACTGTATCTAGAAGAGAATCTAGAATGAGTGTCAGAATGAATCTATATCTAGATTGTATCTGAACCATATCTAAAAGAGAATCTAGAATGAGTGTTAGAATGAATCTATATCTAGATTGTATCTGAACTGTGTCTAGAAGATGATAAACTATTGGAGAAATAAACCCTGTTGGGGAAATACTCTTGTTGAGGAAAACCTTAGTTAAGGAAATGAACTCTATTAGAGAATAGAAGTCCGAAAGGGGGTTTTACAATTTTGAAGACTCAACTAGGGAGAAGAATCCTTATAAATTGTAATGATTGGGATTCCGTAGATGGGTAATATCATTGGGAAGAAAGGCTACACTACTTTATCTTCCCGAGCGATCTGCTGGAATTTGTGAGGAATGTATGAACTTGTGAAGATTACTCTGTGGGGATAATCTCATGGCAGTGGCTCTGTGGGGATCCGTGGAGACCTGAACATACCTTAATTTATAGAGCCCTTGGTGAATTTCGATCAGGCGATAAGTCTTCTACTGATAGACAAATGACGAGATGACGGGACATAATCGTACGCTATAATCCCTAACTTTTGCCTAGACTGTCCTTTCATATTTTCAGTCCACCGGGATACCCTTTTTTGTCCAAGCCACCTTTTCAGGTTTTCGACTTGTCGGGTGTATAGTTTTATTTATATATCCCTAAATTTTGCCCGAACTCTTTTGATTCGCTGGGATGCCCTTATTTTTGCCTAGGCCAGTCAACCTAACGAGTCTTTTTCATGCGTAGTATTTTTCGACTATGTCCATGTTCATAGGGTACTGAGAATTGCCACTGTCCATAGTAGTAAGTGTTGTAGCACTCTCATAAAATATTTGCTTGATCGTACATGGCCCTTTGCTGGAACTCATGTTCAATGCCCCAAGTGATTCAGATGGAGGTCTGCCCCTGACTATTCAGAACTTTTGAGAGATTCTTTGAATCTTGACTTGACTGCCCTAGATCAGTTAGACACCATGTCATTCCCCTGGATTATGAAAGGCTTGTTACTAGAAATGTCTTTTCATCTGAGGTGATTCTATTCATTATGAGGATTTTTGTTCATTGAATATCTATTGTGCGTATTTCTCTGTTGTCGAACAATTAGTCATATGCAAACAATGGCATTTTTAAAAATGCAAAGCTTATGTCTGTCTTGAAGTTTTGAAAATGAATTTTTAGTAAACAAACAAAATTTTGTAAGAATATGAATTCAAATCAGGATTTATAGTAAACCTTAGGGGAGTCAGGATACCTTTTGTAACAGTATGCTTTCGAACTAACCCATGCTTCATTTATGACTTTTAAGGGTTGTAACATGGCCCAGTTCACGGTTTAAGAAACAAGGATAAAGGTTCAAACTTTATTTGTACCCAGTCCGTTCTTTTTTATATTCTTCAGTCCTATACTAAGTTAATTGTGCGTTTAGATCCCAATTGAGCCTGGAATCTTTGCCCTGATATTCCGGTGATGGTTCGGATACCAAAAGTTTATTTGAGAAGGAAGTCATCATTTTTTTTTGTAATTTATTTATTTTTTGTTGAGGAGTTTTAGCGACCTTTTTTTATATTTTTTTATCCCTACCTTTTTCCTAAATTGTTTATTTTGTGATTACAGTCAGCGGGATGTCCAGTTTTTCCTTAAGTCTCCTTCACCGGTTTTGACTTAACGGGCTTTTCTTTTGAAAAATAATGACTACCTGTTTTAGTGATTACGGGGAACCATCACTGTCTTTTGATTTAGAAGAGCATCTTTGACACTATTCGTCGTGTATGAAGGTAGAGCTTGCGACTGAATGAACATTTTAATTAATTGAGAAACTACCCTGCCCTAGGTTATGATTAAAGGTTTCAATTTGCGTGAAAAAGAAAACTCCTACTTCTTAGGCTCAAATGGGTTGACTAGGGATTATCTTCCTTATAACTCCACTGTTTAGGATTTGAAACAACGCTTGTACATCATCAGAAAGGTCTGTTTAAAAGCATATTGTACGAGATTGTGGTATTGTTTTCGTCATCCTCCCTCTAATGGCTTCAAGCTTTTAACGAGAGTTAAATATCACAAAAGGAAGTAAAAGCATAGTTTCAGTATAGTGAAAACGAATGGATTAAATCAAGACAAACATATGCAATGCACTAATGAAATAACAAAGTTTGACATAAGATAAGTGTTCGAATAATCAAAAGAAATTACAATTTAAAAATTCAAAAGAACAAAAAGCCTCTATGTCTGAACTTGTCACTTCAGATGGTGTGCCTTTGAGGGATAGTCGAAGAATTCAGTCTGATCATCTTGTGTGAACTCTAGCACTCCTTCGTTGATCAAGTCCTGCATCTTATTTTTCAATGCCCAACAACTATTAAGTTTCTACCCAGTACTATTGGAATGATAAATGCATCTCACATTAGGATTGTACCGAGGAGAAGCGGTGTTGGGATTCTAAGGAGGACCCTTCAATGTTATCAACCCCATCTTCAACATGTGTTGCAATACTTGAGTTGAGGACATGTTGATTTTGGTGAATTATCATTTGGGCGTGTCCTGCTTATGTTGATTTCCTTGTCGTTGTTGTTGCACCGGTGTTGGATTAGAGATCCGCACTGTCCCCATAGATTGGTTGAGATCACTCTTATTATGATCCTTCTGATTGTACACAGTATTGGGTTCCTTATTTCCATTGTATTGTGTCTTCTGATTATTTGAAGATGCAGTCCCCCTGAATTTCACCGCTCCCAAGTTTATTTTCAACACTTTCCCGCATGAACATGTCACCTGATTCCTTGTCTGCCAAGAGAGGTTAATCATTGATTAGGCCCCAAACCCTAGCAGTTTGCCCCAGACGATCGTATTTGTCTTAATGAAGCTTGCTGATGAGAATCTCAACTCTTCTTGTCCCCGAGCTAAATTTTGGATAAGAGCCATCTGACTACTCATCTGGATTCTCATCCTTTCCATCTCAGCTTGCAGTTGTTCCAACTAGTCATCCTTGTTATCTTCAGGATTTTTCTTAGTCATGTTCCCAATGAGGAGTGCTTTCAATTATTCTTGCCCCTTATATAGATTTAGGGAAATTTACTTGAATTAAGCATCTTGAGTTTGAATATCTCTATCGTTATGTTCGGGAGCCATCTTCCTTGCTGAAATAAACAGCGAGAAAATGAGAAACCTGTCTTGAGAATAAGTGTTATGTAATGACATGTATGCAATGTTTTCAAGGATCTCTCGGGGTAAACACAAGAAAATGTTTGAATTTTGATTGCAACATTGATTGAAGAACTTCATCTCATTGAATGTCCTTCTACGAGAATCAAGTTCACCATGTCGAATGGGTCATAGCCTCTAAATCAAGATATCATGCTTCGTTCTTTGACGAAATTTGGTTAGAGGAAAATAAATCCTCTTGCTAGACGTCTGTTTCATCATAATTTGACGGCTTTTAGTTAGAGGAAAATAAATCCTCTTTCCCCTTGTTAGGCGTCTAGTTCATAATAATCTACATCACAGGCCCTTGAGATCCTTGAATTGGTTAACGACATGCTATGGTATGATGTTATGATGTGTATGCTATGCATCAAGCAAAAGTATAAGGTGACATAAACAAGTATGTCTTTCAAGAAATCCAAGTTATTGGATAATGACCATAAACAAGCCCTACAAGGAATTCACGTCGTTAGATAATAAATACAAACAAAACCCTGCAAGGAGTTCAAGTTGTTAGATAATGAAAGCAAACAAATCACACAAGTAGCCTTAGGTTCAGGCTTGCATGGAGTTTGTAGGTAAGTACCCTCTTGAAGTTTTAGTTGGTTCAACCTATCGTAAAAGAAGTAACCGGGTTCTAGGAGTCTCAATATCACCGATCTTTCTCTTGGGCATTGTTTCAGCACAAGCTTCTTTATTAGCGACCGAAATATCCCGAAAGTCCGATCTCAATAAGTGTAGTATCAAGTATCAACCAACTTTAGTCTTGCACCAAAGATGGCTATCTCACTACTTTCTAATGGCCAAGTTGTTTAACTAAGGTTCAACGGTCAGTTAGTGCTTTATGACACCACACATCGGCCCCGTATTCTCCTTGACTGGACTCAAGGGATACCGGTACCAACAAATATGTCACACTAACATAGCCATCACTTCAACCATGTCAGTATTACGCCGCATAGTCCCCACAATCTATTGCTACTTACCTAATGTGCCCTAGATTCGGGTATAAGATCTATATAAGAATACCCAAACATAACCCAAAATATAAAGCAAGCAAATCAAACAAGTTAAGCATTTAAATGTGAACTATCTCTAAGGTAACCCCACTTTTTTTAGATATCCCCAACAAAGTCGCCAGTTCTGTAATACGGTGGGAGAATTTACTTTTACTGGTTTTATGTTTTATCACAAATGTTGAGGTTAGCAAGAGTCACCGTCGACTTTTATTTTATCCAACAAGGAAAAGGGTGAAAAGAATAGGAAAGACCATTTTAAAGATTTTGAGTTTGGGGGGTAGATTTTGAGCTCACTTTGAAAATTCTTTTTAGTGTAAGTGCATTTGAAAATACTTTTGAAAAGATGCCTTAGTTCGGTGAACTTTGTAATGTATCTCGTTTCGTTGAGAACGTATACAAATTGTTTTGTCTTTGAAAATATTTTAGAGAAAAGTTTGTGTATGTGTGAAAAAATTGTTTTGTTTTGTTTTTGTGAGCAAGCAACTATAAGCGGTCTACCTACTCGAAAGATCTTTGTTCTTTTCCTCTTTTCCTTTAGACAGTGCTATTCTACTATTAGTCAGTAGGTAGCCCTGTCGTTGGATGTTTTGAGGGACAATTTCGGGTCATCGTATAGTTATAAAGGCAACTTGTAGGGTACTTTAGAAATTTTATCGTAAGGGACTAGGTTGTTTACTGAAGGCAGCATCAGAGGATCATCGAGGGACTACAATCTTCTTAATCGAGGGTCTTTGCTAAAGTGTCCCACGTTCGATGGACATGACTGTTTTTCGAAGGAAACAAGTGGAGGTACCTTGAGTGTTAGGTTTGTTAACATTTTCCATACAAGCCTATTAGCATACATGTAGCAGTTAAATATATACAAGTACGGAAAATAAAGTGCGGAAAATAAAGTCTAAACTATTACATCGCTTCGGGATGGGAGGAATACAAACCAAAATGGGGAAAGAAAAATGTAAAGAGTCCTAATTTTAACTATTACATTCCTTCAACAGTTACATAATTGTTCATGAAAATAAAAATGCGAAATAAATAAATAACGCGCGAAGATGAAACGGGAAAGGATGAAAAACCCTAAAAGATTCTAAGATTAGAAAAATGTTTTTGTTGTTTTTGTTTAAGAAAAATAATTAAATTACAAGAACCTAATTCTAATTCGTTAATTAATTAAAAAAGGTGATTAAATGATCGGTTAATTTAATTAATAAAAACTTAAATCTACTATTTTTTGTGATTTTCTGATTTTCTGATTTTTATGTTCATAAAAAGAAAAAAAGATTTAAAGAAAATTAAATAAATAAAACAACAAAAAAAGAAAAAGAAAATGGTCCAGGCACTGCAAAAAGTAGTTAGAGGGTATGAAATAGCAAAAAATTCCCAGGCCCATTAGCAATAGTGCCCAGGCGCCTGGAGATCCAGTGATGGACGCTTCTTGGGGTTCATCACGGGGGCGCACCTTTGAGGCTTTGAATCTAGCCTGGTGAAATCTGGTGGTTAGGAACTGGAGGTGTATGATGCGCATATTTGGTCCCACTCATACCTGATCTATAAATTCATATAAACTCAAACAAATGTTAGCATGCCATGAAATGTGATTAAAATCAGAGATTCAAAATTTTAAACTTTACCAAACTGGTGTTATCAAATGGGGCATTCTAGGCATGTGATAGAATGATCTCAGGCCTTGTAAAAACTCATGGGGACTTCAAGAGGATGGCTTGAGGCTTGGATTCAATCGAGAGAGGCTGGAACTTTGAGACATGACTCGCATCAATTCTTTTATTTTTTGGAGAGTTTTTGGAGAGCTTTTTTGGAAAGATTTTGCATGTAGAAATTCCGTGGTCCTCTTGGCCTGCCTTGTAGTGCTTTATATATAGGAAAGAGAGGAGTAGATAAATATGGAAGGAAAACCAAGCCATGATGGCCTTTGAGACAAGAATAAAACACATTCAAAGCTTGCCAAAAATGAGCGATTCTTTCCCTTTCTTGATGTGCAATGAACCTGGACAATTTCATGGTGGGCTAGAATGAATTAATGGGCTTCAAAATTGATCAAATCCAGCCCATATGCATACCCCATGATTTTTGTGATTTTATTTAATTTATTTTGCATTTATTTGAATAAAAACAAAATAAATATAAATAAAATAATAAGAAAATACAAGACAAGGTAAGAGTTAATTTAGGAGTCTTTTTCAAGGTCATGGATATGTTTTAAGTCCAAAAAGTTAGGTCACAAGTCCAAAATTTCAAGTTTGCACATTTAGCATTTCATGTATTTCTTAAAAATTGCCCAACTTGTGAAACTCATAACTTGCTCAATTTTAATATTTTTAAGGTGATATTTGACTTTTTGAAAATCTCAAGATGTCCTATACACTCTCTCTTTTGATCATATTTTCATTTGGAGACATTATCTTGATGTAATTTTCCTTGACAAAAAGTGTCTTTTGTTGACTTTTGAAAATGATCTATAATGTATGAGATCATATCTTCCAAATGAAGCATTTTTTGGACTTGAGAATAATTTCAAAATTGTAGAGAATCGAATTTTCTTCAAAATGAGCTTTTGTTGGGCAAAAGTTGATGAATCATGTGAAAGTTATGCCTGGTCAAAGTTCAATTAACTTCTCCTAAGGAAACCCTAATTTGGCAATTCTTGACTTTTGATGATTTGAGAGCTTTCCTTGGGGAATCATGATCAACCCTTTATCGAATAATGAATATCACTTCAAAATGTTTATGTTGACCAAAAATCTTGAAGTTTGATTGTATGTTGACCATAGTTGACTTTTTGACCAATACAATCGATTTTCAATCATCTGAGCCATTGACTGAGCAAACTTTGGATGTAGGGCTTGAAACTTGACATGGACCTTGTTGAGGAGATATGAAGAACCATGTTATCCACTTGAGACATTTTCAAACCAAATTTCCTTGAGAAACTCCAAACCATAGTTGTGGGCTTTTAGCCTAGGAGGTGCATCTTGACTAGTCAACCCTTGAGTGTCTTGGGTATTTGAGAAGCCTTGAAAGAAAGTCTTGAGAAGAAAAGGGGAGGGAAAATATTGGGGTATAACACATAGTTACCACAAACCTAAATAGAATACTCAAGAAAACTCACCTCCTCAAACTATACTTTACACCTTGACAACTTAACATAAAGTTTCCTCCCTTTCGACACTACAATACAAAATGCAACGTTCAACACGTCCATATTATGACTTGTATTAAATCATAATGGCCTCAATAAATACTGTAATAAACTAATCCAAAAATTTGTAATGCCTTTACCAAGTTCAAAAAGTTTTCCTCTAACTATCCTCATCCTTCACCTGAATTTGAAGGTATCTCAACTTCAATTCGATTATACTAAAGGCATACTCGTCTACCCGTTGATCCATCGAATCGTCAATCATTTGAAGTGGATGTTTAATTTCAAGCATTACCTTAATGAACTGTCTATAGTCAACACATGGCCTCATACTACCATCATTCTTCTATTGTTGACACATCCCCTAATAGCTTCTTCAATTCTCCCAAATTTGAAGCTAACATCTTGTATGATGCCATAAGAACAAGTCTTGTACCAAGAACGAGATCAATAACAAACTCCACCTCTCATCTAAAATTACACGTGACAAATAATTTAATTCCACGTGCTAGAAGCATTTTTAAAACAAAGTTCATTATGTTAGCTTTCTAACGCTTCAAACGAAACTCGAATCGGACGTCCGGAACTCAAGTTATAAATTTTTAAAAGAATTACAAAAATATTGTCAACTTAGTGGTAACGGGTTACCCTAATAGTGGTACTCGGTTACACTCCTCAAAATAGTCAATCCACACTACTGTTTGATGGTGTCCCAGGTACCCATATATTGGTAACTGGTTACATGCAGTGCAAAAGCACTTTTCTGCTGCTTCTCGACATGAAGATCACTTTTCTTATCAACCAGAAACACCATTCCTCTTATAACTCAAAAGGCACATTAATTTACCAAAACTCTAGTTTTCAAATCATCAAAATTCCAATTCTTTTCATAAGACTACTAATATCTTTGAATTACGACTCTGACTTGCGATTCACAAATACCTAACAACATCAACAACATTCAACAACCATTTACATGATTCCAACAAAACAATTCACAATAATTCACCACTCTAGCATTACTCCGAACAACGATAACACACACAATGGTAACTCAACACTGAAAACTTCATGATTAATATGCAATGCTGAAAATATTGCAACTATCTAAGGTTCATATTCTAAGAGTTATCTTACTTGCTTAACAAATATCTTCCGGCATAAGAATCTGCATCAACTCATCAAAACAATTTGTAATCCCTTGGTTTAACTCTAACCAATCCACCCCAAGGATAACATCAAGTTTATCCAACATCTCGCTCTAACAACAAGTCGCAATTGTCTCTGGTAAAACATCAAGACTCACCCGCAACTTGCACATCATTAGCCATAACATCTCTGTCCACTTCTAGAATTGCGAACAACATGAGTATCTGATCATACCTTCTAAAGGACACTTCGAATGACCGCTAAGCATAAATCTCGAACCTATACTTCCTTCAAAATCGAAAAAAAATGCAACCTCACTAACATTTGCACCCATGCAATTTACAACATATTGAACCAACTGTTCTCACCTAAACCATCTCACAGAAGAAGAAGCTTATCCCCCACTTATTTCAATCTCACTCCTGCAAACAAGTGATTAGAAAATCAAGAAAGCACCGACAGTGTTTCACACACATGTCATGTACTAAGGAACAACACATCGACAATATTCAACTGTTATACTACACTGACTCGACTACTTGGCCGGAGGGACCAAGCAAGCTCTGTTACCAATTATAACACCCTAAATTCTCAGACGATTAATAAATAAAAATCTGAGTAAATTTTTCCTTCAAAAATACATTTAGGATGCTACACTTTCTCAAAACAATAATAAATTGTTCAAAGTAATATAAGGGCTACATAACACTTTTCAGATAAGCAACAATACCATAGTCTTAAAGATCAACTTTATTAAGCAGAGGAAAATAATTCAGGTTCATTATTCAAAATAACTTCAATCGAACATGAATCATAAATCAATTATCCAGGAGTTTAAAATACTCCACAACAATCACCAAAAAAATGCAAAATATAATAAGCGTTTATCCCCTAACTCGATGTTACGTATTAGAGCATAACGCCGACTCTGAAATAAGACAGAAGAGCAACCTCTTCAAACTCCACATCAATAAACTACTCCTTATTATCTACACGTTACCCACGTAGAAGCAACATTCAAACAAAGGGGTGAGATATCATAACAATATAAAGAAAAGTATATTAATAAGTATACATAAGTATATCATGCATAGTTATTCAATTCACATCTCACAATTACACGTCATAAAAAAATTTAACAAGCATAAACAACCACACACAACATGTTTCATGCTAACATTCAAGGCATGCAATGAGACACAACACCGACTCTATGCATGTGGTACCAATATCGCTTCTGAATCCACACTATCTAGGACGAGAGCTACCAATTTTCATACTCAAAATTTGCCCTATCCTAATTTAGGGATTTCTTTAAATAAATCGTATAAATTAGTTTTACTTTAATAGGGACATTTAAAACCAGAGCAGGGTGTAACAATCCAAAATGGACCATCAACATCTGATGGCCCATTAAGCTCTAATAAGAGCCCATTTTTAATGAGAAGGGGTGTATTCTTTTTGAAAGTGAACAATTTCTTTTTAAGCCCATTTAGATTTTTGATGAAAATAAACAATTTTTTATTTATTTAAAGGCCCATACATTTTTGAAAAACAACTGTTTTTTTATTTTTGTCAAAATGTCTGTCTTGAAATAGCAGGCCCAAAACAGGTGGCCCGCTTCATATTTTTTTGAAAGAAAAATGTTTTTTTATCATTATTGACATTACTACAGTTATTTAATTATTCTTAATATTATTTGATTATTATTAATATTATGTGATTATTATTGATATTAGCATATTATTATTAATATTATTATTTTTGAAATCTTTTATGTTTATCAAAGAAAAAAAATGTTATCGTTTAAGAAAAAGAACGCAGAACCAAATACTCTTGGCCTAATAGAAACAAAAAACAAAAGCACATGGCCCAATTTCCCTAAACAGCTACTGTTGATATTATACGTGCGCTTGGAAAGGAAGAAACTTGTTCTTCAGCACGTTCAAATGCAGGAACAATAACCTTAAATTTCAGAAAACATTTCTTAAACGAAAATCAAAACACAGTAATTGCAGAAGACAATTTTCTTTCAAATCTGGAAACAATTTCAAAACACAAAATCAGAATTCAATAAAATTATAGACAACAATCTCAATTTATTCCTAAACATAAAACTTAATCAATTACATTTGAAGAAATTCCTAATTCGAAAACCTCAAATTAACTAATTTCCCATTTTTCTAAATCCTAAAATTACTATAAAACGGAGGAGAGAAACAGGAATTGGGACATTGGAAAAAATTAAGATACAAAAGTGAATTCCTTGTTACAGTAGATAGACGAAATCGGAGGAATTTAGAAGGCTCGCTCTGAGCAACCTCCATTTGTGTCACCATCGTCGTTGCCGCTACACCATCGAGCAATCACGATACCTGCAAGCGAAAAAGAAGAAGTCATGAGGGTGAATTTAGAACAGATAAGCAAGGAATTGGGTAACGAAATAGTTTTTTTCTTCTTTGTATTGATAAATTATTGGTGTTTATTTGATTTTTGGGGATAGGGTGAAGGCGGATCGGCGCCGCCGATGAAAAGGGTTCTAGGGTTTGCATTTCGGCAAGAGAAGAGAGATGAAGAGGGTTTGGGATGTAACTCATTCTGTTTTGGTTTCAGAAAATATATTTAAATTATTATCCTATGCGTGTAACTCACCATAACGACCATACTCCATCACCTTTATCCGCTAGATCTCAATTGTACGCCCAAAAAACGTGTGTCCATCTTAAGACCAGTACACCAGCGAGCACCGAGTCCAAACGGACTCCCAAGGGTGACCTTTGGGCTTGGCCCAACCGCTACTTGAACCCCCCATTTTTTGTTTTATTGGGCTTGCTGAAGGCTAAACCCCCTGGCCATTTTGGGCCTGAATTCAAAATCTGAATTCAGGCCCTTCTATTTGCACCACCCTAATTTTACTTCAATAAAACAATTCGCACCCCCTACTATTTTTTTTTACTTTTTATTTTCTTTATAAATTTAGTTATTTATTTATTTATTTATTTATTTTATGTATTTATTTATTTATATTTATACTTTAATAATTTTAATTATATATATTTATTTATTATTATAATTAATTATTTTAGACTTAGTTAAAAATATATATATTTATTTACATTAAATCATGTCTTTAAATTATTATAAGAAAACATTTCTCAGCATATAATTGATTTTAATATTTTATATCAAAATATTAAAACCCGCGTTTTGTTTGAATTACAATATCCACAAGCGACACATTGGTATTATATGGCCACGTGATAAGGGAGCTATATTAAACTCCTCAACTATATGTCTAACAGTCACCGAACCATTTTTTGTATTAAATTAATTCAACATTAATTTTAGAAAAGGAATGTGAATATATTTAAGTTAACTGTGTACTTGATCTAACAAACTCTACTTATTCATACTCTTAGACCACATATGCAGGAAATTCAAAATATATTTCTCAATCCATAAAAAATACTAACAAGCCGTGAACTACGAAATGGGACTCTGATTCCTCCTAAGAGGATACGTAGGCATACGATCAAAAATCATGGAGAGTCCCGCTAAATAAAATTCAAACCCTTTTTCCCAATAATAATTAAAAACCTTAGAACCGAGTCCAAATCTAGAATCTCTGACTTTTAGGGTTATTCCTTTATACTCCCTTCCTTTAGGATAAAAATTAAGAGTGGCGACTCGGATTTAAAAACCAGTTGTAACAACTGGCGACTCTGCTGGGGACTCAACCCTAGGGTTAGAAGCCTTGTCTTTTAGTTTTAGGTTTTTTAAGCATTTCTTATTTTTGGGTTTTATATATTTGTTTAATTATTGTTTATTTATTTTATTTATTTATTTATTTTCTTGCTTTTTTTATTATTCACTACATGTCTGTGGCGGGATTTTAAATTTTTGCAAAATATTTTTAGATAAACCTTAGAAAGAACGTTCGTCTATTAGCCAAGGGGATACTAAAGAAGTGAAAAACATAAGAAGGGGGGGGGGTTGAATTGAAACTTAAAAATCAAATGCAATAGACTCAAGATTTTTAACCTGGTTCGCTTGATCTGAAACTACTCCAGTCCACCTGCCAAAGTGATTTCGCCTCTCTCCAACAAGGACTTAATCCACTAATCAAACAGATCAAAAATCTACTTTGACAACTGCCAAAGTCTTCTTGAGTATGACCACAACCCGGTTTATCTCAATGAAAAATATCTTAATCAAAGAACAATTAACTGTGTACTATTTGTTTTTCGTTAGAAAAACTGTATCACTACTGTGATGTATTACACAATTTGAGTATATAAATGAATATGAATATTTGCAGATTTTTGAGATGTATGAGCAGTCATTAGTAAAATCATAAACGATTTACCCTTTGAGCTTGTTTATATAGGCGTGAAAATATGTCCAAATTGAAACGTGATAATTGACACTTAATTCACTTTCCATACTGGGAAGATTCTTGTCTGAATGAAGCCGTTGCACATGATACTGTCTTAATGGAAAAGTAACGCTTCAGAACATGGGAATCTTGCATGCTGCTTTACTTCAGAACTTTGATAACTCAGAGATATGAGGATCTGATGGGGCGTTAGACTTCTGTTCAGAATCAGAATATGTTTTACTTTAGCGCATATTCTGATCATCATTCTTCAGAATATTCTGATTGCTCAACTTGAAAGCTTCTGTGGCTTAACTTCTGATGTCGTTTCAGTCAGAACTTTTGTACAACATACAACACAATTTTAGTGTGCATATTTGTTCTTTGTGTTTGATATAATTAAAACTCTTATAAGGGTTGTAGAATCAAACTATGTTCTAACAATCTCCCTCTTTTTGATGATGACAAAAACAAGGATTTTCAATAAAAAATTATAGAAAAAAAAGCTTAAGAGAGTCTCCCCCCCGAGTAGAGTACTCAGATAGAGATGAATTACTTCCCTGAAGTTCCTTCTTATCAGAGCTTTTGATGCATCTCCTTCTGTCTTAATCAGAATATATTTATGTTCATTCTTTCAGAGAAAATTAGAAGTTAAGATATTCAGAATGTTTGAGACTTTGTCCCGGTATACTGTTATTGAAAATATCTTACGTTTTCCCCTTTTTGTCAGGTATCAAAAAGCAATATAATCAGATTAAAAAAGATGATGATTTGTATTGAAAACAGACTGCAATGACATTTTTCAGAAACAAAGAGGATAAGATGAAGAATACATAATAAAAGTTAAAAAATCTAAGATGGAGGGGGAAGTCGTGTGAACAACGCTTCCAGCAAGCTCATAATATGAATGCTTGATTCTTCCTGCTTTCCTAGAAAATCCTTGATTTCTTTGGTTGTATCTTCTTGCTTGTCCAATATATCCCTTATCTCTTTGTTTGTGTCTTCTTGCTTGTCCAACATTATGTGGATTAAAGCATTCTCCTTCTCTAACTCTTCTAGAGTTTGCGTGACTAGAGACGAAGTTGGTGTATCCTCAGAGGTTGCATGTCGTTCAGAACACTCTGCAGCCTCTTCTGATTGAACAACTTCTTCTGTTGCAATTTCCTTTTCTGGACCAGTAGTCATAGGGTGACTATCAGAATCTGGTTCAGTGGCTTCTGAAGGTTGGTGCTCTTTCCAGGAAGCATTTTCCAGCAGAAGAATTTCTTTCTTGTCCCAATGACTTAGAACTCGGTCTTTGAAGGCTTTCAGTTGATCTTTGAAGTTCTGCTGGGCCAACTCATAGCTCCATTCTTTCAGTATCTGGGATTCAAAGTTGAACCATTTTCTGAATCTATCCCACAGAGAATAAGAAGCAGCAGGATTAGAATTCTCTTGACTTGCTTGCTTCAAAGAAGCAACCCATTATGTATTTCTGTTTCAAAAATTAACAAGTTCTTACCAACATATGATTTGGTTAAGGTTGGTTTGGGTTTGGGAACGACAATTTTATTTGAGGTAGAAGCTAGATGGTCCAGCGCTTCTAGATTAATGACAGTTCTGAGATGATCAGCTGGACGGTTAATTGGTGAGGGAGTATGAGAATCAGAAATCAGGATTGGTGAGTGAGGAGTGTTTGGTGGTGTGGAATCATATGGTGAAGGTATTTCTGGAATATCATGGATGGAGAGAGGTAAACGAACCATAAGAGGTTCTGTTATTCCAGGAATCGGGGTAGTGGTATCAGAGTCTGTAAGGGAGTCTTCTGATTGGTTTGCCGTAGCGTGTTGATTTTCTGGTTCACGTGTTTCAGAATTTGGATTTTCAGATTGAGGTGTGAGAGGGTTTTCATTTTCTGGTTGGGGTGAGTTGAGGTTTTGATGTTCTGGTTGAGGAGAGTGTGGGTGAGGATTTACTGGTCGTTGAAACTGGATATTTGGATTTTCTGGGATTGGTGAGTGAAAGTCTTGATCAAACAGTTCAATATCAGAGAGAACTCTTGCAAGTTCTGGTTGATTTTGTTCTGGATTTGGATTGGGGGAGTGAGATTCATTTAAGAAACCGCCAAGAGTTACAGATGGATCAAACTCTATGTCAAAATCCTCAAATTTTTGTGGTTAGGGATTTTCTGTTGGTTGAGGGGGAATGGTTTTAGATGTTGGAACAACTATAGATTCTACAACAGAAACAAAAGATGAGTTACCTTTCTTTTTCACAGCTTTGGGTGTCCTCTGAGAGGATCCTTCTCCTGCTGCCTTCCTCTTTCTTGATTTCTTCGGTGCAACCTCTAGAGCTTCCTTGTGCAGGTGTTCACAGTGATTTCTGGTAAACAACCGCTAGTCTTCCAAACTATCGAATAAACTTAATTACTGTTATTCAATTTCTCTGGTAACTTGCAGGATCGACTAGATTGATCCTATGGGACATAGTTGTTTGGCTAAATCTAATTGTAAAACTGGTATTCATATTTAGGACTTTTAATTAAAGTGTTTCAAAGACATCCAATCCACTTCGATTACTACACTAAATGATTCGAAGGATAATTTCTATATGATATAAGGAATGTTCATTAGAAAAGTAAAAAGACTTAAGATTGGGTAAATGGAAGGATTAAGTGAGTGAATGTAAAAGTTGCTGAATCATTAAAGGATTCGAACATAAGAAAAGCGTTTAAATGCAGAAAGAAATAAATGACTCTGAATGTAAAAGCTTTAATGTAAAGGCATGAACGCAAAAATGTTTGAAGCACAAATGAAATGGAAATGAAAGACAAAACTGGAAAATATAAAGAGTTTTCATTGAATTGTAAATGTTGGTGTTATCATACGTACATCTTTCGAGCATTCGTTTCCCTATCCATGCGGTATTTTGAATGTTTACTGAATTTGTACAACAGATATGACACACCGAAATCCTAACACTAAGACCTCTATTTATACTATTTCGACCATAACAGTCTTGGTATCAGAATCTGCCACGTTCGAAGCATGCAAAGCATTACTTCCCTCTAGCCTCCACGCGTCCTCGAACGCTCCAACGCTTATGTATTTGAATTTCTAATATCCCGCTCATGTTTGAATTTCAAACGCCTTGGAACCTTCGTTTCGAATTCGTTTCAAAGGTTATTTTCTAAAACAACCTTCACAAATATAATCTCATCATTATTTCGAAAATTCTTTAGACTTACACTCCACAACTATCATTCGAAACCTTAAACTTTAATATTTCCATTCGAAAAAACAGTCTCTTCCATTCCAAACCATAAAACTTGCTTTATTCAAAGCACAATCATTTCATTTCGAATCACAATATCAAAATCTTCAGCCAACAAAATGCCCCTGTAAAATATGTATTTCGAACCCTTTGAGAAATACTTATTTTAAATAGATTCACAAGATTTTGATAGGTCTTTTGAAGAATCATGACATTTACTGTGCATGACTTTACCCACGTCAATCAAGACGCCTCTTTGAGTACCTAACCGTCTTGGACCAGTTACCACAGCATGGTGCGGTTTTAAAAATAATGATTACTATTAATTACACTCATTACTAACACTAGATCTTACGCCACCTCTCTCTGAATCCAACCAACGACTTCCACGTACCCCTAGTCTTATTTAGTGGGTGTTTACACTCACTCTTCCACACTCTCTATAAAACTCATAAGTTTAGTCTTTTCTTCTTTTTCTCCAAAATTCTGAAACCCCCCTCTTTTTTTCACTAAACCCTAAAACTTCCAGCAATCTTAACAATGTCTTCATCAACATCATCACAATTGAAGAAATCATCAAAGAGGAAGAACAAGAACAACAACACGGAAATTGTCATGGAGAGCAAGGTGGGTACTTATCAGAATCAATATGTGCTCAATCCTCAAGCGATCTCCAAAGAGAAAGAAATGTTGTATGCGTCTCAGGTATTAATCCTACCATTGTTGCTGGAAAAAGGTTTGCCCTAATGGGTCCTTTAACCGTTTTTGAAATTATGAAAGATACTAGGAAAGTTTTTCCCGTTTGCTATAAATTCAAACCCCTATTCAACAAGATGGATGCCCCTAAGGCAGGAACTGAATACATAAGCGAATCATCTGATTCAAAAACAACTAAAACTCCAGTCTCACCTCCAAAAGATCCTTTTATTTTAGATTATATCAAAAGCAATTTCAAACCATTTCTATCCTGCCCCACTTTAGATGTAGCATATCAAAACTGGCTCACTAAAGTAGAATCCAAAAAATCCCAGCAATGGGAAGAATTAGGAATTTATAATTTAATCAAACTGTCGAAACCAGGCTTTACTTACAGTCACCCATTGCTATTTGCTTCATTGTACTTCTGGGACAGCACTTATAACACTTTCCACCTTCCGTGCGGAATGATAACACCCACCTTCTTTGATATAGCTGCCATCACTGGTCTTTCACCAGTGGGGGAAACTTATATTCCTGATAACGAAGAACATTCTAGCATCATTGACTTTGATGTCAAACTAGCTAGCTTTTTAAAATTCATCAGCCATTATCATACTGAAGGGGATGATGTCTCAGACGTAGAACATATCGCTTTCCTTACCTTGTGGCTATCACGATATGTGTTCTGCAGCAGATCCTTGCAAGTGGCGAGTAGGTTAATTCCCCTAGCCAGGGATTTCCATGAAAATAGGAAAGTCTTCCTGAGTGAACTGCTACTTGTCGATCTTTATGAGAGCTTAAGGTCAGCAGTTTCTGGTTTAAAATCCCATGCTCCAAAGAACATTCTTCTGGCTGGACCCTTTTGGTTGCTTCAACTATGGCTTAATGCCATGTTCGAATCTTCTTTATCAACTGCTGATACTATCATCGAACAAGATCCAGAAATAGCTGACAGGATCATCGAAGGCACAAGGCTTCGAAAGCTTACTCCAAATGATGACAAGGATGATTTCAAAGTCCATTTTTCTAAATACATCATGATCTTCTCAAAAAGACACAAGTTCGAAGAGTCCATGTCACCTTTTGCTCAAAGGACTTGTGGACCATAATGGTTCACAACGTCTCTCTCAGAAGCTGTCAAGAGCAGAGAGATGCAGGACATTTGGAAAGCGTTTCTTCTTCGTAGGCTAATTTCCTCAAGAATTACTCCAACAAAGAATCAGATTTTCCTCCTGGCTTATCAACCCAATTTCGTTTCTCGACAATTTGGCCTGTGCCAATTGATTCCTGAACCTTTGTTCCAAACACAAAGGGCCATAACCTCAGGCAAAACGTTCAAAGTAAGAGAGGCCAAATTACATCAGGAGCAATATCAAGATTTTGCTCAGTTCGAGATTTTACCTTTTGAGCCAACATACTTCACAACAAAAGGATTTCTTGAATGGTGGACTAAGTTCTACCAGACATATATGTTTGACACACTCACCATTCAACAAAATCTAACTGGCGCGTTCAATGTGCAGGTACACTCCAAGAAAGGTATGTTCACTCATGTCAAAGAAATTAGGGCTTTTCAAAATTATTTTGAAACCACTTATGATCCCACACACTTGGGAACCACTATACATCGAGCGGCCGAGACCTTGAAGGAAAAATTTAAAGAAAAAATTTGAGTTCAAACTTCCTTCAGGGTTGTCACCTGAGGATAGGTATAGGTTGGCACTCGAAATGCAGCCACCTAAATTTCCTAGGTTTCCTACCTCAGAATTGGCTCTGGCTTGGTTTCCTCCATACCCTTGGTGGTTTACTTGCAAAGAAATGTTCAAATACCAATCTCGAAAGAAACTAAAGCCATCTGAGACTGTGACATGGGCTCGTTACTGGCTTCATAATTTCCCAGGACATCTTCGCTATGACCTTCCTGCCATTTCGATTACATCTAATCAAGGAACAGGTGCGAATGCTTGGGAAAATTCCAATTGTATCCTAATTCCCTTATCCTTAACATTTTACCTTAATTGTTTCACTTTTCAGCCATTAGGATAAAAAACGTTACTTCGAAGCCCAAGGAAGGGAACACTTCTCAACAAGCTATTGAAGTTAGCGATGATGTAACTCCAACAATACCAACAACAACAACAACTACTACAACAATAACACCGGTAGCAGCAGACATTTCAATTCCAAAGGTAATTAACTAACCCTGTTGTTTCGAATAAACTGAAGTTTATGATTTAGATCTAACTTATGTTTAAACCTTTTCAGACTAGCAAACTTCCACCAACTACTCCTAAGAAAAGGAAACAAGGCCCCACTGAAAAGAACCTCAAGACTGGTGAAAATTCTCCAACAGCTTCTAAGAAGAAGCAAAAGAAAGAAAGCTCCAAAGGCCCTGAGCCTACTAACGTTCCTGGACTTGATTCCAAAGACGTTGCTCCCTCAACAACATCCAAAATTTCACCTTCGACCTCCAATGTAATATTGGAACATATTGACAGTAACATTTCTTCTGATAATCCACAGGTAATTCAAATTCGAATTCCTAACAAAAATAGTTATTCATACCTTGGTACATATTCTTAACTTTTCTTTGTTCATGCAGGATACTTCGAACACGAATCCTACTGCTTCAACTCCTCTAACCGGGACCATTGCTCCAATCACTTCCTCTCTCCATGGGGACTCCAGGAACTTCGTGCAAAACAAAGGGTCTTCCAACATGGTGGCCCTGACTGGGACTTCGGAGGCACACGATGATTAAGGCACCTCACCTCCTTTGAAGGAAGCAAACGAAGAATCACCCAACAAGTCTAAAGAAAATCCACCAGAAACTTCCCTTTTGAAATATCCTCTTGGAACTCTTCAAGAGAGTCCACAAATCACTCATGCTGAAAAGGACAAGACTGATTCTCCTCAAGAGAGTGAAGAAACTGCAGAAGAAAGATCTGGTGAAGACGAAACCCAAAGTGGTTCGGCTGATGAAACGAAGTCTGATGCTAATAGCAGCGAGACCAATACTGTCAATGTGGTGGATCTGTGCGACGAAGGAGAAATTAATGAGCATGGCAAGGTTGAAGATAATGGTGGTAAGACTAAAGAACCTATGGAGGTCGAAATGTACGTGACTCCTTTGAACATGGAACTTCCCCCAACTTCCCAGCCTCGACTGACTGAAGAGGAACTAGCTCTCCTAAAACACAATGACCCAATTGGGTACATCAAAACTAAATTGGCCCAAAAGGACATCCCTTTCACTAGGGTTGGCACTGGTTCAACTAACAACACATTGTCCCCAGATGCTAGAGTTATACTTCTTTAAAAAGTCAGGAAAACAATCCTTGATGTAGACCTATTTGAAGTTCTTAAAAAGGATAGCACTGCTTGCTATACCATGAAGGAACTTCTCACTCAAGTTAACTTCGCAGCTTGCTCCTTGCCAGTCAGCACTATATTGTTCGACCTCCAAGTATTATTGGATGATGTGACTGGATGTCTCCTACAAGATGAATTAGCTGCTGCTAAAGTTCAGGAGAAATGAAACGCCATGGATGTTGCTTATGAACGCGCTTCGAAACTTTCTAAAGAGGCTGAAGACCAAGCAACGTGTTTTAAACAGGAGAAGGATGACTATGAAGTTCGAGCGCGGTCTATTCTCTTTTGGGAAGGACAAATTCAAGATCTCCAGTAAAAGGTCAAAGAAGCTCAACAACAACAACTGGCTTACGAAACTGACACCGCTAGTAACCAATTCGAAGAACTTCTTAGCAGGGGCCTTTCTGAAACAGAAGCAGCAGAGCGTATCAAAGGAGAAGTAACTACTCTGGAAGGAGCGAGACGTTATACCCAGCAAAGACTTGAGTCCTTTAGAAGCACCTTCGCATGATTGAGAAACGACGTTTATTTTTAAATCTTTGCTTATTTGAATTAATTTGAGTCTCGGTTTTGTAATATTTGAACAACGCCATTTTGGCAATGTATGGCACCATTTTGGCATCTCCTTATAATATTTCGACTACGTTGCTATTATTCGAATCTCCTGCAGGCGAGGTCTATATTTTTTCAAATATTTTCCGTTAACTTTTAAGATTCATTTGTCATCAGTTAACTCTTCGATTTCATACGCATTGTTTGAGAATCTCTTTAGTATTCGAAAGGGTCCTTCCTAATGAGGTGACCATTTACCTAATGTTTTATTCTTCTTGTCCATGGGCAATATGACTTTCCAGACTAAGTCATTAACAGTGAATGTTTTACCTTTCACCCTTTTGTTGTATGCACTGGCTACCCTTTCCTTTTGCCTCATTAGGATTTCTAATGCATGCAATCTAACTTCGTCTAACTCAACTAACTCATTCATCATCATCTCCCAATATAATGCAGATGGGATCTCATTTTGCCTTTGAATTCGAACTGATTGCAGATGAATTTCCACTGGTAAAACTGCATCATGGCCAAATGTTAGTTGGAAAGGCATGGTGTTAGTAGCTTCTTTAGGAGATGTTCTACAAGCCCAAAGTATTTGGTCCAAAGTCTTATGCCAATTCTTTGGCTTCTTACCAACATGTTTTTTAATTAACCCTATTATCACTTTGTTTGCTGCTTCGACCTGACCATTTGCTTGAGCATAATATGGCGTTGATGTTAATAATTTAAAACCCATCTCCTGAGCAAATTCCTGCATCTTTCTACCAGTAAACACAGAACCTTGGTCTGTGGTTATACTCTCTGGTAATCCGAACCTATAAATTATCTGTTTCTGTATGAACCCAATAATAGCCTCTTGATCAGCAACTATTAATGGTATTGCTTCGATCCACTTGGTAAAATAATCAATTCCTACTAAGATATATTTCTGTCCTTTAGACGAAGCAGGATTGATATCTCCTATTAAATCTAATGCCCATCCTCTAAAGGGCCATGGTTTAATGATCGAATGTAACTCACTTGCAGGAGCATGTTGAATTCCTGCATGTTTCTGGCATTCTTCACACCCTTTAGCAAAATCTATACAATCTTTGAGCATGTTGGGCCAATACATGCCATATCGGAATAACAACCATTTCATTTTATGGCCTGCTTGATGTGCCCCACATACCCCATTGTGGACCTCTGATAATGCTAAGTATGCCTCACCTTCTCCTAGGCACTTCAGTAATAAGCCTTCCTGGGTCTTCTTGAACAATTCATTTCCCATGAGGACGTATGATAACGCTCTATATTTTATCTTCCTATCATTATTCAATGTTGGGTTTTTTAAATAATTCACAATTGGACTTCTCCAATCTGCATCTGACAAGGTGTCTATGGCTAATACTTCGAATTCCTGCTTGTCAGCACAACCTAACTTTATATTTTCTAAGTCTGATGGTATGAGTGTAGTAGCCATAACCCTTCCTCTTAATTCAACCAAATCTTCAAATTCTTTTGTGGAAACTTTATACTCTGAAGCCAACTGTGCTAGGTCATTTGCCTCTTGATTTTCTATTCTTGGTATTTGTTTAATATCCATGTATTCGAATTTTTTGAGTAGCCTATTAACTATGACGAAATACGTAATCAAATTGTCCTTTATGCATTTGTATTACTTTGTTATTTGCTTGACCACTAGCTCCGAATCTCCTCTAATTTCAACTCTAGTTACCCCCAATTCCAACAAAGCTTCAAGTCCAACGATAAGCGCTTCGTACTCAGCTTCTTTGTTCGAGCAACGAGGACCATCTAACTTATACTTGAATTTTGTTGGAATTCCTTCGGGAGAAATTATAAGAACTCCAACACCACTACCATTTTTATGGGTCAAACCATCAAAGTATAATTTCCAAGGTTGCATTTCAACGTAACCCATGACAGTCTCTTCGATCAGTGAATGATCAACAATGAAATAAGAAATTACTTGACCTTTCACAGCTCTTAAAGGCATGAAAGTCAAAGAATACTCTGTCAAGGCCAAAGCCCATTTACCAATTCTGCTATGCATTATTGGTTTCGAAAGCATGTGTTTGATAACATCGAAATGAGATGAAACATGATCATCAACAGGCTTTATATAATATTTAAGTTTCATACAAGAGAAATACAAACAGAGACATAACTTTTCTATGTTGCTATATCTGGTTTCCGCATCATTCAACATCCTACTTAAATAGTATACGGCTCTTTCGATGCCATTGCTATCTTCTTGTGCTAACATACTACCTATGGTAACTTCATAGGCGAATATGTACAATCTCATGGGTTTTCCCCATGAAGGTCGAGACAAGATAGGAGGCTGAGTGAGATATCTTTTTATATTGTCAAACGCCTCCTGATGTGCTTCGTTCCATTTGAAAGCTTGTCCTTGCTTCAAACGAAGTAACGGAGAGAAAGCCTGGGTTCTTCCACTTAAATTCGAAATGAACCTTCTTAAAAAGTTAATTTTACCTAGCAAAGATTGCAACTCCTTTTTTGATGTAGGTGCTTTCGTTTCTACAATGGCGTTGGTCTTGTTTTGGTTGATTTTGATGCCTTTCTTATGAACCATAAAACCAAGGAAATCTCCATCCTGCACGAAAAATGCACACTTAAGGGGGTTCATTTTTAAGCCATGTTTTCTCATTCTTTCGAATGATTGGCTCAAATGATGCAAATGAGTTTCTGCAGATACTGATTTGATGACTATATCATCAATGTACACCTGCATAAAAGTCTCAATGAAATCATGAAAAATCGAATTCATTGCCCTTTGATAAGTTGCTCCAGCATTTTTTAAACCAAAAGGCATTACTAGCCATTCGTAGGTGCCTAAGGCTCCTGGACAATGAAATGCTGTCTTAGCAACATCTTCTTCAGCAATAAAGATCTGGTTATACCCAGAGTATCCATCTAACATACTTAAATATTCAAATCCTGCAGCCGAATCTATTAACATTTCTGCCACAGGCATGGAATACTCATCTTTAGGGGTAGCAGTATTTAAATCTCTAAAATCTATGCAAATTCTCAGAGAGCCATTCTTCTTAATAACAAGTACTATATTTGCTAACCATTCGACATACCTTGTGGTCCTGATGAATTTGCAACGCAACAACCTTTCAATTTCAGCTTTAATCTTCGTGAGAACTGCTGGTGCGAACCTTCTATGGGTCTGCTTGATGGGCTTCTTGCCATCCTTGATTGGAAGTCTGTGTTCCACTAGCTCCCTCTTTAAACCAGGCATTTCATCATAGTCCCACGCGAAACAATCTTTGTTTTTTCTAAGAACTTCGATCACTTTCTGCTTGAGGCTTGAATTGAGTTTTGTGCTCACGTAAGTTATTCTTTTTGTGTTTTCATCTCCCAAGTTCACCTCTTCGAGTGGATCCTGCGCTAACATTTTAGCACCTGAGTCTGCGGGGTCCTTCTCGAAGCCTAAATGTTCTTTATCATAAATGGCATCTAGCCTTTGATCTATTTCAACTATTTCTTGTTCTTCAAAGGGTGAGCCTTTTGAGCCATCCCCACCTGTTTTGTTTACTTCTGCAGCCATACTATCTACTTCAGCTTCTAAGGCCGCCTTCCATTTGTTCTCAGCCATGTAGGCCGAAATCTTTTCGAAGAAGGAGGACTCAATCATGAGCAGGACTATCGAATTCCCAGCCTGCTGGCCGTCTTTGTGCATCGCCTTCGACTTCTCCATCTCCCTTGATTATCCTTCGATCATAATACATTCCATCATGGCGAAGGGTCATGTAATAATGCGCGTTCCTGGTCTCATTGATCTCGTCGTTAGGGGTACAAGGAGCAATTTTGGCTAAGTGTTTGTCATAGTTTCTCTTATCAACTAGGTTGATTGCTGTCATGAAATAGCTTTGGTCAGCTTCGATGTTTTCAACAATGCCATCCTCTCTCCATAATACTAACCTCTGATGCATCGACGGGGGGACTGCTCCAACGCCATGGATCCATTCTCTGCCCAACAGTAAATTGTAGTTGTCTTTAGCTTCGATTACCATGAACATAGTGGGTCTACAGCTTGATCCCACTGTCAAATCCACTTGGATCATCCACAATGTCTGACCTACTTTACCTTCATAGTTCGATAGTACCATATTGTGTGGTTTTATGTCAACATCCTGTATCCCTAACTTCTTCAACATGAAATGAGGCATCAAGTTCACTGCAGCGCCTCCATCCACCAGGACTTTGTTTACGCCATGTGTACCAACTTTTTCTCGAATGAACAATGGCTTTTGGTGATTTTGCATGGCTGGTTCTGGGTACTCGAAGAAGGCATTCTGCTCTTTGACAACCCCATTATCCATCACATAATAGCATACTGGCCTATGTTTCGTCAGGTCTATTGCATCATCCTCCTCGTGCTCTCCGACTTCAGTCTCTTGCCCAAATTTGCCAGGAAACACAGATACTACATTGCAGTTGATGTTGAGTGAAGATTCCCCTTCTGATTCGAAATTGTCAGTCAGCATATCCTCATCCTCCTCTGGACCTGGCGTATATTCCTTCGATTCGTTTTGCTTTGTTTCAGAGAAAAGTTTCCTGCTAACTGGAGGTTTGCCCCCAGGTTGATTGTTTGGTGCAAGTTTGTTGGTACTCGATTCCTCTTTGTCCTTGCTCGAAGCCACTCCTTTGTCTAACATAGCTTCTCTTTCAGCTTTTCGAACTCTTTGTTGCCTGCGCCATTGTGACCTTGACATAGGGTTCTTTCCCTTGTAGTTTTCCAACCTTACTTCTTCCCTTTTTGCCATATTGAACTGCCTTCTGTACGCCATGGCATGGCGTGCATTTCGTTCATTATTCCTCCACTTGTCTTTCCCCTTGCCAGCCCTAACTTGTAGCCACTTGTCCGTTGGTACCTCAGCAGGAACTTTGAATGTTACCCTTCGAGCGCCTCTAGGATAAGGGCTGTCAGGCCTCCGTTGGGTGTAGTTGTTCTCGAAACATTGGCCCATCTGACCAGTTTCTCTGTGGTTCCAACATGGGGCGAAAGGGACTGTTTCGAAGGTTTCGGCCACTTTCTGATCATATACTGCAGAACATCTTGGACACACTAGGCATTTGGTTTCCCCCTTGTGACAACGAAGTAAGAACCCCAAAATACTTTCTCCAGCCTTAGGGTAGCATCTGAACAACTGGTTATCCTGGCGCCAGTTGACGCCTGTTCGTGCCCTTTATCTTTTTTCAAAGTCTGCAGCAATTCTCTGATTACAAATGATGTTGCATCTGGGACATAACATGATTACAACATTCTCTTTGTGGCATAGCATAAGGTAGTCTTTGATACTGGCATCCCTAGCATAATTGTCTTCCATCTTGTATTTTTCTTTCTCTAAGTACCTTTCCATTTCCTTCATTTCGGAACAAGGTTGCTCCATATTTACCATGTTAACATCCACATCTTCTCCTTTGATATCAGTATCTCCCTATCTTGTAGGTTTGATGTCTTCAATTGGGGTCTTTGAGCTTTCTAGGGCGGAATACTTCACCATGTAATCGAACTTTCCGCTGGGCTCCCCCAAGGTATCCCATATTCCTTTCTGAGGAAGAACTGGCAGTGTGATCTGTACTTTCTCCAACTTTCGCCTCAGGCTTTCAGTAGCCTGTGTCAAATTTTGTTTTTGGTTCTCCTAGCCTTCAGTATCCTGGATCTCTTTCGAAGCAACCAAAGGAACTGCTTTGATCAAAGCTTCTTGTTCCTTATGGAAGTCCTCAGTAACTTCCTTTTCGACTTCAACTAACACGTAGTTTTCATCTTCAGTGTTTTCCTCTTCTGATGGAGTGTCACCTTCATTTGCTCCAACCATATTTATCTCTCCAATGTATGCAGGTTCAGAGTAATTGGTGTCAGCAACATCTAAAGGGTCATTATCCACTTTCATCTTTGGCTTGTCAGCGAACCTTAATCTACCATCCTTGATTGCATTTTGAATCAGATCCCTGAAAAGAAAACATTGTGAGGTTTTGTGGCCTAAGAAACTGTGATACTTACAAAACCCTCTTTTATTTCTTTGATATAAAGGTGGTAATTTGACATTCGATGGCACTATTAGTTGGCCATCTTTGACAAGCAAATCAAAAATTTCATCACATTTCGTTACGTCGAAGGTATACACCTTCTTTGGGAACTTGTCACTTTTCTCATTTTCAATAATTTCTTTCCCTTTTGTGGGAACTAGTAATTTACAAGAGTAAGGTGGAGCCTGTTTCAATTCAGCGAGATCAATTTCGACCTCTTCGAATTCAGGGTAATCTTCTGCTTCCTCAGTTTCGACATATGAAACCCTCTCTTTCTTGTTATTTTTAAAAACCCTGGCTTTCTCGGCCTTTAGTCTTTCGACTTGTCGAACCCTGTCCGCTAATTGGGCCATATCCCTCAAGTATTGTGTATCTAATTTCTTTCGAATGGAGTAGTCTAGGCCACCAGCAGCCATTTCGACTAACTCATGTTCAGGAACTACTGTGAAACATCTAGACTTCAAGAGTCTAAACCTATTCAGATAATCATCTATGGGTTCAGTAAACTTCCTCTTGACACTGGCTAGCTCTTTCAGACTTATTTTAGATTGTCCCATGTAGAATTGTTCATGAAATAATCTCTCCAAAAGAGTCCAAGTATCTATGGATCCAGGAGGTAATATGGTGAACCATGTGAAAGCGTTCTTAGTTAGGGAACTTGGGAAATATTTAATCCTAAGGTTCTCATTATTTGCTATGTCTCCTGCTTCGGTCAGATACCTGGCTATGTGTTTGACTGTTGACTCATTGGTGTCTCCAGCGAACTTTGTAAATTTAGGGACCTTATATCCCCTTGGTAAATCAGTGTGCATCACATAATCTACTATGGGAGAGGAATAGTTTGGCCTTCTAATTCCTGTATTGAGACCGTTTTGAGCCATAATCCTTTCTATCATGGTGGTTAAATTATTTTCTGCCAAGATGTTGTCATTTCGAATTCTATGAACGACTTCATCAGCATCTTGGTGTCGACCCACCATGACAACTCCTCTAGGTTGTTCTTATCGAAACTCTGGGACTTCTAACCTTTCGACCCTTTCCCCTGGTTCTATAACTCCCCTTTTTGGTTCCTCTCGAATCACTGGGGCATCTTGTCTTTGTGCCCTTGCTCCCAAGTTAACCCTCTCTCTGGCTGGTCTATAGGGTGGGTCATCAGCAATTTGTTCTATGATGGGTATGTTCGCTCGAACCAACGCCTGATTCTGCCTACGCCTTTCTGGCGGAGCGAAAAAATCTGCTATTTGACTCATGTTGTCCGCGTTTTCTCTGTTGGCTACAGTTACATTTTGTACTATTGGGGCAAAGATTTCTTGCATAGTCTGCGCTAACACTCCTATCATAATATGGTTACTATCATCCATTAATTGTCTAAAGGCCATCTGATTTTCTGTGGTTAAGATAGGCAGTGTATTATGACCTACTGAACCTTGGGTATTTTTCATAAATTGGTTGGCCCCAGATCCGGACCCAAATTGTGGTGACGAATTTGATGTGGAATTGTGCAAACCCGCCATAAAAGATGTTGGCATCCCATAAGAGGGATTTCTGGGTCTATTGCCATCGAAACCGTGTGGTCTAGTTGGTGGTGGGGTGGCGAAATGGGTTTGTGTCCCTGATGGTGGGACAAATCCCGCAGGATAACCAGTGGTCCCTGTATTTCCTAGGGTCGAACTGTTGGTTGTCGTGCCACTTGCTCCATTTGTGGCCACACTACTGGTAGAAGATGCAACAGACTGTGTGTTCGTAGGGATCGCGTTAGACGTCCCCGTCGAAACAAACGTATTGGTGCCTGTTCCATGTGGGGCATTTTGTTCCCCTTGTTGATTGCTTTGATTAGACATCCTACTACTACGTATTCTTCTGGGTAAGGGTTGGTTACTATTAGTTGTTTTACCACTTCTAAGGTTCATATAACAGCGAAATTGATACTCAGAAAAGAACTTACACAGCGAGATTATATCCTAAAAATCTTTACTTTCGACTTTCTTAATAACGGGTCCCATTGGGCATGCCAATTTGTTCACAGTGATTTCTGGTAAACAACCGCTAGTCTTCCAAACTATCGAATAAACTTAATTACTATTATTCAATTTCTCTGGTAACTTGCAGGATCGACTAGATTGATCCTATGGGACATAGTTGTTTGGCTAAATCTAATTGTAAAACTGGTATTCATATTTAGGACTTCTAATTAAAGTGTTTCAAAGACATCCAATCCACTTCGATTACTACACTAAATGATTCGAAGGATAATTTCTATATGATATAAGGAATGTTCATTAGAAAAGTAAAAAGACTTAAGATTGGGTAAATGGCAGGATTAAGTGAGTGAATGTAAAAGTTGCTGAATGTTTAAAGGATTCGAACATAAGAAAAGCGTTTAAATGCAGAAAGAAATAAATGAATCTGAATGTAAAATCTTTAATGTAAAGGCATGAACGTAAAAATGTTTGAAGCACAAATGAAATGGAAATGAAAGACAAAAATGGAAAATATAAAGAGTTTTCATTGAATTGTAAATGTTGGTGTTATCATACGTACATCTTTTGAGCATTCGTTTCCCTATCCATGCGGTATTTTGAATGTTTACTGAATTTGTACAACAGATATGACACACCGAAATCCTAACACTAAGACCTCTATTTATACTATTTCGACCATAACGGTCTTGCTATCAGAATCTTCCACGTTCGAAGCATGCAGAGCATTACTTCCCTCTAGCCTCCACGCGTCCTCGAACGCTCCAACGCTTATGTATTTGAATTTCCAATATCCCGCTGACGTTTGAATTTCAAACACCTTGGAACCTTCGTTTCGAATTTGTTTCAAAGGTTATTTTCGAAAACAACCTTCACAAATATAATCTCATCATTATTTCGAAAATTCTTTAGACTTACACTCCACAACTATCATTCGAAACCTTGAACTTTAATATTTCCATTCGAAAAAACAGTCTCTTCCATTCCAAACCATAAAACTTGCTTTATTCAAACAAAGCCCAATCATTTCATTTCGAATCATAATATCAAAATCTTCAGCCAACAGCAGGTCACGGATGTTGATTTCTGGAATGGTCCCATCTTCCTTGAAAGCTTCAAGGTATCTGACCACCATCTCTGGAGAAGCATCTATCTAAGAAAATAGTGGAAAATCCTTTAGAGGGATTCTCCTAGAAGTGATGAACTCACGAGAAGCAATTGTTGGTTCCTTCTTAATGCTTTCAATAATCTTCATTTTCTTCAGATTCTTGGCATTCAGTGGTTTCCCAGCAGTTGCTTCCAGAGTGTTGATCTTTTAAGCCTCTGTTAGATGTTCTATCAGCCTGTTTTCCATCAGAATATCTGAAATAAATCTTCCTAGAGGAATCCAATCCCTCTTAGTTCTTTCTTCTTCTCTTGTCTCTTTTACACTTATTCTCAGATGGTTGAAGAGCAAATGTGGAAGATTTATTTTGGTCTTCTTTGCAATGAAGTATAACAAAAATTGTTGATCAATGTTGATGTAATCAGGAGAGCTTGTAGGCTTCCTGTGATTGATACATCCCAGAATGATCCTAGCCCAGATTCTGTAATAGTCTTTCAAGTCTCTGATCTTGCTGGATGGCAGTCCAGGATTGAAAATTACCCTAGCAATAGATTTTAGGTCAGAACTCTTGTTAGCCATATCAATACATCTGACTTCGCCGCCATTGTACCCAATAAGTTTCCCAATCAAGTCTTTTGTAATCACTATCTTCTTCCACATAACATATGATGTAACCTGATGGTTGGATGAGGTAGCATGAATATAGAATTTACTAACAAGAATAGGAAATGTTGGACCCAACAGACGATCAAAGTATTTGTTCCATCCCTGTGCCGTTACATCTTTATACAGATCAAACTCGTTTTCCTGTAAACTCTCAAAATAGATGATCAATTCACATAGAACTTCAAGGTTGTCGACCAGAGTAAGTAGTGTTCTAATGGGATCCTCATATTGTTCTGTTGAAGAAGAACTAGGAGCACTGTTGAGATTCTTGAGGCTTGATGAGGATGCCATTTTTCACACGGATTCGTTGAAGAAGACTGAGAAAAAAGTTTTTGGAAAACTAGAGTGAGAGAGAATAATGAAAGCAGTAAGAGGTGAATGAAATAGTAAATTGAGTTTTATAAACACTTTTGAAAATGTAATCAGTAAGAAATAGAAAATGAGTAATGATTATACCGAATTAATGAAACCTGAAATTAGGGGATTTCGTGTAGATACTGAACAGTTACCATTGACAAGTGTCTCAATGCATCCAATCAGAGCCTTGAACCCTTCAGAATTTGAATGCATGTTAAGCCTCAGAAGGTAGCTTGTGAGAGGATGACATATGTTTGATGGTGTGAACTGCACACCTCTATCTTTGAAATGAAAAGTTGAGATCTTCATATATAGATTCTGAGGCAACTGTATTTCTAACTTCTGAAGACAAGTTGATCAGATGTTCACAGAAAACAATAAAACTCTGAGGGTTAGAATATGCAAATAAAACATTTTATTCTGGATACAATTTCATGCTGAGATGTTTCAGAATGAAATTGAATCTATCTTCAGAGAGGGGTTTTGTAAACACATCAGCCCATCGATGGTCTGTGTCAAGAAATTTTAATGTGAGAATTCCTTTCTAAATATAATCCCTAATAAAATGATGTTTTATTTCTATATGCTTAGCCCTAGAATGCATAATGGGATTTCTGGATAAACAGGTAGCAGAAGTATTACCATAGAAGATAGGGATGTTACTCTCAAATATGTTGAAGTCTTCAAGCTGACTTTTCATCCAGAGCATTTGTGTGCTACATCCAGCAGCTGCTATGTATTCATATTCTGCTGTTGACAATGCAATTTGGACTGTCTCTTGCTGGTCCATGAGATCAGATTGTCTCCCAGAAACTGGCAGCTTCCAGAAGTACTTTTACACTCTACTCTGTCTCTAGCAAAGTCAGCATCACAGTATCCTACTAAGATGTATTCATTGGATTTTCTATAAAACAAACCCAGGTTAGTAACACCATTCAGATACTTGAAAATTCTCTTAACTGTTGTTAAGTGAGGTTCTCTAGGATCTGATTGGAATCTAGCACATAAACAAATGCTGAATAAAATATCAGGCCTTGAAGCCGTCAGATAAAGGAGAAAACCAATCATACCTCTATAGATATTTTGTTCTACCTTTTTACTTACCTCTTCCTTTTCTAGAATGCACGTGGGATGCATGGGTGTCTTTGAGGGTTTACATTCTGAGAGGTCAAATTTCTTCAGAAGTTCTCTGACGTATTTTCTTAGGTGAATGTAAGTTCCTTCTGGAGTCTGGTTGATCTGAATGCCCAGAAAGAATTTAAGTGTTAGAACATAGTTTGATTCTACAACCCTTGGTTAGAGTTTTGATGATAACAAATACAAAGAATAATTAAATACAAAGAATAAATACATAGAACAAATATGCTCCTTAAAAATATGTTTTATGTATGCAGAAGTTCTGATCAGATCAGCATCAGAAGATAAGCCATAAAGTATTACACGCTGAAGCAATCAGATTATACACTGAAGATTGGTGACCAAGAATCTGCGCTCAATTACAATAAACTCTGATTCTGAACAAAGACATATCAACCATGTCATCAAATTCTGAAGTGTCATCAGCAGTAAGGAAAGAAGACTCTGAAGCGTTACTGAACATTCAAGACAAAATTAATTCTAACGGCTTTCTTCAGACAAGATCTTCCCCAAAAGGAAAGTGTGTTATTAACATTAAACTTGCTTTATGGACAACTTCTTTACCTTTCCTATATAAATAAGTCTGCTTGCAAAAAGAAGCACGTACGTACACACAACAATTTGCTAAGAACACCAACCACGCATATTCAAGCTCTAGCAAATTCATTCTTTATTCTAAGCTTAATTTGTGTAATTTATCACAGTAGTGATAAACTGTTTTGTTAGAAAACAACAACACATTTTTGATTAATCATATTGTAAAAGATTTCCTTGAGATTAACTGGATTGTGGTTGTACTCAAGAAGACTTTAATAGCTGTTAAAGTAGCTTTGTAATCTTGTTGAGATTAGTGGATTAAGACCTCGTTGGAGAGAGGCAAAATCACCTTGACGGGTGGACTGGAGTAGTTTGAGATCAAACGAACCAGGATAAAAATATTGTGTCATTAAGCTGTTTTAGATCCAAGTTTTCAATTCAACCCCCCCTTCTTGTGTTTTTCACATCTTCATTAAGTTCCCCCATTAAGCTTATCTCAAACTATGCCTGCATGCACTTAGCAAATTCTCTTCCCAGAGAAGGTTTAGTAGATCCAAAAATAATGTCATTTACGTAAATCTGACAAACTAAAATGTCATTTTTAAATTTCTTACAGAACAGGGTTGTGTCCATTTTCCCTCTGGTGAATTCCTTTTCTAACAGAAAGTTACTTAGCCTTTCATACCAAGCTCTGAGAGCTTGTTTCATACCATATAGTGACTTCTTTAGTTTGAAAACATATTCTGGGTATTTGGAATTTTCAAACCCAGGGGGTTGGTGCATATATACCTCTTCATCAATGTAACCATTTAAGAATGCACTTTTGACATCCATCTGATACAGAGTGATGCCATTATTTACAACAAAAGAGATTAAGACTCTAATAGATTCTAACCTGGAAACTGGAGCAAAGGTTTATGTGTAGTTTATCCCTTCTTGCTGACTATAACCTTGTGCCACCAGTCGTTCCTTGTTTCTGATGACTTCTCCTTGCTCATTCAGCTTGTTTCTGAATATCCACTTTGTTCCAATGATGTTGAATCCTTTTGGTTTGGGAACCAGATCCCATACATCATTTCTGGTGAACTGGTTTAACTCCTCCTACATTTCCAGAATCCAATCATTGTCCAGAAGAGCTTCATCAATTGTTGTTGGTTCAATCAGAGATACCAATCCCATGATAGATTCTTCAGAGTTTATGAATGTTGATCTTGTTCTGATTGGATCATCCTTCTTTCCCAGAATCTTATCTTCTGGGTGAGCTATGCTACCTTGGATAACTTTTTCTAGAGTTGATCAATAGAAGGTACTGGAGTGCTTGTGAAATTTCCTTATGAATTTGTTGGAGCGTCTCTGTTGGGAACTTTTGGTGAGTTATCTTCAGCACCTGTGAATTCAACTTCTATATCTGCAAAAGATCCATTCTACTTTGACTTTCGAGGGTCAAGCTTATCATCAAATCTAACACTGATTAACTCTTCAAAAATCTGTGTTTCTGTATTGTATACTCTGTACCCTCTTGAGCATTCAAAGTATCCTAACATAATACACTTCTGTGCTTTAGAGTCAAACTTGTTCATATGATATTTAGTATTCAAAATAAAACATGTACATCCAAAAGGATGGAAATAAGAAATGTTGGACTTTCTGTTCTTCCACAATTCATATGGAGTCTTTTCCACAATATGTCTTATAGAGATTCTATTCTGAATATAACACATTGTGTTAATTGCTTCTTCCCAGAAGATCTTAGCAATGTTAGTCTCATTGATCATGGTTCTGGCCATTTCTTGCAATGTTCTGTTCTTTTGTTCTACAACTCCATTTTGTTGGGGAGTTCTAGGACAATAGAAATAATGGGAAATGCCTTTTTCATTAAAAAATGTTTCAAATTTTTTGTTTTCAAATTCTCCACCATGATCACTTCTGACTTTGACAATTCTAAGATCCTTTTCATTCTGAACATGGTTACAGAAAGCAACAAACACAGAATGTGACTCGTCCTTGTGTCTTAAGAACTTTACCCATGTCCATCTGCTATAGTCGTCTACACTCACTAACCAATACTTCTTGCCACTAACAGACGCAATTTTCACTGGTCCAAATAAGTCTATGTGCAGAAGTTCTAATGGCCTAGAGGTGGAAACAACACTTTTAGCTTTAAAAGCAGGTTTTTCAAATTTGCCTTTCTGACATGCTTCACACAGAGCATCTGAGCTGAACTTCAGATTAGGAAGTCCTCTGACCAGATTGAGTTTGTTAATATGAGATATTCTTCACATACTAAGATGCCCCAGTCTTCTGGGCCAGACCCATTGCTCGTTGTTAACAGAAATAAGGAATTTTACATTCTGACTTTTTAGTTCAGAAAGTTTTATCTTGTAAATGTTGTTTTTCCTCTTTCCATTAAACAAGATAGTTCCATCTTTCTGACTAACAGCTTTGCATGAATTTTGATCAAAGATTATATCATAACCGTTATCACTTAATTGACTTATGGATAACAGGTTATGCATCAATTTATCAACTAATAACTCATTATCAATAGAAGAAAGATTACCATTACCTACTGTTCCAGAGCCAATGATCTTCCCTCTTTGGTTGCATCCAAAGCCCACTTAGCCTCCCAGTTTAAGTTCCAGGCTTTGGAACATATTCTTTCTTCCCGTCATGTGTCGAGAGTGATGCGGTGTATTCGCAAGTGTACGAATCACGTCAGATTAATATAAAAGATTATTGATCCACAGAGACCAATCGTCAATCTATCGTTTCCTATTGTTACGGTGTTTAGCTAAGTCAATATTAAACAGGGAATTTAGCATGCAAGAAAGTAAAGTGCAGCAAAATAAACTTCAGATATAAAAAGCAGGGTCGAATGTAATTCACGTAGTCAAATGATATTCACAATACTTCGGAATAGAACTACTTATAGGGAAATATTTTCTACTAAAGAAAAGAAATAATTTAACAGGAACTGTCACTTTCGCATAATCAGAACCAAGTTTACTCTCTAATCAGACCTTCTTATTGTCACTTTTAAAAAGGCGTGCATTGCGTTAAAGTGATAAACCTATTTTTAAGAAATAGAGTACTTGACCAAGTTGAAAAGTATTTTGATCTGAAATTTCTAATAAAAAGGGAACCTAAGTTTAACCCGGTGAACGCGTCCGAAAATAGTTTCAAAATTGATTTCTTTGATAATAAAAATCCCTAACTAACCGGACAAAGCGTTTTCGCTTCCTTTGACCAGTTAGAACTAACCGAGTTTAACAAAGGGTTGGACGGCTTTCAATCTTACCCAACAACAATAAAGTACAGAAAACTCGTATTAAAAACCAAAATAGCCCATAAGCATTTCTATTGAAATATTATTTGGAATATCGATCTAACTAGATTCCTTACATTCTAGCCCAGTAAGGTTCAGCCTGACATGGGAATGTAAACAGACATGTTAAAATAAATCATGCGAGAAAGTAAATAATTTAAAGTGCGGTGCGGGAAATAAGCAAAGTAAAAGCAGGTGTGGGAAATAAACAAAGTAAAAGCAGGTGCGGGAAATAAACAAAGTAAAAGCAGTGCGGGAAATAATCAAAGTAAAAGCAGTGTGGGAAATAAACAAAGTAAAAGCAATGCGGGAAATAAACAAAGTAAAAGCAGTGCAGAATATATAAATAGAAACCTGTTCTAAACGGGGAGGTTTTAAATCTAGTACAAACTGGAAGTAAAATGCGACTGGAAATAAAAATCAGTTGAAAATAAATGTGGCAAGATAAACTTCTACTGAAGTGCTCCAAACTTGATTACAGACTCAATCTACGAACTCGATCACAAACTCAATCAACAATGCAATAATTCCCCGATGTGAAGAATTATCGCTTTACAATAGTGAAATTATATGGCTTAAGTTCGCAACTATGGTTAGATCAAGTTTGCAACTAAGCTTGGGTGAATTGAAATGAAATCAGGAACTTCTATTTATAGAGGATGAGGAATGCAGGAAACCACAGGAATGCCCCCAAACTCCTTTTGGGGGGGAAAACATCGTCCAAAGGTGGCGCCCGCCATGGAGCCCATGTCGCCCGCCATGAGTGTAAATGAAAGGAAGTGGGGAACGTGGCAGTTGAGGTCAACAAGAGGTGGTCCACGTCATGGCCTACCATATGCTGGCGCCATGGTGGACGCCATGAGTGAAAATTTGACCTAAACTCCTAATTTTCAGCCTGTTTTCCTTCATTTCTTCAGGGGAGCTCTGGATATTTGAAATACCTGAAAAGGAAACAAAAGATAGGCATAATACGAGAAAAAAATAATAAAAAACCTAAATAACCTGTGAAATCAGAGTCAAAAACAAGTGTAAAGTAAGTGTTATCAAATTCTCCCACACTTAAACCTTTGCTTGTCCTCAAGCAAGAACTCTAAATAGATTTAGAAGAAAAACAATGTTAGTGAAAAAGTTGGGCAGCGAGGGGCCTCTTGAATTAAAACAGGGATGTATTGATAGGTACTGACTGATTCAAACCAAGGATATCGTAGTGACACTCTTCCGTAAAACGGACATAAGCTTAGTTCTTTTACGAACCAATCTATATCATGCCACTATGCTTAGGCCTATATTTTTCAGTTTTTTCAAACCCTTTTTCATTCAGGCGCAATCACATTAAGCCCGTTATTCGTACATGCTCATAGTAAAGTGACTGGGTAGTGATTCTGATCAAAAAACACAGGGATCTGGTACAAAAAGTTGGTGTAACCCCTTTTATTGACCCATTTATAGTTGCGGGGGATCGGATCATAATCCTCCCTACCAAGTTCAGCACCAGATCTCTCTGAACCAACTAAAGATGGGTAAAAAAAATTATTTTTATTTTCTTCTTTTTCTTTTGCTTTTGCTTTTGCTTTATTTTCAACATACAACTTTTGTTGAGTTAAATGACTTTGTGAGGGTCACCTATCTCGGGGTTGTAGTTTATAATAAGAACATAGCATATAGATCATTCACTTCTCTTCGGTCCCCTACGTAGAGCATGCTTAGACCGGAGTTGAGTGCTAGGATAAACTATTCAACGATTTAAGAATGAAAATTTTAAAGCCACAGAATAGGGGGTATCGGGATCGAATTCCTAAATTTACAAAGCTTAAGGTGTAAAAATGATGTCGATGCTTTGAAAGGGATTTCCCAAGTCATACTACATCCTATCTCAATCAGGTCTTATAACCCAACTAAGTTCAAAACACAATGTTTTTCTTAGGAAAAAAAAATTTCGGTTAGGCTCAAGAAATGGGGGAGTGGACATACACTAGACCATACAAATATAGATGACTCGTCAAACACATGTATTATTTTTAAAAGAAAGAAAACAAGCAAACTAAAGCAAATAAATAAATAAAATAACGAGAAGGAAAATGAAAAGGGAAAAATAAAGCGAGAGAAAAAATAAAGCGAGAAAGCGAGTAAATCTCCTCCCACACTTAAATAGAACATTGTCCCCAATGTTACGAAATAAGAATAGGAAAGAGTCACATGGTAAAGTACTAAGGATGGCTAGGTCCCTCGCCATCCTGCAGTGAATGTCTAGGATGACGGGATCGGCTGCGACGACGACTTCGCTGAGAAGCCTCGAACTGGTCGAGTCTGGCGGATAAAGCAATTTGTGAACTCTGAATCTCGCAAAGGTTGCCAAGAAGGGAAACTTGAGTGGCCTCCATAAGGGCGGAGTGCCTCTGAAAATGGGCTTGTTGTCTATGTTTCTCGTGGGATATCTCCAATTGAGATTCCATAAGACTTTGAAAAGAGCGGTCTGTCTGCTATCGTGACGCCTCCATAAAACTCATGTTATCTGCCAGCTGCTGTTATAGGTCACATTTAGGTCATCTGCATACTCGTCCCACTTTAGCTGGTTGCATAGATACTTGATATTAGCTTTAAAGCCAAGAGCCTCCATGCAAATCTGGTCTGGATATCTGGTCGGTGCCATGGGTCGCTGTGAAAGGACCGTATAGCATTGTCTCTGAGTGTCATCTCACAAGGAAACTGCATGTCATCGAAATGCTCCATCCTGAAAAATGTAGTTAGCAAAGACAGCTAGCAGGTGATGCCTGAAATCATAAATTTTGCAAGTATTAGTATAAAGATAAAAATAAAATTTGATAAAGTAAAAAGTAAATAAATGCAAAAAATAAAAATAAACTCATGGGTTGCCTCCCATGCAGCGCTTGTTTAACGTCGTTAGCTAGACGAGTAAGCTTCATATATCGGAAACTGGTACTGGTGGATCAATCAGAGTGTGGCTGGAGTAGTTGGTGGGAATGTCACCTCCTTCGTAGTGCTTCAACCTATGCCCATTGATGATGAATGGGCTACAAGAATTGTTCTTGATCTCGACTGCTCCAGATCTTAGGATTCTAGAGACCTCAAAAGGACCAGTCCATCTTGAACGTAGCTTGCCAGGAAAAAGTCGCAACCTGGAATTGAAAAGGAGAACAAGGTCGCCTGTATTGAAATATTTCTTTGACAATTCTTCTGTCATGCCAAGTTTTGGTTCTTTCGTTATATATTATAGCATTCTCATAGGAAGACTGGTGGAATTCCTTCAATTTATGAATGTCAAGGATGCGCTTTTCACCAGCAGTCAAATATTCCAAATTCAGGGTCTTAATGGCCCAATAGGCTTTATGCTCTAACTCGAAGGGTAAATGACAAGATTTTCCATAGTCTAATTGGTAAGGGGTTGTTCCAATAGGGGTTTTAAAAGCTTTTCTGTAGGCCCATAGTGCTTCATGCAGCTTCTGAGACCAATCTTTTTTGGAAATTGAAACGTTTTTTTCTAAGATTTTTTTAATCTCCCTGTTAGACACTTCTACTTGGCCGTTAGTCTGTGGGTGATAAGGTGTTTCTACACTGTGCTTTACTCCATACTTACTCAAGAGCTTATCAAAGATTCTGGATATGAAATGTGATCCTCCATAACTTATAACAAGACGGGGTGTTCCAAACCTCGGAAAAATGATATTCTTAAATAACTTGACTACCAATCTTGTGTCGTTTGTGGGTGATGCAATAACTTCAATCCATTTAGACACGTAGTCCACAACTACCAAAATGTACCTATTTCCCATTGAAGGTGGAAATGGTCCCATAAAGTCTATACCCCAAACATCAAAGAGTTCAACTTCCTGGATATTCCTCATTGGCATCTCGTCACATCTCGATATGTTCCTGGTGCATTGGCATCAGTCGCACTTGACAATGTAGGCATGAACATCGCGCCATAAATTTGGTCAATAGAGGTCTGCTTGAAGAATCTTGGCGTGCATTTTAGATATACCTGCATGTCCACCATAAGGTGCAGAATGACAGTGTCTGATGATGTCTTATATTTCCTCTTATGGGATGCAACGCCTGAAAATATTATCTATTCCTCTCTTGAATAGGAGCGGTTCATCCCAGTAGAAATGTTTAACATCTTTGAAGAACTTCTATTTCTGTTGGTAATTTAGATAAGGGGGTATGATATCTACAGCTAGGTAGTTTACAAAATCGATGTACCAAGGCACGCTCTTCATTACTGAAATTTTTTCAAAATATTTATCTCTGTAAGGCTCGAAATCATCAGTCTTAGCTATAAGTCTGTCATAGGTGAATTCATCATTTATAGGCAATAAGTCAGGTTTTAAGTGTTCTAATCTAGAGAGGTGGTCAGCGACAACATTCTCTGTGCCTTTCTTATCCTTAATGTCTAGATCAAACTCTTGGAGTAACATGATACATCTAAGTAATCTAGGATTAGCGTCCTTTTTATTTAATAAATAACATATGGCAGCATGATCAATGTAAACAATGATTTTTGCTCCAACTAGGTAGGACCTAAACTTATCTATCGCAAAAATTACTGCCAGTAATTCTTTCTTTGTTGTTGCAGAGTTTAGTTGGCTAGTATCTAGGGTTCTACTAGCATAATATATAACATGTAATTTCTTGTCTTTTCATTGTCCTAGAATAGCACCAACTGCATAATCGATGGCATCGCACATGATTTCAAAAGGCTGTGTCCAATCTGGGGGTTGCATGATCGGAGCTGAAATCAGTGCTTGTTTCAAAAATTTAAAATCTTCGAGAGATTTCTCGTCGAAAACAAATTCAACATCCTTCATTAGAAGATTAGTCAAAGGTTTTGTTATTTTAGAGAAGTCTTTTATAAAACGCTGATAAAAACCAGCATGTCCAAGAAAACTTCTAATCTCCTTAATGGTTTTAGGTGGGATGAGGTTTTTTATAACTTCAATTTTGACTCTATCGACCTCAATGCCTCTTTCGGAGACAATGTGTCCTAATACTAAACCTTCATTAACCATAAAATGGAATTTTTCCCAGTTTAGCACTAGGTTCACCTCTACGCATCTTTCAAGGATTTCTTCGAGGTTGGAGAGACAATCTTTAAAATTGAATCCACACACCGAGAAATCGTCCATGAAAATTTCCATTATTCCATCTAGGTAATCTGCAAATATAGACATCATACAACGTTGAAAAGTTGAAGGGGCATTACAGAGTCCGAAGGGCATTCGTCTATATGCGAACGTTCCATAAGGATATGTAAAGGTTATTTTCTCTTGATCCTCAGGGTGAATAGGTATTTGGAAAAATCCTGAGTATCCACCTAGATAACAAAAGTGCGAGTGTCTAGCTAGACGTTCGAGCATTTGATCTATGAATGGAAGAGGGAAATGATCCTTCCAGGTTTCTTTGTTTAATTTTCTATAATCTATACACATACACCAACCTCCTTCTGTTCGTTTAGCAATATGCTGACCTTTCTCATTTTCTATGACTGCGATGCCTCCTTTCTTTGGCACCACATGCACAGGGCTCACCTAATTACTATCTGATATTTGGTAAATTATACCAGCCTCTAGTAACTTAAGAACTTCTCTTTTAACAACATCGTTCATTATAAGGTTTATTCTTCTTTGATGTTCTCTTGAGGGTTTTGAGTTTTCCTCTAACAAGATCTGGTGCATGCACACCGATGGACTTATTCCTTTTAAATCGGAGATGTTATACCCTAAAGCTGAGGGATATTTTCGTAAGGTCTCTAAGAGTTGAGTTGTCTCGTCTTGACTTAAAATAGCATTAACTATAACATGACGATTCATCTCTTTATCTAAGAATTCGTATATGAGGTTCTTGGGAAGTTCCTTTAGTTCTAAAGATGGTTTCAAAGGGAAAGGCATGGGATCGGGAGTAAGCGATAAACATTCATAGAGGTCATCATCGATGTAAGGTTCTAAACCTTTAAATCCATCATCCTCCATAATGGGGGTCGAAGGTAACTTAATATTTTTGTTAGATTCCTCTCGCTTAAGTTCCAATATACACTCGTTAATGACGTTGATGGCATAACAAGCATCTCCTATGACTGGTGCCATTAATAACTTTGAAAGAATAAATTCTATCTTGTCATCACCCACCTCAAATGTTAATTTTCCTTTCTTAACGTCAATTATGGCTCCGGCTGTTGATAGGAATGGTCTACCTAAGAGGATTGGGATTTCTTCGTCTTCTTTAATATCCATAACCACGAAATCAGTTGGGACATATAGCTGACTGATCTTAACTGGTATGTCTTCAAGTATGCCTATATGATACTTAACTGATCTATCAGACAGCTGGAGAGACATTTTAGTCGACTGCAATTCTCCTAAGTTTAACCTTCTACAAACTGCTAAAGGCATAAGGCTGACTCTAGCTCCTAGATCTAAGAAGGCTTTATCAATAGTATCATTTCCTAAGATGCAAGGAATGGAAAAACTTTTTGGATCCTTTTCTTTCTTGGCAAGTTTATTTTCTGAAATAAAATTGCATTTGATAGGTTTGGGATCATCAAGTCTACGCTTGTTAGTCAGGATGTCTTTTAGGAATTTAGCATAAGATGGTATCTGAGTGATGGCTTTGGTGAAAGGAATATCTACATGGAGTTTTTCTATAACTTTAACGAATCTCTGGTATTGATTGTCAAGTTTGGTTTGTTTAAGTCTTTGCGGAAATGGGACTGGGGGTTTGTACGTGGGTGGTGATTTATTAGTTTTATCTGTTAGAACAAGATTAGTTCTGATTTATCTCAGAGTTTTGATGATAACAATAAATTATATTTTAGATAATTTATACTTGATGAATGTATTTGAATGTTTCAGATAATGTTCTGGCAGAAGCTTTTTGATGTGCAAAGCTACAAATTATATAAAGAAGTTCTTTAATGAAAGAACCTTTTTTTTAAGCGCATCTGCTAACTCTGGTAAGACAATTTATTTAAATGTATCTTCTAACATTTAGCAGGATTCCTTGCTCAGAAGATTACTTGAAAGCAAGTGTTGTTCAGAAGTTATTTGAAAGCAAGCGCTGATCAAGTTCTTAGCAAGCAAAGCACTGCCTAGAAGATGAGTAAAGTATGTTCTAAATACAAGACGTTGTAGCAAGTTCTGAAAGAACGTTAAAGCCAACTTGTCTTGTCAAGATTCAGGAAACATGTTCTTACAAGTTTCCGTTTGCTCCTTAATGCAAAGACGACTGCTAGCACTTAAGTGTCTAAGCTAGTTTCTTGGAAAATGGAATAGTGCAAAGAAACACGCAAGCATTTAATGCTCTCCACTTTTCTGAAGGCAGCAACGGTATTTTTGTTCCTACTATAAATAGAAGGACATTTATTGCAAGCCAACTAACCAATCAATTTCAAAAAGAAGCAAGAAACTACGTGAAATATTATGGGATCACAAACTCTTTATTCATACACTTTGTGCAATTTATTTTAAGTGAAAAATCACAGTTGTGATATAACTTGATTAGAAGCAATTTTTATTTCACTATCTGTAAGATTAAACTCTTGTAAGTGTTCCTTGAGAGACTAAGTTTGGTCAGATTTCTCAAGCAGACTAGGACTAGATTTAAGTCTTAGTGGAGTTAGTCACTTGTAAGATTACTTGCGCATTGTTAGTCACAACAGTTGTTATGTGTTTGTAATCAGTTGATTATAGTGGATTAAGTCCTTGTTGAGAAAGGCGAAATCACCTTGACGGGTGGACTAGAGTAGGTTGAGTTCAAACGAACCAGGATAAAAACAACCTTGTCCTTCCATTATTGTTGAGCTTTGTTTTGAAAAGAAAAAAGAGTCACTTATTCAACCCCTCCTTCTAAGTGTTTTCTTACCCCTTTAATTGGTATCAAAACATTGACTCTGAGCATAACACTTAACCGTGTCAGGAAAAGATCCAGAAGAAAAAACAATGGCCGCTGAACAAAACAACAATAGTTACAACAAACCTCTTGTTTTTGATGGAGAAGATTTTGAGTACTGGAAAGACAGACTAGAAAGTTTCTTTCTAGGTCATGATAGTGATCTATGGGATATAGTCTTGGATGGTTACACACATCCTACTGACTCAGAAGGAAACAAAGTTGATAGAAAAAATATGGATAGACTACAAAAAGCTGATTTTAAAAATCATCATAGAGCTAGAAATATTTTTCTAAATGCTATCTCTAAAGTAGAATATGAAAAAATCACTAATAGAGATACAACGCATGATATGTTTGAGTCTCTTAAAATGACTCATGAAGGAAACGCTCAAGTAAAGGAGTCTAAAGCTCTGGCTTTAATTCAGAAGTATGAAGCCTTCAAAGTTGAAGAAAGTGAGTCTATAGAAGCAATGTTCTCTAGGTTTCAAACTTTGATCGCTAGTCTGGGAGTTTTGAACAAGGGATATAATAAATCATATCATGTTAAAAAGATCATCAGAAGCTTACCCAGAAGATAGGACCCAATGGTCACTGCTTTCAAAGTTTCAAAAGATCTGAACAACGTGTCTCAGGAGGAACTCATCAGCGCTCTCAGAAGTCATGAGATAGAACTTGATGAGCACGAGCCTCTGAAGAAAGGTAAGTCTCTTTACCTTAAATCAATTAAGAAATTTGATACTAACGCATTTCAGGCTGAAGAGGAAAACTTTGAAAATTCAGCGTCAGAAGAAGACGAACTATCCTTGCTCTCCAGAAGGATAAATCATCTGTGGAAGCATAGACAAAAGAAGTTCAAGAACTTTAAGAAGTCAGAAGATAAACCTGAATCTTCTGGACATAAAAAGTAAAACAAAAGAGAGATCATCTGTTATGAATGCAAAGAACCTGGTCACTACAAAAGTGATTGTCCAAAGCTTCAAAAATAAAAACCAAAGAAAAGGTTTGGTAAGAAGAAAGGGATGATGGCAACCTGGGATGACTCAGATTCTTCTGAAGATGAATCTGGTTCTGAAGATGAAAATGCCAACCTAGCTCTGATGGCTACCACAACAGATGACTCAGACTGTGAGTCAGAACCAAGAGATGTATTTTCTGAATTCACTAGAAATGAACTTGCTGATAGTTTATCAGAACTTCTGGAAAACTATAGTAAACTCAAAATCAAATACAAGAAACTCAAGAAGAGTCTTGCATCTAATATTGAGAAACATGAAGCAGAAAAATCTGAACTCTTAGAAAATAATTTTAAACTTAAAGAAGAAATTCAAAATGTTCAAAATTTCTAGTTCAGAATCTGTGTCTAGTTCAAAAGATATTCTGAAAGAATATGACTATAGTTTTCAAACTTTCCTAGCTAAAAGCATAGATAGAAGCAAAATGGCTTCAATGATCTATTGAGTTAGTAGGAAAAACAGAAGAGGAATTGGATAGAAACCTCCCAAATGGAAGGAGACATACATACCAAAACCTGTTGCTAAAATGACTTTCACTTACAAACCTCTGAAAAAACAATTCAAGTTTGGACACTCACATGATATAAAATATACATCACATTCTGGAAAATCTTATCCTAACCCAAAGTTCAAACAGAACTTTAAACACTCTAACCCAAAAGGACCCAAAAAGATATGGGTACCTAAGGATAAAATAATATTTGTTGCAAATGTCCTTAACAACTCAATTGAGACACCTGTCATGGTACCTGGACTCTGGGTGCTCACGACACATGACGGGAAAAAGGTCTATGTTCCAAAGCATGGAATTTAAAGTTGGAGGAGATGTGAAGTTTAGAGGTAATCAGAAAGGGAAGATTATTGGTTCTGGAACCATTGGAAACGGTAACCTTCCTTCTATCTCTAATGTTTTATTAGTAGAAGGAGTAGCTCATAATCTATTGTCCATAAGTCAATTAAGTGATAATGGTTATGACATTATCTTCAATCAAAACTCTTGTAGAGCTGTAAGTCAAAAGGATGGATCAATCCTCTTTTCTGGCAAGAGAAAGAACAACATTTACAAAATTGATTTATCAGATCTTAAATCTCAGAACGTTAAATGCCTTTTGTCTCTTAGAGATGAGCAATGGGTATGGCACAGAAGATTGGGACATGTCAGTCTTACAAAAATCTCTCAACTAAATAAATTAAATTTATTCAGAGGACTTCCCAATCTGAAATACAACTCAGAAGCTCTGTGCGAAGCATGTCAAAAAGGAAAATTTTCAAAACCTTCCTTTAAATCCAAAAATGTTGTCTCTTCCTCTAAGTCATTAGAATTACTTCATATTGATCTGTTTGGGCCAGTTAAAACTGCATCCATCAGAGGCAAGAAGTATGGATTGGTCATTGTTGATGACTTCAGCAGATGGACATGGGTAAAGTTTTTAAAACACAAGGATGAGTCACATTTTGTGTTCATTGACTTCTGTACTCAAGTGCAAAACGAAAAAGATTTTAAAAAATCATAAAAGTCAGAAGTGATCATGGTGGTGAATTTGAAAATCATTATTTTGAATTTTTTTTAAAGAAAATGGTATTGTTCATAATTTTTCTTGTCCTAGAACTCCTCAGCAAAATGGAGTTGTAGAAAGAAAGAATAGAACATTACAAGAAATGGTCAGAACCATGATCAATGAAACTAATATGGAAAAGCACTTTTGGGCAGAAGCTGTGAACACAGCGTGTTACATTCAAAATAGAATCTCTATAAGACCTATTCTTGAAAAGACTCCCTATGAATTGTGGAAAAACAGAAAACTCAACATTTCTTATTTCCATCCTTTTGGATGTACTTGTTTTATTCTGAACACTAAAGAAACTTTGAACAAGTTTGATTCTAAAGCACAAAAGTGTTTTCTGCTTGGATATTCTGAACGCTCAAAAGGCTATATAGTATACAACACAGAAACTCTGATTGTTGAAGAATCAATCAAAGTCAGATTTGATGATAAGCTTGGCCAGCAACAGCCAAAGCAAATTGATTTTTCTATAGGTACAGAAGATGATCCCTCAAACTCTGAAACTTCAGAAGCAAAGGAAAACTCAGAAGCAAAGGAAGACTCAGCAGATCAACCTCTTGACAATGCTCTGGACAACCTCAAAATTTCTGTTCAACACACTCAGAAAAGGTTTCCTAGAATCTCTTCAGCTCACAAAGAAGACATAATCATTGGAAGAAAAGAAGATCCCATCAGAACAAGATCCTCTCTCAGAATCAATGAAGAATCTTTGTTTGGTTTCTCTGATTGAGCCAACTTCCATTGATGAAGCTCTGGAAGATAATGATTGGATCTTATCAATGCAAGAAGAACTCAATCAATTCTCCATAAATGATGTATGGAATCTTGTTCCAAGACCCAAAGGATTCAACATTATAGGAACCAAATGGGTTTTCAGAAACAAACTGAACGAGCAAGGAGAGGTGATCAAAAATAAATCATGACTGGTTGCACATGGTTATAGTCAACAAGAAGGAATTGATTATAATGAAACCTTTTCCCCAGTCGCCAGGTTATAATCTATAAGATTATTAATTTCTTTTGCTGTGCAAAATAACATTTCATTATACCAAATGGATGTTAAAAGTGCATTTTTAAATGGCTATATTGAAGAAGAATTTTATGTCCATCAACCTCCTAGTTTTAATGATTCAAAACATCCAGAACATGTTTTTAAATTAAAAAAGTCTTTGTACGGTTTAAAACAAGCTCCCAGAGCTTGGTATGATCGTCTGAGTAATTTTCTTTTAGAAAAAGATTTTACCAGAGGGAAAGTGGACACAACTCTTTTCAGAAAGACATTTAAAAATGATATTTTAATTTGTCAAATTTATGTTGATGATATAATTTTTGGAACCTCTAATATCTCCCTTGGAAAATAATTTGCTGAGACCATGCAGGAAGAATTTGAAATGAGCATGATGGGAGAATTGAAGTTCTTTCTGGGAATTCAAATCAACCAGAGTCCAGAAGGTACTTACATACATCAGACGAAGTATGTTAAAGAACTTCTGAAGAAATTTCAGATGTCTGAAAGCAAAGATGCCAAGACACCTATGGATCCAACCTGCATTCTGGGAAAAGATAAGGTAAGTATGAAGGTAGATCAGAAGCTCTATAGAGGTATGATTGGATCCCTTCTCTATCTGATTGCATTTAGACCTGATATACTATTCAGTGTGTGTTTGTATGCTAGATTCCAATTAGATCCTAGAGAATCTCACTTAACAACTGTTAAGAGAATTCTTAGGTATCTGAAAGGTACTACCAATCTGGGTTTGTGTTACAGAAGATCACAAGATTACAGACTAGTAGGTTATTGTAATGTTGACTTTGCTGGAGATAGAATTGAAAGAAAGAGCACCTCTGGAAGTTGCCAGTTTTTGGGTGACAATCTTATCTCGTGGTACAGCAAGAAGCAAGCAACAATTTCACTTTCAACCACAAAAGCTGAGTATATATCTGCTGCTGGATGTAGCTCTCAGATGATTTGGATGAAAAGTCAGCTAGAAGATTTTAATCTTTATGAAAGTAAGATTCATATCTTCTGTGACAACACTTCTACTATTTGTCTTTCTAAGAATCCAATTTTACATTCTAAAGCTAAACATATTGAAATTAAATATCATTTTATAAGGGACTATATTCAGAAGGGAATTTTAAATTTAATTTTTGTAAAAACAGACCATCAATGGGCTGACATTTTTACCAAACCCCTTTCAGAAGATAGATTTAATTTCATTTTGAAAAATATTTGTATGGAATTATGTCCTGAATAAAATAATATTTATCTTCTATGTTTGACTTCAGAATATTCCAAAATGAATGTTCTGATTAACAACTCTTCAGAAGTTAGAAGAAAAGTTGCTTCAGAAGCTATATGAAAAGTTCTGAAATGTTCTAACGTTTCATTTCTAAGAATAGTTCAGAAATTCATTAGAATAAACAGCTGTTACATGCATCCTTCAGGAAATGAACACATTGTGTGTTTCTGAAAGGTCACGCGTGCAAAAGCTATTGACGCCGTTCTAGGTAACTGTTAATGATTAGCCATAATCTCACGTTTTCCCCTAATTTTTAGAAAAATCATTAAATGCACGTAATGATGAGATTCGTTTTAAATTCTTTATAAATTCTTTTTTAATTTTATTCCTAAACCTATTTATGAAACTGTTGCATATAAATACTTTTTGAAAAACCCTTTTTCATTCTTTACCGTCTCTTTCAAACTCAAACGTTTCTGTACTTTTTCTCTAAAACCCTTTTCTTCATCTCTCATCTCTAAGAACTTCAATGGCTTCTTCTTCTACCCACTCTGAGAAATACATAGTGCCTGAGAGAACAACTCTCATTCCTGTAGACAACTTGGAAGTTTTAAGTGAGTTAATGGTAGATTTTGAGAATCTAAGAGAAAATGGTTTTGACTTGTTTCCTGCTGTTAAGTTTCAAGGTTGGGAAAACTTTTTTGATCGTCTCATTGGTCCAATGTTTCCACATCTGGTGAAGGAATTCTGGATACATGCTATTGCAACCCCTAAGGTTATCCTCTCTATCATAATGGGCAAGGAAATATCCATTACTGAAAACCAAATCAGAAAGTTGCTAGGGTTTAAAGGACTTGGAGTTACCGGTATACCAAGTGGAAGAATGGAAATGTCAAGGGTCTACTCAGATTTTCACAAATGGTCAAGGATCTTCAAAAGTCAGGGACTTGAATGACAAATACAAGATTTGGGAAATAATTATCCATGGATGTATTCACCATAGGAAGGACACCAGCTCTCCAGATTACATTAACGCTGATCAATAATACTTGTTGTTCTGCCTTGGAACAAATGTAAAAATTGATTTTCCTTATTTGATGTTTGAACATCTCTAGAACCATGTAAAAGAGATTAGGGAAGCTGAAAGGATGAAAAACCCAAAATCCAAAAGGAATTGGATTCCCATGGGTAGATTAATCTCAGACATTCTGACTGAGAATGGTCTGATTTCTCACCTAGATGAAGCCAATCTTCTGGGGGAGCTAGAACCTACTTGTGGTAAAACTATGACTGGGAAGAATTTACTGAAAAGGAAAATAATTGACAAGCTGCTAGTGGAACCAACTCCGTATGTGTCAGCTTCTGTGAAGAGAAGAAGGATACCTTTTACTGATTTCCCTCTGTTCAACTCAGGAGATCATCCACGTATCTTCCTGCACTACATTGAAATCTGCAAAGAGACTGGAACACCTATTGATCCAGCTTGGCTCCAAGGAAGAAATCAAGCTGCTCCAGATGTTGTTCTCCAGGAATCTTTGAAGAGGAAAGAAGTTGAAGGACCTTCTGCCACACCTCAGAAGAAGAAAAAGAAGACACGTAAACATGTTGAAAATATCACTGTTTATGATTCTGTCAATATATCTACATCTGCTGAACCCTCCAAAACCTTAGGAGATATAGATGTTGATATTGACCTGACCTTACCATCTGACTCTCTTGCTGACAACCCTCATAGAAATCAAGTTTTATCAGACTTGAGTGACTTTGACTCTGATGAACACTCTGAAACCTAATCAGAACCATCCCAATCTGAACCATCTCACTCAGAACCCTCTGAACCATCTGTTTCTCAACCCATTCATACTGAACGCTTTTCAAGACCTCCTCCCAGACCTCTATCACCCAGACCTTCTGGATGGTATGATGCTGGTTCTTGGAGAATTCCAGGAATCACCGTTCCTCTAGCAACACAAAAACCACCTTTCACCTGACATCACTCCACCTACTTCACCACAACATCCAACACCAAACTCACCTATACTCTCACCTCCTCATATTCCAGAACAACAATCATTTGAACCACCTGAAACTGTTGAATCATCCGAACCTCATGAACAATTAGCACCACCTAACTTTGTTGACCAACCTGATCATTCAGCCACTCCTAAACCAACAAAAAATTCTGAACCTGCTAACTTTTTAAGAGCTGTAGTGGATTATGAATATCTACAATTCTTGAAAAACAAAACTTTCAAGAAGGTTGTCCCAAAACCTGTTCATCCAGATGTGAATACATTGTTTCAGAATTTTTTAACAGATGTTCAAGCATGGTTGAATCTGCTGAAAGAAGATTGTACCAGAAGCGTGAACCCAGCTGCAACGGATCTTCTATAGGAAACCTTTAGAAGAACTTTTGATGCTGAGTCACTGAAGCTACATGATTTATGTCACTTTTAGGTGCTGGACAACTTTCTAAACATCTGCATGCATTCAAGGCAGAAGTTGCTGACATTTGGAATAAGAAGTCTTCTCTAATGATTGCTGATACACTAGCTGATACAATGGACATATCAGAAGATGAATCTGAAGATGCCTCTGACAATTCAAACCCTCTGGCTATTTTTCTATTGAATCAACCTTCTGTTAAGGTATCTCCTAAACCTGTGCCAACTCTTGTAATGGATCTTGGCACTCTGATTTTAACCTTCGTGCATTCTGACTCAATGGTTGCTGCTCCAAAGCCTGTTTCTGCTGAAGCTTCGTCATCCTCTGCTCCTACCTCACTTATCATGGATACTCTGAATGAGCTCAAGAGGGAGAATGAAGTCATTCACGAACGCTTGGATAAGCAAGACCAGACAAATCAAGAAATCAAGAACTGGATGTTGAAACAAGAAGAATCTGCCTTTGAGATCAATAATCTTCTAATGGCTCTTGTTACTAAGAAATCCTAGTGTCTTTCTGTTTCTTGTCTTTTGTTTGTTGTTTTATACTTCTGGATATCTTTTGCTATTTTATGAAAACTTTTAAGCTTTTCAACTATATTTCTTTACACACTTTTTGATTATGCCAAAAAGGGGGAAAAATGAGTATTTTGAAATAATCTCTGTTTAACAGTTATGGGACTAAGTCTCAGACATTCTAACAAAATACAAGATTTCCTTCTGTGCAAAAGAATTTTTTTTGCAGGTATCACTTTAACTTTGAAAGAGTATTCCAGCTGAACATTATCCTCATAAAGAAGTTCTGAAGAAATCCAAGAAGATTTTTTTTATTGCTCTCATAAATAATCTCAGGAAGTTTTATATATAGAAATATTCATTTAAGGGGGAGATTCTTATCTCTTATTATATTTTATTTCTATATCTGAATAATTTTTGTCATCATCAAAAAGGGGGAGATTGTTAGAACAAGATTAGTTCTGATCTATCTCAGAGTTTTGATGATAACAATAAATTATATTTTAGATAATTTATACTCTGATGAACGTATTTGAATGTTTCAGATAATGTTCTGACAAAAGATTTTTGATGTGCAAAGCTAAAAATTATATGAAGAAGTTCTTTAATGAAAGAACCTTTTTTGTTTTAAGCGCATCTGCTGACTCTGGTAAGACAATTTATTTAAATGTATCTTCTAACATTTAGCAGGATTCCTTGCTCATAAGATTACTTGAAAGCAAGTGCTGTTCAGAAGTTATTTGAAAGCAAGCGCTGATCAAGTTCTTAGCAAGCAAAGCACTCCCTAGAAGATGAGTAAAGCATGTTGTAAATACAAGACGTTGTAGCAAGTTATGAAAGAACGTTAAATCCAACTTGTCTTGTGAAGCTTCAGGAAACATGTTCTTACAAGTTGCCGTTTGCTCATTAATGCAAAGACAGCTGCTAGCACTTAAGTGTCTAAGCTAGTTTCTTGGAAAATGGAATAGTTCAAAGAAACACGCGAGCATTTAATGCTCTCCATTTTTCTGAAGGCATCAACGGTATTTTTGTTCCTACTATAAATAGAAGGAAATTTATTGCAAGCCAACTAACCAATCAATTTCAAAAAGAAGCAAGAAACTACGTGAAATATTATGGGCTCACAAACTCTTTGTTCATACACTTTGTGCAATTTATTCTAAGTGAAAAATCACAATTGTGATATAGCTTGATTAGAAGCAATTTTTATTTCACTATCTGTAAGATTAAACTCTTGTAATTATTCCTTGAGAGACCAAGTTTGGTCAGATTTCTTAAGCAGACTAGGACTATATTTAAGTCTTAGTGGAGTTAGTCACTTGTAAGATTACTTGTGCATTGTTAGTCACAACAGTTGTTGTGTGTTTGTAATCAGTTGATTATAGTGGATTAAGTCCTTGTTGAGAAAGGCGAAATCACCTTGACGGGTGGACTGGAGTAGTTTGAGTTCAAATGAACCAGGATAAAAATAACCTTTTCCTTCGATTATTGTTGATCTTTGTTTTGAAAAGAAAAAAGCGTCACTTATTCAACCCCCCCTTCTAAGTGTTTTCTTACCCCTTCATTATCTTTTAATTCTAGTTCTTTTTTATTTTCGGGTTCCTCTGGTTCCTCCACTTGGTCTGTAGGAAAAACATTTGTCTTATGTTGTGAGGGTGTACTCATGGTTGGATTCTTGGGTCCATCGTAAGTAGTCCCACTTTGTAAGGAAATGGCATTAGCTTGCCCTTTAGGATTTGGTTGAGGTTGTCCAGGGAATTGTACTCCAGGTTTAGTTTGTGGGGCTTATGTTTTGGCTATCTGTGAGGTCTGGGTTTCAAGCATCTTGTTATACGTAATTATCTGATCAACCTTAGTTCCTAATTGTGTGATTAGTTCGCTTATGTGAATATTCTGATTTAGGAACTCTTTGTTTTCTGGGTTTGAGCTGAAATGAAATTTTCCATGATTTTCTCAAGGTTTGGTTTGGGTGCCACAACTTGCATAGGTTGATTTGGTCTTTGGGCTTGGAAACCTGTAGGTTTCAGAGGTGCAGAGTTTTGTATTGGGCTATTGTTTTTATAAGAAAAGTTTGGGTGATTCCTCCATCCGTGGTTGTAAGTGTTTGAAAATGGGTTTCCTTGGGTGTAATTTACTTGGTCTGAGCAAGGCTCATTCAACAAGTTATATTCCGCAAGTTGATTTCCTTGGGTCCCACAGAGTTTGCATTCGGAAGCTATCACGGCTACAATATTAGGGTTTTGAGACATGTTTTGAACTTTTAAGGCAAGAGCGTCCATTTTAACTTGCATCATGTCTAGAGAACTTATCTCATGTTTTCCTCCCTGGGTCTCCTTTTTCTCTACCATATCTCGTTCTGTTCCCCATTGGTAATGGTTTTGGGCCATGTCCTCAATGAGAGCGTAGGCTTCTAGGTATGGTTTATTCATCAATGCGCCACCAGCGGCAACATCAATAGACATCTTTGTGTTGTAATAGAGTCCATTATAGAAGGTGTGGATGATTAGCCATTGTTCTAGGCCATGGTGTGGACAGGCTCTTAACAGGTCCTTATATCTCTCCCAAGCTTCAAAAAGTGATTCTCCCAGGTTTTGGTTAAATATAGTGATTTGGTTTCTAAGGACAGCAGTTTTGCTGGGCAGAAAATATCTTGCGAGAAATACTCTCCTAAGGTCTTCCCAGTTTGTTATTGAATTGGGTGGAAGGGAATATAACCAATCTCGTGCTTTATCTCTGAGGGAAAAATCGAATAATCTTAGTCGTATTGCCTCAGGAGAAGCACCATTGCATTTTAAAGTGTCTGCTAATAGTATAAAAGTTTTTAAGTGTTGATTCGGGTTCTCAGTAGTGAGACCACCGAATTAGTTTTGTTGCACCAATTGTAGCAATGAGGGTTTTAGTTCGAAATTATTTGTGGTTATAGTTGGGTTTACGATACTTGAACTAGGTTCCTCATCTGACGGTTGGGAAAATTCCTTAAGGGATCTTTGGTTACGATTCTCGGCCATAGTTTTTCTAATTCTACGAAGAAAATGGATGTAACGTTCAGGTTCTGCTAAAGGATTGAATAAGGTTCCGGTTCTACGAGATATTCGCATTAACCAGACTGTAAAACTTAGTCTAGACGGTGCGACTATAGGGTGCAAAATTTTACAAAATTGATCCTCGGCAACGGCGCCAAAAACTTTATGCAGTGTATTCGCAAGTGTACGAATCGCGTCAGAGTAATATAAAAGATTATCGATCCACAAAGACCAATCGTCAATCTATCGTTTCTTATTGTTACGGTGTTTAGCTAAGTCAATATTAAACAGGGAATTTAGCATGCAAGAAAGTAAAGTGCAGCGAAATAAACTTCAGATATAAAAATCAGGGTCGAATGTAATTCACGTAGTCAGATGATATTCGCAATGCTTCGGAATAGAACTACTTATATGGAAATATTTTCTACTAAAGAAAAGAACTAATTTAACAGGAACTATCGCTTTCGCGTAATCAGAACCGAGTTTACTCTCTAATCAGACCTTCTTATTGTCATTTATAAAAATACGCGCATTGCGTTAAAGTAATAAACCTATTTTTAAGAAATAGAGTACTTGACCAAGTTGAAAAGTATTTTGATCTGGAATTTCTAATAAAAAGGGAACCTAATGTTAACCTTATAAACGCGTCCAAAATTAGTTTCAAAATTTATTTCTTTGATAATAAAAATCCCTAACTAACCAGACAAAGTGCTTTCGCTTCCTTTGACCAGTTAGAACTAACCGAGTTTAACAAAGGGTTGGACGGCTTTCGATCTTACCCAACAACAATAAAGTACAGAAAACTCGTATTAAAAGCCAAAATAGACCATAAGCATTTCTATTGACACATTATTTGGAATATCGATCTAACTAGATTCCTTACATTCTAGCCCAGTAAGGTTCAGCCTGACATGGGAATGTAAACAGACATGTTAAAATAAATCATGCGAGAAAGTAAATAATTTAAAGTGCGGTGCGGGAAATAAACAAAGTAAAATCAGGTGCGGGAAATAAACAAAGTAAAAGCAGGTGCGGGAAATAAACAAAGTAAAAGCAGTGCGGGAAATAAACAAAGTAAAAGCAGTGCGAGAAATAAACAAAGTAAAAGCAGTGTGGGAAATAAACAAAGTAAAAGCAATGCGGAATATATAAATAGAAACCTGCTCCAAACGGGGAGGTTTTAAATCTGGTACAAACTGGAAGTAAAATGCGACTGGAAATAAACAACAGTTGAAAATAAATGTGGCAAGATAAACTTCTGCCGAAGTGCTCCAAACTTGATTACAGACCCAATCTACGAACTCGATCACAGACTCAATCAACAATGCAATAATTCCCCGATGTGAAGAATTATCGCTTTACAATGGTGAAATTATATGGCTTAAGTTCGCAACTATGGTTGGATCAAGTTTGCAACTAAGCTTGGGTGAATTGAAATGAAATCAGGAACTTTTATTTATAGAGGATGAGGAATGCAGGAAATCACAGGAATGCCCCCAACTCCTTTTGGGGGGGAAAACATCGTCCAAAGGTGGAGCCCGCCATGGAGGCCGTGGCGCCCGTCATGAGTGTAAATGAAAGGAAGTGGGGAAAGTGGCAGTTGAGGTCAGCAAGAGGTGATCCACGTCATGGACTACCCTATGGCTGGCGCCATGGTGGACGCCATGAGTGCAAATTTGACCTAAACTCCTGTTCTTCAGCCTGTTTTCCTTCTTTTCTTCAGGGGAGCTCTGGATATTTGAAATACCTGAAAAGGAAACAAAAGATAGGCATAATACGAGAAAACTATAATAAAAAACCTAAATAACATGTGAAATCAGAGTCAAAAACAAGTGTAAAGTAAGTGTTATCAGAGAGCATCCAGAGTCTAGGTACCATTACTGGTGTTTTAGCCTTGTGCTAAAGATATCTGCTACATATATAATTTTGTCCTTAGGTACCCATATCTTTTTGGGTCCTGGTTTATTAGTTTTACCAAAATTCTGTTTGAATTTTAGTTTGGCAGAATAATCATTGCTAGTGTATTTTAGATCATATGTGTGCCAACATGTGAAGTGTGATTTTAGTGGTGTGCGTTTTATTACTAGGTCCATGACTTTCTTAGATGGAGATACCTTACCTTGTTATCCTATTCCTTTTCTTCCATTTCTGCTAACTCCATAGATCATTGAAGCCATCTTGCTTCTATCTATGTTTTTAGCCAGAAACTTCTGAAAGTTGTGATCATATTCTTTTATGATTTTATCAGCACTACTGGGAGCCTATAAGATTATTTCTTTCTGAGAGTTTTGTAAATCAATTTCTAGTTTTGAAATCTTTTCTTTTAGATCAAAATTTTCTAATCTAAGACTCATAGTTTCTTCAGAGTCAGAGACAAGATCCCTTTTCAGGTTCTTGAATTTGACTATGATGTGCTGATACCTTTCCAGAATCTCATTTAGGCTTTCTTCTAGTTCAGCTTTAGTGAAATTAACAGTAAAATTAGGAAATACCTCTTTTGTGTTTGATTCTGAGTTTGACTGAGATACTTCGATGTCTTCTGTCACATTAGCCGTAAGAGCAATGTTTGCTCTTTTATCATCTGATTCTGAGTCTGCGTCATAAGTATCTGAATCATCCCATGTTTCCATGAGACTTTTCTTCTTCTCCTTGAAGAACTTATTTTTGGGCTTCTCCTTCTGAAGCCTTGGACAATCACTTTTGTAGTGCCCCTGTTCATTGCACTCATAGCAGATGATGTCTCTGTTGTTTGACTTCCTATGACCAGACGAAGCTTCAGATCTTCTATGTCCATAGGAGGGCTCAGACTTTCTGTATCCGGAGGAGGATTCACTCTGATTCCCCGACCTTCTGGAATTCTTGAATTTTCTTTGCCTCAGCTTCCACAACTGATTGACCCTTCTAGAGAGAAGAGACATTTCGTCTTCTTCTGAGGAGGACCCATCAAAGGTTTCTTCCATAGCCTGCAAAACCTTAGAATCAAGTTTTTTGTTAGATTTTGATGCTAAAGGCTTACCTTGCTTCTGAGGCTCGTCGTCTTCTAGCTCTATCTCATGGATTCTAAGGGAGCTAACAAGTTCCTCCAGAGATATCTTGTTGAGATCTTTAGCTAGCTTAAGAGCAGTGACCATTGGCCTGCATTGCTTTGGTAAACTTCTGATGATCTTCTTCACGTGATCAGCAGTAGAATACCCTTTGTCAAGAACTCTCATCCTAGCAACAAGAATCTGGAATCTTGAGAACATCGCTTCTATAGATTCACTGTCTTCAATCTTGAAAGCTTCGTATTTCTGAATGAGCGCAAGGGCCTTGGTTTCTTTAACTTATATGTTGCCTTCATGGTTCATTCTCAGAGAGTCAAACATGTTTTTAGTTGTCTCTCTGTTTGAGATCTTTACATACTCTGAGTATGAGATGGCACTGAGAAGAATTGTTCTGGCCTTATGATGGTTTTGGAAATCATGATTTTGCAGGACAGACATTCTTTTTCTATCTATCTTCTGACCATTTTCATCCACTAGATGTATGTATCCATCAATTACCATGTCCCATAGATCAGCATCATGAGCCAGAAAGAAGCTCTCAATTATGTATTTCCAGTATTCAAAAGGTTCTCCATTAAAGACTGGAGCTTTGCCGCTGATTTTGTCCTTGTCATTATGATAGTCATTGTTGATGTTTTGGCTTGGTCCCACCATAGTGTTTTTCTAAATCTTGGATCTTGTACTGATACTGTTAAGTGTATGAACTCAGAACCAGGCACTCTGATGCCAATTGAAGAAGTGAAAAACACAAGAAGGGGGGGGGGGGGGTGAATTGAAACTTAAAAATCAAATGAAATAGACTCTAGATTTTTATCCTGGTTCGCTTGATCTCAAACTACTCCAGTCCACCCGCCAAAGTGATTTCTCCTCTCTCCAACGAGGACTTAATCCACTAATCAAAAATTTTACAAATCTACTTTGACAACTGCCAAAGTCTTCTTGAGTATGACCATAAACCGGTTTTTCTCAAGGAACAATATGTTAATCAAAGAACAATTAATTGTGTATTATTTGTTTTTCGTTACAAAAACTGCATCACTATTGTGATGTATTACACAATTTGAGTATATAAATGAATATGAATATTTGCAGCTTTTTGAGATGTATGAGCAATCGCTAGTAAAATCGTAAACGATTTACCCTTTGAGCTTGTTTATATAGGCGTGGAAATCTATCCAAATTGAAACGTGATAATGGACACTTAATGCACTTTCCATACTGAGAAGATTCTTGTCTGAATGAAGCTGTTGCACATGATACTATCTTAATGGAAAAGTAACGCTTCAGAACTTGGGAATATTGCATGCTGCTTTACTTCAGAACTTTGATAACTCAGAGATATGAGGATCTGATGGGTCGTTAGACTTCTGTCCATAATCAGAATATCTTTTACTTTAGCGCAGATTCTGATCATCATTCTTCAGAACATTATTATTGCTCAACTTGAAAGCTTATGTGGCTTAACTTCTGATGCCGTTTCAGTTAGAACTTCTGTACAACATACAACACAATTTTAGAGTGCATATTTATTCTTTGTGTTTGTTATCATCAAAACTCTTATAAGGGTTGTAGAATCAAACCATGTTCTAACAGATACACCATCCCTTTGAGTTTACATGACGACTTAGCCTAGAGTCATTGGAATTCTGCAAAAGAAATACGTCTCAAGAGATATCCTCTTGGGAAGTAGGACTTTGGAATGACACATATGTCTCTTTGTATAACCCTAAACTAAAATCTCATGATGAGACCTTTCACGACCTAGAGACGAAAGTTTCGGTTTGTAAAGAGACTCCGCTTAAGGGAGGCCCTTGTGCCATTCTGTAACGCGGTGGTAGAACTGATTTGGTGTTTTTTGCGTTTTATCGCAATTGTGCGGTTAGCAAGAGTCGCCACCGAATTTTCTCTTATCCAAAAGGAAAGGCTGAAAAGAACAGGAAATACCTTTAAGATGTTTTCTTGAGTTCGGGGGGTAGATTATGAAAAGGGAAGATATTAGCACCCTTTTCATCCGTAGTTATCTACGGGCTCTTAGTTTCTTGCTAGATCACTTGTTTTTGTTTGAAAATATGCTTTGTGTGGTTTTTGAAAGTATTTTGAAAAGGCGTCATCGTTTAGGCAAAATTTGTAATGATTCTCGTTCGTAAGAATGTATAGAAAGTGTTGATCTTTTGAAGATGTTTTCAAGTTTGAAAGATGTTTTCGAAAGTGTTGGTGTTTGTTTTGAAAATAGCAAGGATGTTTTTGGTTTTGAAATTGAGAAAGCAACTAGGAACAAACTACCTACTCAAAAGTCTTTCATGTTTATTTCCTCTTTCCTTTGATAGTGTTATCTTACCATTAATTTGGTAAGTAACCCTATCTTTGGATGTAAAAGGGACGGGCAAGGGTCATTGTATAGCCATGATTAGCAATGTTGTAAGATATCTTAGCATTTTCTTTAAGGGACTAAGATCATTTTTTGAAAGGCAACTTTGATAGCGTCATCGAGGGACTATGATCTTGTATTTTGATTTGTTTTTTCTAAGACACCTCACATGCATAATATGGCCATTTTATAAGGCAACAAAGTGGATTTACCCTAAGGGTGTATGTGTGCAAGTGTATTGGTTTACATGCTCGATTTGTCTTGATTATGGTTTGCTATTTGTTGGTTTTAATCTTTCCATACAAACCCTAATTACTAGCATTTGTATATAAAGTATTAAATTGCGGAAAATAAAAATACTAAGCTATTACATCATTAGGGGAGGGGATATACAAATTACAAATGGGGAATTGTAAGAAATTAAAACCCTAATTATCTATTACAACCATATTGAACTTGAATACATGTACAAGAAATGAAATGAATATAATGTACAAGTATGAATAGGTAAGGAATGGATTTTTTTTGTATTAAAAGTTTTGACCTAATTAAATTAAAATAAAATGATTAAATAGAATAAGAAAATTAAAATTAAGTTAATAAAAGAAAATAATTTATTAAAGAAAACAAGTTTTTTAGGATTTTTTTGTGAATTTGATTAAATTAGTAAATAAAATTAATTAAATAAAAGTCCTAAGTTCTAAATTGATTTTAATTTACAAGAAAATATTATAATATAATAATTCAACCTAAATATTAATTATTAAGAAAGAAATTAATTTATTAAGAAATGTTTTTGTTCTTTTGATTTTATAAAACAAAATAAACTAAATAAGTGTAAAAATAATAAATAAAATATTTTTTGGATTTTTACTAATAACAATAAAAATAATATTAATATTAATAATAATAAAGAAAATAAAAATATAAAAGAAATAAAATGGGCCAGGATGTATGAAAGTGAAACAGGGAGTATGAGATAAGCAAAAATGCTAAACCCAGGGGGTTGAGGCCCAAGTGCTGCCTATTTCAAGAAAATGAAAAATGAAAAAAATGTGAAAATTGCAAAAGGTCTCGTTGGGGCTCAAACCTAGGACATTCTAATACGCGCGCGCTTCTTGTACCACTAGGGTGGCCTGTTTCATCTGTTCATATAATAAAATCATAATTATATATTAGAAACTGCTTCCTGAAGACAACTTCATCTTCAACCTCGCACCTAGCCAGACCACCTGCATCTTGTTCATTTCTCATCCATTTGCAAAAGTGTAAACATGAATTTGTGGCAAATTTCCTCACAATTTCAGAAATGTAAAGCATTAAAACTATAGATCAAAGACAAACATTAATTTTATTGGCCCTAATATGAAACCTAACTTTTCCAGAAACTTCAATCTTAAAATTCTCTAAGCTCAAGCAACATAAATGAAAACTATGGACATGGTTAGCTTCAGGGCAATGATATCTACATTCTATCTTCACAAATGCAAGCCTAAAAATACCTATATGAATAGTTCAAAAGTCAGAAAACTCACCTTGTAAGAGGATATTGTGTTTTGAGTTTGAGCAGCTTTTGATGAGTTCCAGTGATTGGGTTAGCTTCCTCAAGTTCCCAGGAAGCTAATGTGATGCTTGGCTTGAGCTGAAAGTGGCTGAGGAGTTCTGGAGAATACAACTTGCAGAGCCCTGTTTTTGGTTATGGAGGTTGTGAAGATGGAGTTACAGTTATGAAATAGGGTCATAGATGACTTGTATTTGATGTTTAGAAGCTTTAGGAGCCAAAAGGCTTGGAAACATACAAGGGAGATATGAGTTTCATGTTTTTGGTCAGATTGTGCAACAATGGTGATTTGTGATACAATTATGAGTTTTAGGGAGTTTGAGGGCTTGTTTATGAGTGTGTTTTGATGCAAATGACTTGTGCATAAGTAAGGAAAAGGATGTGAGTCTTGAGAGGGTCAGAATCACACAAGTACAAGTTATGGCTATGTTACTTGATTTTGAAGAAAAGTGAAAACATGGTTTCAAGGTAAAGTACAAGCACGGACTGACTTGTTAGAGGCTTGAGACAAATTTCTTTTGGGTTATAGGTCATGTATGATCAGAAGAGAACAAGTCCAAAGCTCAAGAGTAGATTTTGTGCATAAAGCGACTTTTCAAAAATGGCAATGTGCACTTTCTTCCTAAAATGGAAATAAGCATGGGCAATACATTGAATGCTTGAGTTGAAGCCTCTAACAGTTGTGAAAAACATTAATTAGGTAGTGCCAAACAAGTTTAAGGCCCGCAAAGAAAAGGTTGTGCAGCCTAATCATGGATTTGAATTCTTGCTCATCATGAAATTGACCTATAATTCAAGAATGAAATGCCAACTTGATGCCTTCGATTCTCCTTGCTTACACATGATATCAAGGAGTTCTTAGACATTTTAGAAAGCTTATAATGTGCTCTAAAACCCCTATTGTAATCACTTTTGAAAATTCCCCTTGGAACTATGTGAAAAATGGCCATGAAGTTAGGTTAAAATCCTGCCTATACTAGGGCAGAATTTTCACTAAGTGTTAAGTTTCATGAACATGTACTCACAAAATCATAACTTGAAATCCTTGCATTTATAGGAGACGTTTTGTAAAGAAATGTTTTAGATATCATTGAGATCTACAACTTTCATGTTGAAAGATTCCTTTGAATCATCTTGCGTCATGGTTAAAAATTGGCTCAAAGTTGTGAAAAAATATGAAGTTTTGAACACTTTGAAAAATTTCTAAATTTGGAAATTTTGAGTTTTCAAAATGAAATCTTGACTTTTTGATTTCTTGATGAAAAAGTTTCATATTTTGACATGTTTTGATGAATTGTGATCTTTGACACTTTATTTTGACCAAAAAGTCAAAGTTTGACTTTTCAATGTACAGTTGACTTTTGATCAGTTGACTGAAAATCAACTATCAATCAATTAATCTTGAGGGATGTTTTGAGTCATGAAATTTGATCAAAATGATGCAATTGAACTCTTGAGATCATGTCTCAAACCAATTAACCATTTGCTAGGTCAAAAATCAGAAATTACCCTTTCTCAATCAAAAACCCTAATTTTTACCATTTTGCCCTTTTGATGATCTGATCAAATTTCTTTAGGAATTGTGTTCCAAACTTGATAAAATGACATATATGAGTTCACGATGTTGATATGGATAAAAAATTATGAAGTTTTACTGTAAATTGACCATAGTTGACTTTTCCCCCAATATAGTTGATTTTTAGGTCAATTGATCAATTGACTGAGCATAAATGTGATCCAAGACTTGAAACTTGACATGAGCAATATTGGGGGTCCACAATGATCTACGAAAGTAATATGAGGCATTAAAAGTTCAATTATCCTTGTGCAATCTCAAACCCTAATTTCAGTCATCAGTGCTTAAGGAGGTGTCTTGAGCTGATCAATCCCTGTACAGTCTTGAACCAAAGGAGATCTTGTGAGAAAATATTTGATAAATGAGAGGGAAAATTTTGGGGTACAACATCTACCCCTAGTTAATCTTCTTAAACCTGAAGAGTTAGATTGGCGGATCCTCCATTCGTGACTTGAAGGTGGAAGATGATTAGACACTAGAGTGCCTAGAAATTTGCACTCGAAGATGGATTGTGAATGGGCTTATAGATGCCATTTGGAGAAATGATGGAGATTTGCTGGAGATGGGCTTGTAGATGCCATCCAAAGGTTACTGTGGACAGAAAGTGGACTAAGTCTGAACTTTATTTCAACTGGAAAAGAATCAGCATAAATCTTTGAAGCGATTTATCTGAACCAGGAGAAGTCTTGTATGTTGCTTGACTGGGAAGAATCAGAATAAATCTTGGAGCAATTTATCTGAACCAGAAATGTTCATTTGGAAAGTATTAGGATAAGTCGTTAAGAGATTTATCTGAACTAGATATGTTTATTTGGAAAGTATCGGGATGAACCGTTGAGAGATTTAAACTGAACCAAATGAGGTTTTGGATATTCTTTAACTGGAGAGAATCAAAGTAGATCTTTGAGAGATTTATCTGAACCAGAGAAAGCGTATGCGGGAAAGAATCAGAATGAATCGTTGAGAGATTTAAACTGAACCGACAAGGATCTAGAGAAGAATCAGAATAAATTGTTGAGAGATTTATCTGAACCAGAGAAAACATCTGCGGGAAAGAATAGGAATAAACCGTTGAGAGATTTAAACTTAACCAGCAGGGATATGGAGAAGAATCAGAACAAATCATTGAGAGATTATTTGAACCAGGGAAGACGTCTGCGGGAAAGAATCAGAATAAACCGTTGAGAGATTTAAACTGAACCGGCACGGATCTGGAGAAGAATCAGAACAAATCATTGAGAGATTTATGTGAACCTCAGAAAACTTCTGCGGGAAAGAATCATAATAAACCGTTGAGAGAATTAAACGGAATCAACAGGGATCTGAAATAAATATCAGTTAAGTAGATGGTTGACCAGTCCTTTCTTGGGAATTGATCTATAATTGACTTGTTGAAAATTTGGACGATAATTTTCTGTTGATTGATCTTTCCTAAAAAGATGAAAGGTTAGTTGTATGCAATGTCATGGTGTATGAAATGTATAGTAAAATGATGTTCTCAAAATAAATGAGATTGTGTCATATGTATATGTGTTGTCAATGCTATGACGTATGGATGTAATGTATGGACACATTAATTGTTATGCCGCATTATTGTTGGAGTCGGGGAAAATAAATAGCTGAGCATTACTGAGAATGAGGAGTGCAAGTATTCATGTTTTGAAGTTGAAGTGTTTTCAATTGTTAGAGAAATAAAATTTGTTGTGTAAGGGAAATGTCGCGTATTGCTTGTAGACCTCGTGAAATCCTGCTGGGGAATCCTGAGAAACTGGGCGACTTTCACTAGGGAATCTTAGGAGCGGTAACTGGAAGTTTTGTTCTGTCTGGGATGTGAGAGAGCTTGATATCATTAAGCTGCATTCTGGAGATATATTAGTGATCCTGTAGTGGGATGTCCCGTCTTCCGCTCTTGTTGGAAAAAGTACCTGTGGGGGATTTTACGGAATAGTCTAAAGATATTATCCTATTTCTTAAAGCCATTAGTGATTGTCTTTCTATTTTATGTTCTTCTTTTTTGTCCATTTGTAAACAGTAGTCATGTTCAAATGCATATGTTCAAAAATAATCATTGGACGTTTTTGCAAACAAAACACGACAAATAAACGAAAAACAGATAGTTTTGCACTTTCAAAGGGATATCTTTGTATTAACTTGAATAAGTATTTTTGTACAACGAGACGAACATTCTAGTAAGAGAATGTCGTCGTAGAAAGTGAAAATTGATACAAAGAAAATATAGCTATGTGAAATAATCCCATGGAGTTCCCATTTTTATATAGCCTTCATGTCTCTGAGCGTCTCATCCGCTAGCTGCCTTGTCCGAAGCTAATTGAATTGATTAGAACTGTTTGAATTTCTCAGTCGATGCTAGAGGTCGTCTGTAAGGTGATCCAATGGGACATAGTCATATGCTTTAAATCCCTAACTTTTTCTTGGATCGCCCTTTCGGGTTTTCAGTCCACCGGGATACCCTTTTTTTCCTAAGCCGCCATTTCGGGTTTTCAGCTTGCCGGGTGTACAATTTTTTTTTTATTTTATCCCTAATTTTTTCCCGAACCTTTTTGGTTCGCCGGGATGCCCTTGTTTTTCCTAGGTGTGTCAACCTAGCGGGTCTCTTATGCGTAGTATCTTTTGACTATATCTACGTTCATTGGGTGTGGAAGGTCGTCTCCAACCATAGTGGTTAAGATCATTGCTCCGTGTTCATTGGGTGCAGAAGCTGCCTCAACCCACTTCATGAAATAGTCAATAGCCACCAAGATGAAGCGGTGTCCATTAGAAGCTTTAGGTTTGACTTCTCCAATCATATCGATGCCCCACATCGCGAATGGCCAGGGAGCAGTTAGGACGTTTAGAGAAACTGGAGGCACATGTACTTTGTCAGCATAGATATGACACTTGTGACATGTTCGTGAATGCTGATGGAAATCTGCTTCCATGGTAGACCAGTAGTACCCCACCCGTAGGATCTTTTTATCCATCGTGTGCCTATTGGAATAGGTGCCAAAAGTGCCTTCATGTAGGTCAACCATGATATTTTTTTACTCAACCTTGTCTACGCAACGAAGAAAAACAAATTCGTGGTTGTGCTTATAGAGAATGCCATTACTGAGGAAGAACTTAGCAGATAATCTTCTCAAGAACTTCTTATCATTGACTGAAGTTCCCTCCGGATACTCTTGGGCTTCGAGATACCTCTTAACTTCATGGAACCAAGGCTTTTCCACTACTTCTTCAGAATTGATCTCGTGACAGTAAGCTGATTCATCCATCCGCTCAATGGTGATCTAGGGAGCCTCGTTACCCCACTTGAGTTTAACATGGATGACATAGTGGCCAGCGCGTCCGGTAGTTGATTTTCCTCTCGTGGAAAATGCTCAAAGGTAATTTCATCAAAAATATGAGATTAATGTCAACATGTGTTCTTTGTAGGGGATGAGATTAGGGTGCTTCGTGTCCCATTCTCCTTTGATCTGACTGATGACTAAGGCTGAATCTCCAAATACACTTAAGGATTTGATTCCCAAATCTATGGCAGCTTTGAGACCAAAAATACACGCTTCGTATTCTGCCATTTTATTAGTACAGTTGAAACAAAGTCTTGCGGTGAAGGGAGTATGACATCCTTCAGAGGATATGATTACAACACATATGCCGTTGCTGAGTGTGTTGGAGGCTTCGTCAAAAATCAAGGTCCATCGGGATCCTTGTTCATGTCCACAATATGGTCTGAGTTCTTCACAATTGTTTACCATCATGATGTCTTCATATGGGAACTCAAATTTCATGGACTGATAATCATCCACAGCTTGATGAGCAAGGCGATTGGCTAGTACACTGCCATTTATTGCTTTTTGGGTAGTGTACTGAATGTCGTATTCAGTCAGGATCATCTACCATCTTGCTATTCTCCCAGAGAGGGAAGGCTTCTCGAATATGTATTTAATTGGATCCATCTTGGATATGAATAAGGTAGTATGGGTCAGCATATATTGTCTTAGCCGGCGAGCAGCCCATGCTAGAGCGCAACAAGTTTTCTCGAGCAGTGAATATCTTGTTTCACAGTTGGTAAACTTTTTGCTCAGGTAATAAATAACATGCTCTTTTTGGCCAAACTCGTCATGCTGCCCCAGCACACACTCCATTGAATTTTCTAAGACAGTTAGATACATGATTAAAGGTCTTCCCTCGACTGGAGGCATCAAAACAGGAGGCTCTTGTAGGTACTCTTTGATTTTGTCGAAGGCAGCTTGGCATTCATCATTCCATCTGACTACTTGATCTTTCTTCAGTAATTTGAAGATTAGTTCATAAGTAGCTGTTAAGTGAGAAATGAATCTGGCAATATAGTTTAGCTGTCCTAAGAATCCTCTGACTTCCTTCTCGGTGCGAGGAGCAGGCATTTCTTGTATTTATTTCACCTTTGCATGGTCCACTTCGATACCTTTACCGCTGATGATGAAGCCTAGGAGTTTACCATACCTCACCCCAAATGTGCATTTATTCGGGTTCAACATTAGCTTGTATTTATTTAGTCTTTCAAACAGTTTATGCAAATGGTCGATATGTTCCTCTTCAGTTTGAGACCTGGCTATCATGTCATCCACATAGACCTCTATTTCGTGATGGATCATGTCGTGAAATAGAGCTACCATGGTGCGTTGATAAGTTGCCCCAGCATTTTTCAACCCGAATGGCATAACTTTGTAATAGAACGTGCCCCACTGTGTGACGAAGGTTATTTTCTCCATGTCCTCAGGTGCCATTTTGATCTGGTTGTAGCCTGAGAAACCATCCATGAAGGAAAATACTTTATGTTGTGCGGTGTTGTCAACAAAAATATCGATATGGGGAAGTGGGAAATTATCCTTAGGGCTTTCCCTATTCAAATCTCGGTAATCCACAAACATGTGCACTTTGCCATCCTTTTTAGGCACTGGAACAACATTGGCGACCCATTGTGGATAGGAGGTGACAACTAATAATCCAACATTGAGTTGTTTCATGACTTCAGTCTTGATCTTCTCTGACATGTCTGGCCGCATGCGACGGACTTTCTGTTTTACCGGAGGGCAGTCTTCTTTTGTTGGTAGATGATGGACCATGATATCAGCGTCGAGTCCTGGCATGTCTTCGTATGACCAGGAAAAGACCTCAACATAGTCATGTTGTAACTGAATTAAGCGCTTCTTGACACTAGGTTCCAGATTGGCTCCTACCTTAACTTCTTTCTTGTGCTCTTTGGTACCTAAGTTAAACGTGTCAACCTATTCTTCGTGGGGCTGTATGGCCCTTTCTTCCTGTTGTAGTAACCTGGCCAGTTCCCCTGGCACTTCACAATCTTCCACACCTTCGTCTTCGGCTTGGTAGATTATATTTTCAAAGTCACAATAGGCCATAGCAGAATCGTTACGCATGGGATCCTGAGTGGATGTAGATCTGCATTTTGATATGTGAGTGTGTGCAAGAGCATAGCTATTTTTTGAAAGAAATAAAAATGTAGAAAAAGAAACACAAAGAGCACGAATTTTGCATGCAAAAACGTCCATGATTCATTGATGACACATGAAAATGAAGTAACAACCCTTACAAATGGACCGTTGTGCCTCGGGTAAGACACAAGGTTTTAAAAGTCTGAATTGTTTAATTATTGCAAGTCCGAGAAAAATTTAAAGACAATTACTGTTGGATAAAAGTAATTGGGATGAAATATTTGGCTTCCCAGTTGGTGAGTCCTCTGTTGATGGTTGAGAAAATCCATTCTTCCAGGTCGTAGTTGTCATCTTTATCCTCCACTTTGTTGACTCCATGGTTACTGATCTGCAAAGGTGGTCCCCTGGTACGAGCACGACGAAAAGCTTTCTGGGCTCCTGAAGTGAAACCCAAACCAAATTTGTCAGATTTTTAGGGAATATTCGGGAGTTGGCCCTAAATAGTACACCCACCTTCTTCGACTACTGCCTTGGCATCTTTCAATGAAGACATCTTTAGCAGAGGTCTTGTAATCTTTGGGACTTGGGAAACAGTCTTGGTTGCTGCCACTGTTTGTGGGACTTCCTAGAAATGCTGACACAATGTTTCGATGAATTCACCATCCATTTCTACGTATCTGAAGGAGTTTAAGTGACTGACCATATATTCCTCTTCTCCATGGACAATGGTGATTTTTCCCTTGGTTGGGTATTTCAGCATATGATGTAATGTAGAGGTGAAGACACCAGCGTTATGAATCCAAGTTCGTCCCAATAAAGATGAATAAGAAGGGTGAATGTCCATCACGTAGAAAGTTGAATCAAAGGTTTGAGTTCCAACTTTAATGGGGATGTCCACCTCCACATGCACCATTCTCTTCGAACCGTCGAAGGCCCTTACCATTATGTTGTTTGGTTTTAAGGTTAGACCTTCACAGTCTAGTCTATCCAAAGCCTTATTAGGAAACACATTCAAATATGAACCAGTATCAACCAGGACATGGGCCAAAGTTGTGCCCCTGCATTCGACAGAGACATGCAACGCCTCGTTGTGTTTCCTCCCTCTAGGTGTAAGGTCAGCATCAGAAAAGCCTAAACCGTTGTCAGCTATTAAACTGGCCACACAATCTTTGAACTGATCAGCAGAGGTTTCCTGTGGCACATGGGCAGTTTTAAGAAATTCCACCAAGACCTTCGCATGAGCCTCAGAGCACAACAGTAAAGCTAGCATAGAAATCTTTGACGGAGTCTGCCCTAGCTGTTCGACTACATTGTAGTCGCTTCTCTTTATAATTTTCAAAATTTCTTCCATCTCCTTCTTGGAGGCTTCTGGGATAGATACTGATTGTTCTTTCATCTGGACAGGCTCAACCAAAATGCCTTTTCCCCAAGTCTCGGTCGACTCGGAGACAAGGGTGTTAGTAGGTGTAACCATAGGAACTGTAGTAGTAGTGTCAATAGGAACAAAAGCAGGGATGATCACAGGACTGGTAACAGTTTTCAGAGGAGCAATCTCAGGGGAGAATACTCTTCCACTTTGGGTTATTTTGCTGGTTCCCACAATGTTTCCGATGTCGGGGTCAGCCTTCTCAAAAATTGAGTCTTCATCAGCCAGCTAATCCTGCTTGACAACGTAATAATGGATGCCACCCCCATAGTTCTAGGGGACAGTTTTATCTAAGGAGTACGAGATCGTCCCTGGCATAGTAATTATCAGTGGAGTCACCTTAGGAGAAGATGTAATCGTAATGGGTCTTTTAATGGAGACCCTGGAAGGATTGGCGGAAATGGTTACTATTGAAACACCCTTGTAAGAAATGGTTGGAACGGGAGTCTTCTCAAACAAAATCTCTATGTCATTCATTAGGCGCTGGACACCTGCTTTCCATAAATGATAACTGATTGGTAGGGATAAGCAGAGGTGGCAGCCTTCGCCACAACCCGGAAATAGACTGACCTTCAACAGGTTCCTCTTGACGGTCGAGAGAGGAGTAACAAGTTCATCAACAACAGTAACAAACACATCATCTTCAACAACGTTAACATCACGACCATGCTTGGGCATAGGAGCGGTGATATTATTTGGGATCTCAGGAGCATCAAATTCAATTTCTTTTTCCTCAAGAAGGTCTTGCACCTTATTTTTCAAAGCCCAACAGTTATTGGCATCATGGCCTAGACTTTCTGAATTGTAAGCACAACGAGCATTAGGGTTGTAATGAGGAGAGGTGGTGTTGGGATTCTTCGAGGCTTCCTTCAAAGTTACCAGATTATATCTCAATAAATGTGTAGGACTTGAGACAATGTCATATTTATCCGGGTAAATTGTCTTACTGGTCTTTCTGTTCTTGGTTGGTTGCTCCTTTGTTGGGTAGGTGCAGGCTTAGGGATTATGAAGGCCCCTAGCGTTGGACGGTGTTCAGTTCTGTCTTGATTCCTTTGAGGGTACACAACACCAACCTCTTTCTTCCCAATGAATGGTTTTCTCATGGCACTGGAGGATGCGTCTTTTTGGATCTTCCCACTCTTAATCCCAACTTTCACTCTCTCCTCAGTCAAGATTAATTCAGTGAAGTCGGATGAGGAGCTTCCAATTAGATGATTAAATAAAGGACCAGACAGGGTACCCAAAAACATGTCTATTAACTCCCTGTCAGATAGGGGAGGCTGGCCTCTTCCTGCTAAGTCCCTCCATTTCTGAGCGTAGTCTTTGAAACCCTCGTTCGAACCCATAGTCAGACTTTGGAGTTGAGTACGGGTGGGAGAAAGGTCTGTGTTGTATTGATACTGCTTATAAAAAGCAGCGGCAAGGTCTTCCCAATTATGGATATTGGCCCTCTCCAGTTGATATAACCAATCTAGCTGAGTCTCGGATAAACTATCCTGAAAGAAGTGGACCAACAAATCTCTATCAGTAGTGTGAGGCTGTATCTTCCTCACATAAGATCGAAGATGCATCTTGGGACACGAAATCCCCTCGTACTTAGCAAACACCAGTGCCTTGAAATTTGGTGGAATAACAATCCTAGACACCAAACCCAACTCTTCAAAGTCCAGCCCGGGTACTTTCTGAATCTCCATTTCACTTAGACGCTCTTCCAGATGTTTGTATTTGTCGTAGGCTGGAGGATACTGCTCTTCAGAGTAATCATCTTCTTCGTCCTCTTCATATTCTGGATGGCCAGTCACTTCCTTGCTTTTCCCTTCTTGATTATCCTTTTCACCTGATGATGTTGCAAAGTCTTGGGCCCGTCTGGATGGCCCTGGGAACCTTCTTCCTAGATTTAAAACACCGGTTGATTTCTTTGCTTTCTTTTTTTTTATCAGCAAAGTTTTCAAATCCTCTTGTCATTTTGCCAAAGTCAAGAACATTTGTTGAAACTGAGCATTCTGCACCTGGAGATCTTTTACCGTCTTCTCAAGATCTATCTTACTGAAATAAATAGTATAAAAATAAGGAGACTTATTGTAAGAAACCTGTTTGTGTTATGACGAATGAAGATGCATATGCAATGATTTCAAGGAAATTAGAGATTTAAATTTGCTTTAGACAAAAAGGAACACACGTTATATTAATAAATCAAAGTTTGAGTACATCATGCCTCTTTGGGCTTACAATAAAGTACAAAATTCTAAGACAAAAAAGTTGAACGCATCCTCTTTGGTGCGATATAGGCGTTCAGACTTCGCTCCTCATGAAGCTGCTTGGTGAGTTCCAGAACCTTCTTCTCGCTGGCATAGAATTGGGCCTAGAAAGTGTCTCCCTCCCCTTTAAGATGTATCTAATCCCTTTTCAAGTCTTCGAGAGAGATGGGCATGTTGGGATGAAGGATAATGTATGGGACATCTCCTTCCACCACAGGCTCTATGATAACTGGGAAAATAGAGGGGTCAGGCATCATAAGACTTTGAGCACGAGCTCGTACCCATTTTAGATAAGGTTCAAGAGGGATGGAATTCTTGTGCCCTAGTGTCTTGCTATCAACTCTATGTACCATGCCCCAAGCTCGCATGAACCTTTTGCGGTAATCCTGAGCATCATTCTCATAGTCGAAGACGATTCCTTGAATAAGTGCATCATGAGGACCATCCCTTCTTGCATATCGAAACTGTCGTAGTGCCAAACAAGGATTGTAAGTGATTCTTCCCCTAATGCCTAAGAGAGGGACATTAGGGAATTCTCTGCATCGATCAATGATGGTAACATTCTCCGAGCACCGGGGACACCAATGAATGCCTGAATATGTAAGAGTCATTAGCCTATGAGACCATCTGAAACCCTGCTCATTCTTCAAGACAGATCGGGGTAGGTGTGAAATAAACGACTATCCAAAAGAGGTGTGCAACACAGAAGGGTTCCTCTCATCTTTATAGTGCGAGTATGCAATGCATGTAGGATATCTCCAAGCAGAGTAGGTATCGGATTACGTGACATGATAATCTTAACCGCATTCACGTCTATGAGCTGGTCTGGATTAGGAAACAATACCAAACCATAGATGAGAAGGGATAACACCTCTTCAAAAGCTTGTAAGTCCAAGGTACCCCAAAAATGATGAGCTTTCTCGAACAAGAACTTAGCCAAAAAAACCCTTGACACCTCTCCTAGTTTCCCAATTTGCTACTACGTCAGACCGTTGTAGGGACAGAGCTTTATCAATATCTTCAGATTTAGGGTCTCTCTCCATACCATTTAAAGGTACCTCATTAAGGATAGGCACCCCCAACAATAGAGAAAACTCCTCCATAGTAGGCACTAACTGATAATCCGGAAAAGTGAAGTAGTGATGTAGAGGGTCAAAGAATTGAAATAGCACTTTTAACATTTCTTCATCAGGGTTTGAGGTGACCAAGCTGAGAAGTCGACCATGTCTTTCAGTGAATGGAGAGATTTCGGTAACCCTTGATACCAAATCCTTGAGTTCAGGAGGTACTTTTACCAGACTGACTTGGATAGTGAAAATGCAGGGGAGAGCCATGTCCTACAAAACAAGACAAAAATAAACCCTAAGAATCCTTGAAATGGTTAGCATGATATGCTATGTCATGATGTCATGATTATGCTTAGATATAGAAGATATAGCAAGCATAAGAAAATCACAAAGAGACCTTAAGTTTAAGGCTTGCATGGATTTTAAGGTGATACCCTCTTGAAGTTGGATTGGTTCAACCTGTCCTAAATATAGTAACCGAGTTCTAAGGGATCTCAATATCACTGGTCCTTCCCCCAAATCTCGTTCTGATAGACAACTGACTTGCCACCAAACAAAACTCAAGGGTCAAACCTCAATGAGTGTAGCATCGAGTATCAACTGACTTTGGGTTTACACTAAAGACAGCTATCTCACTACGTCCTAAAAGCCAATTTGGTTAATTAAGGTGCAAAGGTAAATTGATGCTTTATGATACCACACAGCGGCCCCGTATTCTCCTTGATTACTCAAGGGCTACCGGTACACACCAAAGTATCGCATCAACGTAGCTACTGTATCAACCGTGTCGATATACCCTGCACAGTTCCCATACAGTTTATTGTTACTAACCTAAAAAAGGTGCCCCAAATCCGGGTGTAGGATCTTTAGTAGCCCAAATAAGGAACTATAATGTAAAGCATGCAAGTCAAAAAAGGAAAGCAAGTAAATTTGATCTAGCCCTAAGGTAAGCCCACTTTTAAGATTTTCCCCAGCAGAGTCGCCAGTTCTGTGATACGGTGGGAGAACTGACTTGCTGTTTTTGTGTTTTATCGCAATTGTGCAGTTAGCAAGAGTCGCCATCGACTTTTCTTTTATCCAAAAGTAAAGGATGAAAAGAACAGGAAAGACCTTTGAGATGTTTTCTTGAGTTCGGGGGGTAGATTATGAAAAGGGAAGGTATTAGCACCCTTTTCATCCGTAGTTATCTACGGGCTCTTAGTTGCTTGCTAGATCACTTTCTTTTGTTTGAAAATGTGCTTTGTGTGGTTTTTGAAAGTATTTTTAAAAGGCGCCATTGTTTAGGAAAACTTTGTAATGATTCTCGTTCGTAAGAATGTATACAAAGTGTTGATCTTTTGAAAATGTTTTCAAGTTTGAAAGATGTTTTTGAAAGTGTTGGTGTTTGTTTTGAAAATAGCAAGGATGTTTTTGGTTTTGAATTGAGCAAGCAACTAGGAACAATCTACCTACTCAAAATTCTTTCATGTTTGTTTCCTCTTCCCTTTGACATTGTTATCTCACCATTGATTTGGTAAGTAACCCTATCTTTGAATGTAAAAGGGACGAAAAAGGGTCATCGTATAGCCATGATTAGAAATGTTGTAAGATATATTAGCATTTTCTTTAAGGGACTAAGATAATTCTTTGAAAGGCAACTTTGATAGCGTCATCGAGGGACTATGATCTTGTATTTTGATTTGTTTTTGGTAAGACACCTCACATGCATAATATGGCCATTTTATAAGGCAACAAAGTGGATTTACCCTAAGGGTGTATGTGTGCAAGTCTATTGGTTTATATGCTCGATTTGTCTTGATTAGGGTTTGCTATTTGTTGGTTTTAATTTTTCCATACAAACCCTAATTACTAGCATTTGTATATAAAGTATTAAATTGCGAAAAATAAAAATATTAAGCTATTACATCATTAGGGGAGGGGATATAAAAATTCCAAATGGGTAATTGCAATAAATTAAACCCCTAATTATCTATTACAACTATATTGAACTTGAATAAATGTACAAGAAATGAAATAAATATAATGTACAAGTATGATTAGGTAAGGAATGGATTTTTTTGTATTAAAAGTTGACCTAATTAAATTAAAATAAAATGATTGAATAGAATAAGAAAATTAAAATTAAGTTAATAAAAGAAAATAACTTATTTAAGAAAACAATTTTTTTAGGGTTTTTTTTTGTAAATTTGATTAAATTAGAAAATAATATTAATTAAATAAAAGTCCTAAGTTCTAAATTGATTTTAATTTACAAGAAAATATTATAATATAATAATGAAACCTAAATATTAATTATTAAGAAAGAAATTAATTTATTAAGAAATGTTTTTGTTCTTTTTATTTTATTAAACAAAATAAACTAAATAAGTCTAAAAATAATAAATAAAATATTTTTTGGATTTTTACTAATAACAATAAAAATATTAATAATAATAATAATAATAATAATAAAGAAAATAAAAATATAAAAGAAAGAAAATGGGTCAGGATGTATGAAAGTGAAACAGGGAGTATGAGATAAGCAAAAATGCTAAGCCCAGGGGGTTGAGGCCCAAGTGCTGCCTGTTTCAACAAAAAGAAAAATGAAAAAAATGTGAAAATTGCAAAAGGTCTCGCTGGGGCTCGAACCGGGACCTTCTAATACGCGCGCGCTTCTTCTACCATTGGGGCATAAATATAATATTAGAAACTGCTTCCTGAAGACAACTTCATCTTTAACCTCACGCCTAGCTAGACCACCTGCATCTTGTTCATTTCTCATCCATTTGCAAAAGTGTAAACATGAATCTTGTGGCAAATTTCCTCACAATTTCAGAAATATAAAGCATTAAAACTATAGATCAAAGACAAACATGAATATTATTGGCCCTAATCTGAAACCTAATTTTATTGGCCCTAAGCTGAAGCAACATAAATGAAAATTATGGACATGGTTAGCTTCAGGGAAATGATATATACATTCTATCTTCACAAATGCAAGCCTAAAAATACCTATATGAATAGTTCAAAAGTCAGAAAACTCACCTTGCAAGAGGGTATCGCGTTTTGAGTTTGAGCAGCTTTTGATGAGTTCCAGTGATTGGGTTAGCTTCCTCAAGTTCCCAGGAAGCTAATGTGATGCTTGGCTTGAGCTGAAAGTGGCTGAGGAGTTTTGGAGAAGTCAACTTGCAGAGCCCTACTTTTGGTTATGGAGGTTGATGAAGATGGAGTTACAGTTATGAAACAGGGTCAGGGATGAGTTGTATTTTATGTTTAGAAGCTTTAGGAACCAAAAGGCTTGGAAACACACGAGGGAGATTTGAGTTTCAAGTTTTTGGTCAGATTGTGCAACAATGGTGATTTATGATACATTTCTAAGTTCTAGGGAGTTTTAGGGCTTGTGTATGCGTGTGTTTTGATGCAAATGACTTGTTCATAAGTAAGGAAAAGGATGTGAGGCTTGATAGGGTCAGAATCACACAAGTACAACTTATGGCTAGGTTACTTGATTTTGAAGAAAAGTGAAAACATGGTTTCAATGTAAAGTACAAGCATGGGCTGACTTGTTAGAGGCTTAAGTAAAATTTCCTTTGGGTTATAGGTCGTGTATGATCAGAAGAGAACAAGTGCAAAGCTCAAGAATCAATTTTGTGCATAAAGCTACTTTTCCAAAATGGCAATGCGCACTTTCTTCCTAAAATGGAAATAAGCATGGGCAATGCATTGAATGCTTGAGTTGAAGCCTCTAACAGCTGTGCAAAACATTAATTATGGAGTGCCAAACAAGTTTGAGGCCTGCAAAGCAAAGATTGTGCAACCTAAACATGGATTTGAGTTCTTTCTCATCATGAAATTAACCTATAATTCAAGAATGAAATGCCAACTTCATGCCTTCGATTATCCTTGCTCAAACATGATCTCAAGGAGTTCTTGGACATTTTAGAAAGCTTGTAATGTTCTCTACATCCCATATTTGAATCACTTTGGAAAATTCCCCTTGGAACAATGTGCAGAATTGCCATGAAGTTAGGTCAAAATCCTGCCTAAACTAGGGCAAAATTTTCACTAAGTGTTTAGTTTCATGAACATGTATTCAAAAAATCATAACTTGAAATACATGCATTTATAGGAGAAGTTGTGTAAAGAAATGTTTTAAATCTCATTGAGATCTACAACTTTCATGTTGAAAGTTTCCTTTGAATCATCTTGCATCATGGTGAAAAATTGGCTCAAAGTTGTGAAAAATATGTAGTTTTCAACACTTAGAAAAATTTCTAAGTTTGGAAATTTTGACTTTTCAAAATGAAATCTTGACTTTTTGATTTCTTGATGAACAAGTTTCATATTTTGACATGTTTTAATGAATTGTGATCTTTGACACTTGATTTTGACCAAAAAGTCAAAGTTTGACTTTTCAGTGTACAATTAACTTTTGATTAGTTGACTGAAAATCAACTATCAATCAATTGATCTTGAGGGATGTTTTGAGTCATGCCATTAGATCAAAATGATGCAATTGAACTATTTAGATCATGTCTCAAACCAATTAACCATTTGCTAGGTCAAAAATCAGAAATTGCCCTTTCTCAGTCAAAAACCCTAATTTTGACCATTTTGCCCTTTTGATGATCTGATCAAATTTCTCGAGGAATTGTGTTCCAAACTTGATCAAATGAAATATATGAGTTCAAAATGTTGATATGGATAAAAATTATGAAGTTTGACTGTAAATTGACCATAGTTGACTTTTCCGCAATACAGTTGATTTTTAGGTCAACTGATCAGTTGACTGAGCAAAAATGTGATCCAAGACTTGAAACTTGACATGAGAAATCATGGGGATCCAAAATGATCTATGAAATTCATATGAGGCATTAAAAGTTCAATTATCCTTGTGCAATCTCAAACCCTAATTTCAGTCATCAATGCTTAATGAGGTGTCTTGAGCTGATCAATCCTTGTACAGTCTTGAACCAAAGGAGATTTTTTGAAAAAATATTTGATAATTGAGAGGGAAAATTTTGGGGTAAAACATATTCCCTTTAGTTTTATTCATTATACCCTTAAGGAAAGCATCTTATGGGGAGGGTAGAATATCCTTAGGCTAATACTAAGAGCCTACCTTCTAAGGGTCAGTCTTCGCTAAATCCCGTCATTTAACATTTTATTCATATATTCATGCATCTCTACATTTCACATGTTCATCATACGTTGTTTGCTTTTGTTTGTCTTATTCACAGGGTACAAAGAAGTATAAAAAAAAGAGTAAAGGTTTTTTGTGTGAGTGTCTGGAAATGAATGCTAAAGGAAAACAGCTCGTTCACATCAATGCTGCCAAGCCAGATGTGACTCAAATCAAAGTTGTAAAGGAAAGATTATCTGAAAGGGCCATGAAAACATTTACTCGTCGTTATGGGGATATCTTGGATTTAATTGAAGTCGGAGTGCAGTTGGACACTATTTCTGCTCTAGTACAGTTCTATGATCCTGCGCTGATATGCTTCACATTTCAAGATTTCCAATTAGCTCCGACCTTAGAGGAATTGGATATAATTATGAACTTCTCCAAAGAGAAGGCTTATACAGGTATTGGACAAAACATTGATATCAAGATACTGGATGAAGGTTTAGGAATCCGTTATCCTGAGTTTGCTCTTAACTATAAGAAGGAAGGAGAAATGTGAGGGATTAAAAGGTGTTATCTGGAGAGCAAAGATCTTGATTTGGAAAATAACAAAGAATGGGAATCTTGTATCGACTGTCGTGGGCTGCTTATATTTGGTGTTATCTGATTTCTGTGCACTATAGACTATATTGAGCCTGTAGCCATCAGTGTGTTTTGGGGTACAAAAACTTTTAATACATATCCCACTCCAGCTATTCTTGCTGATATCTACTACGCCAATCATACACGGCACGAGAAGAAAAGAGGTACCCTAAAATGATGTATTCCATTACTATACTCCTGGTTCATGACTCAACTTTACAAGGAAAGTTACTTGGTCCCGAATCTTATGAGGTATGAATGGCCTCATAAGTTAAGATATTTCACTGCTAGCTCTGTGTTGCGGTATGCCAGGAAGTTAGATATCGGTGATATTGTCTATAGTTGTTGGGATTTTCCTAATGTCCCACTAATCGGGTCACAAGGCTATATCAATTACAATCCCACCTTGGCCTTACGACAACTAGGGTATCCTCTAGAAGACAAACCTTCGGATGAGCAACTTCAGTAATTGATTGTTCATAACATGGGCAGAAATGACAAAGAGCTACTCAACAAAATCATTAGGGCTTGGAGCAGGGTTAACAAGAGAAAAGCGGAAAGAAACAATGTAGTGGCTAAAGAACCTTACACTCAATGGGTTCTAAACAAGGTGCAAATTATCAAACTTCCTTTTGATATAAATCTTAATTATAAGCAAGAGGTCCCAATCACTCATCCTATGTCTTTAGAAGAGGTAGATGATCTGAAAAAAGCACTGAAGCAGGCTCAAAGGGAGAAGGAAGAACTAGAGCTCAATCTACTTAACTTGACCAAAGAGAAAAGACAAATGCAGCTCATACTCGAATCAAAAGACCAACAAAATCAAAAGGAATGTGAAGCATTTGAAAAGGAAAGTTTGAAAAGGAAGCTTTCAACCGAAGGGCTGTTAAGTGCTAACTTTAATCTGGATTCCCATAATCAGAAGATGTTGCCAATGAAATCAGAAAGCTAAATAGATGGTATGAAAAAGATGTGCATGAAAAGAAAGTACTAGAGGAAGAGTTGAGGGCTCATATCCAGAGCTTGACCCAAGTTTCTTTAGACCAAGAAGAACAATTGAAGTACCTCACTACTAGGCTTCAGGATAGCCAAGAGTCTTAAGTAAGAGAGCAGGTTGTGAATATGAGGGTAGAAAGACATCTGGCCCAGAAAACTGATGATTATGAGCAAGTATGCCTCGAGCTGGAGGGCCTCCGGAAGGACTTCCTAATACAACGAAGACTCTATACGGATCTGATAGATGAAAAGTTGTATTAGGAAGAGCAATATACAAAGATTGACCAAGAAGGAAGGGATAAACAAAAGATAATTCCCAACCTCTACCAGGAGTACCGATACTACAAGGATAAGCATGAGAAGCTCACGTTCTTGGCCAACAACTTTATCGAAGACATTCCCAGAAGCTTAAAGTACGCATAAAGTGTAATGGTCCCTCTCCCAGAGGACGTTGACAATTTTATCAAGCTATACAGAACAATGGTCGATCGTTTCCGAGAAGACCTTCACAAGCAGGCTTAGAAGATTATTTTCCTTTTATTTATTTCCTTTCCAAACAAGTTTACTGTTTTAGAATTATAATATTTTCCAGTATCTTAAATGTAATATCTTTTTAAAGATGATTTGCGTTTCAATAAAAACATTATGTTTACTAGCTTGTTTGTGTATTCACTTTTTGGATACTCACCAAATAAAAAAGGCAAAACCTAAAAAAAATACACGATATTATAAAAAGAATATATATGCACAGGTTAATAAGACATGCAAAGCATAAACTTAACACCATGCATACATAATTATGCATTCATAAAAACTTTACATCTCATAAATTTTCCACTCAAAAACTCATCTTTTTCAAAAATATTCTCCAGTTGAACCATTGGTAGAAGGAAACCACCACCTCCTTGGCCTCCGTATCAAACAAGAGCTCACCAACTAAGATCCATGGAACAAATAGAAGAGAATCAAGCAGCTTTCAAGTTGGATTTGGAGAAAGTTAAAAGCAACGTCGACTCAATGAGGGGAGACATGAGTCATGTTATTCTAGCTTTGAAGAGTATCATTGATAGACAAGAACAGATTCCCAGAGTAGCTTTTGAAGAAATAACCAAAGATATTGGTGCATCAGGCGGTCACTGAAACAACCGACTGAAAATCATCAAACAATGAAGTCTCCATTGTACGTCTTTTATCCCACATAAAGGGAAAGGTAAACATCGAGTAAACCTAAGAAGGGTGAAATCACGATCAAATAACCGAGAGATTCAGTAAGGGAGTCTGTTACGCGAGGGGAAGGTATTAGCACCCCACACGCCCGTAGTACTCTATAGTATCCACTCTTGTTGTCTATCTTATGGGTGTGTTAGGATCTATATCTAGGCTTAAGGGCTAAAAGAAAATGAAAAGAGAGAATGCATGCAAAAGAAAATAATGTAAGGAAAATAAAAGTTGAGCTCGTTTGGGCCCTACCCCAATTCCTACGTATCCCTTTTAAGGAATCAGAGCAGCTGTAGTTCTTCTCACATGTTTCGGTTTGTTTTGTGTTTTTTAATTGAACAATGTTAGGTTCGAACCAATCCACCGCGGGTCGACCTTTGGAGACTTACGACCTGTAGCGGAAGGAAACTAACATGTTATTAGAAAAGAAATGCCGATTGGCAAAAAGAAAGGTGTTGGTTTGTCTTTTTTACCTTGAGAAAGGATTTGAAAGTTTTAAGTATTTTATGATTTGCAAAGAAAAAGAAAAGAAATGTTTTTGTTTTATTATGCAAAGGATGCAAAAGAAAATAAATCATATAAGGGAGACTAACCTAAATATATCCCTAATGTTATCACACAAATGATTGACTCTAAAGTTGAGTTTTGAAGGGGAAACTCTAACCTATGTTGACATGCATGGATAATAATCCTAATGTAAATCTCAAATCATCATCTATATATGAATCAAGAAGTCCTAAAGGAGAATTGCAAGGGTCTATCACCTAAAACTATGTCTATCTCGAATCATCATCTATAGTTGAAATGAGAGCTCCTAAAGGAACATGCCGAGGGTATATCATCTCAAAACATGCACGCAAAGACGAAATCAAGCAAGCAAGCCAACAAGATCAAGAGAGCACAAACAATATGTCGTAAGAAGCACATGCTAACTCAAGTCAAATGCCTAGCCATGATATAGAAGATCAAGGTAGGTATAAAATCAGGTAGGGATGCTTTAGCCAAGGGGTCATATCAATCGAGGAAAACAAGCGGGGAGAGGATAGAAGAAAATAGCACGGAGCATAAATGTCGACCAATGAGAGCTCAAGACAAAGTGTGGGGGATTGATCACAAATCCCTTTTCCACTTGACGACTCGATAACCATGATCTACATAACTCCGAAGCATCGACGTACAACATGAGCTAAGGATGACACGGACTAGAATATGCGGGGGTCGATTGCGGACCCTCCCTGCTTGCCTACTTTTGAGGACTTAATATTTGTAATATAATGCAGGCACAAATGTAAACACATGTTAGGAATACCTACTTCATAGGTAGGATTTTAAACAATCACAATTAGCATACAATAAGCGGTGCCTGCTACAGGACTTTAAACAAATACTTTGAGCGCACGCTCATTATTTCCTACTACCTACTTCTCATGATCTCTAGAAAGCAATAAAGAATTCGATAACAAATGCGGTAAAAAGGTATGAGAGAAATACCAAACAGATGGCAATCCGTATTAAGCAAGCAAAAATAAGAAACCCGGAAAACTTCAAGCAAGCTAGCATCAACAAAGAAATTCAGTGAGAATATGTGTCGAAGCATCAATAAGCAAGATCAGAATGTGTAGAGGACACATCTGTATCACAAAGTGCCTGCACAAAATACAATTATACAAGATATGTGGCACAAGACAATGGCACGTGTGTCAAACGCAAAATCGGACCACAAATTAAAAGTCCAAACAAGTTTTTCCATCAAATAATCGAGTAATAATTACATGATTGGAAACCATCCAAATGTACCTTGCACAATCAACACACATGTTAAAAATAACAAGGAAAATTAAAGTATAAAAGAGTAGGATGAAATTAGGAGCAAACAATAGCCAAAGCAAAGCCAAAGAAGCAAATTTAGAAAAGATGCGTCGACCGCAACGGGCTATACGTCGACTCATGCTCAGGATTCTTCAGTTTGCATCGACCGTTAGGTCGGCACAACACTTCCCGCAGGTGACCAAAACTGTTTGCATCGACTCAAAAAGGCTATGCATCGACTCATGCCCGGGATTTTCTAAGTTTGCATCGACTGTTGGGTCGGTGCAACACACCCTGCAAGTGACCAGAATTGTTTGTGTTGACTCAAAAAGGCTATGCGTCGACTCAACTGCAGTCTTATTCAATTGAAACTTTGAAGCAACATAACTTTTGCATCGAGTGTCTGTTTCGCGCATGGTTCGTATTGTTGGAAAGCTTAAAAATCCTAGAATAACCATGGCATGAAACAGAAACCAAAACAACAAAAATTATACGAAGAATTCCCCGATCTTAGCACGATCGACATGTGAATTCATGATCCAATTTCATGAGTTTTGACGCAATTTTCATCGGATCAAAACCCAAATTCACATCAATTATGTTATGACCATAGCACAAGGAAATTTGTACGCAACCAAAAATTAATTGAATCACGCGGTAAGATTAAAGCACAATGGCTCAAACATTTTGTCAAACACGTAATCTCCAAAATTCAACTCATGATTTTTGCACAATTAGAGATCCAAATTATACCATACATAACCAATCAAGAATCATCAATTAAGTTTGCAAGAACTTCATTTTGTTTTCTCAAATAAGAACTTTAATGAAAATCAATTAATTGAATAAGCACTTATTTAATCATCCAATTCCAGATTTGCACATCATAATTCAAGATCAATTCAAATTTTCATAATCGAAATCACTTCTAAAATTTAAATTAGATCAAAGTTCAATTCATTGATCCACAAAAGTGTTATTTAAGAATAACTTATTTGAAAAATGCTTAAATCAAGAAAAGCTTACTGTAGAATTGAAGAGGAAGCTTAGGTATAAAGATCACAACAATCGGATTTGAGATCGGAGAAGAATTGAGCTTCTTTGACTTTTGGATCTTGAAGAAGTTGTTGGAAAAGTTATTGGTGTTCTTGATGAAAATGAGAGAAAGTTGCTCTTTGATCCTTGAGCAAGATGAGACATAGTTTTTTGAGTGTTTTTTGAGAATTGATCAATTATTAGAGTCCTTATGAAAATTGCAGGGAATAAAAATATATAGTGTGCCTTTTTTTGAATGAATGAGCCTCCAATAAACACAAGCAAATGTGCAAATTTTTGATTCATCAGAGTCCGACACCTTACGATCAAATTCGCAGGTCCCTCGGTGAAATTTTCAAAGTTGAAACATGAAACCAAAATATAGCCAACATCAAGAAAAACATCGTGTCCAAAAATGGGTTCAATCAAATAAAGGTTGATTTAGTTATGATTTTTTGAAGTTTCGCCTCAGATGAAAATATTTCTCGCTTCAGGATTTTCAAATGCGTTGCGCGCGCTTTGGACCAAAAACGAAATTCTTCGGGATACCATTCGAATTGGAAAGCTGAAAGAAATATTTAACCAACTCAATTTATAAACCAATTCCACCGGAACCAGATCCATACGACAAGAATCAACTGAGGTATGATTTTCTGAAGATGAAGCAGGTGAACATTTGTCATAATTTTCTTGTGCGAACATAGTTGATAAATTCATATATTTGAAGACTCTCTGAGTAGAACTGGCTTCCGGACAGGAGATACAAAATATAAATGACATCAAAACGAAATTCTAGCCACAAAAACGGGTTCAAAACGATTAACGGTCTTCGAGTTATGAATTTTTTAGTGCGCCAAAATTGCACTTTCAACACCTTTTTCTTTATGTTTTTCAGCATACAACTTCCAAAAGAACCACATATTCGGAGACTTTCCTTTGAGAATTAGCTTTTGGTTCGAACATGAAAATTGAAGAGAACATAGAGAAAGTTTCAAAACCTCAATAATCAACCCAAAACACCATTCTAAGCTAGATATTTGAATTTTCAAACTCAGATCAGTCAAAACACTATTTCCAATATGCACTGTTTTAAATTCACCGAAAACACCCAAATCTTCGACAACTCAAACATGCGTTGATAAATTATGAGAGCTTTGTTGTATTAATTAAATACCTTGACCCCATGAACATGAAACCAATGTTATGCATGCATGTGTATATGCAAACAAAGTATAAGCCAATCAAAGTTAAAACAAAGAGGGCAAATTTTGGGGTGCAACAACTGCCCCTATTTAATCGTCTTGAATCTGAATGTGAGACTGGCGGATGCTTTTCGAACATTCAAGGTGGAAGAAGATTAAATACTTAAAAGAACCCAAAAATTTATGCTCCGAAGCCAGTCAAGTATTATTATATTTTTTTGGTATTTTGTATTTCTATTTTTTGCTTTTTTTTGTAGTAGTTAGCTGAGTAAATCTCTTTGATGTCAGGTCAAGGTTAGACATACACAAGAAAGATACCGACCGAAGAAGGCTCTAGCGAAGGAACGCCAATCGAAGGCAAACTTACTAGGGATCTAAATAGACATTGACTCTGAAAAGAACACCGATCAAAGGTAAACTTACAAAGAAAAGAGACCAGCCGAAGTGGACTCCTAACAAATGATATCAACCGAAGGTGGATTTAAAGGGGAAAGAACAACGGTCAAGGGAGAACTTACAATGAAAAGAGACCAGCCAAAGGGGAATCTTAACAAATGATACCAGCCGAAAGTGGATTTTAAGGGTAAAGAACGTCGATCAAGGGCAAACTTACAATGAAAAGAGACCATCCAAAGGGGACTCTTAACAAATGATACGAGCCGAAGGTGGATTTTAAGGGTAAAGAAACCATCTGAAGGGGAATCTTTAACAAGGAATACTATACCGAAGGTAGATTCTTAAGAAAAGAACGCCGATCAAAGGCAAACTTGCAAATGAAAAGAGATCACCCGAAGGGGACTCTCAACAAAAGGTACCCACCGAAGGTGGATTTTCAGGGTAAAGAAACCAGTAGAAGGGGAACCTTCATCAAGGAATACTATGCCGAAGGTAGATTCCTAAGAAAAGAACTCCGATCAAAGGCAAACTTGTAAATTAAAAGAGACCGGCCGAAGGGGACACTCAACAAAAGGTACTAGCCGAAGGTGTATTTTAAGGGTGCCAGCCGAAGGTGGACTTTAAGATAAAGAAACCAGAGGAAGGGGAATCTTCATCAAGGAATACTATACCGAAGGTAGATTCCTAAGGAAAGAACATCGATCAAAGGTGAACTTGCCAATGAAAAGAGACCAGCCGAAGGTGACTATTAACAAAAGTACCAGCCGAAGGTGGATTTTAAGGGTAAAGAAACCACCCGAAGGGGAATCTTTAACAAGGAATAATATGACAAAGGTAGATTCCTAGGGAAAGAACGCCGATCAAAGGCGAACTTGCAAATGAATAGAGACCGGCTGAAGGGGACTCTCAACAAAAGGTACCAGCCGAAGGTGGATTTTAAGGGTGCCAGCCGAAGGTGGACTTCAAGATAAAGAAACCATCTGAAGGGGAATCTTCATCAAGGAATACTATGCCGAAGGTAGATTCCTAAGAAAAGAACGCTTATCCAATACGAACTTGCAAATGAAAAGAGACCAGCCGAAGGGGACTCTCAATAAAAGGTACCAGCCGAAGGTGGATTTTAAGGGTGCCATCCGAAGGTGGACTTCAAGATAAAGAAACCATCCGAAGGGGAATTGTTGTACCCCAAAATTTGCCCTCCTATTTTACTCAACATATATTCATGGAGATCCTTAACTTGCTCAAGGATACCAAAGAGTTAACCAGACAAACCCTCTCCTAAAGCAAGGAACATGCAACTAGGGTTTCCATTTTCATCAAGATGGGTGAGCTCCAAAGGCCTCAAATATTTTCCATGGTCCTAATATGTTCTCAAGATCATCCATGCCAAGTTTCATGCCTTGCATAAGAAGTTTGCTTAGTCAACTGCTCGGATGCTTGAAAATCAATTGTATTAGGTCAAAAGTCAACTGTGGCCCACATGTAGTCAAACTTCAATACTTTTGGTCAACATCAACATTTTGAAGTGATATCCATAATTTTATCAAGGGTTGATCATGATTCCTCAAGGAATGCTCCTAATTCATCAAAACTCAAAAGTTGCTAAATTAGGGTTTCTTAGGAAAAGTCAACCAAAATTTTGACCAAGCATAACTTTCTCATACTTCATCAGAAATTTCCCATCCAAGGCTCATTTTGAAGAGAATCCAATTCCCTACAACGCATCTTCATCCCTCAAGTTTAAAACATGCACTCATGAAAAGATATGAATTTCTACATTATAGGTCCTTTGGAAAAGTCAACAAAACACTTTTTGGGTCAAAGCTTCTTACATGAACATGGACGACCCAATTGAGATAAAACCAAAAGGGTTGTTTAGGGGACATCCTAAGCTTTAGAAAAAGTCACAGAACACCTCCCTACGGTCAAAATTGGAGGAGATATGCATTGTCAAAGTTGTCCATTTTTAGAAAATTGTCAAAAGTAAAATGTGCTCAAGATTGCATTTTTGTCAAATGGGCCTAGCTTTTCATGATTGTATCTTGTTGAAGACATGGTCCATGACCCAAATCATCATCCATATCTTATTTTATCTATTCATTTATTTTATTTTGATTTTTATTATTTAAAAGTCAAATTAAATAAAATAAATGGAAAAAAATATAAAATATTGATTTTTTGATCTGATTTTTGTTAGAATCAAATCTAATCAAGATGGCCTAATCAGATCAGGGAAAATTGAGGGGAAAATAGCATGATTATGGTGGTTTTGGAAATATATCATATAAGGAGCAAATCACATTCAATTTCCATGATTCAAAAAGATTCAATATGTATTGGTTGCCCTAATTCGCCCTACTACATATACTGAACACAAACAAGGAAAAAGAACAAGGGTTGAAGTCGGGAAAGCTAGTCAAGAAAACTAAAAAATTAGACAAAAAGTGTGGATCTGATTTCTAACCTAGGGAATGATTCAAGGCCATTCAAAGCTTCTAATCGCTTCCTGGACATCTCGTGAAGCTAACACGATCAATTGCAAGCATTCCCAAGTCCAGAATCATCCCACAACCTTCACACGGTTTGCTCTTTGTTTCAAAATTGATTACAACAATTATTGCATCATAAACATATTCTAATGATGTATTTGTGATTATTGACATATTTGCAACATGCTTGAATGATTTAATTGGCGTTTTGATGCATATATTGATGATTGCCATGGCTAGGGTTTAAGAAGCCGTTTTAGGGCTTCTCTGTACAGGTAAAATTAGGCAAAGAAAAGGATACCATAATGCTCGTGGGATCAAGACGAATTCATCCATGTACTCACCTTTAATTTATCATGCATTTTGTGGATTTTTGAAGCTTGCAGGGATATGGCTATGCAGTTCTGTCCGTAGGTAAAAGCCTGAGATCAAAAATGCCACTTCTGGGAAGAAGATGAAGGCGTGGCAATCAACCACTGGCCAATTTGAATTTACATGCGTTTTTAGTCATAAAGCGTGCGTTGTCATTATAATATTGTTTGGTTATTATATTATCATATAAACCATGCAACGCATATGGCAAGGAGTATGAGCATGTGAAGCAAGGGACTTCGGTTCAATCCCAGGTCTAAACATTTTCTTATTTTCTGAATAAATCCTTGCAGATCCAACGTATCTCAATGCCTAGTTCCCACCGTGCACCCCAGATCTCATCCCTGAGATCCATCATCATGCAGATCTCACGCTCCAACATTGAGGGACTACCATAGACACTCAGAAGATGATCCCACTGGATCAGGCGCAGGACCTTTGGGCCAAAGAATTCGGGCCCAGCCAATTCAGCAAACACACCCCCTAATTGCTCATCAAACAGGCCTATTCTTATTTATTTCTTTTCTTTAATATTATTTATTTATTTATTGTTTATTTGTTTTACAAATATCATTTTTTTATTTAATCAAAAAAGCAATAAAACATCAAAAATCATTTTTTTTATAAAAATATTTTATTAATTAATTAGTTTAATTAAATTAAGGCAATTTAACTCTTTTTTGTATAATTAAAATCAACTAGAATTAGGGTTAATGTTGTACATAACCTAATTTCTTCACAAAAAATAACCTAAATATTTTTTCAATTAGATTCTTAGGTTTTCCAATTATTTCTCGCATTTAATAAGTCGCGCACGCCTTTAATTTTCCTTTTTCTATTATTGTAACTGCTCCGAGTTTGTTATAGTAATTAGGGTTTTAAATTTTCGCATCTTTATTTACAGTCCAAATAATTATGTATCTGCGAAAGCCGAATTTTTTTTAATAATAACCATGTTTTAAAATAATATTTCGTAAATAACCGGGTTTCGGAAAAAATTACGCAAATAACCATGTTTGAGATGGCTCCACAAAGGAGGAGCCATCTCAATTGGCGCATGCACCTCTTTTTTTAAGGGAGGAGCCATCTCACTTGGCGCCTAAGTGCTTAGGGCATGCCCTAAGCCAAGTGAGATGGCGCCTATGTACAAAATTAGGGCAAAAATTTTTTTTTTTATTTTCTTTCCTGCGCGTTACCTATTAGACAGAGATCAACAAAATGGATTTTTTATTTAAAAAATAGTAATTACATTCAACTGTTTTACATTAAAAGAACAGTAAAAAAAATGGATACAAAAAATACTGGGAAAAAAAAAGATACATCAGTTATCCCCCGGAACCCGGTAATGACCCCCGGTTCCGCATCCCCGTCCTCGCCTTTCTCTTGCTGGGTGCCGTCTCATTTCCTGCTGCGGCAAGGTCGATGGCCCAGCGAAGTCAATGCGATCCGAATCCATAAAATCAGTAAGATCTCCATATCTCGAAGATCCGCTCTGGTACAGTCGGTTACCCATACCCTCAAAGTTTGGTCGTGTTGGCGGTGGGTGGGGTTCCATGGTTGGTCGGTAGCATTGGTCGTCTGAGTATGGGGTTAGAAAGGAAATGGATCTTGGGGTATTTGGTATTGTGGATGTTGGGTTGTTTGGTGATATGGTGGTTGATGGTAGGTTTGGTCGGCTTGGTCATAATCTTCTGACATTCCCATATCAGGGCTAAGGCTGGATGTTGAGGGCGCCATATTGGGATATGTGGAAGACTGAAATTGTGTCTGGGGTATGTGGGTGTGCTAGTATTAGGGTTGGTATTGTGGTTGGGTTTGAGGCATATCCGGGTATTGGTAGTTTGGCGGTGATTATGGTTGGTAGTACGGCATTTGATTGTAGTTGTGTTGTGGTGGGGAATGTGGTTGTGTGTTTGTTGGTCTGTTTCTTCTTAGGGGTTGGTTTGAGGTTGATGGATTTTGGGTTTGTTGATGAGGAATCGAGGGTTGTGCCCATTGTGTGCGTGGGTCAACCAAGTACATCGGATGAGACACGTGCATTTCTGGGTTACTAACCGACCTGTACCACGACATATATTGATCAGTGTGTCGCATATTACCTTGAGTAAGGAAAACCGGGGATTGCAAGATGTAGCGGTGACGCCTTTGCCACATTTTACACCATTCTGGAGCAAAGTCTTTCCAGTTGGTAAGACCCCACTGGGCGTCGACCCTTTTTAGATGCCAGGGGACAAATCTGTTGGATCACTTGGTATCTCTTGATGCATTCCGAACTGCATCTTCACACGGTCGCTGTGGTGCATCTCCACAATGTTAAACCGAATGAGTGCAGTCTTTGCAGTCCAAGTTGCTGCATCCTCTGGGTTTGGAGAATGGCCCAAACCCAAATATGGTCTCCAGACGAACTGCGATAAAATTTAAATCAGGTAAGCGCAAAAGTAATGTATAAATAATTAAAATGAACAAAAGTTAAAAGCTACGACGTACGTCATCTGGGCCTAAGTGATCCAACAGATTCCGGTAGAGTGCGACATTGAATCTGGGATTCTTGCCGTAATCCATACCCCTCACGCAGTACCTAATGGAAATGAGAAACATGTTATTTTTAGCATATATTTTGGAAAGAGCAGAATAGTTATAAATGCTATAACTTAATGACTTACTTTGTTGTGTACGGGAAACCAAAAGTGTTGTTGTTGATGGGGTTTAAGGACTCCATCCTCCACCAACCCCAGGCTTGTAGTAAAAATGCGCACCCATAAAATGTACATTTTTCCTTGACTGCGTTTTTGCACAAGGAACTATACAGGTGGGCTAATATTGCAGAACCCCAACTATATTTTCTAGTTTTTTCAAAATTTGTTAGTAAATGTAAGTACATGAAATTTACACTATTTCCCGTACTTTCGGGAAATAAAAATGTACCAAAAAGTATCATAAGATATGTTCTGGCTTTTACTACTCGGTCATTCTCTGAGGAATTTTCATTTAATTCCATACTTGCATAATGCCGTTTCAGGTCAGTGAGTAGTATTCCCTGCCCTCTTGCTCCACCACCTTCTACCATGTCCCTACCCAACAGTTCTTCACACTGTGAGTTGGGTTGTTGAACCGACCCGTTCACCGCCTTACCGTCGATAGGGAGGCCCAGTAGCATGTACACATCTTCGAGAGTGATGGTACATTCACCTATTGGTAGGTGAAATGTATGGGTCTCCGGTCTCCACCTCTCCAACATTGCAAGAATGAATTTCGAGTCAATGGTGCAGTTGGAGATCTTTATCACATGTCCAAAACCTGCATATTCCAGATAAGGGACGATAAATGGGTCGGGAGCCAGGTAGTTGTGCGAACGGATTCTGAATCTTTTTGTATCCTGAGATCATAATTAAACAAGTGTAAGATTAATTAAGATGAACAACACGTTATTTGAAGTATGAAAAATGTATAACCAAAGAAGAGACTTACAAATGCAGCAATGTTTTCCCTTGTGCCTCTGTGAGTATCGCCCATTGTTAGAAGAGCCATTGTTCAGAATGCTTGAGAGTATGAAAGACTTAGGAAGAAATAGAGAGTATAATAGACTTAAGAAATATTTCATAGCAGAGAGTGAGAGTTGTGTGGGTGTGAGAGATGTTTCATAAGGTATGTATTTATAGGCAAATAAGTTTGATGTAGTGGTTGCTTGTGCTTGCATGCCTGCGATGTGTCACATTTGCATGCTTAGGGTGTTACACATATGCATGCATGCATTTACAAAAAATGTAAGGTGTCACTCTTGCAGGCTAGGTGGCAGCCCATGCATGTATCACGATTGGATAGTAAGGGAGGCGCCATCTCACTTGGCGAAAGAGTACAAAAATGAATGGTGTCGCCACCCCATTTGGCGAATAAGAGGTGTCACTTCTTACAGCATTGGCTCAGGCTACGTGACAGCCTTTGGGATTCCTTTCTTTGTTGCATGCAAGGCCATTGGAGTTGATGGGTGGAGTCTTACACAAAACATTTATGTGTGCAGAATAGGGCCAGGATAGGTGGCAGGCTAGGTGGCTTCATAAGGCCATGCATTTATCACGATTGGACAGTAAGGGAGGCGCCATCTCACTTGGAGAAAGAGTACAAAAATTAATGGTGTCGCCACCCCATTTGGCGAATAAGAGGTGTCACTTCTTACAGCATTGGCTCAGGCTACGTGACAGCCTTTGGGATTCCTTTCTTTGTTCCATGCAGAATAGGGCCAGGATAGGTGGCAGGCTATGGGGTTTCATTATTGCATGTAATATTATTGGCAGCCTTGGGGGGTTGCATCCCTTACTTAATTGAAATTTTTTGCCTTACGTTGAACATAACATTCATTCACATAATCTGTAAAATTTTCCAACCTTCTAATCAGTCATCTAACCTTCAAACATTCCAGCATTCATACCTTCATACAATCAATAAACCTAAAACATTCCAACCTTCAAACCTTAAAACAATTCTACACAATGGCCTCTTCACCACAATTTGTTGTCAAAGCACATTTCAACGGTGAGACATACATGTGTCCCACAGTTGGGTTTTTGTTTAGAAACACCGACAATGTTCGATTTCTCTTAAACGAGAAAGCAAATTTCTCGTACTTTAAGAAAAGATTGGAGGCCAAACTTGAACGAGGCCCGGTATCCCAGATATTTTATCAGAGTCCAGTCTTTTTTGGAAACAACCAAGTTATTTTTTATAAGGTTGAAGTTCAAGATGACGAGGATTTCCAGAACATGATTTCCAGCCATGTCTATTCTGGAAACGACTCTATTGAGTTGTACGTTTTGCTTCAAGAGCCTCCGGTGACACAGGAGGTTGATCCTTTGGAGAATGAGCAAGATGAGGTGGATGCAGTTGATGATGAAGAAGAAGATAATGAGTTAGAGTTTGATGAAATGGTGAACGACGATTCTGACGATGATGGCATCCCAAGTATTCCTACTGACAAAATCTACACACCACCTACGCACATGACAAAGTTCAACATGGGCGGAGATGAACCTTCTACGGACTTGTTTTTCCAACCGTATATGCAGTCGGATGAAAATTTAAAAGAGAAGGACAAGTTTCGTAACAGAGAGGAATGCATAAGGGCCATCAAAAAATTTCACATGCTCAACTCGGTTGATTATAAGGTGGATCGTGTAAACCCGGAAAGGTACAAGATCAAGTGTGTCCACCCTGACTGTATGTTCAAGCTGACCGTATCATACAGACTAAGGGGTGACTGCTGGGTCATAGGTTCCATGACTACCCATACTTGTGTAAGTTCCACTCAATCACAAGACCACCGAAAACTCAACCATGATCTAATCTGTCAAGAAATCCTACCCCTGGTCAGCAACGACCCTTCTTTGAAGGTGAAAACAATCATCTCCCACATCACCACGGTTTTTAACTACACTCCGTCTTACCGTAAGGCGTGGTTAGCAAAGACTAAGGCGATTGAAAGGGTGTATGGAAACTGGGAGGAGTCATACCGAGAACTTCCCCGCTACCTAAATGCACTCAAGACATATTCTCCAGGTAGTGTTTATGTTCTGGAAACATTGCCAGCGTACGCCCAAGATGGTAGTCTACTACATGGCAACAGAATATTCAGTCGCGTCTTTTGGGCATTTCAACCATGCATCACAGGGTTTGCATCATGCAAACCAATTCTACAAATTGACGGGACTTTGTTGTATGGGAAGTACAAAGGCACGCTTTTGATGGCAGTTGCACAAGATGGCAACAATAACATTTTCCCCTTTGCGTTTGCCCTTGTCGAGGGGGAGACCGGTGGTGCTTGGAGCTTTTTCCTGAAAAATCTTCGTACACACGTGGCTCCTCAACCAGATCTCTGTTTGATCTCGGACAGACATGCCTCCATTGAAAGTGCCTATAATAATCCAGCAAATGGTTGGCATGACCCTCCTTCTACGCATGTCTATTGCGTCAGGCATATCGTCCAGAATTTCTCGAGGGAGGTCAAGGACAAAACATTGAGGAAAGCGGTGATGAATGCGGGATATGCACTGACACAACCCACATTCAAATATTACCGCAACAAGATCCGTTTGTCTAACCCAAAAGTCGGTACGTGGATCGACAATATACCGGTCGAAAAGTGGACTAGGTCATACGACAATGGCCAAAGATGGGGGCATATGACAACAAATCTTATTGAATCAATGAATGGGGTATTCAAGGACATACGAAACCTCCTCATCACTGCCTTGGTGAAATCCACGTATTTTAGGATGGCTGTGTTATTTGCCAAAAGAGGTGAAATGTGGTATGCGGTCTTGCAATCAGGACAACTATGGAGTGAAAGCTGTATGAAATACATTAAGGCTGAAAGTTCTAAAGCCAACACTCACATGGTTACACGGTTTGACCGCCATAGCCACAACTTCATTGTGAAAGAGACAATCGACCACAATGAAGGCATGGCAAGACAAGAATACAGGGTCATTTTACCTTCTCAATGGTGCGATTGTGGCAGGTTTCAAGCTTTTCGTATGCCTTGCTCTCATGTCATTGCCGCTTGTGCTCATACCCATCAAGACGCGCTTCAACTGCTCTCAAACGTTTATAAATCTGAAACGTTGCTCACTGTTTAAAACAACAACTTTCCTTTGGTGGCAAAACCGGACTATTGGCCTGAATACAACGGCGATATAGTTTGGCACAATGACCAAATGCGAAGGAACAAGAAGGGTCGTCCCAAAAGCAGGCGCATCACAACAGAAATGGACGATCTTGACAGGTTGGAAAGAAAGTGTGGTTTATGCCGTCAGGTCAGACACAATCGCAAAAACTGTCCGAATCGGGCGTCTGGCTCGACCACATAAATTTTGTAATACAATAAATCTTTCCAATATTTGTGTTGTAAACATTATGGGTTTTCCGTTAATAAAACTGTTAACACAATTTAATAAATTCAATATAGGAAATTACATTAGGGTTTTCGCGTACAACAATGATTAACGATATTTAATCTAGGAAATTACAACTGTTAACACAATTTCATCTGACCCATGCATCATCAGCATTACATCACTGTCTGTTTTGACTTCCTCCAACCACACATTAGGTCTTCCTGTCGCATGCGAGGTTGTTGTTCGTTTTCGCTGGATCCTTTGAATTTTTTCCCCCTCGGTGATGTCTCCATCTAGCCACCGCATCAACTCCCGCTTCAGACGCTCCATGGAGTGAATGTGCCAGAATTTCATTTTCATCGCAGGTTTCGTGGCGGAGAATATAACGTAACCATCTCTGCTAAAAATCATAGGCGACGTCATTACGTAAATAAGGGAGTACAAAATAAAAATACAGTGCGAGAAAGTGTGAGAAATTTCAAAGAAACGGACGAATTATTTATAAAACAGCAGAAAACCCTAGTTTTGCCCTAGGCGCCAAGTGAGATGGCGCCTCCTCTCATTTTTAAGGATCATGCGCCATCTCACTTGGATAAAAGACAAGGGAGGCGCCAAGTGAGATGGCGCCTAGGGCAAAACCCTAGGTGCATGCGCCAATTGAGATGGCTCCTGCTTTGTGGAGCCATCTGAAACATGGTTATTTGCGTAATTTTTTCCGAAACCCGGTTATTTGCGAAATATTTTTTTAATACATGGTTATTAATAAAAAAAATTCGCGAAATCCTTGTAATAGCTAGGACTTTAATTTATCACATTTTAATTTCCGTAAACTATAAGCTGTTAGATGTATGTTAATAGGATTGTATGGAAAGACAAGTTGCAATTAATACAATAGAAAACCCTAAATGTGCAAAGATAAATAAACTGAATAAAAAAACACACTTGCACATGCTCACTCCTAGGGTTTACTCCACTCTGGTTTCCTTCGGTAAACGGTCATGAAGTATAGAGAATTTTAGTGGTCATCCTCTAGTCCCAAAAGATCTAAAATGACCCATTCAGATGTTGCCTCGGAAAAAGATCTTTAAGGCTTTAGGATGATTACTAAAATTTCCTAACATTGCTTTTGTGATCGTACTTGTCCCTTCGAACGTCCCTTAAAACTCCAACGAAGGTGCTACCTATTCCTTAATAATAGGATAGCGTTTTCTAAAGGAAACAAATAGACTTTTTTCGAGTATGTAGATTAGTTCCTAGGTACTTGCTCAAACAATTTTTTTCACACAAACACTTTTCAAAAGCAGTTTTCGAAACAACTTCGTCACACTCTTGAGGACATATACAAGGGTCATCACGAAATTAAACAAAAACTTTTCAAAATACACACAAGTAATTTCAAAATGAGCAAGTACCTAAGAGCCCATGGAAAACCACATATAGAAAGGGTGCAAACACCTTCCCTTTATATAATCTACCCCCGTACTCATAAATATCTCGAAAAAAGGTTTTTTCTGTTCTTTTTCCTTTTCCTTAGTTGTATGAAATAAAAGTCGGTGGAGACTCTTGCTTACCGCGATATTTGCGAATACAAAACGAAAACCAATATTAACAGTCAGTTCTACCACCGTATCACAGGAATCTTCATCAAGGAATAATATGTTGAAGGTAGATTCCTAAGAAAAGAACGCCAATCAAAGGCTAACTTACAATGAAAAGAGACCAGCCGAAGGGGACTCCTAACAAAAGGTACTAGCCGAAGGTGGATTTTTAGGGTGCCAGCCGAAGGTGGACTTCAAGATAAAGAAACCCTCCGAAGGGGAATCTTCATCAAGGAATACTATACCGAAGGTAGATTACTAAGAAAAGAACACCATTCAAAGGCGAACTTACAATGAAAAGAGACCAGCCGAAGGGGACTCTTAACAAAAGGTACAACCCAAAGGTGGATTTTAAGGGTGCCAGCCGAAGGTGGACTTCAAGATAAAGAAACCATCCGAAGGGGAATCTTCATCAAGCAATACTATGCCGAAGGTAGATTCCTAAGAAAAGAATTCCGATCAAAGGCGAACTCACAGGGGATAAAGATATGCACATCTGGTCAGAGTTAGACATATGAGAGAGAGCTTGAGCATCAATAAACAAATGTTTGGAGTTGATAGAAAACACAAGAAAGAGACTAACCAAAGAAAGGCCCAACAATAAAGGACGCATTCGCCTAAACAAGGATGCCAGGCAACTAAACTTTGAAGAGACACTAAAGGACTCTTAACAGAAAAGGTTAGCTAAGCTAACAAAAGGAGGACCCGACTAACACGGATAAACCAAAACAAGGAACCGACTAAGAATGACCTTCAAAGAGCACCGATCGAAGGTGAACTCTACAAGAGAAAGAGGCTGGTAAAAACAGACTCTAACAAGGATTGCCAAAACACGTTGGGCTTTTGATAAGTATGGATACTGAAATACTTGAGGCTTTCGATAAATATGCAAGAACTACAAAATCCCTCAGGCCAAAGGCGGGGTGTAATTCTTAAAGAGTGGTAATTATCTGAATTACCACACACCAAGTATGGATACTGAAATACTTGAGAAATAAGAAAGTGTTAGTTTAAGAATGCGCCTAAGAGGGGGGGTGAATTAGGTGGTGGTCGATTTTTGACTTATTTTATACTTTCTGGTTTTGATTTAGTGCTTTGAAAACTGTAAAGTGCAGAAAGTAAAGAGACACGGAGATTTATCCTGGTTCCTTCCACACCCCGGAAGTACGTCCAGTCCCCTTGCAAACACGCAAGAGATTTCACTATTTTGTTAGAACTTTTACAAGACTCTTCCTAGTATTATCAAATAAAGAACCTAACAAATACCAAGAACACCCTCTTGGATTTCCAATAAGTCTCTTGAGAAAAATCCTCTCAAAAGATACCTCTTGTTTCCAACAATAGACAACAAGGAACACAAGTAGTCTAATACTTAATTCCAACAATCCTGGAAAAAATTTACACTTTGTATAATTTTATGAAGTATGATTTCTTGAAAGATGTTGATCATATAGAGTGACTTCTTTGAAGTTTCTTCTTTCTTCTCTTGTAAGCAATTTAAACTGTAACACAATGGTTAGATAATGCTCAAAGATTTATGTTCTTATATGTGTGAAAGTGCAGAAAATCTTTGTTCTTAAAAGTTAAGAAATATGAAGTTTGAATATTTTACAAAGTTCCGAATTATTGCATAAGAGAAGAGATGTTTTATAATTTGAAAAATTTAGTATTTAAAGTAATCAAGATACCTTTCCGAATGGACACTTTTCTGTTTGAAAAACTTGAGAGGATGCAATGTATGACCAAGCATCTATTGGAGAAAAGGTGTGAAGGTTATCTTGAAACCAGTTCAAATTTTTCAAAAGTTACAATGTGTAAATCGATTAACATAAGATGTAAATCGATTGCACGGGTTTGTAACATTCATGTGTTCAAAAAATTTGAAGTGTAAATCGATTAGCATGTTGTGTAAATCGATTTGCAAGAGTTAAAAATTCACATTGTTCTGTGATCAATCGATTTACACTTCATGTAAATCGATTGCTGGCAGAGACAATCAGTTTTTGAAAAAGCATGTGTAAATCGATTTACACAAGATGTTAATCGATTTACAGCAGAGAAAAACTTAGAATTTGTTTTAAAATTTAAGTGAAGTGTTGTGGCAAGTGTCTATATCATTTTTGAGCATTTCTAATGAATGTAGTTAAATTGAGAATTGATATACTTGATTGCTTGCCATGATCCTTGAAGTTGTGAGTGAATGATGCTTTAAGCTAATTCCACTTCTTTTCCTTCTTGCCATAGTGCTTGTTTGTCTTTCATCAAACTAGCTTGTTTGTCTTTCATGAAAACTAAAGTTGAGTTGAGGCTTGAGATTACATTCTCCCCCTTTTTGATGATGACAAACCATCTTTCTTTATGAGTTGTTTAGAATTGGAGCAAAAAGAGTTTTCTCCCCCTATGGAGAAAGAAATTTTGAAAGCTTGCCCTGTAAAGAAAATTGAAACAAACAACCATACAGTGCTATCACATCCTTCTCCCCCTTTGACATTATCAAAAAGAAGGGAAAGATGCAACAAAAAGTGATACTTATAACAGTTTGAAACATATATGAACAAGAACTAAAAAGCAAATGTTTAAAAATAGCGAACAAAGTTCAAATACAACAGACTAACACTTGAATGATTACAAAACAAAAACATAATGATAGATAACAAGAATTCAATAATATTGGTTATTGGAAGGGTCCTTGATATGGAAATTGTTGTTGTAGAGGTGGTTCGATGTATTGAGGAGGCGGAGGTGTTGGATTGTTTGGATCGTATGGAGGGATATGAAGATGTGAATAGAGATATGAAAACTGTTGGTTCACATCATTCTGGAAATCATTGATGCGAGAGGAGGTAGAGTCATTTATCTCAGTCCATCGAGCATTGATGTTAGAATTGAGAGAAGCAAATTGTTGCGTCATGAAATTCATAACATCTTGATTAGTTGAACTAGAAGAGGCAGCAGGAGGAGGAACTTCATTTTCTTCTTAATCTGCATTATTGCCTTCATCACCTACAACATCCTCTCCAATGTATGTGATGGTTTTTGCTTCAGCATTGAACTGAACACCCATCCGAGACTCAACATTTTTTATGGAGATCCTGTTGGTGAGTGGGTCCATTTCAATCCGCTCAAACCTAGTAAAATCTATATTAAATGCTTCCAAGATCCTTGTAATGAAATATGCATATGGTAGAAAAGTGGCCCTTGTGGCAACTCTTAGCATATGCACCACAAAAAGTTTAGCCCAGTTTACCGCAATACCATTTTTCCTCGCATATAGAATTTGCAGTTCTAGGTCGGTCACAGTACAATGATTTCCTACTCTAGGAAACAATATATATACCAGAAAATAGTGAAACAATCTATCATCAATATGAAATTTACCAGCACTCCAAGTGTCCCGAGCCGGAATAACACCGCCAAGACTACGAATCCGTTTTGCACGGTATTCAGATTCGGATAACCTGCCAATGCTGTAGAAGAATTCTCGCTTCTTGTAATTTTCCCAATCGGCATCCTCTGGGTCATAGAGGGTACTTCAAGTATATGGAATGTTCAAAATTCTGCCAATTGTTTTGGAATGCAGAGGAATTCTTGTTCCGAGCACATAGGTATAACATTGGTTGTTGTCATAGTGCATATTACTGTAGAATACTCGTACTAGATCCGGGTAATAGAAACCATGTGATGATATTAATGGTTCTAACCCATAAGCAATTAAATCCCTTTGAAATGAGAAGCATTCATCTGGAAAGGTAGATAACATACCAAATTTTGGAGCTGAGATAATTTTCTTCTGAAAATGCTTGAAAAATCTTTCACGCTGTGAATCCGAGAGGTACTCGAGCAAGGAGTTTTCAGCGGCTGCAACAGTTTGCTTCTTCCCCTTTTCTGAGGTTGTTGCTTTTCTCTTGGGAGCCATGGATATGGTTAGGGTTTTTGAGTGAGGGTGATAGATAATTTTTTTTTGTTTTGCTATGAGAAAGGGAGTGACCAAGAAAAATACCTTCATCCGATTTTTCATCGAACTTACCGAGATTGTCTTTGTCATTGTTAAGGACAAAGCATTTGCACCCAAAAATGTGAAGGTGAGAAATATTTGGTTTTCTCCCTTTGTAAATCTCATATGGAGTTTTCTTTAGAATAGGTCTTATGATCACGCGATTGCTTACGTAACATGCCGTGTTTACCGCATCTGCCCAAAAATATTTAGGCAAACTTGAGTCACTTAGCATTGTTCTTGCAAGCTCCACCAAAGACCTATTTTTCCTTTCAACTACTCCATTTTGTTGTGGAGTTCTTGGTGCTGAAAAATTGTGGAAGATCCCATTTTCTTCACAAAATTCTTCAAACAAATTGTTTTCGAACTCTCCACCATGATCACTTCGGCTTGATGTTATCTTTAATGACTTCTCATTTTGAACTTGTTTTGCATATTATTGTACCCCAAAATTTGCCCTCCCATATTCTTCAAAGTTTATCAAGAATCATCTTCAAATGGTTCAAGGCTACTCAAGGATTGCACAACCCAAATGCCTCCTAAGCCAGTCAAAATTAGGGTTTTGGTTCCTTCAAAGAATTTGAGGTTTTAAATGGCTAAATCAAGTCCCATAGGCTCATATACATTGTCAAGCATCTACATGTCAAGTCTCAAGCCTCACAATGCCAGTTTGCACAGTCAAAAGCCCTATTTGAACCACAGTCAACTGCAGGGGTAAAATGGTCATTTGGCAATCAAAAGTCAGAATTTTTGGTCAAAATCTTATTTTGAGCTCACAATTATCATTTGATCAAGTCTTGATCATGATTCCTCAACCATGGCTCAAAAATCATCAAAGATGCAAAAGTTGCTATTTTTGGACAACAGAAAAGTCAACTGTATCTTGACCAAGGCATAACTTTTTCATGGTTCATCAGAAAAATACAATCCAATGCTAATTTTGAAGGGAATGACATTTCCTACAACTCATCTTCACATTCCAAGTCCAAGAAATGCTCTCACAAAAAGTTATCAATTTCTACATTATAGGTCAATTTCATAAGTCAACAAAAAGGCACTTTAAGTCAAAGACCATAACTTGAGATTGGTAAATCCAAATGACATGGGACCAAAGGCATTGGTTAGAGGACTTCAAGACCTTTCCAAAATGTCCAAGAACATGTTCATATGATCAAAATTGAGCAAGATATGCATTGGAGAAGTTGGGAAATTTTTGTGAATTTGCAAAAGTCAACTTTGCTCAAAATACCTTATTTTTGCTAATGGGCCTCAAATTCCTTCTTGAATCTTTACCCAAAGCATATGCACGACCCATCAAGCCTATTTGAGTTTATTTTCTTATTTTTATTAATTAATTGGATTTTTTATTAATATTAATTCATTTAATTGATTTAAAATGTAGGAAAATATCAAGATATGTTTTTCTCAATCTTTTGTGAAGCAAATAAACTCAGGGCATGCTGGAAAATTCGTGTATCAATCAAGGACATCAAAATCTCCATGTTTGGCAAGTTTTGTCAATCAAAAAGATTGAAAATTATTTGATTTCCAATCAAATATACAAACATGAATGCAATGGATCTTTGGGCCAAGACTTAACCTAATTTTATTCCCATATATGCAAGCAAGCCAACCCTAATTCTATTCACGTGAGAATTCTGCATACAAAGCCATAACCATATTCAAAAAATCAAGAAAAAAGCCAAAACTGTTTTCTCACTAACAGGCCTTTTCAAAGTAATTTAAGGATTCTAATACATTGCTGAGGTTCTCAGAAACTTTTTGGAATCAAAACCACGCGCCAAAGCTCAAGAAAACGCTCTACACAGACCCATGGTTTGAACAATATTTCCAAAATCATATACTTTGATTCATGCATATTTAACATCTTTTGTTGATTGTTTTGTGTTCATAAGGATTGTACGAAGCTTTTGGTACAAGATAATTGGATTAAGATGCCCTGAAACAGAAAACGCCATTGATGAATTTTAGGTTTTCCAAGCTCTCAAATTGGGGCTTTGTGATATAGGAAAAATTAAGCTTTGAAAGACCTATGGTTGAATTCGTCAAGGCCAGACGAATCAAACCCCATGCTCGCGAACAATTTATCTTGCACACAGTTCTATTCGCTATTTTCTCTTATTGCAGGTTGTGGGGGTTAAAAACCCCCGCTAATTGTTTTTGTTTTTACAAGGAATCTGGGGAAGACGAAGGGCGTGGTGCCATGCCATTGGTTCATTCAAACGCGCGCGCTATTTTATTTTCTCTTTCTAGCATAAGATTGTTTTTATATATTATTTTCAATTGTTAATATAATATCAAATACTTGCGCATGGCTTAGTGGAAGATGATGTGGCTGGCAACCATTGGGACCTGGGTTCGATTCCCAGGTCCCCCAAACGCTTGTTTCTATTTTTCCTAATGTGTTCACGTGCAGGCTTTACAATGCGTTCCACCATACACCTCAATCATCCAGGCGCCAGGTGTTTACAAGCAATAATCCAAGGGCCAAAAGATGGAAGACTATGGTACCACCCAGTCAAAGCCAGCGCGGCTAATTACAAAAGTCAACCCGGCTTCAGTGTTCATGGGCTTGAATTTCCAAATAAACCTCCTTCTGGGCCCAACACCCCCCTGGTTCTTTCATATTTTTCTCTTTGTTTTCTTTTTCTTTTTATTTTCTTTTACTAATTTTTAATTATTAACTATTATTATTATTTAATTCACAAATTATTATTTATCTAATAAATTCAGTAAATATTTATATTATTTATATTTATTATTATTAATCTCACTTAAATTCATTATTTTGTAAATAAAATACTAACAAATTAATTATCTTAAATTAGGTTTAATTTTAATTTTTTTCTCAATAACTTAAAATAAATTTAGAATTAGGGTTTTCTTGACTTTTAATTTCTTTTTATTTTTATTTTCATTAAAACATAAAAAACACAAAAATACTTTTTCTTTTAATTAATTAGGTTTAGGTTTAATATTTAATTAATTACAAAAAAGGACAAATTACTTTCTTTTCTCAAAAAGGGTCAAAACCCTAAGACGTTCCCGATTTAATTTCTTTCGCGCATTAATTCCTTTTGATTATATTGATGTAACTGTTTCCGAGGATGTAATAGAATTAGGGCTTTTACCGCTTTCTTTACTTTTCTCGCATTTATTTTCCAAACTGGTTTTGTTTTTGGCGATGTATAGACCCGCGCCTTGTAATAGCGTAGATTTACCTTTCCGCACTTTATTTCCCGCAAATTATTAAACTGTTAATTATGCATGACAAGACTTGTATGAAAAATAAAATCAATCCGTAGTTCACAAATAACATGTACAAGATAACCTTAACTGAACCTGACACACATGCACATGCCACTCCTAGGGTACGCCTCACTGGTTGTCTCGAGGTGGTCGTCAAGTATAGGGTGTTTTAGAGGTCGCCCTCCTGTCTAAAGATCCAGTTGCCTCGAAACGGTTGCCTCGGATAAAAAGGATCTAGGAGATTAGGGTTACCGCTAAGGCGTCCTACCATTGCTTTGTTGACCACACATGTCCCTAATAATCGAATTGACACGAATACCTCCAATGACGGTGCTACCTACTTCTCAATAGTGGGATAGTACTGTCTAAAGGACTCTTACACAGCCTAATTCCTTAGAGTAGGTAGATTTCTCCTGGGTACTTGCTCTTTCAAAACAAAAACAACTTTTCGCACCTACACTTTCAAAAAGTTTTCAAACAAATACTTCATACACTCTTGAGGACTGATACAAGAGTTACCTAGAAGGTTTTTTCAAACGAACTTTTTCAAAACCCACAAACACAAGAAAAGCAAGCAATTTTTGAAAACATAGTTAGCAAGTACCTAAGAGCCCGTGGATAACCATGGATAGAAAGGGTTCTAACACCTTCCCTTTCTATAATCTACCTCCTGAACCGAGAAACATCTCGAAAAAGGAATTTTGCTATGCTTTTGTCCTTTCCATGTTGGAGAACATAAAAGACGGTGGCGACTCTTGCTTACCGCGACATTTCGCGAACCAGCTTTAAAACAGTCAGTTCTATTTCCACCGATCACAGAACTGGCGACTCTGCTGGGGATACTTATAAAGTGAGGTGTACCTTAGGATTAGACCACTCTTGTTTTCAATTGCTTGCTTTGTTTGCTTTTATATTTGTAGGATTTGCATCGGAGTTTCATAGATCCTAACCCGGATCTGGGGAATACCCTTTAGGTAGCATAAGCTGTGAGGGACCTGTCCGGCGTAGACCGACACGGGTGAAGCAGTGGCTACATTGGTGTGACACCTTGGTCTGTACTGATATCCCTTGTGTTGCAACGAGGAGAATATGGGTCTTCTGAGGAGTCATTAAGCACCAACCGACCTTAGAACCCTAAATTGACCCAACTTGGCCATAGAACAGTAGCAGTATGCTACACTCATTGAGACTAAACTCTCGCGATAGTTCTAGCCGCAAGAAAAGATTGCGATGCTGGATTTATGACCGATTGAGGGTAGTCAGTAATATTGAGATCCTCTAGAACCCAGTTACTATTTTCTAGGACAGGTCTTAACCAACGAAACTGAAAGAGGGTAGTACCTAAACTTTATGCTGGCCTAAACTCTAAGAGTTGTCTGGTGTGACTTGTGTGCCTTAAAACTTGAACTACTTGCATATTCTTATCTGACACATGAGTTTCTTGCAGGTTTTGTGTATAGTCCTTGATCGGGACTTATAACAGGGTTTACTTACATCACTCCACGCATAGCATAACATCATACCATCATACCATTGCATATATCCTGCATAAGGACTAACCCTTTTCAAGGATCTCAAGGGTCTGTGATGCAGGTCATGATGAACCAACTGTCTAACAAGGGGAAAAGGGGATTTATTTTCCTCTAGCCAAGGTTGATAACTTGAGTCGGGGGCTATGACCCACTCGATATGGTGAGCCTTGACTCTTGAAGAAGGACTCTCAATAACATGAAGTTCCTTCCATCAAGCTACAAAATTCAGATTCTGACAATTTTCTTGTTTACCCCGCGAGATCCTTGAAAACATTGCATACATACATATCATTGCATTACAGGTACCCCTTTTTACAGGTCACTTACCTTCTTCGCTGTTTATTTCAGCAATCATCATGAATCCTGAACCTTCCACTGAACAAGCTATCAAGGCCCTCCAGGCCCATAATGCCCAGTTCCAAGAGTTGGTTATGAGCCTAGCCCAGGGTCAACAGGATTTGAAGACTCTGCTTCTGAAAGAGAGGAAGAAGAAGAAGAAGAGGACCATCTTATTCAACACTAGACGCAGATCTGGAAATGGATTACATAATGAGGCTGAGTTGACTACCTCATCTGTAGGCAAAGACAACCCACAAGAGAGAAGGGTTCCTAGTCCCGTGGTCTCCGACAATGAGGCAGATTACAATGATGAACAGTACCCTCCTGCGGAGGACAGGTACAAACAGCTGGAAGACCGGTTAAGCGCTATGGAGATACAGAAAGTGCCCGGCCTGGACTTCGAAGATCTAGGTCTATCTTCTGGGGTAGTGATCCCTCACAAGTTCAAGGCACCTGCTTTTGCCAAATATGACGGAGCTTCATGTCCTAAGATGCATCTCAGATCATATGTAAGGAAGATCCAACCTTACACCACAGACAAGAACCTATGGATCCATTTCTTCCAGGAAAGTCTTTCGGGGACTCAACTCGAATGGTTCTATCAGCTGGATGGAACCAGTATTCGTAACTGGGAGGACTTGGCTACTGCATTTTATAAGCAGTATCAGTATAATTCCGACCTCGCTCCTACGCGTACCCAACTCCACGGTATGTCACTAGGGACGGGTGAAGGATTCAAGGAATATGCTCAAAAGTGGAGAGACCTGGTTGGAAGGGTGAAGCCACCCTTAACTGACCGTGAGCTCGTTGACATGTTCTTGGGGACCCTGTCTGGTCCGTTCTTCAACCATCTGATTGGGAATTCTTCTGCTGGGTTTACAGATCTGATCTTAACTAGGGAGAGAATAGAAGCTGGTATCAAGTCTGGGAAGATACAGAAAGAAGCCTCCTCGAGCACTAAGAAGAAACCATTCAAGAAAGAATCTAGTGCTGTCTATGGTTCAAGAGGGAAGAATAAGTCTGAACATCGCCAAGCTGTCAACGCGGTAGTTATTTCAAAGTCGGCCAGTGATCCTCAACATCTCAACCAACAAATGAAAGAGAGACCTAGAAGGCAATTCACTCCCCTCGACATGACCTTGTCCCAGATATTGCCACAATTGCTGGAGACCAATCTGGTAGCTCTAAGGGACCCTCCTAAGAATCCCAACAAGACACCTTCAAGGTATAACCCCAACACCCGCTGCGCTTATCATTCTGACAGCCCGGGGCATGCTACAGATGATTGTTGGACTTTGAGGAACAAGGTTCAGGACCTAATCGATGCAAAGGAGGTCCAGTTCGAAGCGCCCGAGACTCCCAATGTGATCACTGCTCCCTTGCCAAAACATGGCTAGGATTGAAAAGAAATTTTGTTCATTCGAATGTTCAAGTTGTATTTTTCTTTAATTGTTCAAACATTTTATTCATGTCAAACTATCTTATTTCATTAATGCATTACACGTGTCTGTTTTGAAGTAATTGTGTTCACTGTGTTTAAAATTGCTTTCATTTTTTTGATGTTCAACTCTCGATTGAAAATTCTAAGCCTTTTGAGGGAGGATGACGAAAACGATACCATGATCTTTACAGTATGCTTTTGAACAGACCCCGCTGATGAAGAACAGGCATTGTTTAAAATCCTAAATAGTGGAGTTATAAGGAAGATAATCCCTCGTAAACCCCTTTGAGCCAAAGAAGTTGGAGTTTTTCTTTTCAAAAATTAAAACCCTTAATCATAACCTGGGGCAGGGTAGTTCTCTCAGTTGATCCAGGTGCACAATGAACGACATCAAATAAGTCCTTCTGAGACAAAGAACAGTGATGGTTCCCTATAATCGTCAAGACAGGCAATCATTATCTCTCAAAAAATAAAGCCCAATAAGTCAAAACCTATGAAGGAGACTTACAAAACTGGGGCATCCCGCTGATTGTAAATACAAAAAGAAACAGTTCAGGTTAAAAACAGGGATGACAAAATCGAAAAGAAAGAGGTCCTACAAACCCTCAACAAAAAAAAATGACTGCCCGTTCAAAATAAACTTTCAGTATTCGAACCATCACTGGAATATCAGAGCAAAGACTCAAACAAGGTCTAACGCACGATCAACTGAGTTTAGGTTTGAAGAACATCACGAAGAACGGGTGGGTACAAATAAAATTTGAGCCTTTATCCTTTGTTTCTTAAACCGTGAACCAGGCCACGTTACAACCCTTAAAAGTCCTAGCTGAAGCATGGGTTAGTTCGAAAGCATACTGTTACGAAATGTATCCTGACTCCTTAAGGCTTGCGATAAAATAACGAGTTGACACCACAGTTTACAAAAAATTCACTTATGAAAAAAATGCATTTGCAAAAACTTCAAGACAGACATAAGCTTTGCATTTTTAATATAACATTGCTTGCATATGACTATTTGTTCGAACAACAAAGAAATTCGAACGAAGAATATCTAGTGAACAAAAGCACTTCCAACCAAGAGGCCGACATGATCATTGTCCATCATCTGGGGCAGTTAAGTCAAGATTCAGAGAATCTCTCAAATGCCAAATAGCCAGGGGCAGATCTCCATCTGAATCAACTGGGGCAGTGGGCCTGAACTCCAGGGAAAAATCTGGTACGATCAAATATCTTCTGGTCACATGGCAAACACAACAACGGGGGCACCTCCCTACATCCTGAGAGCGTGGATATAGTCGAAAAAATACTACGCATAATCAAATACCCGCTAGGTCAACTGGCCTAGGCAAAAATAAGGGCTTCCCGGCGAACCAAAAGGGTTGGGGCAAAAATAAGGGATGAAAATGAAAAATCTGTACACCCGACAAGTCGAAAACCTGAAAAGGCGGCTTGGGCAAAAAAGGGTATCCCGGTGGACTGAAAACCCGAAAGGGCGGTCCAGGCAAAAGTTAGGGATCAAAAGCGTACGACTATGTCCCGGCATCTCATCACTTGCCTACCAGAAGAAGATTTGTCAATCAGCAGTTATCAAGCACCTCCACAGGTACCTTCTCCCACAAAAGTTGGGGCAATAAGAATGGTCCAAACTGTACAAGCTGCTCTGTCCTCCAGGTACAAGGTAGATTCGGCTGAAGAATATGACCAAGTTACCTCCACTCCCCGCAGAGTAAGACAAGATTCGGCAATACTCTCCCAAGTAGAGTTGGTCTCCCAATCAGCCCAAAAAGGCACAGTATCCCCGGCAAGTCAGCAATACTCTCCCCCAAGCAGAGTTAGTCTACCATCAGTCCTGAAGAAGTTAGGTACCCCCAAAAGATCTCAATATTCTCCAACCGATAATACAGATATTCCTCAACAAGCATCCCCGGCAGTCTCAATATAAGATTGTTCCCTGGCGGAATACAGACACCCCAGTGGAGCCACTTCCCCAGTACAGTCCAAAAGTCTCCCCAGGAGAGTTGAATCAATCTCCCCAGTAGATTCTGGAAGCTTATCCCCAGTAGATTCTGGAGGCTTATCCCTCGCAGAGTACCAACGTATCTCTCCTCGACCGTGTTCAAAGGTTATTCCCCACCAGAGCTTATAACTGGGTTATCCTCAGCTAATTACCACGGAAAGATCGTCCCCGGCGAAGTTCTTCCTATCCCCAGCGGAGTTAATCAAAATCTCTAACAAAACTTCTCAACGGAATCCCCAGCGGAGTTATCATCAAATTCTCAGCAAAGTATCTCCTCCCACAGAGTAATTCTCCGCAGAGTAATCTCTCCAACAAGTTTATTCCCCAACGGAGTCATCTTCTCTTACCGGTTTATTCTTGCAACCATCATCCCCAGCGGAGACGAAAAATTCTACTCTTCAACATCAGCTCAGGATTCAAGTTCCCGACATTCGTCAAGGATTTATTTTCCTAGACGAAAACACATTCATAAACATGTCACATTTTATACACCCTACTTACATACATGATAAAGTGCATACTACACTATCTCTGAACATCATGACATCATGCATTTCATACATCATGACATCGCATATAACTGATGTTTTGCCTTTTCAGGAAAAAGGTCAAGCAAAAGAGATTACCATCAACTTTTGAAGTTCCGGATTTGATACCTGTATCTAGCCAGGGCATATCTGTGAGCGATTGATTGTAGATTCGATACCTGCATCCAGCCAGGGCATATCTGCATGAAGAGTTTAGAGATTCGATACCTGTATCCAGCCAGGGCATATCTGTAGACGACTAATTCCAGATTCGATACCTGTATCTAGCCAAGGCATATCTGTGAGTGATTGATTGTAGATTCGATACCTGTATCTAGCCAGGGCATATCTGCATGAAGAGTTTAGAGATTCGATACCTGTATCCAGCCAGGGCATATCTGTAGACAACTAATTCCAGATTCGATACCTGTATCTAGCCAGGGCATATCTGTGAGTGATTGATTGTAGATTCGATACCTGTATCCAGCCAGGGCATATCTACATGAAGAGTTTAGAGATTCGATACCTGTATCTAGCCAGGGCATGTCTGCAGACGACTAATTCCAGATTCGATACCTGTATCTAGCCAGGGCATATCTGTGAGTAATTGATTGTAGATTCGATACCTGTATCCAGCCAGGGCATATCTGCATGAAGAGTTTAGAGATTCGACACCTGTATCCAGCCAGGTCATATTTGTAGACGACTAATTCCACATTCGATACCTGTATCTAGCCAGATCATATCTATGAGTAATTGATTGTGGATTCGATACCTGTATCCAGCCAGGGCATATCTGCATGAAAAGTTTAGAGATCCGATACCTGTATCCAGCCAGGGCATATCTGTAGATGACTAATTCCATATTCGATACCTGTATCTAGCCAGGGCATATCTGTGAGTGATTGATTGTATATTCAATACCTGTATCCAGCCAGGGCATATCTGCATGAAGAGTTTAGAGTTTGACACCTGTATCTAGCCAGGGCATATCTATAGACGACTAATTCCAGGTTCGATACGTGTATCTAGCCAGGGCATATTTGTGAATGATTGATTGTAGATTCAATACCTGTATCCATCCAGGGCATATCTGCATGAAGAGTTTAGAGATTCGATACCTGTATCTAGCCAGGGCATGTCTGTAGACGACTAATTCCAGATTCGATAACTGTATCTAGCCAGGGCATATCTGTGAGTAATTGATTGTAGATTTGATACCTGTATCGATCCAGGGCATATCTGCATGAAGAGTTTAGAGATTCGACACCTGTATCCAGCCAGGACATATCTGTAGACGACTAATTCCAGATTCGATACCTGTATCTAGCCAGGGCATATCTGTGAGTGATTGATTGTAGATTCGATACCTGTATCCAGCCAGGGCATATCTGCATGAAGAGTTTAGAGATTTGATACCTGTATCCAGCCAGGGCATATCTGCATGAAGAGTTTAGAGATTCGATACCTGTATCCAGCGAGGGCATATATGTAGACGACTAATTCCAGATTCGATACCTATATATAGCCAGGGAATATCTGTGAGTAATTGATTGTGGATTCGATACCTGTATCCAGCCAGGGCATATCTGCATGAAGAGTTTAGAGATTCGATACTTGTATCCAGCCAGGGCATATCTGTAGACGACTAATTCCAGATTCGATACCTGTATCTAGCCAAGGCATATCTGTGAGTAATTGATTGTGGATTCGATACCTGTATCTAGCCAGGGCATATCTACATGAAGATTTTGAAGTTCCAGATTCGATACCTGTATCTAGCTAGGGCATATATGTGAGCAATCGATTGTGGATTCGATACCTGTATCTAGCCAGGGCATATCTGCATAAAGAGTTTGAAGATCAACCCCTGTAATAGGCCAAGAAATTATCTTTCTTTCTCAGGTACGCAAGTTCTCGCTAAGGAATCTCTTACGCGATCGACACCCCCGGATGGCATCTTTAAGCCCATCTCCACAACTATCCATTACACTTCCAAATGGCATCTATAAGCCCATTCTCGACGAGTTTCTGTCACATCTCCAGATGGCATCTATAAGCCCATCCTCCTATCTACCATATTTCCAAATGGCATCTGTAAGCCCATTCCCGACATCACCTTGCTGATACTACACTATGCGAGTGCAAATTTCTGGGCACTTTAGTGTTCAATCATCTTCCACCTTCGGATCACGAAAGGCACGCAAGCCAATCTACATCCTCAGGTCTAAGAAGATTGAACAGGGGCAACTGTTGTACCCCAAAATTTTCCCTCCCATATTCTTCAAAGTTTATCAAGAATCATCTTCAAATGGTTCAAGGCTACTCAAGGATTGCACAGCCCAAATGCCTCCTAAGCCAGTCAAAATTAGGGTTTTGGTTCCTTCAAAGAATTTTAGGTTTTCAATGGCTCAATCAAGTCCCATAGGCTCATATACATTTTCAAGCATCTACATGTCAAGTCTCAAGCCTCACAAGACCAGTTTGCACAGTCAAAAGTCCTATTTGAACCACAGTCAATTGCAGGGGTAAAATGATCATTTGGCAGTCAAAAGTCAGAATTTTTGGTCAACATCTTATTTTGAGCTCACAATCATCATTTGATCAAGTCTTGATCATGATTCCTCAAGCATGGCTCAAAAATCATCAAAGATGCAAAAGTTGCTATTTTTGGACAACAGAAAAGTCAATTGTATCTTGACCAAGGCATAACCTTTTCATGGTTCATCAGAAAAATCCCATCCAATGCTCATTTTGAAGGGTATTACATTTCCTACAACTCATCTTCAGATTCCAAGTCCAAGAAATGCTCTCACAAAAAGTTATCAATTTCTACATTATAGGTCAATTTCAAAAGTCAACAAAAAGGCACTTTAAGTCAAAGACCATAACTTGAGATTGGTAAATCCAAATGACATGGGACCAAAGGCATTGGTTAAAGGACTTCAAGACCTTTCCAAAATGTCCAAGAACATGTTCATATGATCAAAATTGAGCAAGATATGCATTGGAGAAGTTGGGAAATTTTTGTGAATTTGCAAAAGTCAACTTTGCTCAAAATACCTTATTTTTGCTCATGGGCCTCAAATTCCTTCTTGAATCTTTACCCAAAGCATATGCACAACCCATCAAGCCTATTTGAGTTTATTTTCTTATTTTTATTAATTAATTGGATTTTTTTATTAATATTAATTCATTTAATTGATTTAAAATGTAGGAAAATATCAAGATATGTTTTTCTCAATCTTTTGTGAAGCAAATAAACTCAGGGCAAGCTGGAAAATTCGTGTATCAATCAAGGACATCAAAATCTCCATGTTTGGAAAGTTTTGTCAATCAAAAAGATTGAAAATTATTTGATTTCCAATCAAATATACAAACATGAATGCAATGGATCTTTGGGCCAAGACTTAACCTAATTCTATTCCCATATATGCAAGCAAGCCAACCCTAATGTTATTCACGTGAGAATTCTGCATACAAATCCATAACCATATTCAAAAAATCAAGAAAAAGCCAAAACTGTTTTCTCACTCACAGGCCTTTTAAAAGCAATTTAAGGATTCTAATACATTGCTGAGGTTCTCAGAAACTTTTTGGAATCAAAAGCACGCGCCAAAGCTCAAGAAAACGCTCTACACAGACCCACGGTTTGAACAATTTTTCCAAAATCATATACTTTGATTCATGCATATTTAACATCTTTTGTTGATTGTTTTGTGTTCATAAGGACTGTACGAAGCTTTTGGTACAAGATAACTGGATTAAGATGCCCTGAAATAGAAAAAGCCATTGATGAATTTTAGGTTTTCCAAGCTCTCAAATTGGGGCTTTATGATATAGGAAAAATTAAGCTTTGAAAGACCTATGGTTGAATTCGTCAAGGCCAGACAAATCAAACCCCATGCTCGCGAACAATTTATCTTGCACACAGTTCTATTCGCTATTTTCTCTTATTGCTGGTTGTGGGGGTTAAAAACCCCCGCTAATTGTTTTTGTTTTTACAAGGAATCTGGGGAAGACGAAGGACGTGGTGCCATGCCATTGGTTCATTCAAACGCGCACGCTATTTTATTTTCTCTTTCTAGTATATGATTGCTTTTATATATTATTTTCAATTGTTAATATAATATCAAATACAGGCGCATGGCTCAGTGGAAGATGATGTGGCTGGCAACCATTGGGACCTGTGTTCGATTCCCAGGTCCCCCAAACGCTTGTTTCTATTTTTCCTAATGTGTTCATGTGCAGGCTTTACAATGCGTTCCACCATACACCTCAACCATCCAGGCGCCAGGTGTTTACAAGCAATAATCCAAGGGCCAAAAGATGGAAGACTATGGTACCACCCAGTCAAAGCCAGCGCGACCAATTACAAAAGTCAACCAGGCTTGAGTGTTCATGGGCTTGAATTTCCAAATAAACCTCCTTCTGGGCCCAACACCCCCCTGGTTCTTTCATATTTTTCTTTTTGTTTTCTTTTTCTTTTTATTTTCTTTTACTAATTTTTAATTATTAACTATTATTATTATTTAATTCACATATTATTGTTTTCCTAATAAATTCAGTAAATATTTATATTATTTATATTTATTATTATTAATCTCACTTTAATTCATTATTTTGTAAATAAAATACTAACAAATTAATTAGCTTAAATTAGGTTTAATTTTAATTTTTTTCTCAATAACTTAAAATAAATTTAGAATTAGGGTTTTCTTGACTTTTAATTTCTTTTTACTTTTATTTTAATTAAAACATAAAAAACACAAAAATACTTTTTCTTTTAATTAATTAGGTTTAGGTTTAATATTTAATTAATTACAAAAAAGGACAAATTACTTTCTTTTCTCAAAAAGGGTCAAAACCCTAAGACGTTCCCGATTTAATTTCTTTCGCGCTTTAATTCCTTTTGATTATATTGATGTAACTGTTTCCGAGGATGTAATAGAATTAGGGCTTTTACCGCTTTCTTTACTTTTCTCGCATTTATTTTCCAAACGGGTTTTGTTTTTGGCGATGTATAGACCTGCGCCTTGTAATAGCGTAGATTTACCTTTTCGCACTTTATTTCCCGCAAATTATTAAACTGTTAATTATGCATGACAAGACTTGTATGAAAAATAAAATCAATCCGTAGTTCACAAATAACATGTACAAGATAACCTTAACTGAACCTGACACACATGCACATGCCACTCCTAGGGTACGCCTCACTGGTTGCCTCGAGGTGGTCGTCAAGTATAGGGTGTTTTAGAGGTCGCCCTCCTGTCTAAAGATCCAGTTGCCTCGAAACGGTTGCCTCAGATAAAAAGGATCTAGGACATTAGGGTTACTGTAAGGCGTCCTACCATTGCTTTGGTGACCACACATGTCCCTAATAATCGAATTGACCCGAATACCTCCAACGACGGTGCTACCTACTTCTCAATAGTGGGATAGTACTGTCTAAAGGACTCTTACACAGCCTAATTCCTTAGAGTAGGTATATTTCTCCTGGGTACTTGCTCTTTCAAAACAAAAACGACTTTTCGCACCTACACTTTCAAAAAGTTTTCAAACAAATACTTCATACACTCTTGAGGACTGATACAAGAGTTACCTAGAAGTTTTTTTTCAAACGAACTTTTTCAAAACCCACATACACTTGAAAAGCAAACAACTTTTGAAAACATAGTGAGCAAGTACCTAAGAGCCCATGGATAACCATGGATAGAAAGGGTGCTAACACCTTCCCTTTCTATAAATCTACCTCCCGAACCAAGAGACATCTCGAAAAGGAATTTTGCTGTGCTTTTGTCCTTTCCATGTTGGAGAACATAAAAGACGGTGGCGACTCTTTCTTACCGCGACATTTCGCGAACCAGCTTTAAAACAGTCAGTTCTATTTCCACCGATCACACATTTCTCTTGAATGCCTTGAATGCGTCATTTTTGTGCACTAAAAAAAAAGTCCAAGTAAAATGGGAAAAATCATCCATAATAACTAAAGCATAAATGTTACCTCCGAAGCTTCTTGTTCTAGATGGACCAAAAAGATCCACGTGCAACAATTGAAGTGGTCTTGTTGTTGAAACCACATTCTTTGGTTTGAAAGTTGATTGGGTCTGTTTTCCCTTTTGGCATGCACTACATAATTTTTCTGTGATGAACTTCATCTTTGGTATACCAATAACTAAGTCATGCTTAACCAATTTGTTCAAGTGCTCCATGTGTATGTGAGCAATCCTCTTGTGCCATAACCAAGCGTCATTGTTGTTTACCATAAGACATTGTACCTTCATAGACAAATCATCTAGAGTAATCATAAAAATATTGTTAGATCTTATACCTTTGAGTTTTACCTCATTGGTTGCCTCATCCATAATAAGGCATTCTTCTTTGTTGAATTTGATCTTGAACCCTCTATCGCAAAGTTGACTTATGCTAAGAAGGTTGTGCTTTAATCCTTCAACATAGAGAACATCCTCAATTTGAATGGATGGAGGTGTGCCAACTATTCCAACGCCAAGAATCTTTCCTTTGGTGTTGTCTCCATAGGTAACATACCCTTTGGCTTTATGTACTAGATATGAAAATTGGTGTACATCTCCTGTCATATGCTTTGAACATCCACTATCAAGATACCAAAGATTTGATGTGGACTTCAAGCATACCTACAAAAACAGATTATTTCTTGTTAGGTACCCAAGTGGCCTTGGGTCCTTCATAGTTAGTTCCCTTTTTCACCCATGCATAGTGTCCACTAGCCATACTGAAATTTCTAATATAGCATGAATTGGGTTTGTGTCCAATAATACCACAGTAAAAACAGTTTGGAACAAATTTGCTCTTGTATCTAGGAATTTCTTTTCTTTTAGATACTTTAGGCTTTTTCTTTTGATGATTATGAACAACTTGCTTCTTTTATACTATCTTGTGATTGGAACTATTACTAGCCTTTACAAAAACAGTGGGCTTGTTACTTGGTTTCTTAGAATTCACATAACCAAGACCTCTTTTATCATTTGGATAACGTTGTTGGCTTAGTAATCCTTCCAATCCTATTTGTCTTTTTTCATATCGTTCAATGACTCTTTTCAATTGAACTATTTGAAAGACATTTGATTCACATTGGAGCATGCAAAGTTTTCCTTTTCTTTTATAAGATTCTGTTTTTGAAGATCAAAATCTTTAGTCATGGTGTCAATTTTTTCTAGACAAATTAGAAGTTCTTTTTCTTGGTTTGACACCTTTTTGTATAAACTTTTGCATTCTTTCAAGAGTTCATCAATTGCACCTTGAACATCATCATCAAAAAGAGTAAATTCATTACTAACCTCTTCTTCGTCGTCGGAGTGATGCGATGCCATTAAGGCTAAATTTGCACATTCGTCGCTTTCTGATTCCGATGTACTGCTCATATCATTATCTTCCCATGCTATGTAGGCTTTCTTTTGGTTTGAGTCCTTTCCTTTGAATCCGTTTTTCTTTGGAAGATTTGGACAGTTTGGCTTGATATGTCCTTGCTTTCCACATTCATAACATGAGACATCTTGTGTTGATGTGGAGACTTCTCTTTTCTTGAAGTGCTTTCTCTTATGTGCATTAGATCCGCCCTTGTCATTTCTGCCAAAAAACTTCCCAAGTCTTTTAACAAGAAGCATGAAATTTTCATCTTCTTCCGGATTGTCTTCTTTTACAACTTCCTTTGAGTCAATTTTTAAAGCAATGTTTTTGGACTTCTTTTCTAGATTCTCATGTTTTTCAAGTCTACCGAGTTTCGTTTCGTATTCTTGAAGTTTTCCAAAAAATGTAGCGGAAGTCATTGCAGAGAGACTCTTCTTTTCCGAGATTGCCGTTACCTTTGGTTGCCATTCTCTAGTCAATGATCTAAGGACTTTCAAGTTGAGTTCATCATTTTTCAAGGTTTTACCAAGAGCACTTAAGTGATTTGTCAAATGCACAAATCTCTTTTGTAAGTCAAGAATGGATTCGCCGGGCTGCATTCGAAATAGTTCATATTCTTGACTTAGGGTATTTAGCCTTGATCTTTTTACTTTAGTCGTTCCTTCATGAGTTTGTACCAAGGTATCCCATATTTCCTTTGCTGTTTTGCATGTCGAGACACGGAAAAATTCGTCCATACTAAGTGCACCTTGAAGAAGGTTTATTGCCTTTTTGTCATAGAGAACTTTCTTTTTGTCATCGTCGTCCCATGCAATTTTAGGCTTTGAAGAGCCAACACCATTGATTACCGTAACCGGAATAAATGGACCATTTTCAACAGCATCCCATATTTCTTCTCCTTGTGCTTCTAGATGCGCATTCATGCGTATTTTCCAGAAGTCAAAATATTCAGCACAGAATATAGGAGGCTTGTTGTTACTACCACCATCTCTAAAAACGGGTTGATGATTTGCGGAAGCCATTCTGGATCTCTAGGAGCAGGTTACCTATAACCTTCTCTGATACCAATTGTTAGTTTAAGAATGCGCCTAAGAGGGGGGTGAATTAGGTGGTGGTCAATTTTTGACTTATTTTATACTTTCTGGTTTTGATTTAGTGCTTTGAAAACTGTAAAGTGCAGAAAGTAAAGAGACACGGAGATTTATCCTGGTTCCTTCCACACCCCAGAAGTACGTCCAGTCCCCTTGCAAACATGCAAGAGATTTCACTATTTTGTTAGAAATTTTACAAGACTCTTCCTAGTCTTATCAACTAAAGAACCTAACAAATACCAAGAACACCCTCTTGGATTTCCAATAAGTCTCTTGAGAACAATCCTCTCAAAAGATACCTCTTGTTTCCAATAATGGGCAACAAGGAACACAAGTAGTCTAATACTTAATTCCAACAATCCTGGAAAAAAAGTTACACTTTGTATAATTTTATGAAGTATGATTTCTTGAAAGATGTTGATCATATAGAGTGACTTCTTTGAAGTTTCTTCTTTCTTCTCTTGTAAGAAAATCAAACTGTAACACAATGGTTAGATAATGCTAAAAGATTTCTGTTCTTATATGTGTGAAAGTGCAGAAAACCTTTGTTCTTAAAAGTTAAGAAATATGAAGTTTGAATATTTTACAAAGTTTAGAATTATTGCATAAGAGAAGAGATGTTTTATAATTTGAAAAATTTAGTATTTAAAGTAATCAAAATACCTTTCCTAATGGACACTTTTCTGTTTGAAAAACTTGAGAGGATGCAATGTATGACCATGCATCTATTGGAGAAAAGGTGTGAAGGATATCTTGAAACCAGTTCAGATTTTTCAAAAGTTACAATGTGTAAATCGATTAACATAAGATGTAAATCGATTGCACGGGTTTGTAACGTTCATGTTTTCAAAAAATTTGAAGTGTAAATCGATTAGCATGTTGTGGAAATCGATTTACAAGAGTTAAAAATTCACATTGTTCTGTGATCAATCGATTTACACTTCATGTAAATCGATTGCTGGCAGAGACAATCAGTTTTTGAAAAAGCATGTGTAAATCGATTTACACAAGATGTTAATCGATTTACAGTAGAGAAAAACTTAGAATTTATTTTAAAATTTAAGTGAAGTGTTGTGGCAAGTGTGTATATCATTTTTGAGCATTTCTAATCAATGTAGTTCAATTGAGAATTGATATACTTGATTGCTTGCCATGATCCTTGAAGCTGTGAGTGAATGATGCTTTAAGCTAATTCCACTTCTTTTCCTTCTTGCCATAGTGCTTGTTTGTCTTTCATCAAACTAGTTTGTTTGTCTTTCATCAAAACTAAAGTTGAGTTGAGGCTTGAGATTACAAAAAGGTTATACACCAACTCTTACTCGCACTCTAACAGCAAAGAAAACACGGGTAAAATAACCAAAGGCTTGCAAGGGCAAGCGCAAACCACAAACTTACTAGGGATTCCGATATATATTGAACCCAAACAGAACTCCGGTCGAAGGAGGACATGTGATTATAAAAATAGACCAATTGTAGGGACTCTAAACAAGGATTGCCAACACGTGTTTGGCTTTAAAAGTTTGCAAATACGCAAGAACTACCAAATCCCTCAGGCCAAAGGCGTGGTGTAATTCTTCAAGAGTGGCAATTATCTGAATTACCAAACACCAAGTATGGATACTCAAATACTTGAGAAGCAAGAAAGGCTATTGTGATACGGTGGGAGAACTGACTTGGGATGTTTTACATTTTATCTCAAATGTTACGGTTAGCAAGAGTCACCACCGACTTTTCTTTTATCCAAAAGAAAAGGCTTAAAAGAACATGAAAGACCTTTGAGATTGTTTATTGAGTTCGGCGGGTAGATTATGAAAAGGGTATGTATTAGCCCCCTTTTCATACATAGTTATCTATGGGCTCTTAGTTTCTTGCTAGATCACTTGCTTTTGTTTGAAAATATGCTTTGTGGTGATTTTGAAAGTATTTTGAAAAGGCGCCTTCGTTTAGGAAAACTTTGTAATAGCTCTCGTTCATAAGAACGTTTAAAAAGTGTTGGAATTTTGAAAATATTTTGTGTTTTGAAAGTTTGTTTTTGAAAGTGTTTGGTGTTTGTTTTGAAAATAAGCAAGGATGTTTGTGTTTAAAGTGAGCAAGCAACTAGGAACAATCTACCTACTCAAAAAGTCTTTCTTCATTTCTTCCTTCCTTTGATATTTCTATCTCACCATTGATTGGTAAGAAGCCTTATGTTTGGATGTAAAGGGACGGGTGTGGGTCATCGTATAGTCATGATAGCTATGTTGTGAGATATCTTAGCATTTCTTTTTGAGGGACTAAGATCATTTTGAAAGGCAACTTTTATAGCATCGTCGATGGACTATGATCTTGTATTTTTTGATTGTTTTTGCTAAGATACCCCACATGCATAACATGGCCATTTTTGTAAGGCAACAAAGTGGAATTACCCTAAGGATGCAAGTGTGCAAGTGTGTTTGATTTACATGCATTGTTTACCTTGAATTAGGGTTTACTAGTTGTTGATTTTAGTCTTGCCATACAAACTCTAAATTATTAACATTTATATGAAAATGATAAATTGGGAAAGTAGAATTACTATGCTATTACATCATTAGGGGAGGGGGTATACAAATTTACAAATAGGGATTGCAAGAAAATTAAACCTAGTTATCTATTACAACTATATTGAATAATATACAAGAATTGAAAAATGGGCAATAAAATAAATGGAAAAGAAATGATTTTTTGTTTGGTTTTTATTAAGGGTTTAGTTTTGACCTAACCTAATAAAATGATTAATTAAAAATAAATAAAAATTAAACCTAACCTAAATATGAAAATTAATTAATTAAAAAAACCTAAATTCTAAATTAATTTTAGATAAAAGAGAAAAATAATAATTAAATCCAAATCTAAATATTAATTATTTAAGAAAAAGAAATTAATTTGTTAAGAAAATGTTTTTGGTCTTTTTGTCTTTAAAAGAAATAAAATAAAAGTGTAAATAATAAATAAAATATTTTTGGATTTTTTATTAATAAAAACAATAATAATAATATTATAGTAATAAAAAAATAATAAAGAAAAACTGAAAAAAATTAAAATAAGAAAAAAAGAAAATAAATTAAATTAAAAAATAAAAATGTTTGGGGCAGGTGTGTGAAAGTGAAGGCAAGGGTGAGAAGTTAGCAATAATGGAAGGCCCATTGATTGGAGGCCCAGGCGCTGCTGTTTGTGACAAAAAAGAAGGAAAATATTGAAAAATTGAACAAAAGGTAGCGTTGGGGTCTTGAACCCACGACCTCTAACATACACGCGTGCTACCTTTGCCACTGGGGTGACTGTACATCCGTTAACATAAGTGAAATAATAAATACATAAAGCAAGTCAAGTCCGGAAAATGACTTCATCTTCAACCTCCAGCCATGGTTCATGTAACTTGCTCGTTTCTCAACAAAAATGAAAGATGCAAACATTAAAGTTGCTTCGTTTTTCCATACGAATCCAAACATATAAATATCATAAGCTATAAATCAAAGATGAATGAGAATTTCCAAAAGTACCAAATTCTGACCTAACTTTTTTCATAGATTCAAACCTAAAATTCTCTAAGCTCAATCAATATAAATGAAATCTAAGGACATGTACAGTTTCAGGGCAACGATGTCTACATTTTATCTTCACAAATGCAAGCCTAACAATGCCTAAATGAAAAGATAGAAGTTTAGAAATGATACCTCAAAACTGTAAATCGTGAAATGCAAACAAGCTTGATTCAAGGTGCTGCAATGATCAGGTTAGCTTCGTCAAGTTCCCAGGAAGCTAATGCAATGGTTAGCTTGAGCAATGGATGGCTGGAATGGCCTGGAGAAGTTAACTTGCAGTGCTCTTTTTTTGGTTATGGATGATGATGGAAATGGAGTTACAAAAGTGAAACAGGGACATGGATGGACTATACTTGATGCATAGGAGCTTTGTGATTGATTGGGAAGGAAAACACATGAGGGAATTATGAGTTACAAGTTCAAAGTCAGAATGTGCACAAAAATGGAGTTTTGATACAAATTCTAATTTGAGGGAGTTTGGGAGAGTTTCAGGGTGCTTAAGTTCGTGCCTTAGCTCACAAATAGTGCCTTTATTTATAAGCAACAAGTTTTGAGACTTGTCTTTGATCAGAATTCAAAATCAGATGTTTAAGCTCAACATGTGATTTTCTTGAGAAATCAAGTTTCAATGCCTTTTGTACTTGTTATTGTAGAGTGGTTATGCTTTAGACAAACTTTCTTCTGACTTTGTAGATGGATTATGAATAGAGGGAACAAATGAGAGGCTCAAGAATTGACTTTGTGCATAAAGCTTGCTTTTCAAGAATGGCATTGTTAACTTTCTTCCCAAAATGGCAATTTAAATTGGACAATGCTTAAATCACTTGGATTATAGCTCAAAAGTTTATGTAATCCATTGATGATGGATAGATACACACGTTAGAAGGCCTGCAAAGCAAGATTATGCAGCCTAACATTGAGATTGGATTATGTGTTCATCAAGAAATGGCTTGTAATTCAAGAATGAAACCCTAACTTCTTGCCTTCGATTCTCCTTGCTCAAGTATGATCTTAATGAGTTCCTGGACATTTTGGAAAGCTTGTAACATCCTCTACAACCTTCATGTTGGACATTTTTTAAATATTCATATTAGAACTATGTGAAAAATTTCCATGAAGTTAGGTTAAAATGCTGCCTAAACTAGGGCAAAATTTCACTAAGTTTCCATTTTTCATGAACATGTCTTCACAAAATCATAACTTCAAATATAAGCATTTATAGAAAAAGTTCTGCTCTACAATGTTTTAGATCTCATTGATATCTACAACTTTCATGTTGGAAGTTTCCTTTGAATCATCTTGTATCATGGTGTAAATTTGGCTCAAAGTTGTTTAAAAAATGTGAATTTCCAACACTTAGAAAAAATTCTAAGTTTAGAAATTTTGACTTTTCGAAATGAAATATTTACTTTTTGATTTCTTGATGGAGAAGTTTCATATTTTTACATGTCTTGATAAATTTTAATCTTTGAAGCTCGATTTTGACCAAAAAGTCATAGTTTGACTTTTAAATGTACATTTGACTTTTCATCAGTTGACTGAAATTCATCTGTCAATCAATTGATCTTGAGGAATGTTTTAAGCCATGTCATTAGATCAAAATTATGAATTTGAATCCTTTAGAACATGTCTCAAACCAATAAGTCATTTTCTAGGTTAAAAATAAAAAATTGCACCTTCTCAGTCAAAACCCTAATTTTGACCATTTTGCCCTTTTCATAATCTGATCAAATTTCTTGAGGATTGTGATCCAACCTTGATCAAATGACATATATGATTTCATGATGTTGATATGGATAAAAAATTATGAAGTTTGACTATAAATTGACCACAGTTGACTTTTCCCCCAATATAGTTGATTTTAGGTCAGTTGATCAATTGACTGAGCAAAAATGTGATCCAAGACTTGAAACTTGACATGATAAATCTAGAGGGTCCAAAATGATCCATGAAAGTCATATGGGACATTAAAAGTCCATTTGTCCTTGTGAAAACTCAAACCCTAATTTTCAATTATCAATGCTTGAGGAGGTGTCTTGAGCTGATCAAACCTTCTGCAGTCTTGAATCATTGGAGATATCGTGAGAGATTTATTGAGAAATGAGAGGGAAAATTTTGGGGGTACAACAGCTGCTCCTATTCAATCTTCTTAAACCTGAAGAGTTATATTGGCGGATCCGCCATTCGTGACTTGAAGGTGGAAGATGATTGAACACTAGAGTGCCCATAAATTTATACTAGAAGATGGATTGAGAATGGGCTTATAGATGCCATTTGGAGGAATGTTGGTAAATACTGGAAGAAGCATCAGCACAAATCTTTGGTCGATTTTAGACTAAAAATTGATGTTTTACCTGTGGGAAAAAAGGGTTAGTTAAATGCAGATGTATACATGATGTTCACAAGATGTGGTATTATGCTAAATGCATTTTGTATGTATATTCTATAATGCATGAATGTGAGATGCATGTTTGTCCAGGAAAATAAATCCCTAACTACTGCTGAGAAGTTCCTGGGAAGTTGAATCTCAGATTGTTGTTGGGGATGAAGAATATACATATCTTCAAACTTTGTTAAAAGAATGCTTCCGATGGGGAATAATCTCTTGATTGTTAGCTGTTATCTGGTCGGGTCCAGGCTTCACAACAATTTGCTGAGGATGAGGACGTCAACTGCTATCTGGTCAGATCCAGGCTTCACGATAATTTACTGGGGAAGGATAAATTGACGGTTATCTAGTCAGATTCCAGGTTTTGCAGAAAATTTCTTGAAATTGAACTGTTATCTGGTCGGGTCCAGGCTTCACAATAACTTGAAGTGGTAACTACTACCTGGCCGGGTCAAGGTTTTATGGTTTTTGAAAAGTTATACTATTATATGGTCGGGTCCAGACTCCATAGTGTCTTGTTGGGGATTGTAGCTAGTTGTTATCTGGTCGGGTCCAGGCTTCACAATAACTTGCTTGAATGGACGAAATTGAACTGATATCTGGTTGGATCTAGGCTTCACAGGTTTTGAGGTGGATGAAGTTAACTTCTATCTGGTCAGGTCCAGGCTTCACAATAAACTTGTTTGAAGAGAAAGAGTTGAATTGATATCTGGTCGGGTTCAGGCTTTACAATAAAATGCTTGGAACATAGTTGTTATCTGGTCGGATTCCAGGTTTCACAACAAACTTCTGAAGGGAATTGCTATCTGGTCGGATCCAGGCTTCACAATAACTTCTGAGGGGAACTGCTATTTGGTCGGATCCAGGCTTCACAATAAGGTATTTGAAAAGATGAAGTTGAAAACTGATATTTGGTCAGATCCAGGCTTCACAGGAACTCGCTAGGGTAGAGGAAAACTCTACCGGGGAAAATAAGTTAAACCATGGTTTGGTTGAGTCCAGGTTCTTCAATATCTTGAAGAGCTAAACTATTATCTGGTCGGGTCCAGGCTTCATAGTATCTTGAAAATTGTACTAATATCTGGTCGGGTCTAGGCTTCATAGTAGCTCGAAAAGTTACATTGTTATCTGGTCGGGCCCAGGATTCAAAGTGTCTTGAGAAGTTAACTATTATCTGGTTGGTTCCAGGCTTCATAGTATTTGAAAGGTTACACTATTATCTGGTCGGGTCCAGGCTTCATAGTGACTTGAGAAGTTGACTATTATCTGGTCGGTCCAGGCTTTATAGTATCTTTTGGAGATAGTAAAGGTTTTATTGACGACTTTACTGGAGTTAGGGGTTGTGGCCCTCTGATTTGTAATAGTCTGAAAGGAAGACTCAAGCTGGAGAGTGTAGACTCAACTGGGGAAGATAAACTCAGCTGGGGAGGATAGACTATGCTGGGGAAAATTTGCTGTTCGTTGATTGTTGTATGTTGGGGAAATAAACCCTGTTGGGGAAATAAAACCTGTTGATGAATACTTGATGAACTGCTGACGAGGTGAGTTCTTCTTCTTGTAGGATCAACTTAGCTGGGGAGAGAGTCGTCAAGAGATTGAGACTCTGGCTGGCAATCAACCTATGCAAAGAGACTTTATGGGTAACTCTGTTGAGGATTGGTTTATTGTAGTCGTTCTTGTGGGGATAATGCTAATGAAATAACTCTGTGGGGGATATTCCATATACATTAAAGAGATGCTTGCTGCTTAGTAGGACACATGTGCCAAATAGTTTTAATCATGTTCATATGCATATGTTCGTTCAGTTTTAGTCATTGGACAACTTTGCATTCAAAACAAAAACAAAAAGTTTTCACTTCAAAGTATATTTGTATTGATATTTTGCCCATGAATAGGCTTTTTTGTACAAAGAGACGGAGATCCTAGTAAGAGGAAATCGTCTAAGGGAAAACAAAATTTTAAATACAAAACAAATAGCCATGTGGAAATGATCTCATTACATTCCAACTCTACTATTTCCCCAATGTCTTTGAATGCCCCTTGCCGTTGACAAAAGTTGATTGGATTTATCTTGGACCGTTTGAAATCAGACCTTAGTGATAAATTCGACTGTGGTGATTCCATCGGACATAGTCATACGCTTTCAATCCTTAATTTTTTCCTGGACCGCCCTTTCGGGTTTTCAGCCCACCAGGATACCCATTTTTGCCCAAGTCGCCCTTTCAGGTTTTCAACTTGCCAGGTGTACAATCTTTTTCATATATGCCTAATTTTTGCCAAAACCTTTTGGTTTGATGGGATGCCTTTATCTTGCCTAGGTGTGTCAACATAGCGGTTCTCTTATGCGTATTTTTTTTAACTATGTCCATGTTTACAGGATGTAGGAAGTCTTCACCATCCATGGTAGTCAGCATCATGGCTCCACTAGAGAAAACTCTCTTGATAACAAATGGTCCTTCGTAGGTGGGAGTCCATTTTCCCCCGGTGACTCCTTGTGGTAGAATGATGTGATTTATCACCAAATCACCAGCTTGATATACTCGAGGCTAAATCCTTTTGTTGAAAGCATTGATCATACGTTTTTGGTACATCTAACCATGACAAACAACAACCAATCGCTTCTCATCAAACAAGTTCAACTGATCCAATCTTGTCTGAATCAACTCGTATTTTCCTAAGCCTGCCTCATTCATAATCCTTAGTGAGGGAATCTGAACTTCTATTGGCAAAACAATTTCCATGCCATAGACTAAAGAAAAAGGAGTTGCCCTAGTTGATGTTCTAGCTGAAGTACGATAGCCATGAAGAGAAAATGGTAACATCTCATGCCAATCCTTATAGGTTACTACAATCTTCTGCATAATCTTCTTAATGTTTTGTTGGCCGCTTCGACTGCACCATTCATTTTAGGTCTATAAGGAGAAGAATTGTGAAGCTTGACTTTGAACTGAGTGCAAAGCTCTGTAATCATAGCATTGTTGAGGTTAGTCACATTGTCGGTGATGATCCTTTCTGAGATACCATAGTGGCAGATGAGGTTATCTTTGATGGATCTGGCTACCACATTCTTGGTGACTGAGGCAAATGAAGCGGCTTCGACCCATTTGGTGAAGTAATCAATAGCGACCAGAATGAAGGGATGTCCATTGGAAGCGATGGGCTTGATCTCTCCAATCATGTCAATTCCCCACATTGAAAATGGCCACGGAGCCGTCATGACGTTTAGAGGGATATGAGGCACATGGACCTTGTCAGCATAGATTTGGCATTTGTGACAAGTTCTTGAATGTTGATGGCAATCAGACTCCATTGTTGACCAATAGTAGCCAGTTCTCAAGATATTCTTGGCCATGGTATGTCCGCTTGAGTGAGTGCCAAATAGATCACCATGTATGTCTCCTATAATTTCCTCTGCCTCCTTCTTGTCCACTCATCGGAGTAGAGTAGAGTCATGGTTGCGCTTGTACAATATTTCGTTGCTTAGGAAGAATTTGGCTGAAAATCTTTTGTAAGAACTTTCTGTCATTGATAGATGCTCCTTCGGGATACTCTTGTGCTTCAAGGTATCTCTTCACCTCATGGTACCATGGCTGTTCCGTATCAGTGTCAAGCTCACAATAGTGCGCAGGTTCGTCGAATCTCTCAATTGTAATCATAGGAGATTTGTTGTCCCATCTGACCTTGAACATAGAAGACATGGTTGCCAAGGTGTCAGCCAACTGATTTTCTTCCCTAGGGAAGTGTTCAAAGGTGATCTCTTCGAAGTAAGGAATCAGAGATAGCACAAGTTCCTTGTAAGGGAGAACATTAGGGTGTTTAGTGTCCCAATATCATTTTTCTTGGCTAATCACTAGAGCAGAATCCCCAAACACATTCAAATTCTTGATCCTCAAATCAATGGCAGCTTTCAGACCCAAAATGCATGCTTCGTACAATGAAAGCATAGTCTGGAAGTGAAAGGAGTGTGGAAACCTTCAGGGGAGATGATTACAGCACCAATTATGTTACCCAAGGCATTGGAAGCCCCATCGAAGAACATAGCCCATCGGAATCCTTGTTCAGGTCCGTCATACGGTCCAGGTTTTGCACAGTCGGTCACTAGCATGATGTTCTCATCCGGGAAGTCAAAGTTCATAGACTGATAATCATCAACAGCTTGATGGGCCAAACGATCTTCTAGTATGCTTCCTTTGATGGCCTTTTGCATTGTGTATTGAATGTCATACTTAGTCAAGATCATTTGCCACCTAGCTATCCGTCCGGGAAGAGCAGGTTTCTCGAATATATACTTGATTGGGTCCATCTTAGAAATCAACAAAGTAGTATGAGTCAAAATATACTGTCTTAGCCGGCGAGCAGTCCATGCCAGAGCGTAGCAAGTTTTCTCGAGAAGTGAATATCTGGTTACACAGTCGATAAACTTTTTGCTAAGGTAATAAATAACATGTTCTTTTTGGCCAGACTCGTCATGTTGGCCAAAAACACACCCCATAGAGTTCTCTAGTACTGTCAAGTAAATGATCAAGGGTCTTCCTTCAACTGGAGGCATGAGAATAGGAGGTTCTTGCAGATATTCTTTGATTTTGTCGAAGGAAGCTTGGCATTCATCATTCCATCTGACTACTTAATCTTTCTTCAAGAGTTTGAAGATCGACTCACAAGTAGCAGTCAAGTGAGATATGAAGTGGGCGATGTAATTGAGACGACCCAAGAATCCTCTAACTTCCTTTTCAGAGTGGGGGACTTGCATTTCTTAGATGGCCTTTTGCTTGGCAGGATCGACTTTGATGCCTTTACTGCTGACAACAAAACCTAGAAGCTTTCCAGACCGTACTCCAAATGTGCACTTGTTATGGTTCAAACTCAACTTGTACTTTTTCAACCTTTCGGATAGCTTGTACAGGTGATCGAGATGTTCCTCTTCAGTTTTTGATCTGGAAATCATATCATCCACATATACCTCTATTTCATGATGGATCATATCATGAAACAAAGCTACCATAGCCCTTTGATATGTTGCCCCTGTATTCTTCAATCCGAACGACATGACCTTATAGCAAAAGGTTCCCCATTGCGTAACAAAATTGGTCTTCTCCATGTCTTCGAGAGCCATCCTAATTTGATTATAACCGAAGAAGCCATCCATGAAAGAGAAGACTTTATGATGAGTAGTGTTATCGACCAAGACGTCAATATGAGGTAGAGGGAAGTCATCCTTGGGGCTTTCCCTATTCAGATCCCTATAATCTACGCACATGCAAACTTTTCCGTCTTTCTTTGGCACTGGCACCATGTTTACAACCCATTGGGGGTAAGATGTCACTGCTAGGAAACCAGCGTCAAATTGTTTCATCACTTCAGCTTTTATCTTTTCAGACATGTCAGGCCTCATGCGACGAACTTTTTGTTTGACAGGAGGACAATCTTCCTTTGTCGTTAGACGATGAACTATGATATCGGTATCCAACCCTGGCATATCTTTATATGACCAAGCAAACACTTTCACATAGTAATGAAACATTTGAACCAACCTGCTTTTGACACTGCTTTCTAGGTTAGCGCCGATCTTGACTTCTTTCTTGTCTGTCTCGGTACCCAGATTGATGACTTCAACTGACTCTTCGTGCGACTGAATAGCTTTTTCCTCTTGTAATAGAAATCTGGCTAGTTCTCTCGGTATTTCACAATCTTCCTCACCTTCGTCTTCAGCTTGGTTAATTGGACATTCGAAATCATAGTCAGCAATAGTAGAGTCAATAGCAATAAGATCCAGAGTGGATGAGGACCTGCAAGAGTGTGTGTGTGCATGTAAGATACATGGCTATTTTGAAAAATCTATTTGAAGAAAAAGAAAGACAATGAGCACAAATATTTGAATGCAAAAGACTCTAATGGTTTGTATTGAATGATCATATGATAAGATGAACATAAATAAAACCCTTGACAAATGGACCAAAGTGCCCCGGGCTAGGCACATGGCTTAAAAGTCATTGTTAAATATTACAAACAAAATATTCTTTAATTAATAAGAAAGCAAAAAAACAAGTGATTACTCCTCAATGAAGGACACGGGAACGAAGTCCTTTGCTTGCCAATTATTGAGTTTTGTTGTGGTAGGATACACCCAATCTTCAAATGCACACTCTTCATCGGAATCACCTACAACGTTGACTTCGTTGACACCCTTGCCATGATTTGGCATAGGCACGGTGATTACATTCAGAGTTGGAGGAGGATCAAATTCAATGGTCTTATTATCGATCAAGTCTTGAATTTTATTTTTCAATGCCCAGCATTGGTCAGTCTCATGCCCGGGGCTACTTGAGTGGTAAGCACACTTGGTGTTCGGGTTGTACTTTGGTGAAGAGATATATGGATTGGCTGGAGGATCGCGCAATGTCACCAAATTATCCTTTAGTAAGTGTTGTAAGGCTTTAGATAGTGACATGCCTAACCTCGTGAATTGTCTCCTCGGAGTCTCAAACTGTTAGTGATTAGCAGATTGTCTTTGAGCAGGAGTTAGATTGGAAATTCAGATAGCATTAACAGACTGGCGGTCATCCTTCCTGGTATGGGCCCTTGCCGCATACACAACATTGCTTTCTTTCTTTGCGGTAAAAGGTTTCTTTACATGATTGGAAGTGGAGGCAGATGCCATGGGAATCTTCCCGATTTTGATGCCGCTTTCGACTCTTTCACCAGTTAAGATCAGCTCGGTGAAACCGAAAGAAGAACATCTAACCAATAAGTTAAAGAATGGACCAGATAAGGTGCCCATAAACATGTAAATGTGCTCCCTATCAGTCAAAGGTGGTTGAACCCTACTGGCGAGGTCTCTCCACTTTTGTGCGTATTATTTAAATTCTCCATTCTTCCCCATTGTCATATCTTGTAACTGAATTCTTGTCGGCGCCAAGTCAGAATTATACTGGTATTGGTGGTAGAATGCGGTTGCTTAATCTTAACGTGTATTGATACGAGAACCATCCAACTGGTAGAACCACTCTAGTTGTGTTCCAGCCAAGATTTCTTGAAAAAAGTGAACCCATAGTTTCTTATCAGCGGTGTGTGACTGTATCTTGTGCACATAAGATTTCAGGTGAAGTTTTGGACAGGAAATCCCATCATATTTTTCAAAGACTGGTATTTTGAATTTGTGGGGAATGACAACCCCGGATATCAAACCCAAATCATCAAAATCTAAACCGGGGATGGCTTAGATATCGACCGCCTTCAATCTGTCTTCTAGATGCTTGTACTTGACATCGACGGGAGGATACTGCTCGTCAAAATAATCATCATCATTAGACGCTTGATTATTAATACACCCATCCTGGGTGCTCCTAGCTTCTCCAATCTGATTCTCATCTTCCTCAGACGAGTCTTCCACTACCGGGATCTGACAGACCAACTCTTTGAACCTTCTACCCATGTTGACCAGGGCTTTCCTCTTGGGCTTTTTTTTGGCTGCCTACAGTGCCATCATATCTTGTTGCCCCTTTCCTAGGGAAAGTAGAGTCTCTTGGAACTGAGAGTTTTGTGCTTGAAGTTCCTTCGCTTTTTTCTCTATATCCATCTTGCTGAAATAAAAAGCAGAAAGATAAGGAAACCTGTCGTGTGAAAACCTATTATGTTATGATCCATGGAAGATGAGTATGCAAATGATTTCAAGGATTTATGAAATTTAAATTTGTATAGACAAAGAATGAAAAAAGTCAATTTTCATTAGTTAGTTCAAAATGACTACAACATGCCTCTTGGGCTTACAAAATAAATCTCTAAGATAGAAAGACCGAGCGCATCATATTCGGTGCAATGTAGGCATTCACGCTTTTCTCTTCATGTAGCTGCTTTGTAAGCTCCAAGACTCTCTTCTCACTAGCGTAGAATTGAGATTCGAAGGTATCTTGTTCCTCCTTTATCTGAATCCAACCCTTTTGCATGTCTTCAATAGAGGTAGACATGTCGGGATGGAGGACATTGTACGGGAGATCTCCTTCAACCACAGGTTCCATGATAATTGGTAAGATGGAGGGATAAGGCATCACAAGTTTCTGAGAATATGCTCATACCCACCTAAGGTAAGGCTCAAGGGGAATGAAATTCTTGTGACCCAGCATCTTACTATCCACTTTGTCCACCATCCTCCAAGCTCGTATAAATCTCCGACGGCAACTTTGATCGTCGCTTTCGTAGTCAAATACCACTCCTTAGATGAGCATATCATGCAGACCATCCCTTCAGGCATAACCAAATTCTCATAAAGCTAAGAAAGGGTTGTAAGTGATACCTATGTTAATGCCAAGTAAAGGGACATTATGGAATTCCCCACAACGGTCGATGATAGTAACGTTCTTCAAGGATCGAGAACACCAATGGATATCTGAATGTATGAGCGTCAACAACCTATGGGACCACCTCAAACCTTGCTTGTTCTTTAATACAGAGTGGGGAAGATGCAAAATAAACCATCTAGCCATGAGAGGAGCGTAACACATGAGGGCCCCTATCTTCCTCATTGTGTGAGTGTGGAGACAATGTAGGATATCTCCTAACAAAGTAGGCACCAGATTGCGAGACATGCAGATTTTGACAGCATTTACATCTATGAGTTGGTCAGGGTTTGGAAACAAAACCATCTCGTAGATGAGAAGGGCCAAGATTTCTTAAAAAGCTTGTAGATCCAAAGAGATCCAACAATCTTGAGCTTTCTCAAACAAGAACTTGGCTAAGAAACCATTGACACCACTCCTTGTTTCCTAATTAGTCGTGACATCAGATTGTTGCAAGTGTAGAGCTCGGGCAATATTTTCAGGTCTTGGATTGCTTTCTGTACCGTTTAAAGGTAGTTTATGGAGAATAGGAATCCTCAAGAGTTGAGAGAATTATTTCAGAGTAGGTACAAGCTAATAATCAGGAAAGGTGAAGCAATGGTGTAGAGGATCAAAGAACTGGAATAACACCTTCATCATATCTTCATTTGTGCTAGAGGTAACCCAGTTTAGGAGGCAACCATGTCTTTCGGTGAATGAAGAGTTCTCAGGGACCCTTAAGGCTAAATCTTTGAGTTGAGAAGGGATTCTTACGAGATTGACTTTAATGGTTTTCCTGCGAATAGAAGCCATGCCCTACAAAACGAACAAAGATAAATCCCAATAATCCTTGAAATGGTTAGTGAGAATGAGTATAATGTTATGATGTTTATGATGTTATGTACAAATAAACATATACAAGAAAGGAAAACAAGTTTGTAGGTTTAGGATTGCATGGAGTCTCATAGTTAATTACCCTCTTAAAGTTTAGTTGGCTCAAACCTGTCCTAGAAATAGTAACCAGGTTCTAAGGGATCTCAATATCACTGATCTTTCTCGTCGGGCATTGTTTCAGCGCGAGCCTCTTTAATAGCGTCCGAAATATCCCGAGAAGTCTGATCTCAATGAGTGTAGTATCGAGTATCAACCAACTTCAGACTGTACCAAATCCAGTTATCTCACTACTTCCTAATGGCCAAAGTTGGTCAAGTAAAGGTTCTAAAGTCAGTTAGTGCTTCATGACACCACACATCGGCCCCGTATTCTTCTTGACTATTCAAGGGCTACCGGTACCCACAAATGTGTCACACTAACATAAATATTGCTTAGACCATGTCGGTATACCACACACAGTTTCCATAATGTATTGCTACTTACCTATAAGGTATCCCAAATCCGGTTAGAGGATTAAAATAAGCCCAAACAAGAACCAAAATGTAAAGAAAACAAGTCAAACAATGAAATCAAGTAAAGGTGATCTAGCCCTAAGGTAACCCCACTTTTAAGTTTTTCCCCAGCAGAGTCTCCAGTTCTGTGATACGGTGGGAGAAATGACTTGGGATGTTTTACGTTTTATCGCAAATGTTGCGGTTAGCAAGAGTCACCACTGACTTTTCTTTTATCCAAAAGGAAAGGCTGAAAAGAACAGGAAAGACCTTTGAGATTATTTCTTGAGTTTGGGGGGAGATTATGAAATGGGAAGGTATTAGTACCCTTTTCATCCATAGTTATCTATGGGCTCTTACTTGCTTTCTAGATCACTTGATTTTGTTTAAAAATGTACTTTGTGGTGATTTTGAAAGTATTTTGAAAAGCCGCCTTCGTTTAGGAAAACTTTGTAATAGTTCCCGTTCGTAAGAACGTATACAAAGTGTTGGACTTTTGAAAATATTTTGTGTTTTGAAAGTTTGTTTTTGAAAGCGTCTGGTGTTTGTTTTGAAAATAAGCAAAGATGTTTGTTTTGAAAGTGACAAGCAACTACGAACAATCTACCTATTCAAAAAGTCTTTGTTCATTTCTTCCTTCCTTTGATATTGCTATCTCACCATTGATTGGTAAGAAGCCTTATCTTTGGATGTAAAGGGACAGGTGTGGGTCATCGTATAGTCATGATAGCAATGTTGTGAGATATATTAGCATTTCTTTTTGAGGGACTAAGATCATTTTGAAAGGCAACTTTTATAGCGTCATCGAGCAACTATGATCTTATATTTTTTGATTTTTTTTGCTAAGATACCCCACATGCATAACATGGCCATTTTTGTAAGGCAACAAAGTGGAATTACCCTAAGGGTGCAAGTGTGCAAGTGTGTTTGATTTACATGCATTGTTTATCTTGAATTAGGGTTTACTAATTATTGATTTTAGTCTTGCCATACAAACCCTAAATTACTAACATTTATATGAAAGCGATAAATTGCGGAAAGTAAAATTACTATGCTATTACATAATTAGGGGAGGGTGTGACACCCCAAATAATCCGATTATTAAATAATTAGAATTTTTAATTATTAATTTAATTGGAAATTTAATTATTGGTATTTTTGGATTATTGGAATTAATTTAATTAATTAAAGGAAATAAGTATTGGTGGTGTGAAGAGTGATTAGAGGGTGTGAGGGGTAAAATACTCTACTCTTACTAATTACTAATTTAATTATTTTATTGGAATATTAAAAGGAAAAAGAAGAGAAAGAGAGTTATTTTGGAATATTCATCATACGTGCATTTGAGAAGAGGAAAAAGAAGGAGAAAACCGGAAGCGTCAGAATTCGAAGAACCCACAAGGTAAGGGGTGATTTCGATTAGTTAATTCGTATTATCGGTTTAGATATTCAATAGTATGGATCATAGTATGTTAGGGAATCTCGGTTTGGAATTCTAGGGTTCCGTAGAATTGTCCCTATTGCGTCGAATTGTAGGTCGAAAACCATTAGGGTGTCAGATGATAAAAAGGAATGATGAAATAATGTTGTTTGATGTTATAATGGTGTAAAATGGATGTGTTTTGGTGTTTCTCATGTTGCAATTCGTATGGGTATGTTTGGAATTGGTTTAGAATGAATAAATGCTGTCAAAAGGGCAGAATTTGACTCTGCAGGTCGTGGGAACCGGTTCCCAGTGGGGAGGAACCGGGTTCCACTTTGTGAATTTATAAAAACTGGAAAAAATGCACGTAGGAACCGGTTCCTTTATAGGTAGGAACCGGGTTCCCATACATTTTTCCAGAAGCGTGATTTTTGAACTTCGCAGGAACTGGTTCCTGCATATGTAGGAAACCGGGTTCTGCTGTAACTTTTTGAAAAATATTAAACTTTGAAAATTCATAACTTTCAAACCGTAAGTCCGTTTTGAGTGCCGTTTTGGACGTTATTTCTTAAATTTAATGCTCTATTTTATAAAAAGAAAAGATTTCCTAAAACCTGAAATTATTTTGAAAATGAGTCAAATCCTGGAATAAGTGATTATTGGCTAACGCACATGGGTGTGTATGTAGCAGTGAACCTGTGATGGATGGATGTATTAGTATTGTGTGAATGAAAGGCATGTTTATGTTGCTAATGATGGTGTGCATGATCGTTGAGATATCATGTTTTTGGTTTTGGTTCAGTTATGATAAATTGATGTATTTGATAGACTGATTTGATGTTGCATGCTAGTGATGTGCGTGCATATGCATTGTTTTGGTGAAGTTAATTCCCATTGTGTGGAATTTGACTTGTATTTCCGTTAACCGATACCCGGGTGATGATGGGTGGTTAGGCTGGATTAGTGTCCGGGTGTTTATGGACGAATCGATGGTTGCTGTATCCGGTTGATGATGGATCAGTGTTGGGTGACTTGGTCACGTGTTGGTACCACATGCATTGTGTCTGCATTTGTGTTTGCATGGAATTGTAACATGTTAGGATGTCTTCCAGTGTTACAATTATTTGGTTGATTATTGATTTGTGCATAATGACTTGTATGATTGGAACTGCGTGTTGAATCCGAATTTATGCTAAAATGGGTGAAATAATATGCTTGTGATATAATGTTGATTGAGAAGCTTATAATGCATGTTAATTATGAGAAATCTCACCCTTACTTTAACAATTTCAGATTAAAGTTAGCAGCTCAAGAGTTGGTGAGGATGGCTCTAGAGCTATGTTACTTTAAGTCCGTGTGTCAGTGTCGTGCTCTGATAGGTTGTAACACTGGGGAACATTTAGTTGAGGTATTAGTTATTATTCAATTGTTTCTTTGAATTTCATTCGGAATAATTATGTTTTGGTTTATTCCGTTTTGGTTATGGTATTTTTCCGCTGTGTAAGACATGGTCTTAATTTGATTGAATTATTTGAATAATGACCCTCAATGTAGCATGACTACTATTTTATTGGAATTTTTATTTATTTCATAATTGTGACATCCCTTGTTCCGTGTTAACTCTGATGGAATATGTCTTTAATCATTGATACAATTAATATTATTCGGGGTATTTTAGAAGGGGTGTTACAATAGTGGTATCAGAGCATAGTCGGTCTTGTCTTGTGTCGTTATCCCTTTTGTATGCGACTAGTGTAAGATGACACTGTCGATACTTGTGTGCTGATGAGGTTGTTTTGTAATGTTACAGAACAATAGCTGGAAGAGGTAACGGAAGAAACGACGATGTTATTGCTGAAGCATTAGGAATGTTGGCTGGAGTACTCGGAGGGAACGAGCAGGGAGCTGTGATTGGTGCTGACCGACAATTGGGGAATTTTCAGAGGAATAATCCTCCGTTGTTCAAGGGTGCACATGATCCCGAAGGTGCTCAGAAGTGGTTGAAGGAGATCGGGAGGATCTTCAGAGTAATTGACTGTGCTGAAGGGCTGAAGGTGAGATACGGAACTCACATGTTAGCAGAGGAAGCTGATGACTGGTGGGTTGCTACCAGAACTGAAATGGAAGAAGATGGTATTGCATTGACTTGGGCTGTGTTCAGGAGGGCTTTTCTGAGGAGGTACTTTCCTGAGGACATCAGAGGCAAGAAGGAGATTGAGTTTCTGGAACTCAAGCAGGGTAACAAGACTGTCAGTGAGTATGCTTCGAAGTTTACTGAGTTAGCGAAGTATTATGCTTATTATACTAACGATGCAGATGGAGAATTTTCCAAATGTATCAAGTTTGAGAATGGTCTTCGTGATGAGATTAAGCAGGGTATTCGGTATCAGCGTATCCGAAGATTTCCTGATCTGGTTGACTGTAGTAGGATTTTAGAGGAGGATCATGCTAGCACTAAGTCGAATGCTCGAGGGTATGTTGATAGGAAAGGTAAGCAACAGACGGATCGTGGTAAGCCTTATGATAGAAGTAATCAGAGACCCGGTGGTTGGAAGAAGTTTGGTGGAGGAGATTCTAGTTCTTCCATTAAGTGCTACAAGTGTGGTGAGACAGGACATCGTATGGTGGATTGCAAAAGTAATGATAAGAAGTGTTTCAAGTGTGGGAAACTTGGCCATGTGGCCAATGATTGCAGAGAAAAAGTGGTGACTTATTACAATTGTGGTGAAGAAGGTCATACTCGTCCCCAGTGTACAAAACCCAAGAAGGAGCAAGCTGGTGGTAAAGTGTTTGCATTGTCTGGGTCAGAGACTAAGCCAGATGATCGGCTGATTAAAGGTACATGTTTTATTAATGACATACCTTTGATTGAGATTATTGATACTGGAGCTACGCATTATTTTATTGCTTTGGATTGTGCTAAAACATTGAATTTAGAAATTTCTAATATGGATGGAAGTATGGTTATTGATACTCCTGCGTCGGGTTCAGTGACTACTTCGTATGTTTGTAGGAATTGTCCTATTGTGATTTTTGGTAGGGGTTTCGGTATGGATTTAGTGTGCCTACCGTTAGAACAACTTGATATCATCCTTGGAATGAACTGGTTGGAATTCAACCAGGTTCATATCAACTGTTTTGCGAAGACGGTTATTTTTCCTGAAGAGGTTGGTGTCGAAGATGTGACTATGTCGGTTAAACAGATGAACCTAGCTGTGAAAGATGGTGATGTGGTATTTATGTTGTATTCTGCAATAGAAGCGGAGGGAAAAGCAAAGAGTGATGGATTGCCAGTGGTGAATGAATTTCCAGAGGTGTTTCTGAAAGACGTTAGTGAATTGCCACCTGAGAGGGAGGTAGAATTTACTATAGATTTGATTCCTGGAACTAGTCGGGTGTTGATGGCGCCTTACCGTATGTCGACATCTGAATTAGCGAAGTTAAAGAAAAAGTTGGAGGAGTTACTTAAGAAGAAGTTTATTCGTCCGAGTGTTTCGTCGTGGGGTGCTCCGGTGTTGTTGGTTAAGAAGAAAGAAGGTTCAATGAGATTATGTGTTGATTACAGACAGCTGAATAAAGTTACAATCAAGAATCGGTATCCTTTGCTGAGGATCGATGATTTGATGGATCAACTAGTTGGAGCTTGTGTATTTAGTAAGATTGATCTGAGATCTGGATATCATCAGATTCGTGTGAAGTCGGAAGATATTCATAAAACTGCATTTAGAACGAGGTATGGACATTACGAGTATTCTGTTATGCCGTTTGGAGTTACTAATTCACCTGGTGTTTTCATGGAGTATATGAACAAGATATTTCATCCGTATCTTGATAAGTTTGTGGTGGTGTTCATTGATGATATTCTAATTTATTCGAAGAGCGATGAAGAGCATGCAGAACATCTCAGAGTTGTGTTGGAATTGTTGAAAGAGAAGAAGCTTTATGCGAAGTTGTCCAAGTGTGAATTCTGGTTAAGTGAAGTAAGTTTTCTTGGCCATGTAATTTCCAAGAATGGAATTGTTGTGGATCCTACGAAGGTAGAAGCAGTATCTCAGTGGGAAGCGCCGAAGAATGCTTCTGAGATCCGTAGTTTTCTGGGTCTTGCAGGTTATTACAGGAAGTTTATAGAAGGATTTTCCAAATTAGCGTTACCGTTGACTAAGTTGACCAGGAAGGGTCAGATGTTTGTTTGGGATGTTGAATGTGAGAAAGGATTTCAAGAGCTGAAGAGGAGGTTGACAAGTGCTCCGATCTTGATTTTGCCAAATCCGACTAAGTCTTTTGTTGTGTATTATGACGCATCATTAATGGGATTAGGTGGTGTGTTGATGCAAGATAAGCAGGTGGTGGCTTATGCTTCGAGACAATTGAAAGTACTTGAAAGGAATTATCCGACTCATGATTTGGAGTTGGTAGCTGTTGTGTTTGTTTTGAAGTTGTGGAGGAATTATTTATATGGTTCTCGGTTTGAGGTGTTCAGTGATCACAAAAGTCTGAGGTATCTCTTTGATCAGAAAGAGTTGAATATGAGGCAGAGGAGATGGTTAGAATTTCTAAAGGATTATGATTTCGGTTTGAATTACCATCCTGGTAAGGAAAACGTTGTTGCGGATGCCTTGAGTAGGAAGTCCTTGCATATGTCGATGTTAATGGTCCGTGAGTTAGATTTGGTTGAGCAGTTCAGAGATTTAAGTTTGGTATGTGAAACTACTCCAAATAGTGTGAAATTGGGTATGTTGAAACTGACTAGTGGTATTCTGGAAGAAATTCAGAATGGGCAGAAGTCTGATGTTGGGTTAGTTGATAAATAGACATTGATCAACCAAGGTCAAGGAGGCGAGTTCCGGATTGATGAGAATGGTGTTATGAGATTTGGTAATAGGGTGTGTGTTCTGGATGTTGCAGAGATTAGAAAGAGTATTTTGGAAGAAGGACGTCGTAGTGGATTGAGTATTCATCCTGGTGCTACTAAAATGTACCATGACTTGAAGAAGTTGTTTTTGTGGTCGGGAATGAAAAAGGAAATTGTTGAGTTTGTGCATGCTTGTTTGGTTTGTCAGAAGTCAAAGGTTGAGCATTAGAAACTGTCAGGATTGATGGAACCGTTGTTTGTTCTGGAATGGAAATGGGATGGAATCTCTATGGATTTTGTGTCTGGTTTGCCAAGGACATCGAAGAATTGTGATTCTATCTGGGTTATTGTTGATCGGTTGACGAAATCTGCTCACTTTATTCCGATAAGAATGGATTATCCGATGGAAAGGTGGGCATAATTGTATGTTGAGAAGATTGTGAGTTTGCACGGTATTCCTTCTAGTATTGTGTCGGATCGAGATCCGAGGTTTACATCTAAATTCTGGACGGGATTGCAAGAAGCTTTGGGTACTAAGTTGCATTTGAGTTCCGCTTATCATCCACAAACAGATGGTCAGACGGAGAGAACGATTCAGTCGTTGGAAGATTTGTTAAGAGCTTGTGTGTTGGAGAAAAGTGGAGCTTCGGATAGTTATCTACCATTGATTGAGTTTACCTACAACAATAGTTTTCATTCGAGCATTGTTATGGCTCCGTTTGAGGCATTGTATGGTAGGAGGTGTCGGACACCGTTGTGTTGGTATGAATCTGGAGAGAGTGCTGTGATTGGACCGGAAATTGTCCAACAGACTTCGGAAAAGATTAAGATGATTCAGGAGAAGATGAGGACTTCTTAGAGTCGTCAGAAAAGTTATCACGATAAGAGGAGGAAAGATCTTGAGTTTAGCGAAGGAGAACATGTTTTTATGTGAGTTACTCCGATGACTGGTATTGGTCGAGCTTTGAAGTCAAAGAAGTTGACTCCACGTTTTATTGGTCCGTTTCAGATTACCAAGAGAGTTAGGAAAGTTGCTTATCAGATTGCTTTGCCGCCGTCACTTGCAAATTTGCATGATGTTTTTCATGTATCTCAGCTAAGGAAGTACATTATTGATCCGTCTCATGAGATTCAGGTAGACGATATACAGGTACGAGAGAATTTGACTGTGGAAGCGGTACCTGCGAGAATTGAGGATCGGAAGTTGAAACAATTGCGAGGCAAGGAGATCGCGTTGGTAAGAGTGGCTTGGGGAGGACCAGCAGATGGAAATATCACTTGGGAGCTGGAGAGTCAGATGAAGGACTCGTATCCCGAACTGTTCGTCTAAGGTATGTTTTCGAGGACGAAAACTCTTTTAGTTGGGGAGAGTTGTGACACCCCAAATAATCTGATTATTAAATAATTAGAATTTTTAATTATTAATTTAATTGGAAATTTAATTATTGGTATTTTTGGATTATTGGAATTAATTCAATTAATTAAAGGAAAGAAGTATTGGTGGTGTGAAGAGTGATTAGAGGGTGTGAGGGGTAAAATACTCTACTCTTACTAATTACTAATTTAATTATTTTATTGGAACATTAAAAGGAAAAAGAAGAGAAAGAGAGTTATTTTGGAATATTCATCATACGTGCATTTGAGAAGAGGAAAAAGAAGGAGAAAACCGGAAGCGTCAGAATTCGAAGAACCCATAAGGTAAGGGGTGATTTCGATTAGTTAATTCGTATTATCGGTTTAGATATTTAATAGTATGGATCATAGTATGTTAGGGAATCCCGGTTTGGAATTCTAGGGTTCCGTAGAATTGTCCATATTGCGTCGAATTGTAGGTTGAAAACCATTAGGGTGTCAGATGATAAAAAGGAATGATGAAATAATGTTGTTTGATGTTATAATGGTGCAAAATGGATGTGTTTTGGTGTTTCTCATGTTGCAATTCGTATGGGTATGTTTGGAATTGGTTTAGAATGAATAAATGTTGTCAAAAGTGCAGAATTTGACTCTGCAGGTCGTGGGAACCGGTTCCCAGTGGGGAGGAATCGGGTTCCACTGTGTGAATTTATAAAAACTGGAAAAAATGCACGTAGGAACTGGTTCCTGTATAGGTAGGAACCGGGTTCCCATACATTTTTCCAAAAGCGTGATTTTTGAACTTCGCAGGAATCGGTTCCTGCATATGTAGGAAACCGGGTTCTGCTGTAACTTTTTGAAAAATATTAAACTTTGAAAATTCATAACTTTCAAACCGTAAGTCCGTTTTGAGTGCCGTTTTGGACGTTATTTCTTAAATTTAATGCTCTATTTTATAAAATGAAAAGATTTCCTAAAACCTGAAATTATTTTGAAAATGAGTCAAATCCCAGAATAAGTGATTATTGGCTAACGCACATGGGTGTGTATGTAGCAGTGAACCTGTGATGGATGGATGTATTAGTATTGTGTGAATGAAAGGCGTGTTTATGTTGCTAATGATGGTGTGCATGATCGTTGAGATATCATGTTTTCTGTTTTGGTTCAGTTATGATAAATTGATGTATTTCATAGACTGATTTGATGTTGCATGCTAGTGATGTGCGTACATATGCATTGTTTTGGTGAAGTTAATTCCCATTGTGTGGAATTTGACTTGTATTTCCGTTAACCAATACCCGGGTGATGATGGGTGGTTAGGATGGATTTGTGTCCGGGTGTTTATGGACGAATCGATGGTTGCTGTATCCGGTTGATGATGGATCAGTGTTGGGTGACTTGGTCACGTGTTGGTACCACATGCATTGTGTCTGCATTTGTGTTTGCATGGAATTATAACATGCTAGGATGTCTTCCAGTGTTACAATTATTTGGTTGATTATTGATTTGTGCATAATGACTTGTATGATTGGAACTGCGTGTTGAATCCGAATTTATGCTAAAATGGGTGAAATAATATGCTTGTGATATAATGTTGATTGAGAAGCTTATAATGCATGTTAATTATGAGAAATCTCACCCTTACTTTAACAATTTCAGATTAAAGTTAGCAGCTTAGGAGTTGGTGAGGATGGCTCTAGAGCTATGTTACTTTAAGTCCGCGTGTCAGTGTCGTGCTCTGATAGGTTGTAACACTGGGGGACGTTTAGTTGAGGAATTAGTTATTATTCAATTGTTTCTTTGAATTTCATTCGGAATAATTATGTTTTGGTTTATTCCGTTTTGGTTATGGTATTTTTCCGCTGTGTAAGACATGGTCTTAATTTGATTGAATTATTTGAATAATGACCCTCAATGTAGTATGACTACTGTTTTATTAGAAGTTTTATTTATTTCATAATTGTGACATCCCTTGTTCCGTGTTTACTCTGATGGAATATGTCTTTAATCATTGATATAATTAATATTATTCGGGGTATTTTAGAAGGGGTGTTACAGAGGGGTATACAAATTTACAAATGGGATTGCAATAAAATTAAACCTAGTTATCTATTACAACCATATTGAATAATATACACGAATTGAATAAATGGGCAATAAAATAAATGGAAAAGAAATGATTTTTTGTTTTGTTTTTATTATGGGTTTAGTTTTGACCTAATTAAGAAAATGATTAATTAAAAATAAATAAAAATTAAACCTAACCTAATTAAGAAAAGAAATTAAATTAGAAACATTTTTAGGGTTTTTTATGAAAGGGTTTTAAGTTTAATAAAATAAATATGAAAATTAATTAATTAAGAAAAACCTAAATTCTAAATTAATTTTAGATAAAAGAGAAAGATAATAATTAAATTCAAATCTAAATATTAATTATTTAAGAAAAAGAAATTAATTTGTTAAGAAAATGTTTTTGGTCTTTTTGTCTTTAAAAGAAATAAAATAAAAAGTGTAAATAATTAATAAAATATTTTTGGATTTTTTATTAATAAAAATAATAATAATAATATTAATAGTAATAAAAAATAATAAAGAAAGACTGAAATAAAATAAAATAAGAAAAAAAGAAAAAAAATTAAATTAAAAAATTAAAATGTTTGAGCCAGGTGTGTGAAAGTGAAGGCAGCGGTGAGAAGTTAGCAAAAATGGAAGGCCCATTGATTGGAGGCCCAGGCGCTGCTGTTTGTGACAAAAAATAAGGAAAATATTGAAAAATTGAACAAAAGGTAGCGTTGGGTCTTGAACCTACGACCTCTAACATACACGCGCGCTACTTTTGCCACTGGGTTGGCTGTACATCCGTTAACATAAGTGAAATAATAAATACATAACACAAGTCATGTCCTGAAAATGACTTCATCTTCAACCTCCATCCATGGTTCCTGTAACTTGCTCATTTCTCAACAAAAATGAAAGATACAAACATGAAAGTTGCTCCATTTTTCTATACGAATCCAACCATATAAATATCATAAGCTATAAATCAAAGATGAATGAGATTTTCTAAAAGTACCAAATTCGGACCTATCTTTTCTCAGAGATTCAAACTTAAAGTTCTGTAAGCTCAATTAATATAAATGAAATCTAAGGACATGTACAGTTTCAGGGCAATGAGTCTATATTTTATCTTCACAAATGTAAGCCTAACAATGCCTAAATGAAAAGATAGAAGTTCAGAAATGATACCTCAAAACTGTAAATCGTGAAATGCAAAGGAGCTTGATTCAAGGTGCTGCAATGATCAAGTTAGCTTCCTCAAGTTCCCTGGAAGCTAATGCAATGGTTAGCTTGAGCAATGGATGGATAGAATGGCCTGGAGAAGTCAACTTGCAGTGCTCTGTTTTTGGTTATAGAGGATAATGAAAATGGAGTTACAGAAGTGAAACAGGGACAAGGATGGACTATACTTGATGTATAGGAGCTTTGTGATTGATTGGAAAGGAAAACACACGATGGAATTGTGAGTTACAAGTTCAAAGTCAGAATGTGCACAAAAATGGAGTTTTAATGCAAATTATCATTTGAGGGAGTTTGAGAGAGTTTCAGGGTGCTTAAGCTCGTGCCTTAGCTCACAAGTAGTGCATTTATTTATAAGCAACAAGTTTTGAGACTTGTCTTTGATCAGAATTCAAAATCACATGTTTAAGCTCAACATGTGATTTTCTTGAGAAATCAAGTTTCAATGCCTTTTGTACTTGCTATTGTAAAGTGGTTATGCTTTAAACAAACTTTCTTCTGACTTTGTAGATGGAGTATGATCAGAGGGAACAAATGAGAGGCTCAAGAATTGACTTTGTGCATAAAGCTTGCTTTTCAAGAATGGCATTGTTAACTTTCTTCCTAAAATGGCAATTTAAATTGGATAATGCTTAAATCACTTGGATTATAGCTCAAGAGTTTGTGTAATCGATTAATGATGGATAGAGACACAAGTTAGAAAGCCTTCAAACAAGATTATGCAGCCTAACATTGAGATTGGATTATGTGTTCATCAAGAAATGGCTTGTAATTCAAGAATGAAATCCTAACTTCTTGCCTTCGATTCTCCTTGTTCAAGTATGATATCAATAAGTTCTTTGAAATTTTGGAAAGATTGTAACATCCTATAAAACCTTCATGTTGGACATTTTTGAAGATTCATCTTGGAAATATGTGAAAAATTTCCATGAAGTTAGGTCAAAATGCTGCCTAAACTAGGGCAAAAAATTTCACTAAGTTTCCAAGTTTCATGAACATACCTTCACAAAATCATAACTTGAAATCTAAGAATTTCTAGAAAACTTTATGCTCTACAATATTTTAGATCTCATTGATATCTACAACTTTCATGTTGGATGTTTCCTTTGAATCATTTTGCATCATGGTGTAAATTTGGCTCAAAGTTGTGAAAAAATGTGAATTTCCAACACTTAGAAAAAATTCTAAGTTTAGAAATTTTGACTTTTCAAAATTAAATCTTGACTTTTTGATTTAATGATGAAAAAGTTTCATATTTTGACATGTCTTGATGAATTGTAATCTTTGAAGCTTGATTTTGACTAAAAAGTCAAAGTTTGACTTTTCAGTGTACAATTGACTTTTCATCAAGTGACTAAAATTCATCTGTCAATCAATTGATCTTGAGGAATGTTTTGAGCCATGTAATTAGGTAAAAATGATGCATTTTAATCCTTGATAACATGTCTCAAACCAATAAGTCATTTGCTAGGTCAAAAATCAAAAATTGCACCTTCTCAATCAAAACCCTAATTTTGACCATTTGACCTTTTGATGATCTGATCAAATTTCTTGAGGAATTGTGATCCAAACTTTATCTAATGACATATATGAGTTCATGATGTTGTTATGGATAAAAAATTATGAAGTTTGACTATAAATTGACCACAATTGACTTTTTCCCCAATACAATTGATTTTAGGTCAGCTGATCAATTGACTGAGCAAAAATGTGATCCAAGACTTGAAACTTGACATGAGAAATCTTGAGGGTCCAAAATGATGCATGAAAGTCATAAGGGACATTAAAAGTCCATTTGTCCTTGTTCAAACTCAAACCCTAATTTTTAGTTATCAGTGCTTGAGGAGGTGTCTTGAGATGATCAAACCTTGTGCAGTCTTGAATCAATGGAGATCTTGTGAGAGATTTCTTGAGAAATGAGAGGGCATATTTTGGGGTACAACAACTATATACCGACTCTTACTCGTACTCTAATGGTAAATCAAACACGGGTAAAATAACTAAGGGCTTGCAAGGGCAAGAGAAAACCATGACTTACTAGGGAAATGGAGAATACTAAAGACCCGACTGGTGGTAAATCAACCAGACTCTGCTGGGGAAACATAACATTATCACCCTAAGCTTTTTGTGGAGATAATTCAAATCTGAGCATATAACAATTTGGTTACCACAGGTGAACATAATTGGCTTATACACATACATGTTTGAATTTTTTAGCGTAATGCTCCATATGATGGAAATGCTATGCGTTTTAGTATATGCAATGTAATGATGCATGTTTAGTAATGCACTGGGGAAATCACATTAATAATCGACTACTGAGAAGACAATGAACTTACGAATGATTATTATCTCACATCTGATCTTCTGTAGAGAAAAGGCAATTTGAACTTTAATGGGGGAACCTAGATTAGGAACCACCAACTTCTAAAGATCGATATCACTGAGGAATTAACTTCCTGGGGAGAATACTACAAAAATAAATTGTAGTTCACTGAAAATCTTGAATTCTGATCAAACCCTAAACTTCTTGGGGAGCAAATTCTTTATGTTCTGTTAGACAGAGGAGAGCTTAGATGGGGATGGAAACTTTCTCGCATAGAATTTCTTGACGAAGACAGCTTCTACTGGGGAGTATGGAAATTCTTAAATAAAAAGAATTTTACTGAGACCACACTGGGGATAACATCGCTGGGGGGTAAAAAGTCTTCACTTGGGGAAGAAACAAATATCTTGGGACAAAAACTCCACTGGTGATATCTCAACCAAATATTTTATCATTGGGGATGAAAGAGTTATGACTAGCACTCCCATGTACACCACACTGAGGAGACAGGACACTTACTCCACCGGGGAAAGAAAGCTAGCTCTACTGGGGAATAATAGGTAAGTTACTCTGGAAGGTCCTCGAAATTCGACTTCAACTGGGGACAAATACTACCTCATACACTAGGGGGCCAAAAGCCTTTACATGATAACATCAACAATATCCGGTTGCACCGGGTGTAGCTATTTCTAGAAGATTCAAGCTGGCAAGAAGTTTTGTACTAGGGAGCAGAAATCATTTCATTGCGGATGATTATCTTCCTCATGAGGATAACAAACTAGAATCTCCCGTAGGCAAACATGAGTCTCTTTAAGAACTCTGATATAGGCAAGCCACATTGGAGAGATAGGGAGTGCATCCCTCACTGAGTAGGAAAATACATACTTCATGGGGAGGATGAGTGTAAACCTCATTGGGGAAGGCATAAAAAGTCAACTTTAAATGGAGTATATCAAGAATCTCTAGTTAGTGAATTAAACATTTCTTCGGAGAAAAACTGGAAAGAAATAGGCTGCACTGAGAAGGATTGATACTCGGGAAAAAGTACAGCATTTCCAGGGAGAATACTGCAAAAATAAATTGCAGTCCAGAGGAAATGTTTGAACTCCGATCTAACTCCCAACCTCCTGGGGAAAAGATCCAACATTTCTTTCCAATGGTAAAAAGAATCTTGCTGAGAACTGGGATCTTCTGATGTAAATCCTCAATAAAAGTGACTTCGACTGGGGGATCACACAAATTCTTGAATAAAAGAATTCTACCCAGGCCACACGTGGAATACCACAGTCGAGGGTAAACAATCTTCACTTGAATAAGAGAAGGGCGCCTTTGAACCATAAGCTTGAGGTTCAGAACTCCACTGATGAAATATTTCAGCAATACTCTATCACTGGGGATAAAAGAATTCTAAACGACATTTGTCCATGCATAATTCCCCAGAAAAATAGGAGATCTGCTCCACTGGGCATAACAAACATGTTAATCAGACATCTCTTCAAGAAAACCTGACTTGGGCCAACTTCCCTAGGGAGAAAAGATACGAACTTCATAGAGACAATGAACGACAACCTCACGAGGGGGATAAATACCAACCACAGAGTCACAGAGTATCGCCTTCAAGGGGATATAACAAAGGTATACAATCCAATGAAATGATCTTTCCTAGATTTGTCGAAGCAAAGTAGACTACGCTGAAGAAGAAGATTATACAAGACATGTTCAAATGCACTTCTTAGGAGATACGCCCTCTGGAAGGGACAAACTCTTAAGCAAATTATCATCAAGAGTTCTGACTTCAGTGGGGATTACACATGGGTATGCTTACACTGGAGATAAGGAATTATGTCTGGGAGAGAGTAAGCCTTTACTGGGGATATACGACTCTGTCTTGGGCATAGATGAGCATTCATTAGGGAAATTGGATCCCATTCTACAGAAATCCTCATGTTGGTCGCATACAAACCCTTCTTGATTCATTTGCTGGTATGCTTCTTTTCATAAAGACCAACAATACTCGCAAAAAGAGAAATTATGGAAGTATGCCCCATGTATGGAATGATAACATTCACTGAAGAATAAACAATTTGAACTACCAACCATCGGGTAAGAACTGCGATGCAATATTGCAACTCCAACATGTCAGCTCCGAGGAGAAATGCCCCTAAAAAGTGGACTTTAGAGAATATGCTCCAAAAATAAATTGCAGTCCAATGAAAAGAAATCTTCTTGACTTCAAACAGCTTCTAAATTTCGGGGGAAGATCCATTCTCCTCCTGCAGAGAACTAAGGATGCTTTGCTGGGGAATGAAGATCTCTGAAGAGAAACCCCTTAGAAGACAAACTTTAGTCAAGTAGAAGTAGATCCTTTACTGGGGAAAGAAGTCCTCTTAGGTAAAAACCTCACACATTTCCTGCTTTCTAAATTCACAAATTATTTAGCCCGTAATTGGATTTAACCTAATCAACTCTGAAGTGAAGGAAATCCCCCTATAGAATTTCTTGCCCCAGTTTGTAAGGCTTTTTTGAGGAAAACTTCCTCGAGAAGACTTCTGATATCTGCACCATCAAGATAAATAGCCCAGTGTTATGAACTTTGGAGCATACAAACCCTGACTGACAAGAGTTGGAAGTGGTTTTAACCATGCTTGAGTGAATTCCCATGCATCTGTAGATTTTGAAAAGATTCTCCCCTAATCAACTAATTATCAGATAGATTTGTCAAATTTCGACATAATTGCCCCAGTTTGACTGCACATTGAGGGATAAAATCCCAACTTGAATGCCTCAGACTGGCTAAACACCTACTCGACGAAGTATATTAAACATGCTTTCCCCTGCTCAACAGAGTCTCGATAAACCATTTCCTTCATCTCATGCTCACGGAGAAATGAGAAGCTTGTAGAGTTTCAAAGACAACACAACCTTAGGGTGGTTGGCTTATGCCTTCAAAGTAGGCTATTTCACAACCATACTTCTCGACTTGAAATGCTTCGTTCTCGAGAAAATACTTGAAGCAATATGTCCCTTGAGATCAACTGAAAGTAATACACCATTGCTCGACAGAGAATCCGGGAAATCAAATTTTGCAATCTACTCCAGATCATTTCTTAAGTTGGTATTCTTTTTCTCAATGGAGTCAGTAAAAGGTCCGCCTCAGATTAAGATTAGTCTCACAAATGATTTACCTTTCAACAGTATCCTGAAGAAATTTGTCATTGAGCTAATCAAACTTTTATCTGATGCTCATTATGCAAGCTTACTTGATGTTTAAGCACTTGTTCATATGCAAATAATGTTTATTCTAAGAAAGATGATTATAATGCAAATATTATGTTTGTCTTGAAGTTTAAAAATTTGTATTGAAAAGATGTTGAAACATCGAAATTTTTGTACGAAAGAAATTAAAAAGATGATGTGATACTAACTCAAACGTTTTAGCAAGCCTCATAGGAATTAGATTACCGTATTCTCATTACAGCGCACTTTCGAATCAACCCATGCTTCAGTTATGACTTTTCAGGGTTGTAATGTGGCCTAGTTCACGGTTTTAGAAAAAAAGATTTAAGGCTCGAAAGATTTGGTGCCCACCCCTTTCATGATGTTCTCCAGTCCTAAATTCAGTTAACTTGACACAGACATTCATAACTCAAGAGGGTTTGTGATGGTTGAGAAGTCAAATGGGTTTTTCTGGACATGGAGGTCACTCACCTCTTTCGTTCTTTTGTGGTTTTGGTCACACGACTTTGTTCTTTGCTGGGGATTTTTATTTAGTAATCCCTTTTTTGCTTTTCGCGCTTTTTGCTTTCCCTAAATTTTTCTTGGAAAAATTCCTTTTGAGTCTGACTTTGAAGTCCAGCGGGATGCCCATACTTTTGCCTAAGTGACTTGTTTTCCATTTTTCAACTTAGAGAGGCTTTTTGTATTTTTCATTCATCATTATTTTCCTTTTTAACACGTCGTGTGACTTCTAGTCATTTTTGACTTTGTTGGAAGTGATTGTGACTGCCTGAGTCTTTGATAGATAAGGGATAATCATCATGGTATGATCATCTGTTGACCTCCTGATGTGCGAGAGATACCCATTTGGATATCGTTTTCTTTGATGCATACTATTGATATGCGAATATTGACCATTGCGGTCTTAACTTTCCTCAACCTTTTGATGGATAACCATTGTTGTAACCTTAGAGGCGCACTCCTGGTGAGTTTTGAATGCTCGATTGGATTAACTGAAATCTACCCTGCCCCGGGTTAAATGTGATGGTTTTTTATGACAAGTAAAGAAACTCCTACTTCAAGGATCAAAGGGGTTAACGAGAGTGTTACTCCCTTATATCTCCGGTGTTTAGGAATTGAAACAAGGCATGTACATCGTCAGCAGGGTTTTTATTCAAAAGCACACCGCTTAAAATTTTTGGTATATTACTCGTCATCCTCCCTCCAAAGGTATTTTGCTTTTTTTGTGACTAGATCTAGGTATCAAAAAGCATAGTAAAAAATTTAAGAGTGAATACTAATGGATTAATTCAAGACAAACATATTCAATGCATTATGATTAATATTCAAGAATAAGAAAATTTAGCATACAAGAAAGTGCTGAACCAAAACAAGAAAGATTAAAAATGAGAATGCAAGTGTAATTTGAAATTACCATGCCGAGGAGACTAATATCCACATGGACTTGTTTCTTTTGAAGATGACCTGGAAGTCTTAACATTAACTAAGTCAAAGGACACCTTAAATCTGACTGGCTGGCCCGAAATTGATAGCCTTTGCATCAAGCAGGTCATACACATTTTCTTTGAAGGACTTGCAACCTTCAATGGAATGGCCTAGTGCCCCAACGTGGTAATCACATTGCACATTAGTATTGAAATCCATAGGATAAGGAGGAATGACAGGATTCAATGTCTTGGGTTCCACTAAGGAAAGCTTAAGCAACTGAGAGAACAACTGGCCATAAGTCATGGGAACAAAGTCGAACACCCTCTTTGGCTTCCTATCCCTTTGCTTACCTTGTTGCATTCATCTCTATTGATAGGTTTTCTGCTGAGGAGCATACCGAACTGGATGAACATAAGGAACATTCTGATTTTGATTAACCAACTGATTCCCACAACTTGTAAATGGTTGTCGGTGAGAACTTTTTGGGAGCATAGGTTGTGGATGATGTGACTCAAGTCGTTAGATTGAACTTTGAAAAGGAGAGGGAGTAACCCTATTATCTATAGCATTTGGCATTGGATTGACTTGCGCTCAGACCTTCAGGAGTGAAGAGAATTGTCCCTGTATCAAGCAAATCCTAGACTTGGTGCTTAAAAGCTATGCAATCTTTAGTATCATGATCGGGTGCCCTAGAGTGGAATTTTCACCTAGCACTGTCGTAAAAGCCATGCGGGAGCTGTTGTACCCCAAAATTTTCACTCCTATTTTCATACAAGACATACTCCTAGAGGTTCTCAGTTGCTCAAGGTTGACCAAGAACTGACCAGACAATTCTCCTTCTAGGGCAATGAACCCCCAACTAAGGTTGCAATTTTTATCAAGATGGTTAATCTCCAAAGGTCTCAAATGTTCTCCATTGTCCTAATATGCTTTCAATATTATCTATTCCAAATTCCATGCCTTGCACAATAAGTTTGCTCAATCAATTGCTCAAGTATTGGAAAATCAACTATGTTAGGTCAAAAGTCAATTGTGGCCCATGTACAGTCAAACTTCAAGATTTTTGGTCAACATCAACATTTTGAAGTTATATCCATCATTTGATAAAGGGTTTATCATGATTCCTCAAGAAATGCTCATAACCCATCAAAAGTCAAAAATGGCAAATTAGGGTTTTTATAGGAAAAGTCAACCAAACTTTGACCAAGCATAACTTTCTCATACTTTATCATAAATTTTCCAACAAAAGATAATTTTGAATAGGATCCAATTCCCTACAACTTCTCCTCATCCCCCGAGATCAAGAAATGCACCATTTGAAAGATATGAGCTCATACATTACAGGTCATTTTCAAAAAGTCAACAAAAGCCACTTTTTGCCAAGACCTTTTACATCAAGATAATATCTTCAAATGCAAAATTGATCAAAAGAGGGATTGAAGTAAACATCTTAGGATTTCCAAAAAGTCAAAGATAATCATCACAAGATAAATATTGAGCATGTTATGGCTTACCCAAGTTGGGAAAATTTTGGAATTTTCAAGAATCATGCATTAAGAAAGTTTGAAGTTTTAAGGCAAGGGCTCAATTTCTTAGACTTCAAGCATCTTCATAAGTTTATAGAGGACCTCTAAAATTATTCTTTCCATGCCTTGCATTTGCTAACTATTTTATTCATATTTATTTTAATTTATTTCAAATAAATATAAAATAAAATGTATAAAATAATTGGAAATTGACTTTGAGCTTTGGGCTGATGTTTTGGACAACCTAGGCCCATACAATTTCGTGCAAATGTGTCCATATTCATTCCAATTCAAAAAATGACAAGTTTCCTTATTTTTGGCCAAAGTTACAAATTTCATTCATGGCTTTGAAACATTTTCTTTAAGGTTGTTTAAACCTTTATTTTCTTGTCTCCTCATTCCTCTCTATATAAACAAGCATCTAGCAAGCATTTCAAGAGGCCTACATAGCCTAGAGAGAGGTCTACCATTTTTGCAAAATTATCAAAAGCTGTAAAAATTTGAAACCCACTTTGTAGGCACTATTGGTCCGAACTAGTAATCATACATTTCTCTTGAGGTTCTCAGGGACTTGGTCCAACCATCCTCAAAGCTTGCAAGGTCCTAGATCACCAGATCCAAGCTATCACCATTTTGGTATAATCTCAAATTCGAATCTCTATTTTTATTAATTGTTGAATGTTCTAATGTGTGTATATGAGTTCCTGGATATCCTTAGAGAAGGTTAGGGGAATTACATGGAATACATGACATCTAGAACATGAGATACCATGTACCATCAAGAACTGCCCACACTAGATCCAAGGATGGACCTGGGCTTCACAATCCGGGCTTAGCGAAATTTCAATTGCAACCCCCATTCTACTTCAGCCATCAAGCCCAATCTCTTTTCTTTTTGTTTTATTTAGTTATTTCATTTCTTAATCTTTTTTAATAATAATAATAAAAAAATCACAAAAAATTAGGATTATATTTTTTATTAAATAATTAATTTCTTGAATTAATTAATAACTATTTTAACCATTTTTTTCTTTAATTAAAATTGAATTAGAACTTAGGATTTAATTTAGGTTTAATCATTTCCTTTTCATAATAAAAATTAAACAAACAAAGAACTTAGATTATTTCTTAATTAATTTTTATTTTTTCTAAATAGACTTTAGGATGTCCATTTTAAATATTTTCCTAAATATAAATAAAACCAAAAAAAGACTTTCATTCTTAGGATTTTTTAGACGTAATATTTCATTTCGCACGCTTTATTTTTATTCTCGCATTTTATATAATAATGTAACTGATTATGGGATGTAATAGTCTAGATTTTAAATTCCACACTTCATTTTCTTGCACTTTTTTTATGTAACTGTCCCGAAGCATTGTAATAGCGTAGGATCTAAATTCTCGCACTTTATATTTTCTGTATAATATTACTGCTAGAAAATTAGGCGTGCATGACAAGATTAATCAATTAACCATTGGATCACTAATCTCAAACAAAAATATTTTAAAACACACAAACACAAACAGTTTTCAAAAATGAGAAAGTACCTAAGAGCCCGTGGAAAACCACAGATGGAAAGGGTGCTAACACCTTCCCTTTCCATAATCTACCCCCTTACTCAGAAAATCACGAAAAAAGGTCTTTTTCTCTTATTTTCACCCTTTCCTTTGTTGGATAAAAGAAAAGTCGGTGGCGACTCTTGCTTACCGCGACATTTGCGAACAAAAAATGCAAACTAGTATTAATATTCGGTTCTGCCACTGTATCACAGAACTGGTGGCTCTGCTGAGGAAAATAATAAAGTGAGGTTTACCTTAGGGTCTAGATCATTTTGCTTCTTTGACTGTATCTTTGCTTTATTTTTAAGGGTATTGTTTGGGGTTACTATAGATCCTACACCCGGATCTGGGGAAACCTTTTAGGTAAGTAGCAATAGATCGTGGAAACTTTGCAGGGTATATCGACACTGTTGAAGCGATGGCTACATTGATGCGACACTTTGGTTAGTACCGGTAGCCCTTGAGTTAATAAAGGAGAATACGGGGCCTATGCATGTTGCATGAAGCGTCAACTGACCTTAGAACCTTTAATTGAACAAATTGGCCATTAGAACGTAGCAAGATGGCCGTCTTTGGTGTATTCCCAAAGTCGATAGATACTCGATGCTACACTCATTGAGATTTGACTCTTGAGTTTTGTTTGGTTGCGAGTCAGTCGCCTATTGAATGAAACTTATGGGAAAGATCAGTGATATTGAGATCCCTTAGAACCCGATTACTATTTATAGGACAGGTTGAACCAATCCAACTTCAAGAGGGTACTACCTTCAAACCCATGCAAGCCTTAAACCTAAGGTCTCTTGTGTGATTTGCTTGTGCTTTCTATATATGTGATTTCCTGGCATAATCATGACATCATAACATGGCATATCATACTAACCATTTCAAGGATCTTCTAGGGCTTATCTTTGTTTTGTTTTGTAGGAAATGACATCCGCTCGCAGGAACACTATCCAAATCAACCTTGTGGAAGTACCTCCTCAGCTCAAGGAATTAGCATCAAGGATTCCTGAAAGCTCTCCCTTCACTAAAAAACATGGTAGGCTTCTCAACTTGGTCACTTCAAAACCTGATGAAGAAATGTTAAAGGTGCTCTTTCAGTTCTTTGACCTGTTGCACCACTGCTTCACTTTTCCGGATTACCAATTAGTGCCTACTATGGAGGAGTTTTCTTAGTTATTGGGGGTAGCTATCCTTAATCAGCTACCATTCAACGGTACGAAAAGAGACCCAAAGCCTAAAGAGATTGCTCAAGCTTTGTCTTTACAACGGTCTGATCTAGTGGAAAATTGGGAAACCAGAAGAGCTTTCCAAGGATTTCCAGTTAAGTTTCTATTTGAGAAAGCTCACTATTTTTGGGATAGCCTAGATTTACAAGCTTTTGAAGAAGTGTTGGCCCTCCTCATCGATGGGATGGTACTATTACCTAACATGGACCAACTCATAGATGTGAATACGGTTAAGATTTTTCTATCGTATAATCTGGTGCCTACTTTACTTGGGGATATTGTATACTCTCTGCATACTCGCACTCTAAAGAGAAGAGGGACCCTTATGTGTTGCACTCCTCTATTGGCTAGGTGGTTTATTTCTCACCTGCCTCGGTCTATTTTTAATAATGAACAGGGTATGAGATGGTCTCATAGGTTGATGTCCCTTACATATTCGGATATTCATTGGTGTTCTCGGTCCTTGGAGAGTGTCACCATCATTGATCGCTGTGAGGAATTCCCTAATGTCCCCCTCTTAGGCATTAGGGGAGGAGTCACTTATAATCCTTGTTTGGCGTTGCGACAATTCAATTACGCTTAGGTCCTCACGACACACTCGTCCAAGGAATCACGTTTGACTATGAGAATGATGTTCAGCGTTATCGTAAGAGGTTCATTCGAGCTTGGGGCATGATAAACAGAGTTGATAGCAAGACACTGGAGAACAAGAATTCCATCCCTCTTGAGCCTTACCTCAAATGGGTGCGAGCTCGTGCTCAATGTCTTATGATGCCTTACCCTGCCATCTTACCTGTGATTGTGGAGCCAATTGCTGAAGGAGACACTCCTTACGTTGTTCTTCATCCTGATATGTCAACTAATTTTGAGGAGCTACGAAAATCCTGGATCCAACTTAAAGAAGAACGGGATGCTTTCGAAGCCCAATTCTACACCAACGAGAAGAAGGTTCTAGAGCTCACCCGGTTGCTTCACGAGGAGAGAAATGTAAATGCCTACATTGCACCAAAGAGGATGCGCTTGTGGGAAACTTGAGTCTTCTTTTGCTTGGAGAATTTTATTGTTGCTTTGTTCCCTTTGTGAGCCCAAGAGGCATTATTATGCTCAATAAAATATCTTAATACAATTAATGTTTTTTCTCTTAAGAAAATTTGAGTCTTAGAAATCCTTGAAATCATTGCATACATATATAATACATATCATTGCATAAGCAAGTTTTAATCAGGTTTCTCATCCTCTTCACTGTTTATTTCAGCAATGGCTCTAGAACCGACAGTGAAGGATCTATAGACTCAGAATGCCCAGTTTCAACAAATGATCATGGCTATGACCAAGGGGCAAGATGAACTGAAAGCCCTGCTTGTTAAAGAAAAGAAGAAGCCAAAGAAGCCAACTGGATTAGTGAATCTTTTAAAAAGGATCACAGGACCAGTGCGACGAGCCTCTGAACTGGTAACTTCATCAAAGGAAGGAGACAATCAAGAAGAGGAAACAATAGAGGAAGACTCCATTCCAAAAGAATCCAATGATGAATCTGAATATGATGAGGAACAATATCCTCCTGCTGATGAAAAATATAAACAGCTGGAGAATCGTTTGAATGCAATGGAGGTCCGGAAGGTACCAGGTCTGGATTTTGAAGAACTGGGTTTGGTTTTTGGGGTTGTCATCCCGCAAAAGTTCAAGGTGCCGGTCTTCACCAAACATGTTAGGGTTTTATGTCCCAAGACGCATCTCCGATCTTATGTGAGGAAGATACAACATCACATTGGTGACAAGGACTTACGGGTCCACTTCTTTCAGGATAGTCTGTTCGGAACTCAACTAGAATGGTTCTACCAGCTGGAAGGGGCCAACATCCATAATTGGGAAGACTTGGCTGCTTCTTTCTGCAAGCAGTATCAGTACAATGCAGACCTTGCTCCCACCCGTACACAACTTCAAAATATGTTGATGGGTTCGAGTGAGGTCTTTAAAGACTATGCTCAGAAGTGGAGGGACTTAGCAGGAAGAGTTCAACCTCCCCTGTCTGATAGGGAGCTAGTGGATATATTTCTGGATACCTTGTCTGGTTCATTTTTAAATCACCTGATTGGAAGCTCCTCAGCTGGCTTCACTGAATTGATTTTGACAGGAGAAAGGGTAGAAGCTGGAATTAGGAGTGGTAAGATCCAAAAGGATGCATCCTCCAGTGCTGTAAGGAAATCATTTGCTAGGAAGAAAGAGGTTAGTGTTGTGTACAGTCAAGGAATCAGGACAGAACTAAACACCGTCCAACGGTAAGGGCTGTTATGATCCCTAAACCTGCACCTACTCAACAAAGGAACAATCAGCCTAGAACGGAAAGGTCGATAAGACAGTTTATCCGGATAAATATGACGATGTCTCAAGTCTTACCACATTTGTTGAAATCCAATCTAGTAATTATGAGGGAAGCTCCGAAGAATCTTAATACTGCCTCTCCCCGCTACAATTCAAATTCTCGATGCGCCTACCATTCTGAGACTCCTGGGCATGACACGAACGACTGCTGGGTTTTGAAGAACATGGTACAAGATCTGATCGAGGAAAAGGAGATTGAATTCGATGCTCCGGAAACTCCCAACGTCATAATTACCCCCATGCCCAAGCACGGCCCGGGGATCAATGCTATTGATGTTGTCTCCAACACATAAGATGCTGATAGTGACTATGACATGGATAGATGGATCTTCCCTACTACAAATGGTGGACCCAGTAACTGTACGGAAAAATACTTTGTACCAATTACTTTTATTTAGAAGTAATTGTCTTTATTGTTTTTGGATATGTAATAAACAATATAAACTCTATGGCCAATTGTCTTCATATGGCATTAATAAAGCATTGGAAGTTTATGCATACAAATTTTGCGCTCTCTGTTTTTCTTTTCTTCTTTTTTACTTTGTATATATAACTATGCTCTTACACACACTCATGTATCAAACTGCAAATCCATACCCACTCTGGATCCCATTGATAATAGTTCTGTTATTGCCGATAATGATTGAAAATCCGAACAACCAAGCCGAGGACGAAGGTGAGGAAGATTGTGAGGTACCTGGAGAAATTGATAGGTTGTTATAGCAGGAAGAAAGGGCTATACAGCCTCATGAAGATCCAGTTGAGACAGTGAATTTGGGCACAAAAGAGAACAGAAAAGAGGTCAAGATAGGTGTAAATTTGGAGCTTCGTGTCAAACAGCATTTGATTTAGATGTTGCATGATCATGTTGAGATCTTTGCCTGGTCATATGAAGACATTCCAGGACTAGACACATATATTGTGGTTCATCGTCTGCCGACTAAAGAAGATTTCCCTTTGGTAAAGCAGAAGGTCCATCGCATGCGCCCCGAAATGTCAGAGAAGATCAAAGCAGAGGTTATGAAACAGTTTGATGCTGGGTTCTTAGTTGTCACCTCTTATCCCTAATGGGTTTCTAACATGGTCCCGATGCCTAAAAAAGACGGCAAGATACGGATGTGTGTGGAGTACAGGGATTTGAACAAGGCAAGCCCCAAGGATGACTTTCTGCTCCCCCACATTGACGTTCTGGTTGACAACACCGTGCAACACAATATCTTTTCCTTCATGTACGGTTTCTCTGGTTACAATCAGATTAAGGTGGCACTCTAAGACATGGAGAAGCCAACCTTAATCATACAATGGGGCACTTTCTACTACAAAGTGATGCCGTTTGGGTTAAAGAATGTTGAGGCAACCAATCAGCGAGCCATGGTAGCTCTGTTTCATGACATGATTCACCATGATATAGATGTTTATGTTGATGACATGATAGCCAAGTCTCAAACTGAGGAAGAACACCTTGATCATCTACAAAAGCTGTTTGATAGGTTGAAGACGTACAAGATGAGGTTAAATCCGAACAAGTTCACCTTTGGGGTAAGGTCTGGTAAAATGCTAGGTTTCATTGTGAGCGACAAGGGCATTCAGGTAGACCCTGCCAAGGTGGAGGCTATACAAGAGATGCCGGCTCCTTGCACTGAGAAGGAGGTTAGAGGTTTCTTGGGACGCCTAAATTACATTGCCAGACTCATTTCCCATTTAACTGCTACTTGTGAGCCAATCATCAAACTCCTGAATAAAGATCAAGTGGTAAAGTGGAATGACGAATGCCAGACCGCCTTTGAGAGAATCAAGGAATACCTTTTAAGAGCCTCTAATTCTGATGCCTCCGATTGAAGGAAGACCTTTAATAATGTATGTGATACGGTGGGAGAACTGACTTGAGGGTTTTATGTTTAATCGCAAATGTTGCGGTTAGCAAGAGTCACCACCAACTTTTCTTTTATCCAAAAGGAAAGGTGAAAAAGCACAGGAAAGACCTTTGAGATTGTTTCTTGAGTTTGGGGGGTATATTATGAAAAGGAAATGTATTAGAACCCTTTTCATCCATGGTTATCCATGGGCTCTTAGTTACTAGCTAGATCACTTACTTTTTGTTTGAAATTGTGCTTGATGAGGTTTTTGGAAGTATTTTGTAAAAGAGGCCATTTGTTTAGGCAATCTTTGTAATGATTCTCGTTCGTAAGAATGTATACAAAGATGTTTGATCTTTTGAAAATGTTTTCAATTTTGTAAGATGTTTGAAAGTGTATGTGTTTGTTTTGAAAATAGAAAGGATGTTTTTTTTTTTAAATGGAGCAAGTAATTAGGAGCAATCTACCTACTCAAATGTCTTTCTTGTTCATTTTCTTTTCCTTTGACATTGTTGTCTTACCATTGATTTGGTAAGCAACCCTATCTTTGGATGTAAACGGGACGGGAGCGGGTCATCGTATAACCATGATTAGAAATGTTGCAAGGTCTGTTAACATTTTTCTTTAGGGGCTAAAATCATTTTGAAAGGCAACTTAGATAGCATCATCGAGGGTCTATGATCTTGTATTTTTGCTTGTTTTTGGCTAAGATACCTTACATGCGTAATATGGCCATTTTTGTAAGGCAACAAAGTGGGTTTACCCTAAGGGTGTATGTGTTCAAATGTGTTTATTTACATGCATTGATTTGTCTTTGACTAGGGTTTTCTATTTGGTTGGTTTTAATCTTTCCATACAAAACCCTAATTACTAGCATTTGTATATAAAGCGACAAATTGCGGAATTTAAAGTTACTACGCTATTACAATACTTGTGGGAGGGGGGTATACAAATTGTGAATGGGGATTGCAAGAATATAAACCTAATTAATCTATTACAACCAAATTGAATTTGATATCAATGTACAAGGAAATGAATAAATATAAAGTACAAATGCAAATGGAAAAGAAACATGATTTTTGTATGGATTTTTATGAAAAGAGGTTTAACCTAACCCTAATTAGAGAAAAAAATTAACTAAAATTAATTAAATTAACTTAAACTAATTAAGAAAAGAAATTAAATTTGAAACATTTTTAGGTTTTTTAAGAAAAGGTTTTAAATTAAAATGATATAACAAATTAATTAATTAAAACAAACCTAAATTCTAAATTTATTTTAATTTAAAAGAGGAGAATATAATAATTAAACCTAACTATCTAAATATTAATTAATTAAGAAAAGAAATTAATTGTTTTTTTAAGCAAAATGTTCTTTAGTCTTTATGTATTTATAAAAGAAATAAAATATAAACATATTATTATCTAAATAAATAAATAAATTATTTTTTTTGGATTTTTATTAATAATAATAATAATGATATAAATAATAATAATAAAAATAAAATATGAAATGAAATGAAAATAAAAGAAAAAATGAAATAATAAAAAATAAAGGGCCAGTGAGTGCATGAAGTAGGCAGGGAATTAATTAGCAAAAACAAAAAAATAGACAGGCCCAAAGGGCCCAGCGCCTGCAAACAAAACAAATCAGAAATGTCAAAAAATATGGAAAATAAAAAAGGGTCCCACTGGGGCTCGAACCCAGGTCTCATAGGTTAACAGGCACGCGCTTTACCACTGGGGTGACTATACATTCATTAACTTGTATGAAATAATAAATACATAACACAAAACGCGCCCTGACTATACTTCATCTTCAACCTCCAGCCAAAGGATCTATAACTTGCTCATTTCTCAACCATTTGCAAAAATGTAAACATGAAAATTGCTCCATTTTGTCACACGAATCCAAACATATAAATGTCATAAACTATAAATCAAAGATGAATGAGAATTTTTAACAGTACCAAATTCTTACCTAAATATTTCAGCAAGTTCCAACTCAAAATTCTCCTAGCTCAATCAAAATAAATGAAATCTATGGACATGTACAACTTAAGGGAAATGATGTCTACATTTTATCTTCAAAAATGCAAACCTAACAATGCCTAAGTAATGAGATAGAAGTTCAAGAAAAATACCTCAAAACTGGAAATCATAAAATGGATTTGAGCTTGTTTTAGGCAGTTCTGGTGATCAGGTTAGCTTCCTTAGACCTCTAGGGAGCTAATGCAATGGTTGGCTTGAGCTGAGGGTGGCTGGAATGGTATGGAGAAGTACAACTATGATGCTCTATTTTTGGTTATGGAAGATAGGGAAAATGGTGTTACAGAAGTGAAACAGGTACAGGGAAGAGTTACTCTTGATGCAAGGAAGCTTTAGAAACTAAAAGGCCAAGAAACGCACGAGGGAAATGTGAGTTTAAGGTTCAAGGTCAGAAATTGTGCAACAATGGAGTTTTAGGCAAATTTCTGATTGGAGAGAGTTTTGGTGTATTTCAGGGTGCTCAAACTCGTGTTCTAGATCACAAATAGTGACTCTATTTATAAGCAACAAGTTTGGGATGCTCAAGTTGATCAGAATTCAAATTTGCATCCTTAAGCTAAACATGTGATTTTTTGACAAAATAAGTTTCAAAGTCTTGTGTACTTGCTAAGATAGAGTGGTTATGCTTTAAACAAGCTCGCTTCTGACTTTCTGGATGGAGTGTGATCAGAGGGAACAAGTTAGAGGCTCAAGAATGGACTTTATGCATAAATCTTGCTTTTCAAGAATGGTATTGTTAACTTTCTTCCCAAAATGGAAAATGTGAATTGGATAAAGCTTAAATTACTTGGATTATAGCTCAAAAGTTTGTGTAATATATTAACTATGGAGTGACAAACAAGTTTGAGGCCTGCAAAGCAAATATTATGCATCCTAACATTGAAATTTCATTTGTGTTCATCATGAAAATGGCTTGTAATTCAAGTGACAAAACCCTAACTTCATTTCTTCGATTCTCCATCCTCAAGAATGATCTCAAGGAGTTATTGAACATTTTGGAAAGCTTGAAATATGCTCTACAACCCATATTAGAATTTCTTTTGAAGATTCCCCTTGGAACTATATGAAAAAGTGCCATGAACTTAGGTCATAATCCTAACCAAATTAGGGCAAAATTTCACTAAGTGTATAGTTTCATGACCACATGTTCATAAAATTATAACTTGAGATACAAGAATTTTTGGAAGGAGTTGTGTGAAGAAAAGTTGTATATTTCATGGAGATATACAACTTTTATGTTGGATGTTTCTCTTGAATCATCTTGCATCATGGTGAAAATTTGGCTCAAAATTATGAAAAAACATGAAATTTCCAACACTTAGAAAAGTTTCTAAGTTTAGAAATTTTGACTTTTCAAAATGAAATATTGATTTTTTGATTTATTGATGAATAAGTTTCATATTTTGACATGTTTTGATGAATTATTATCTTTGGCACTTGAATTTGACCAAAAAGTCAAAGTTTGACTTTTTAGTATACAATTGACTTTTGATCAGTTGACTGCAAAATTCTCTGTCAATCCAATGGATTTGCAATGTTTTGAATCATGTCATTAGGTCAAAATGATGAAATTGGACTCTTGATATCATGCCTTAAACCAATTGACCATTTTCTAGGTCAAAAATCAGAAATTTCCCTTTCCCAGTCAAAACCCTAATTCTGACCATTTTGCCCTTTAGGAGATTTGATCAAATTTCTTGAGGAATTATGATCCAAACTTGATAAAATGATACATATGAGTTAAAAATTTTGATGTGGATCAAAATTTATGGGGTTTGACTGTAAATTGGCCATGGTTGACTTTTTTCCCAATACAATTGATTTTTAGGTCAACTGTTCAATTGACTGAGAAAAAGAGTGCTCCAAGGCTTGAAACTTAGCATGAATAGTATTTGGGGTCCATAATGATCCATGAAAGTCATATGGGGCATTGGAAGTTCAAAAATCCTTTTGCAAACTCAAACCCTAATTTTTGTCATCAGTGCTTGAGGAGGTGTCTTGAGCTGATCAACCCTAGTGCAGTCTTGATCCCAAGGAGATCTTGTGAGCAAATTCTTGATAAGTGAGAGGGAAAATTTTGGGGTACAACAGCTTCCCCTGTTCAATCTTCTTAAGCCTGAAGAGTTAGATTGGCGAGTTTCTCCATTCGTGACTCGAAGGTGGAAGATGATTAGACACTAGAGTGCCTAGAAATTTGCACTTGGTGATGTGATGGTTGAGGGAATGGGCTTAAAAATGCAATTTGGAGAGGTGATAGAAAGCTGTAGGAGATGGGCTTAAAGATGCCATCCAAAAGTGATTGTTTGTATTATAATTTGTAAGCTGAAAGAATGAGTATCAGAATGGCGTCCGTGTCTGGAACGTATCTGAACTTTATCTGGGAGTTGATTTTGAATGATTATTAGAATGGCATTCGTGTCTGGAGTGTATCTGAACTGTATCTGAAATCTAGTTTTGAATGAGTGTCAAAATGGCATCCGTGTCTAGAGCGTATCTGAACTGTATCTGAGAGTTGAATCTGAATGAGTATCAGAATGGCATCCGTGTCTGGAGCATATCTGAACTGTATCTGAGAGTTGAATTTGAATGAGTATCGGAATGGCATTCGTGTCTAGAGCGTCTCTGAAATGTATCTGAGAAGTTGAATCTTAATGAGTATCAGAATGGCATCCGTGTCTGAAGCGTATCTGAACTGTATATGAGAAGTTGAATCTGAATGAGTATCATAATGGCATCCGTGTCTGGAGCGTATCTGAACTGTATCTGAAAACTTTGAACATTGTTAATGGTAGCTGTTAACCTTATCCTGAAAAGGGTAAAATTTTATCTAAAACGCAAAGTCATGTTGTATGAGATGCATAGTGTAATGCATTCGTGTCATCAATGTTTATGATATATGGATGCGATGTATGCATATGTGAGCTAAATCTGCTACACTAATGTTGGATTGGGGAAACTAAATCCTTGTTGGCTGCTGAGGATATGGAGTGTAAGTCTTCATGTTGTGAAGTTGAAGTGTTAATGAATTTCTTCTTAGAGAAACAAACTATGTTGTAAGGGAAATGTTGTGTACTGCTTGTAAAATCCTGTTGTGAAATTCTGAGAAATTGAACGAATTCTACTGGGGATTGATAATTGGAAGCTTGTTCTGCTAAGAATTAAACTGCAAATTGTGGGGGATTTATGGAAATAGCTTAGAGAGATTTCCCTACCTCTTAGAGCCATTAGTAACTGTCTTTTATTTTTTTTATTTGTAAACAGTAATTATGGTCAAATGCATATGTTCAACAATGAATCATTGGGCGTTTTTGTAAACAAAACACAAGCGTAAAGAAAAACAGATAGTTTTTGCACTTTCAAAGGGATATCTTTGTATTGACTTTGAGTAAGTATTTTTGTACAATGAGACAAACATTCTAGTAAGAGAATGCCATCGTAAAAATTGAAAATTTTAATTCAAAGAAAAGATAGCTATGTGCAATAATCCCATGGGGTTCCCATTTTTCTATAGCATTTGTATCTCTGAGCATCTTGTTTATTTGTTGCCTTGTCCGAAGATGATTGAATTGATCAGAAATGTCAAGTTTGCAAGTTTTTCATAAGGTGATCCAACGGGACATAGTCATACGCTTTAATTCCCTAACTTTTTCCTGGACCGCCCTTTCGGGTTTTCAGTCCATCGGGATACCCTTTTTCGCCCAAGTCGCCCTTTCGGGTTTTCAACTTGACGAGTGTACAGATTTTTTTGTTTTTGTCCCTAACTTTTGTCCGAACCTTTTTTGGTTCGCCGAGATTCCCTTGTTTTGCCTAGGTGTGTCAACCTAGCTGGTCTCTTATGCGTAGTATCTTTTGATTATGTCTGTGTTCGCAGGATGCGGCAGGTCATCGCCATCCATGGTGGTCAAGATCATTGCCCCACCAGAGAAAATGTTTTTGATTAAAAATGGTCCTTCGTATGTAGGAGTCCATTTTCCCCAGGGATCACTTTGTGGAAGTATGATGCGTTTGATCATCAGATCTCCAACTTGATACACTTGGCGTCTAACCTTCTTGTTGAAAGCCTTGATCATCTATTTTTGATACATTTGACCATGGCAGACAGAAGTAAGTCTTTTCTCATCAATCAAATTCAATTGATCAAGTCGAGTCTTGATCCAATCGTCTTCATTCACACTTGTATCCTTCATAATTATTAGAGAGGGGATCTTAACCTCAATAGGCAAGACGACTTCCATGTCGTATACCAAAGAATAAGGTGTTGCCTCGGTCGATGTGTGAGTTGTGGTACGATACCCATGGAGAGCGAATGGTAGCATCTCATGCCAGTCTTTGTATGTGACTGTCATTTTCTATATGATCTTTTTAATGTTCTTATTTGCAACTTCGACAACACCATTCATCTTAGGCCGGTAAGTGGAAGAATTGTGATGCTGGATCTTGAATTGCTCGCACAAGGCGGTGATCATAGTGTTGTTGAGATTTGTACCATTGTCAGTGATGATCCTTTCCGGAATACCGTACCGACAAATGATATTTTTCTTGATGAAACGGGTTACAACATTCTTTGTAACGGAAGCGAAAGAAGCTGCATCCACCCACTTTGTAAAATAGTCAATGGCCACTAGGATGAAGCAGTGTCCATTGGAGGCTGTTGGCTTGATTTCCCCAATCATATCAATCCCCCACATATCAAAGGACCGAGGAGCCGTCAAGACATTCAGAGGAACCGAAGGTACGTGCACTTTGTCAGCATAGATCTGACACTTGTGGCAGATTCGAGAGTGTTGATAGCAATCTGCTTCCATGGTAGACCAATAATATCCTGCCCGTAGGATTTTCTTTGCCATCGTATGCCCACTAGAATGGGTGCCAAAAGTGCCTTCATGTAATTCAGCCATGATCCTTTCAGCTTTAACCTTATCTACGCATCAAAGTAACACAGAGTCATGGTTGCGTTTGTAAAGAATATCATTACTAAGGAAGAATTTAGCAGAGAATCTCCTTAAGAACTTCTTATCATTGATTGAAGCTCCTTTTGGATATTCTTGAGCCTAGAGATACTTCATGACTTCGTGAAACTAAGGTTGGTCCACTACTTCTTCAGTATTAATCTCGTGACAGTGCGCTGGTTCCTCCATTCGTTCGATGGTGATCTAGGGAGCCTCGTTATCCCAATTAACTTTAAACATAGATGACATTGTGGCTTGAGCGTCTGCAAGATGATTTTCTTCTCGCGGGAAATGCTCGAAGGTAATCTTCTCAAAATGTGGTAGCAACATCATAACATGTTCTTTGTAAGGGATAAGGTTTGGGTTTTTGGTGTCTCATTCCCCTTTGATCTGGCTGATAACCAAATTTGAGTCTCCGAATAGATTCAAAGATTTGATCCCCAAGTGTATGGAAGCTCTGAGACCAAAGATGCATGCTTCGTATCCCGCCATGTTGTTTGTACAATTGAAGCAGAGTCTTGCGGTAAAGGGAGTATGACACCCTTCCGGAGATATGAGAACAACATCGATACCATTTCCAAGTGCGTTGGATGCCCCATCAAAGAACAGGGTCCATCGGGATCCTTGTTCAGGTCTGTCATATGGCCTGAATTCTTCACAGTTATTTACCGTCATGATGTCTTCATCTGGGAATTCAAACTTCATGGGCTGGTAGTCTTCCATAACTTGGTGAGCAAGGTGATCAGCTAGTACACTACCCTTTATAGCTTTTTGGGTAGTATATTGTATGTCATATTCCGTCAGGATCATCTGCCATCTCGCTATTCTCCCAGAAAGAGCAGGCTTCTCGAAGATGTATTTTATCGAATCCATTTTAGATATCAACAAAGTAGTATGAGTCAGCATATACTGTCTTAGCCGGCAAGCAGCCCATGCCAGACTGCAGCAAGTTTTCTCAAGCTGTGAATATATGGTTTCACAGTCGGTAAACTTTTTGCTCAGATAGTAAATAGCATGCTCTTTCCAGCCAGACTCGTCATGCTTCCCCAATAAATACCCCATTGAGTTTTCTAAAACATTCAGATACATGATCACTGGTCTTCCCTTAACTGGTGGCATCAACACATGAGGCTCTTCCAAGTATTTTTTGATTTTGTTAAAAGAAACTTGGAACTCGTCATTCCATCTGACTACCTGATCTTTCTTTAATAATTTGAAGATTGGTTCACAAGTAGCTGTTAGGTGAGAGATGAATCTGGAAATGTAGTTCAAACGCCCCAAGAATCCTCTGATTTCCTTCTCAGTACGAGGAGCATGAATCTCTTGTATTGCTTTAACTTTGGCAGGATCGACCTCGATACCTTTGTTGTTGAAGATAAAGCCTAGGAGTTTACCAGACTGTACCCCAAATGTGCATTTGTTTGGATTCAACCTCAGCTTGTACTTCTTTAGTCTCTCAAACAGTTTTGTAAGTGATCAAGATGCTCTTCTTCTGTTTGAGATCTGGCTATCATGTCGTCCACGTAGACCTCTATTTCGTGATGTATCATGTCATGAAATAAAGCTACCATGGCATGTTGATAGGTTTCCCCAGCATTCTTTAGTCCGAATGGCATCACCTTATAGTAGAAAGTTCCCCACTGCGTGACAAACGTTGTTTTCTCCATGTCCTCAGACGCCATTTTGATTTGGGTTTAACCTGAGAATCCGTCCATGAAGGAAAACACTTTGTGTTGTGTCGTATTGTCAATTAGAATATCAACGTGGGGGAGTGGAAAATCATCCTTAGGGCTTGCCCTATTCAAATCTCTGTAGTCCACACACATTCGCACTTTTCCGTCCTTTTTGGGAAAGGGAACAACATTGGCAACCCATTGGGGATAAGAGGTGACAACCAAGAATCCAGTGCTAAATTTCTTCATGACTTATGCTTTAATCTTTTCTGACATATCAGGCCTCATACGGCGAACCTTTTTCTTTACTGGCGAACAATCCTCTCTTGTAGGCAGATGATGTACCATAATATTTTCATCAAGTACTTGCATGTCTCCATATGACCAGGAAAAGACTTCAACATAATCTTGTAACAACTGAATCAGACGCTCCTTGATACTGGGTTCCAGATTGGCACCAACCTTGACCTCTTTTTTGTCTTCTTTGGTGCCTAGGTTGATTGTATCCACGGGTTCCTCGTGAGGCTGAATGGTCCTCTCTTCTTGTTGTAGTAGTCTGGCAAGTTCCCCTGGTACTTCACAATCTTCCTCACCTTCGTCTTCGGCTTGGTAGATTAGATTCTCAGAGCCACAAAAGGCCATAGCAGTATCGTTACCCATGGGATCCCGAATGGATGTATACCTGCATTGTGAGTGTGAGTGTGTGCAAGGGTATATCTATCCTTTAAAGAAATAAAAATGTAAAAAGAAAAACAATAAGCACAAAAGTTTGTATGAAAAAACGTCCATGATTCATTGATGTCATATGAAAATGAGATAATAACCCTTACAAATTGACCATTGTGTCTCGGGTAAGACACAAGGTTTTAAGAGTGCGAATTGTTTTAATATTACAGATCCACCAAAATTTAAAGAAAAATTATTGTGGGATAAAAGTGATCGGGAAAAAATATCTAGCCTCCCAGTTGCTGAGCCCTCCACTAACAGTCGGGAATATCTAATCCTCCAAGTCACAGCTATCTTCATCATCTTCTACAGCGTTGACCTCGCGGTTGCTGATCTTCAGGGGTGGTCCTCCGGCACGAGTGCGGCTTACAGCCTTCTAGGCACCTGAAGTGAAACCTAATCCAAACTTGTCAAACTTATAAGGGATATCTGGGAGTTGTCCCTAGATAGTGCACCCACCTTCTTCTACCACTTCTTTGGCATCCTTCAGAGATGACATCCGGAGTGGAGGCCTTGTGATCTTGGGAACAACCTTGGTTACTGCCACATTTTGTGGGACCTCTTCAAAGTGTTGGAATGGAGTTTCAATAAACTTGCCATCTAATTCCACATATCTGAAGGAATTGAGATGGCTGATCATATACTCTTCTTCTCCATGAACGGTGATAATCTTCCCTTGAATTATATATTTTAGCATTTGGTGCAATGTAGAAGTAAAGACACCGACAATATGAATCCATGGTCGGCCTAGCAAGCAGGAATATGAGGGACGAATATCCATTACATAAAAAGTTAAATCAAAAGTTTCGATGCCAACCTTTATGGGAATGTCTACCTCCCCATGTACCATCCTTTTCGAGCCGTCAAAAGCCCTTACTACCATGTTACTTGGCTTCAATGTCAATCCCTCATAGTCAAGCCTATCAAGAGCTTTTTTAGGCAATACATTCAGAGATGAGCCAGTGTCCACCAAAACATGAGCCAGGTTTGTGCCCCTACATTCAACTGAGACATGAAATGCCTCATTATGCTTCCACCCTCTTGGCGTTAAATCATCATCTAAAAAACCTAGACCATTATCTACAGTTAAGCTAGCTACGCAGTTTTGAAACTGATCGGCAGATGTCTCTTGTGGTACATGGGCAGTTTTCAGGAATTTTACCAAGGCTTTTTCATGCTCCTCATAACATAGTAGTAAAGCTAGCATGGAAATTTTAGAGGGAGTTTTCCCCAGTTGTTCAACTACATCATAGTCGCTTCTTTGTATGATCTTCAGAATTTCCTCCATCTCTTTCCGAGAGGTCTCAGGGATAGTCAATGACTGAGCCTTTGTCCGGACAGGCTCAATCAGAATACTTTTACCTCGAGTCTTGGTTAACTCGTCAGCAGGAGTGTCAGTAGGAATGATAACAAGGGTTGTAACAGCTTTGTTAGTTGGAGTTTTAGTGGGGATGATTGTAGGACCGGAAATAGCCTTTGGAGGAGTAACAACAAGAATGATTACGGGTCCAGAAACTGCTTTTGGGGGAGCAATTTCTGGAGAGAATATCCTTCCGCTTCGGTTAATATTTCTAGTTCCTGCAATATTACTGATGTCGGAGTTGACTTTCTCAGAACTCGAATCTTCGGCGGCTGGCCAATCCTGCTTGATACCGTGGTAGTAGACATCCACTCCATAATTCCATGGTATGGTTTTGTCTGACGAATATGGGACTGGTCCAGGCATTGTGATTATTAAAGGAGTTGCTTTCGGAACTGATGTAATTATAACGAGTCTTTTGGTGGAGACCCTGGAAGAATTGGCAGAAATGGTAATGATAGAAACATATTCAAAAGGAACAGGTGGAAACAAAATTTCTTTGTTATCCATTAGGAACTGAACGCTTGTTTTCAACAAAGGGCAGCTGGTTGGTGAAGACAAACATAAATGACAGCCTTCGTCACATCCCAGGAACACACCGATATTCAACAAGTTCACTTTAATAGTCAGGAGTGGGGTCATAAGTTCATCAACTGAAGTAACAAATATTTCTTCTTCAATGGCATTGGTATTATGGCCATGTTTGGGCATAGGGGAAGAAATGACATTTGGCTTTTCGGGGGCATTGAATTCAATCTCTTTTTCTTCAATGAGGTCTTGTATTTTGTTCTTTAGAGCCCAACAGTTATTACTGCTGTGGCCGGGACTTTCAGAGTGGTATGCACAGTGGGCATTGGGATGATAGTGGGGAGATATTGTGTTGGGTTTTTTCAGAGCTTCTTTCAAGGTCACCAAATTAGATCTTAGTAGATGCGGTAATACTTGAGACAAGGTCATGTTAATTCTGGTGAACTGCCTGACCGGTTTTTCCATCCTTGATTGATTGTTTCTTTGCTGATCAGGTGCAGGTTTAGGAATCATAACAACCCCCACCATTGGACGGCATTTGGCCCTATCTTGATTTCTTTGAGGATATACAGCAACCACCTCTTTCTTTCTGATGAAAGGCTTCCTTACAACTGTAGAAGAGGATGTATCTTTTTGAATCTTTCCACTCTTTATCCCGGCTTCTACCCTTTCTCCGGTCAATATCAGTTCAGTAAAACCTGCCGATGAACTTCCAATTAAGTGATTTAAGAAAGGACCAGACAAGGTGCCCAAAAACATGTCCACCAACTCTCTTTCAGATAGGGGAGGTTGAACTCTTCCAGCCAAGTCTCTCCATTTTTGCGCATAGTCCTTGAAACCTTCATTGGAAACCATGGCCATACTCTGGAGTTGAGTACGGTTAGGCGCAAGATCAGCATTGCATTGGGATTGTTTGTAGAAGGTTGCAGCAAGATCTTCCCAGTTATGAACATTGGCTCTTTCTAACTGGTAAAACGAATTAAGTTGAGTTCCAGACAGGCTGTCTTGGAAGAAGTGTACCCATAAGTCTTTGTAAGCGGTATGGGGATGGATTTTCCTCACATAAGACCGGAGATTCATTTTAGGGCATAAGACTCCATTATACTTGGCGAACACAGGTGCTTCCAATTTGGGAGGAATGACAATCCCTAACACTAACCCAAATTCCTCAAAGTCCAATCCAGACACTTTTTGGATTTCCATCGCACTCAACCGCTCTTCGAGATGTTTATACTTGTCATCAACGGGAGCGTATTGTTCTTCAAAATAGTCTTCTTCTTCCTCTTCCTCTTCCGATTCTAACGGGACAACTGTTTCCTTCCCTTTCCCATCTTGATTGTCTCTCTCACCGGATGTCGTTGCAAAGTCTATGGTCCTTCTTGTCTGCCCATGAAATCTTCTTCCCATGTTTAGGACTCCGGTTACCTTCTTTGTCTTCTTTTTCTCAACCATCAAAGTCTTCAACTCTTCTTGTCCTTTGGCTAGGGTCAAGAGCAACTGTTGAAACTGTGTATTCTGAGCTTGGAGGTCCTTCACTGTTTGCTCGAGATCCATCTTACTGAAATAAACAGTAGAGAGATGAGAAGACTTGTGGCAAAAATCCTGCTTATGTTATGATGAATGGTATATGCATATGTAATGATTTCAAGGATTTCAAAGATTCAAATTTGTTTTAGATAAAAAAGAAACATACGTTATATTAATAAGTTAAAGCTTGAGTACATCAATGCCTCTTGGGAAAAATAATACTAAAACTCTAAGATAAAAAGGTAGTTCGCATCCTCTTTGGTGCGATGTAGGCGTTCAGAGTCTGCTCCTCATGAAGTAGTCTAGTGAGTTCCAAAACCTTCTTCTCACTCGCGTAGAATTGGACTTCGAAGGTATCTCGCTCTCCATTGAGTTGTATTCAATCCCCTTGTAGGTCTTCAAGAGAGATAGTCATGTCAGGATGTAGGATAGTGTATGGAACATCTCCTTCTTCGACAGGCTCAATGATTACTGGAAGAATGGAGGGGTAAGGCATCATAAGACTCTGAGCACGAGTTCGTACCCATTTGAGGTAAGGCTCAAGAGGGATGGAATTTTTATGCCCCGAAGTCTTGCTTTCCACCTTGTTTAACATCCTCCAAGCTCGGATAAATCTCCGGTGAAGACCTTGATCGTCGTTGTCGTAGTCAAATACCAAACCTTGAATCAGCATCTCAAGCGGGCCATCCCTTCGGGCGTAACCAAATTGTCTTAAGGATAAGCAGGGGTTGTAGGTGATACCTAACCTAATGCCAAGTAAAGGGACATTAGGGAGTTCTCCACAATGGTCGACAATGATGACATTCTCTTTAGATTAGGAGCACCAATGAATCTCTGAGTGTTTGAGCGTCATCCACCTTTGTGACCACCTTTAACCTTGCTCATTTTTTAATACGGATTGGGGAAGATGCGAAATAAACCATATTTCCAAGAGAGGAGTGAAACACATAAGGACACCTCTTTTCCTCATTGTGCGAGTGTGAAAAGAGTGTAGGATATCTCCTAGCAATGTAGGCACCGGGTTGCGGGATATGAAGATTTTGATGGTGTTGACATCTATGAGTTGGTCAGGATTTGGATATAAAACCATCCCATAGATGAGGAGAACCACAATTTCCTCAAAGGCTTGCAAGTCCAAGGAGTTCCAACAGCTTTGGGCTTTCTCGAACAAGAACTTTGCTAAGAAACCTTTAACACCACTCCTTGTTTCCCAATGAGTTATGATATCAGATGAGTGCAAGTGTAGAGCTTGAGAAATCTCTTCAGGCTTTGGGTATCTTTCCGTACCGTTGAAAGGTAGTTTATTTAGAATGGGAATCCTCAAGATTTAGGAGAATTCTTCCAAAGTAGGCACAAGTTGATAGTCGGAAATGTGAAGCAATGGTGTAAAGGATCAAAGAACTGAAAAAGCACCTTCATCATATCCTCATCTGTGTTGGAGGTGACCAAGTTGAGTAGGCGACCATGTCTCTCGGTAAATGGAGAGTTTTCAGGAATCCTTGAAGCTAGCTCTTTGAGTTGTGGAGGGATCCTTACAATATTGACTTGAATAGTTTTCTTGCGAAGTGAATCCATATCCTACAAAACAAGAACAAAGATGAATCCCAAAATCCTTGAAATGGTTAGTGGATGTATATGATGTTCATGATGTTATGTACAAGTATGCATATACATACAAAACAAACAAATCCTTAGGTTTAGGCTTGCATGGAGTTTTATAGGTAAGTACCCTCTTGAAGTTTAGTTGGCTTAAACCTGTCCTAGTAATAGTAACCGGGTTCTAAGGAGCTCAATATCACTGGTTTGTTTCCTTGGTCATTGTTTCAGCACAAGCCTCTTTAATGGCGACCGAAATATCCCAAGAAACCAAACCTCAATGAGTGTAGTATCGAGTATCTACCAACTTCGAACTGCACCAAAGCCGGTCATCTCACTACATCCTAATGGCCAAGTTGGTCAAGTAAAGGTTCAAAAAGTTCATTAGTGCTTTATGACATCACTCAGCGGCCCCCTATTCTCTTTGATTAACTCAAAGGCTACCGATACCCACAAATATGTCGCACTAACGTAGCTATTGTTTAGACCATGTTGGTATACCCCACACAGTTTCCACAACGTATTGCTACTTACCTATAATGTATCCCAAATCCGGGTAGAGGATTCAAACCCAAACAAAGAACCATAATGTAAAGCATACAAGTCAAACAATGTAAGAAAATAAATGTGATCTAACCCTAAGGTAACCTCACTTTTAGAATCTTATCCCCAGCAGAGTCGCCAGTTTTGTGATACAGTGGGAGAACTGACTTGAGGGTTTTGTGTTTGATCGCAAATGTTGCGGTTAGCAAGAGTCGCCACCGAATTTTCTTTTATCCAAAAGGAAAGGTGAAAAAGCACAGGAAAGACCTTTGAGATTGTTTCTTGAGTTCTGGGGGTAGATTATGAAAAGGGAAGGTATTAGCACCCTTTTCATCCATGATTATCCATGGGCTCTTAGTTACTTGCGAGATCACTTGCTTTTTGTTTGAAATTGGGCTTGATGTGGTTTTTGAAAGTATTTTGTAAAAGAGGCCATTTGTTTAGGCAATCTTTGTAATGATTCTCGTTCGTAAGAATGTATACAAAGATGTTTGATCTTTTGAAAATGTTTTCAATTTTGTAAGATGTTTGAAAGTGTATGTGTTTGTTTTGAAAATAGCAAGGATGTTTGTTTTGAAATTGAGCAAGTAATTAGGAGAAATCTACCTACACAAATGTCTTTCTTATTCATTTTCTTTTCCTTTGAAATTGTTGTCTTACCATTGATTTGGTAAGAAACCATATCTTTGGATGTAAATGTGATGGGCGTGGGTCATCGTATAACCATGATTAGCAATATTGAAAGGTATCTTAGCATTTTTCTTTAGGGGCTAATATCATTTTGAAAGGCAACTTAGATAGCATCATCAAGGGTCTATGAACTTGTATTTTTGCTTGTGTTTGGCTAAGATACCTTACATGCGTAATATGGTCATTTTTGTAAGGCAACAAAGTGGGTTTACCCTAAGGGTGTATGTGTGCAAATGTGTTGATTTACATGCATTTATTTGTCTTTGATTAGGGTTTTCTATTTGGTTGGTTTTAATCTTTCCATACAAAACCCTAATTACTAGCATTTGTATATAAAGCGACAAATTGCAGAATTTAAAGTTGCTACGCTATTACAATACTTGTGGGAGGGGCTATACAAATTGTGAATGGGGATTGCAAGAATATAAACCTAATTAATCTATTACAACCAAATTGAATTTGATATCAATGTACAAGGAAATGAATAAATATAAAGTACAAATGCAAATGGATAAGAAATATGATTTTTGTCTGGATTTTTATGAAAAGAGGTTTTAACCTAACCCTAATTAGAGAAAAAACAATTAACGAAAATTAATTAAATTAACTTAAACTAATTAAGAAAAGAAATTAAATTTGAAACATTTTTAGGTTTTTTAAGAAAAGGTTTTAAATTAAAATGATATAACAAATTAATTAATTAAAAGAAACCTAAATTCCAAATTGATTTTAATTTACAAGAGGATAATATAATAATTAAAACTAATTATATAAATATTAATTAATTAAGAAAAGAAATTAATTATTTTTTTAAGCGAAATGTTTTTTAGTCTTTTTGTATTTATAAAGGAAATAAAATATAAACATATTATTATCTAAATAAATAAATAAATTATTTTTTTAGGATTTTTATTATAAATAATAATAATGATATAAATAATAATAATGATATAAATAATAATAATAAAAATAAAATATGAAATGAAATGAAAATAAAAGAAAAAATGAAATAATAAAAAATAAACAGCCAGGGGTGCATGAAGTAGGCAGGGAGTTAATTAGCAAAAACAAAAAAAGAGCCAGGCCCAAAGGGCCCAGCGCCTGCAAACAAAACAAATAAGAAATTTCAAAAAAATATGGAAAATAAAAAAGGGTACCACTAGGGCTCTAACCCAGGTCCCATAGGTTAATAGACGCGCGCTTTACCACTGGGATGGCTATACATCGGTTAACTTGTATGAAATAATAAATACATAACACAAAATGCGCCCTGGCTGTACTTCATCTTCAACCTCCAGCCAAAGGATCTGTAACTTGCTCATTTCTCAACCATTTGCAAAAATGTAAACATGAAAATTGCTTCATTTTGTCACACGAATCCAAACATATAAATATCATAAACTATAAATCAAAGATGAATGAGAATTTTAACAGTACCAAATTCTGACCTAAATATTTCAGCAAGTTCCAACTCAAAATTCTCCTAGCTTAATCAAAATAAATGAAATCTATGGACATGTACAGCTTCAGGGCAATGATGTCTACATTTTATCTTCACAAATTCAAGCCTAACAATGCCTAAGTAATGAGATAGAAGTTCAAGAAAAATACCTCAAAACTGGAAATCGTGAAATGGATTTGAGCTTATTTCAAGCAGTGCTGATGATCAGGTTAGCTTCCTTGGACCTCTAGGGAGCTAATGCAATGATTGGCTTAAGCTGAGGGTGGCTGGAATCGTATGGAGAAGTCCAACTATGATGCTCTATTTTTGGTTACGGAAGACAGGGAAAATGGTGTTACAGAAGTGAAACAGGTATAGGGATGACTTACTCTTGATGCAAGGAAGCTTTATAAACTAAAAGGCCAAGAAACGCACGAGGGAAATGTGAGTTTGAGGTTCAAGGTCAGAAACTGTGCAACAATGGAGTTTTTGGGCAATTTCTGATTTGAGAGAGTTTTGATGTATTTTAGGGTGTTCAAACTTGTGTTCTAGCTCACAAATAGTGACTCTATTTATAAGCAACAAGTTTTGGATGCTCTAGTTGATCAGAATTCAAATTTGCATCCTTAAGCTAAACATGTGATTTTTTGACAAAACAAGTTTCAAAGTCTTGTGTACTTGTTAAGATAGAGTGTTTATGATTTAAACAAGCTTGCTTCTGACTGTGTGGATGGAGTGTGATCATAGGGAACAAGTTAGAGGCTCAAGAATGGACTTTATGCATAAAGCTTGCTTTTCAAGAACGATATTGTTAACTTTCTTCCCAAAATGGCAATGTGAATTGGATAAAGCTTAAATCACTTGGATTATAGCTCAAAAGTTTTTGTAATCCATTAATTATGGAGTGAAAAACAAGTTTGAGGCCTGAAAAGCAAAGATTATGCAGCCTAACATTGAAATTACATTTGTGTTCATCATGAAAATGGCTTGTAATTCAAGTGACAAAACCCTAACTTCATCTCTTCGATTATCCCTCCTCAAGAATGATCTCAAGGAGTTCTTGGAAATTTTGGAAATATTTAAATATGCTCTACAACCCATATTTTAATTGCTTTTGAAGATTCCCCTTGGAACTATATGAAAAAGTGCCATGAAGTTAGGTCAAAATCTTGACCAAATTAGGGCAAAATTTCACTAAGTGTTTAGTTTCATGACCACATGTTCATAAAATTATAACTTGAGATCCAAGAATTTTTGTAAGGAGTTGTGTGAAGAAAAGTTGTAGATTTCATGGAGATATACAACTTTTATTTTGGAAGTTTCTCTTGAATCATCTTTCATCATGGTGAAAATTTGGCTCAAAGTTATGAAAAAACATGAAATTTCCAACACTTAGAAAAATTTCTAAGTTTAGAAATTTTGACTTTTCAAAATGAAATCTTGATTTTTTGATTTCTTTATGAATAAGTTTCATATTTTGACATGTTTTTATGAATTATGATCTTTGGCACTTGAATTTTGACCAAAAAGTTAAAGTTTGAGTTTTCAGTATACAGTTGACTTTTGATTAGTTGACTGCAAAATTCATTTGTCAATCCAATGGATTTGTTGAATCATGTAATTAGGTGAAAATGATTCAATTGGACTCTTGAGATCATGCCTTAAACCAATTGACCATTTGCTAGGTCAAAAATCAGAAATTGCCCTTTCCCAGTTAAAACCCCAATTCTGATCATTTTGCCCTTTAGGAGATTTGATAACATTTCTTGAGGAATTGTGATCCAAACTTGATCAAATGATACATGAGTTAAAAATGTTGATGTGGATCAAAAATTATGGGGTTTGACTGTAAATTGGCCGTGGTTGACTTTTTTCCTAATACAACTGATTTTTAGGTCAACTGTTTAATTGATTGAGCAAAAGAGTGATCCAAGGCTTGAAACTTGGCATGAGTAGTCTTGGGGCTCCATAATGATCCATGAAAGTCATATGGGGCATTGGAAGTTCAAAAATCCTTGTGCAAACTCAAACCCTAATTTTGGTCATCAGTGCTTAAGGAGGTGTCTTGAGCTGATCAACCCCAGTGCAGTCTTGAGCCCAAGGAGATCTTGTGAGAAAATTCTTGATAAGTGAGAGGGTAAATTTTGGGGTACAACAATGTACTTAATAGAATTAGAAAATTCAATGGGGTCTGTTTTGGGGCATCATAACGAGTCAGGTTGAAAAGAGCATGCAATATACTACCTTAGCAAAAGGTTTACCTATTATGAGACAAGATACTCACTGCTCGAGAAAACTTGTTGCGCTTTGGCATGGGATGCTCACCGACTGAGACAGTATATGTCTACCCACACCACTTTGTTGATATCTAATATGGATATGATCAAGTACATCTTCGAGAAGCCCGCTCTCTCCGGAAGAATAGCCAGTTGGGAAATGATCTTGACCGAATACGATATCCAATACACGACCCATAAATCAATCAAGGGAAGTGTACTAGATGATCATTTGGCTCATCAGGAAGTGGATAACTACCAGTCCATGAACTTTGAATTCTCGGATGAGATCATTATGTTAGTGACTGACTGTGAAGAACCTAGACCGGATGAAGGACCTGAGGAAGGATCCTGATGGACTATAGTTTTTTATGGAGCCTCCAACGCACTCGGAAATGGCATCGGTGATGTAATCATATCTCCCGAAGGATGTCATACTCCTTTCACGGCCAGATTATTTTTCAACTGTACCAATAACATGGAGGAGTATGAAGCATGCATCGTGGGTCTCAAAGATGCTGTTGACCTAAGGATCAAGTTCTTGAGCATTTTCGGGGATTCAGCCTTGGTAATAAGTCAAATCAAAGAGGAGTGGGACACGAAGCACCCAAATATCATCCCTTATAAAGAACATGTGATAACATTGTTCCACACTTTGAATATGTCACGTTTAAACATTTACCACGAGAAGAGAATCAGTTAGCGGACGCACTAGCTACTATGTCATCTATGTTCAAGGTCAAGTGGGATAACGAGGCTCCTTGTATCGCTATCAAAAGGTTAGATGAACCAGCATACTGCTATGATATTGACACTGAAGAAGTATCAGACAAACCTTGGTTTCATGAAGTAAAGAGGTATCTCGAGGCTCAAGAATATCCCTAGGGGGCATCTGTCCATGATAAGAAGTTTCTGAGAAGGTTTGCCGCAAAGTTCTTTATGAATAATGGAATCCTCTACAAGCGCGGTCATGACTCTACTTTACTTCAGTGTGTAGACAAGAGAGAAGCAGAGATGATCATGGCATATTTACACGAAGGTACCTTTGGTACCCACTCTAGTGGATATACAATGGCTAAAAAGATCCTGCGGGCAGGATACTATTGGTCCACTATGGAGGCAGACTGTTATCAGCATTCTCGAACTTGTCACAAATGCCAGATCTACGCTGATAAAGTGCATGTACCTCTGGTTCCCTTGAACGTCTTGACGGCTCCCTGGCCCTCTACAATGTGTGGCATTGACATGATCGGAGAGATTATGCCTATTGTCTCCAATGGGCATCACTTCATCCTAGTGTCAATTGATTACTTCATGAAGTGGGTTGAGGCTGCCTCTTTTGCTACCGTTACCAAGAATGTTGTGGCACGGCTCATCAAGCATAACTTGATTTGTCGATATGGTGTGCTAGAAAGAATCATCACGGACAATGGTACAAATCTCAACAATACAATGATCCACGAACTCTGTAAACAATTCAAGATCTAGCATCATAATTCTTCCCCTTACCGGCCAAAGATGAATGGCACTATGGAGGCCGTTAACAAGAAAATTAAGAAAATTATACAGAATATGACGGTGACATACAAAGACTGGCATGAGATGTTACCATTTGCTATTCATGGTTACCTCACCTCAACACGAACGTCAACAGGGGAAACACCTTATTCTCTGGTATATGGTATGAAGGTTGTCCTGCCTATAGAGGTCCAGATCCCTTCTTTAAGGATAATGAAGGATGTGGGTTTGAATGAAGAAGATTGGATCCAGACTCGACTTGATCAACTGAATCTGATTGATGAGAAAAGGCTTACTGTTGTCTGTCATAGTCAAATGTATAAAAAATGGATGATCAAAGCCTTCAACAAAAATGTAAGACGTCACGTATATCAAGTGGGTGATCTACTGATCAAGCGCATCATACTGCCGCAAGGTGATCCCATGGGAAAATGGACTCCCGCGTACGATGGGCCATTTGTGATCAAAAGCATATTTTCCGGTGGAGCCATGATTCTGACCACCATGGATGGTGACGACCTTCTTCACCCTGTTAATGCGGACATAGTGAAAAGATACTACGCGTAAATAAATACCCGGTAGGTCGACTGGCCTAGGAAAAAATAAGGGCATCTCGGCGAACCAAAAGGGTTCTGGCAAAAATTAGGGATAAAAACAAAAAAAAATTGTACACCCGGCAAGTCGAAAACCTGAAAAGGAACCTTGGGCAAAAAAGGGTATCCCGGTGGACTGAAAACCCGAAAGGGAGGTCCAGGAAAAAGATAGGGATTTGAAGCGTACAATTATGTCCCATTGGATCACCTTGCGGTCAGACTTCAATATCGACTACCAAGACTCAAACGGTACCGATCAATCCAGTCTGCTTCGGAAAAGTAGAAAAGTGATGAGACCCTCGAAGTCATTGGGGCAATAGTAGAATTGAAACTCAATGGGATTGTTACACATAGCTGTTTTTTCTTTGTAAACTATTTTGCATAATTTTAATTTCTTACGACGACGTTCTCCTACTAGAACGCCAGTCTCTTTGTACAAAATGCCTGTTATAGGCGAACTTCAAAAAAAAATCAATACAAATCATTCCTTGAAAGTACAAAACTATTTGTTTTTATTTTTTCTGTTTTGTTTTGCAAAAACGTCCAATGACTTATTTTTTACATATGCATTTAAATATGATCGTTGTTCACAAATACTTGCATAAAAAACAGAAATATAGTTTCTAATGACTTTAAGAAACGGGGCAAAGTCTAAAAAACCATTTTAGTCCCGACAGTTACTTCTTCCAGCAGGTACAGGGGAAGAGAAAGTTTGAGACGAAGTCTCCATTACCATATGACCCCGTGACGTCGATGTTCCCCACATAGCAGAAACAACAAAGTTCTAGTCTCCTTCTTCCCCAAGCAGGAATTACCTGCTCCAGCTGAAATCAGTATCCCCCGCCGATCTTTATAATCTTAAACAGTTTATAAAACCTACTCCCAGGTAGATTTTATTTCTCTAGCTGCAGAAGTTCATTCCCTAACATATTTTATTTCTTTACATCGGAAAAACCTTTCAACAAAGCATTATCTCTCTCCACAGAGTTACTCTCAAACAGGAGTTAAGAATCACTGGCAGAGTATCCTCAGACAGAAAGAGGAAATTCCCAGCGAATCATCTCCATTCATCATCCCCAGCGGAAACGAAGGATTCAGTGTCCCAATACTCTTCAGCAGTAGTCCAGGATTTACTTTCCCCGACTAAGAAATATCGCAAAAAGCATCCCATATTCATACATCATGGCATGCACATAAGCATCACATACATCATAATCTCATTTATGTACATGTTTTGAAACGAAAAGCTTAAGGTTAGAGTGACTTACCTTGCTTGAAGCTGAGGTATATAGGTTGGACCTTTAGCTGCTGGACTAGATGCTCCTGGATTCGAAGGAAAGAAATAGGTATGGTGTTTCTTTTACTGGATTTGAAGGTCAAGAGGAGTGGGATTGTGTTTGTTATTTCTAGATTCAAAGGAGAAGAACAGGTATAGTGTTCTTCTACTAGATTCGAAAGAAAAACAAAGTGTGGGTTTGTTCCTGGATTCGAAGGGAGGAAACAAGTGTTATGTTTCTAGTGCTGGATTTGAAAGTGTTAGAAACAAAGGTTTGGTCTTTTTAATCTGGGTATGATAATGTGTTAAGTGTTTGATAATTTTCACAATATCAAATTTTTCCCCAGCTACCAAAAGCCTCTGGATGTGTGATCCAACCCCTTATACATGTTATGGAGCTTCTTATTTATAGGTGAATGTTGGCTGAGGTTTAGGAGGGAAAACAAAACATTTTGGAAAAAAACCAGTAAACTGTTTTTGTAGCTTTCGAGGGGCAGTGTTCGTATCGAAAATTGGTGCAAGAATATGGGCAGCGTTTCAGGACTGCTGTGCAGCAATTTTGGAGTGTTATGGGCAATGTATCAGGCCTGAACTTGGAAGCAAGCATCTTTTGATATCTTAACCTTTCGTTTTGACCACCTAGGGCCAACCTTCGACCAAATTCTTCTTCAAACAATACCAAGTGTCTTTCGAATGGGTCATATGTGTATCTTTGAAAGGGCCAAATATGTGTCCTTCGATTGGACCATATGCATCATTTGTGTGCACCATTTGCAACTCTTCAGATGGGCCACCAAGACATGTCTTTCTAATGGGACACCTAGACATGTATTTCGAATGGGACACCCAGACATGTCTTTTGAATGGGACACCCATTGTATGCCACATTGTACGAATTATGTGTGATCGAAACAGACTGTTTCCAAAGGAAGTATTGCCCATTCGAAGCTAGCATGAAAAATGGTCAATGCTTTGTGGGTGCAATTGCCTTGTGAATGCTAGCCATGGGGAAGCTTTTGCCTTTTGTATACTGGCCTGAAGGGGAATCCTAGATTTTTTGAATCGAAGGAAGCATGCAAAGGGGCAAATGGATTCTGAATCGAAAGGAAGATGTAAGAGGCCATTGCCTTGTGCCTACTGGCCTGAAGAAGACCCTTGCCTTGTGAATTAGGAGCAAGTGTAAAGAAGGCATTTGTCTTCTGAATCGAAGGAGGCTAGTAGGAAGCCACCAATTTCTGAATCGAAGGGCATCAACATGAGGATTTTCCTCTTTGAATCGAATGAGGCTAGAGGATGCTCTTTTCCTTGTTCTTGTTGGCCTAGTGGGAGTCTCTCACTTTGAAGCATGCAAGAAGGAAGCTATTGTTCAATCGAAGGTTGTAAACAGCTAGCCATCACTTTGTGAATCAAATAAAGCATGGAGTGAATTATTTGTCCAATCAAAATAGGCATGAATGCATCAAATGTTCAAACGAAACAGGCATGCAAGAAACCATTGCATTGTGAAATGGTGCAATCGAAGGTTGCATGCAGGAAGCTCCTTCTTTGTGAATCAAAGCCAGCGTGTCAGAGGCCAATGCTCCATCGAAGGATGCAAGCCAAGCTTGCATCGAAAGAGGCCAAAAGTCCAATCGAAGGATGTGAATCGAAGAAAACTTGTTTTTTTCTTCAATTTTGTCAAAAAGATTATTTTTATCTGCTTTTCCCTTTTTAACAGTTTCCTCTTTAACTTGATGCTGAAAAATCCAATTGTACCCTTGTAGGCTTGAATTTTTGAGAATCCTTGTGAGAAATGCCTTGATAAAAGAGAGGGAAAATTTTGGGGTACAACAGATGCCCCTGTTAATTCTTCTTAAATCCGAAGAGTTAGATTGGCGAGTCTGCCATTCGTGACTTGAAGGTGGAAGATGATTGAACACTAGAGTGCCCTGAAATTTGCACTCAATGATGTGGTGGTTGATTGTGTACGGAATGAGCTTAAAGATGCCATTTGGAGAGATGATGGAGAGTTGTCGGAGATGGGATTATAGATTCCATCCAAAAGTGATTGTTAATAGAAATTGGAAAAAGTATCAGAATAAATCTTTGGTCAATTTATAATGAAACAATAGATGTAGTGGGATGAGTGTCATAATAATATCCATAAATGGATCATATTTGACCTGTATCTGAAAGATGTACTGAATGAGTGTCAGAATGACATCCGTATCTGGATCGTATCTGGACTGTATTTGGAAGGGAACCTAGAGTAAGTATAAGAATGTCAACCTTATCTGGATTGCATCTGAACTATTTCTAGAAGATGATCTAGAGTAAGTATCAGACTGTCATCTGTATCTGGATCGCATCTGAACTATTTCTAGAAGAGAATATGGAGTAAGTATCAGAATGTCATCCATATATGGATCGTATCTGAACTATTTCTACAAGAGGATATGGAGTAAGTATAAGAATGTCATTCGTATCTGGATCGCATGTGCACTGTTTCTAGAGGAGAATCTGGAGTAAGTATCAGAATGTCATCCATATCTGGATCGCATCTGAACTGTTTCTAAAAGAGAATATGGAGTAAGTATCAGAATGTCATCTGTATCTGGATCGTATCTGAACTATTTCTAGAAGAAATATGGAATAAGTATCATAATGTCATCCGTATCTGGATCGCATCGGAACTGTTTCTAGAAGAAATCAGGAATAAGTATCAGAATGTCATCCGTATCTGGATCGCATCTGAACTGTTTCTAAAAGAAATCCGGAATAAGTATCAGAATGTCATCTCTATCTAGATCGCATCTTAACTGTTTCTAGAAGATAATCAGGAGTAAGTATCTGAATGTCATCCGTATCTGGATTGTATCTGAACTGTTTCTAGAAGAGAATCTGGAGTAAGTATCAGAATGTCATCCGTATCTGGATTGTATCTGAACTGTTTTTAGACGATAATATGGAGTAAGTATCATAATGTCATCCATATTTGGATTGTATCTAAATTGTTTCTAGAAGAAATCTAGAATAAGTATCAGAATGTCAACCGTATCTGGATCGCATCTGAACTGTTTCTATAAGAGTGTATGAGAAGGATCCCATGTTCAACTGGTCGTATAGATAATTGTCTTGGCTTGTTTCAGGAATTAATCTACAATCAGTTGTCCTCAGATAGTTGTCCTGTCTTGTTTTAGGCATTAATTAGGAACTTGCTTTTTGTTGGCCGTAGAGATAGTTATCATGTCTGGTTTTAGGTATTAATCTCTGACCTTAGAAAGAAAGATAGTTTTCCTGGCTTGTTACAGGTATTAATCTTCAATCTGCTCATATAGATAGTTTACTGGCTAGTTACAGGTATTAATCTACAATCAGTCATTCGTAGATAGTTTTCCTAGCTTGTTACAGGTATTAATCTGGAACTTGTTTTTTTTTTGGACGTAGAGATAATTGTCCTGGTTGGTTTTAGGTATTAATCTCTGACCTTAGAAAGAGAGATAGTTTTTCTTGCTTCATACATGTATTAAACTTCAATCTTCTCATGTAGATAGTTTTCTGGCTAGTTACAGGTATTAATCTACAATCAGTCGTTCGCAGATAGTTTTCCTGACTTGTTACACGTATTAATATGGAACTTGTTTTTTTGTTGGTCATAAAGATAATTGCCCTGGATGGTTTTAGGTATTAATCTCTGACCTTAGAAAGAAAGATAGTTTTCCTGGCTTATTACAGGTATTAATCTTCAATCTTCTCATGTAGATAGTTTCCTGGCTAATTACAGGTATTAATCTACAATGAGTCATTCACATATAGTTTTCTTGGCATGTTACAGGAATTAATTTGGAACTGTTGAAAATTGTTGACGATAGTTATCTGTTGATTGATCTTTCCTGAAAAGGTGAAGAATTAGTTGCATGCAATGTCATGATGTATGAAATGCATGTCGTAATGATGTTCTCAAAATAAATGAGATTGTGCCGTATACATTTATCATGTGTGTAATATGACGCATGAAATGTGAAATGTTGTTGGAACGTATCTTTGTCTTGGAAAATAAATCCTTGAAAAATTTTGGGGAGCTTTGGGGAAGTTAAATCCCGGACTGCTGTTGGAGATGAAGAGTATGTGCATCTTCGAACTTTGTTTAGAATGTTTCCGCTGAGGATTCCCGTTTTTGTTGTTTAAGGAGAACTTCGCTGGGGGATGTTGACTTTGCTTGAGGAAAGCTATGTGGAGAGTGTTGATTCCTGCTTGGGGAAAAGAGTTTAGGAGTTTTAGTTTTCGTTGCTCTACGGGGAGCTATCTCTTGATGGAAGTTAACAACTTGTTGAGAATAAAGGAGTTAATTGTTATCTGGTTGTCTCCCAGGCTTTGCCGCAACTTATTGGGGATTGTAGAAAAGTCTACTAGGGAAGAGGGGTTGTGGTCCCTTGATTTGTAATAGTCTGAGAGGAAAATTAAAGTTGGGGAATCTTGCCATTTGTTGGGGAAATAAACCCTGTTGCCAATCTCCTGGAGAGGTATTTTCTTTTGGTATAACTCCTCGAGGATTCTTGAGATCAACTCAGTTGGGGAGAAGTTTTTAGAGATTGAAACTCTGGCTGGGAATTGCCTGGATCCAAATTTGTGTGGACTTGACTAGGGGAAATCCTATGAAAAGGACTTTGTGGGAATTTGTCTATGCCCCTAGTAGTAAGAGTTGTAGTACTTCCATAAAATGTTTGCTTGACCGTACATAACCCTTTACTGGAATTTACGTTCAATGCCCCAAGTGATTCAGATACAAACCTGCCCCTGGTTATTCAGCATTTCTTGAGAGATTTCTTGAAATCTTGACTTGACTACCCCCAAAAGAGTTAGAAATGACATGCCATGCCCCCTTGCTTATAGGAGATTTGTCATTGGAAGTGTCCTCCCATTTGAAGTGATTTTGTTCACTGAGAGAATTCTTGTTCGCTGGATATTCGTCGTGTAAATTTCTCCGCTGCCAAACAATTAGCCATATGCAAACAACGATATTCAAATAATGCAAATTTTATGCTTGTCTTGAATTTTTGAAAATGCATTTTAGCAGATGTAAGAATTTTGTAAGAATGTGAATTCAAACTCAGGATTTAGAATAAGCCTTGCAAGAGTCAGGATACCTTTTGTAACAGTTTTCTTTCGAACTAACCCATGCTTCAATTAGGACTTTTTAAAGGGTTATAACGTCGCTTGGTTCACGGTTTAAGAAACAAAGGATAAGGCTCAAAGTGTATTTGTACCCTCCCGTTCTTCGTGATGTTCTTCAGTCCTAAACTCAGTTAATTGTGCATTTGAACTCCAATTAAGTCTGAAATGAAATTTTGGTGATGGTTCAGACAAATTAAGTTTGTTGGAAAGTAGTCATTTTTTTCAACACTTTTCATGTTGTCGAGGATTTGTAGTAACCTCTTTTTGATTTATTATCCATGATTTTTGTATGACTGTTCTTGTTTTGAGATTACAGTCAGCTGGATGTCCCAGTTTTTCTTAAGTCTCCTTCGTAGGTTTTGACTTAGTGAGTTTTTCTCTTGGGAGATAATGACTGCCTATTGGATAGGGAACCATCACCGTCCTTTGATTCTAGAGGAATGTTTTTGATGTCATTCATTGTGTGTGAATTCAAAGCTTGCGACTGAACACACATTTGAATTAACTGAGAGACTACCCTGCGCCAGGTTTTGATTAAAGTTTCAATTTGTGTGAAAAAGAAAACTCCTACTTCTTAGGCTCAAAGGGGTTGACTAGGGATTATCTTCCTTATAACTCCAGTGTTTAGGAATTGAAAGAACGCCTGTACATCGTTAGCAAGGTCTGTTCAAAAGCATACTGTATGAGATTATGGCATTGGTTTTGTCATCCTCCCTCTAAAGGTTTGCAACTTTTTTGAAACAAGAGTTGAATATCATAAAGGGAGTAAAAATCATAGTTTAAATAGAGTGAAAATGAATGGATTAATTCAAGACAAACATATTTAATGCATTAACGAGAGTAACCAAAGTCTGACATAAAGATAAGTGTTTAAGCAAACAAAGAAATTACAACTGAAAATTCGAATAAACAAAAAATTTCCTCCCCCAGACCGTCACTTCATATGGACGCCCTTGAGGGGTGGTAGAAGAGCTCCAGTTGACTGTATTTTGTGAACTCCAACGCTCCTTCGTGGATCAAGTCTTGAATCTTGTTTATCAACGTCTAACATCTATTAGTATCGTGCCCCGATCTGTTAGAGTGATATGCACACCTTTCTCTATGATTGTAACGGGGATAAGCAGTATTAGCATTCTGAGGAGGATCCCTTAATCTGACCAAATTCATCTTCAACATGTGTTGTAATACTTGAGATATCGGCATGTCGAGTTTGGTATACTGCATATCGGATGCAATCCGTTTACACCGATTACCCTGTTGTTGGTGGGCTCGTGATGAAGCAGCAATTTGGAAGGGTCTACTCTCCACCAAACGAACTTCTTGTCTCATCGGAGGCTGATTAATGACTCGGTCCCCAATTCTAGCTGTTTTCCCCATATGGTTGCGTATGTTTTGATGAAGCTAGTTGATGAGGACTCTTAACTCTTCTTGTCCTTGAGCCAAGTTTTGGATAAGAGCCATATGGCCTACCATCTGTCCCATCATCTAGATATTCATTGTGGCTATCTTAGTTTGGAGCCGTTCCAACTGGTCATCTCTGTTGTCCTCAGGATTCCCCATGGTCATGCCCCTAGTGAGGAGTGCCTTAAGTTCCTTTTTCCCCTTGGATAGGTTCAAGAACATTTCTTGAAGTTGAGCATTTTGAGTCTGGATGTCCTTGATAGTCTGTTCTTGAGCCATCTTTATTGAAATAAACAATAGGAAGATAAGGAAACCTATGTGGGAGAAACCTGTCATAATATGATGCATGGTATGCGGATGCAATGTTTTCAAGGACTTAGAAGATTTAAATTTGTTTTAGACAAAAAAGGAACAAACATCAATTGTATTAAATAGTTTAAATTGATTACAAACATGCCCCTTGGGCTTACAATGGAGGAAGTAAAGCAAAATAAACTCCTAAGACAAAAAGGTCGAACGTGTCCTCTTTGGCACAATATAGACGTTCAAATTTTGCTCCTCATGAAGTTGCCTCGTAAGCTCCAAAACCTTCTTTTCACTCGCGTAGAATTGGGCTTCGAAGGTGTCTCGTTCTTCCTTCAGCTGGATCCAAGCTCTTTGTAAGTCTTAAAGAGAAGTAGGGATGGAAGGATGAAGGATAGCATACAGAACATCTCCTTCAACTAATGGCTCCATGTTGATAGGCAAAATGGCAGGGTATGGCATACCGAGTCTTTGAGCACGATTTCGTACCCACTTAAGATAAGGCTCCAATGGAATGGAGTTATTACGCCCCAATGTCTTACTATCCACTTTGTTTATCATTCTCCAAGATCGTATGAACCTTTGACGGTAGCCTTGGTTGTCGCCCTTATAGTCGAATACCAAACCTTGGATGAGTGCATCGTAAGGACCATCTCTTCGTACATACCCAAATTGTCGTAATGCATGAGAAGGGTTATAGGTGATACCTCCCCTAATGCCTAAGAATGGGATATTAGGGAATTCCCCACAACGGTCAATAATGGTAGTGTCCTCCAAGGATCGAGAACACCGATAAATGTCAGAGTGTGTGAGTAACATCATCCTTTGAGACCACGTCAAGCCTTGCTCGTTCTTCAATGTTTATCGAGGTAGATGCAAAGTTAACCACCTAGAGATTAAGGTAATGTAACACAAAAGAGTACCTCTTTTTTCATGGTGCGAGTGTGGAAACAATGTAAAATGTCTCCAAGCAAAGTAGGTATATGATTATGAGAGAGGAATTCCTTGATGGCATTCTCATCTATGAATTGGTCTGTATTGGGAAATAGAACCAAACCATATATTAGGAGGGCCAAGACATCTTCAAAATCTTGAAAATCCATATCCTCCCAGAATGAACGAGCCTTCTCCAACAGAAACATGGCTAAGAAACCCTTAACTTCGCTTCTTGTCTTCCAATTTGTTATAATGTCGGCTCTCTTCAGATGCAGGGCTTTGGAAATGACTTCAGGCTTTGTAGTCTCCTATAAATTGGTGAACGGTATTTGATCAAGCACGGGCACTCCTAACAGTTGAGATAACTCTTCTAATGTAGGCACCAACTGATAGTCAGGAAAGGTGAAGTAATGATGCATGGGATCAAATAATTGGAAGAGCACACACATCATTTCTTCTTGGAAATTGGAGGTACCCAAGCTGAGAAGTCGACCATATTTCTTGGTGAAGGGAGAATCTCCAGGCACCCTTGATGCTAATTCTTGGAGTTGAGGGTGTACTTTTATGAAGCTGATTCGGATGGTATTCCTTCGGATGGGAGTCATGGCCTACAAAACAAAACAAATATAAATTCCTAAATCCTTGAAATGGTTAGTGAGAATTCTTATGATGTTATGATGTTTATGATGTATTGTACAAGTATACAAGGCAATCAAGTTGTTATGTACAAATAGTCATATACACATAAAGCAGACAAGTTCTTAGGTTTAGGCTTGCATGGAGTTTGTAGGTGAGTACGCTCTTGAAGTTCAGTCGGCTCAACCTGTCCTAGAAAGTAACCGGGTTCTAGGGGATCTCAATATCACTGACCTTTCTTTTAGGCATTGTCTCCGCATAATCAATCTTTTCTTACGTCTGAGATATCCCAAAAGTACGATCTCAATGAGTGTAGTATCGAGTATCAACCAATTTTCAGCTTACCACCGAAACCGGCTATCTCACTACTTCCTAATGGCCAAGTTGTTCTATTAAGGTTCTACGGTCAGTTAGTGCTTCATGACGCCGCTCAGTGGTCCCGTATTCTCCTCGATTCAACACAAGGGATACTGGTAACAACAAACGCGTCACACTAACGTAGCCATTACTTCAACCATATCGGTCTATGTTGTACAGTTTCCATAATCTATTGCTACTTACCTAAAAGGTGCCCCAGATCCGGGTAGAGGATCAAAACAGGCCCAAACAAGGAACCATAATGTAAAGCAAGCAAGTCAAACAACGAAATAAAGTAAAGGTGATCTAGCCCTAAGGTAACCCCACTTTTAAGTCTCTCCCCAACAGAGTCGCCAGTTATGTAATACGGTGGGAGAACTGACTTGGGTGTTTTGCATTTGATCGCAATTGTTGCGAATAGCAAGAGTCGCCACCGACTTTTCTTTTATCCAAATAGGAAAGATTGAAAAGAACTAGAAAGACCTTTCGAGATTATTTCTTGAGTTTGGGGGGTAGGTTATGAAAAGGGAAGGTATTATCACCCTTTTCATCCATAGTTATCTACGGGATCTTAGTTTCTTGCTAGATCACTTGCTTTTTGTTTGAAAATGTGCTTGTGGTGTGGGTTTTAAAGTATTTATAAAAACGTCTTTGTAATGGTTCTCGTCTCTATAAGAACGCGTAAAAATTGTTGGTTTTGAAAATAGTTCAAAGAGGTGTTTGTGGAAGATGTTTTTGAAAGTGATTTTGAAAAGTGCCTTTGTAATGATTCTCCTCTCTATAAGAATGCGTACAAAGAGCTTTATCTTTGGAAAATGTTTCAAATGAAAGTGTTGGTGTGTAAAATGTTTTTGCTGTGAGCAAGCGAGCAACTATAAGCATCCTACCTACTCAAAAGGTCTAATGTTCTTTTCCTCCTCCTTTAGGTGTTTATATCTTACCATTGATTTGGTAAGAAGCTCCATCGTTGGATGTGAAGGGACGGGCGTGGGTCATTTGTATAGTCATAAAGGAAACCTATGGGACGTTTTAGCAATGTCGTTTAGGGACTATATTGTTTACCGAAGGCAACATCGAGGGTTATCGAGGGACTATGATATTTTATCAAGGGTCTTTGCTAAAATGCCCATATTCGAGGGACATGACTATTTTTTGAGGCAAAAAGTTGGATTACCCTAGGGGTGCATATGTGTGAATAATGTGTTTGATTTGCATGCATTTTGTCTTTGATTTTTGGGTTGTCTAATTGTTGGTTTTATCTTGCCATACATCCTAATTACTAACATTTGTACAAAAGAAATAAAAATGCAGAAAATAAATCCTACACTATTACAACCATATTGAATAGCAAGAAAAATGTAAAGGAAAAACAAAATAAAAAGGAGGAAAAATGAGTGCTTCGATTTGGGTAGCAGAACCCTTCGATTCTGCTCTTTCCGGCTTCCTTCAATTTGACCTGAAAGTAGTGAGGACACGCCTTTTGATTTCACCCCTTTCCTGTTTCTTTTGAATGGGACCTGGGAGTCTGTGTGTGGGTAGCTTTCGATTCTACCTTTCTGCTTCCTTCGAATGGCCTGGAAGTCAGTGTGTGGCGTAGCCTAAGGCCAGACTCTTTGTTCTGCTTGCAATTGTGAAGCAGTCAGGGGTGAAGCCTAAAGCTTCGAATCATACTTCCTTCCTACTGTTTCCTTTCGTTTGGGATTTAAATAGAAACATGGCCTGAGGCCATGCTAACATTGTCTCGTGGCCAGGTTAGTTCTTAAAACATGTTTGATAAACAAAGAAAATAAACCATAAGAGTAGCAATGAAAACCAACTGAAAAGGTGGAAACAAAAAGGAAACAAATGTCATGTACATGTTTTGAAACAAAAATCTTAAGGTCAGAGTGACTTACCTTGCTTTAAGCTGAGGTATGTAGGTTGGACCTTTAGCTACTGGACTAGATGCTCCTGGATTCGAAGGGAAGAAACATGTATGGTATTTCTTTGACTGGATTCGAAGGCAAAGAGGAGTGGGATTGTGTTTGTTATTTCTGGATTCGAAGGAGAAGAACAGGTATGGTGTTCTTCAACTGGATTCGAAAGAAAAACAAAGTTTGGGATTGTTCCTGGATTCGAAGGGAGGAAACAAGTGTTATGTTTCTAGTGCTAAATTCGAAAGGGTTAGAAACAAAGGTATGGTCTTTTGAATTTGGGTATGATAATGTGTTAGGAATTATGCCATAGTGTAGGAATTATGTGTGATCGAAACAGACTGTTTCCAAAGGAAATATTGCCCATTCGATGCTAGCATGAAAAATGGCCAATGCTTTGTGGGCGTCATTTCCTTGTGAATGCTAGCCATGGGGAAGCTTTTTCCTTGTGCATACTGGCCTGAAGGGGAATCCTGGATTTTGTGAATCGAAGGAAGCATGCAAAGGGGTAAGGCTTCTGAATCAAAAGGAAGCTGCATGAGGCTATTGCCATGTTCCTGTTGGCCTGAAGAAGGTCCTTGCCTTGTGAATTGGGAGCAAGTGTAAAGAAGGCATTTGTCTTCTGAATCGAAGGAGGCTAGTAGGAAGCCACCAATTTCTGAACCGAAGGACATCAACATGAGGCTTTTCCTCTTTTAATAGAGGAGGCTAGAGGAGGCTATTTTCCTTGTGCCTTTTGGCCTGGTGGAAGCCTCTTGCTTTAAAGCATGCAAGAAGGAATCTATTATTCAATCGAAGGATGTATGCAGCTAGCCATTACTTTGTGAATCAAAGCAAGTATGGAAGGAATTATTTGTTCAATCAAAACCGGCATGCAGGCATCACTATGCCAAAAATATGTTTTAGCAGCACATAAAAGAAAGCGCTTTTGGAAAAAAGCACTGCTGTAGGTTTTAAAAAAAATTCTCTTAAAAAATCGCTTTCAAAGGGTGCCTTAAGAAAGCGCTTTTCAAAAGCGCTTATAAAGGTCACCCTTAGAAAGTGCTTTTTGGGAAGTGCTGCTAAAGCTGCCTTTCAGAGGGTACCTTAAGAAAGAGCTTTTCAAAAGCGCTGCTAAAGGTCAGCCTTAGAAAGCGCTTTTCCAAAGCGCTGCTAAAGCTGGCCTTTAGAAAGCGCTTTTAAAAGCGCTGCTATAGGATATGCTACGAAAGCGCTTTTTGATGTAAAAGCGCTGTTATAGAAGACCTTTAGAAAGCGCTTTTAAAAGCGCTTTCGTAGGTAGTTTTATAATAAATATCAAAACACAATTTGTATCACTTTTCTATTCTCAGTCAGATTTTCTTCACCAAAAAACCCTAAACCAGAGCTTCTACGGCGGTCAACGGCGCTCCACTTCTCCGGACAACTGCAATTCGTATCAGGTTCCATGATTTGTGTTTGTTATAACCGTTTCAGAGCTTATTAGGTTTTATGATTTTCAATTATGAATTAGTCAGTAGTGCTTATGGTAGTAGATAAGTTCAAATAATCTAATACAAACATACATTATATTGCAGGTGTGGGTAAAAGTTGTCTTCTATTGCGTTTCTTAGATGGTTCATTTACAACAAGTTTTATCACAACCATCGGGTATGTTGTTTTTGCTTGACTGAACCCACTTATTTTAAGTTTTCTTTCTTCTTCTGTGGTCTCTTGTACGAGGAGATGGCCATGTATTTACTAGAATGTTTTTATTTCTCGTCAGGATTGATTTAAAAATAAGGACAATAGAGCTTGATGGTAAGCGAATCAAATTGCAAATATGGGACACGATTGGTCAAGAGCGGTTTCGAACCATTACAACTGGTTAGTTTTATTTAAATTTATTTGTTTTGTTCTCTTTCTCTCCCACTGTAACTAGAATAATTGGTGAGAGCTCAATTGTGGTTCATTAGATTGATTTAGATGATATCATAAAGTTTTGGATATTATCAGACCTGTGAAGCAGTTGGGTCTCTAGTGTTGTGCCCGCTGACTATAACCTTACATGTGATTGGGGTTTAGTGAGGTTAAAGTTCCATAAGGCTACTCATCAAGAAAAGGTAATAGTATATATAATTATAGCCTATATCATTCAATAAAAGAAAGATATATTGTCATTTCATTTTATTTGTCATTTCATTTCAATAAAAGGTAATAGTATATATAATTATAACCTTACATTTTATTTGTCATTTCATTTTTATATTTGTCATTTCATTTTTATTTTTTTTCATTATTACAGGTCAAATGGCTAGTAATAAAGAAAACTCACAAGATGCAAATGCTCCTGAAAATGCTCCAGAAAATACTTCAGAAAAGACTTCAGAAAAAGATATTACACGAGGTATAACTATTATGAGGGGAATCATCCGTGATAGAGATAGAGGAGTAACATATATTATAGATTGGAATGATAATGACCAACTAACTGGGTCTAATGCTGCAAAGTTGACAAGCTACATTGGTACGCTTGTTCGTATACACATTCCAATCACCACTCCTAGATGGAAAAGAGGAGAGTTGGATGAGGGTAAAGAGAAAGTTTGGACTGAGATAAAGGTACATATATGGTTTTTGTTATTTGCTTTATCTTGACGATAATATGTGTTTAAATTTCTTTTACTAACACAATTTATGCGTATGTTTTTTTGTAGAGGTCTTTTAACATTGAATATACCCATAAAAAGTATATAATGGGTTTGGCTGGAAAAAGACACAGAGGGTGGAGAACATTTTTAACAAACAAGCATCTTAAAGATGATGAAGGAAATTTTCTTGAAGAGGATCCGGAACATCCAAAGAAATATGAGAACTTCATTACACCTAAAGAATGGGTTGGTTTTGTAGGCCAAAGAAGAGATGAGAATTTCAAGAAAGTGAGTTCCATCAATCGCGAGAGAGCGTCAAAACCCGCATATCCATACAAAAAAGGGTGTTTGGGATATGCTCGCTTAGAGGAAAAAATTGTAAGTAAATATAAACTCTACGATCTTATTAATTCTCTCAATGTGTTATAATTGATGATCTTAAGACTTGTGTCAATGCGTAGTTATAAGAGACGAAAAGTGACGCAACATCACTACGAGCACATTTGTTGTGGAAGGAAGCTCGTGTGGGCAAGGATCAAGTTGTTAATCCCGATGTTCAACATGTGTATGATGAATGTGTAAGTATAAGATTGTGTATTTAATTAAATAAAATGTTTATTAATATTTAAATAATTTTTTATCTCCACTAATAAACTTTTATATGTAAATGAATTACAGGAGCCCTTGTCAGAATCAGTATCCCCAGGTGAGGATCAGGATACCAAGAGCGTACTTAGTCGAGCAATAAATATTGCTGAGTATCTGGGTCGGGTGAGGGGTAAAGGTCATGGTGTGACTCCAACCTCTTTGTATAAGCATCCAAGGAAAAGAAATCTTAGTAATGCAGAAGTGATGCAAACATTGCAGCATTTACAAGCTCAAGTCCGTGAATTGCAGAAGGATAAAGAGAGATATATGGCGGAAAAGAGCAGTTCACAGTTGAAAGAAACTAGTGACAAAGCTAGTATCAACTGTCAACATAAATTTCTCGAGGTAATTTTCAATATATATCTGTTATTATTATAGAATATTTTTAGTCACTTCTAACGATTATTATTGGTTTAGGGCATTTCATCTTGCCAGCTATACCTATCATCGTCGACTTATCGGCTAGTTGGCAAGGGAAAAGTCCATAACACTTTGGGAGATTTACTTCACCCTAGACCGCTTCCAGATGGACACACGAAAGTATCGGTTGATATTGATTTAGATATGGATGCGTTGCTGCCGGTACCTGACATTGTTGTTGAGACCACATTGCTGCGAGATGCAATAGGATCTTTTGTTGCATGGCCATCGGACCTCATTTTCATAGATGATCAGGTATGTTGAAAACCATTATGAATATTTAAGTCTTCAACTGTCAGTTCTGACCTCAGTTATTTCCACGGTAATTATAGACTCCTACAAAACCCGCATCTAAGGGTAAAGGGATTTTGCGGCACGACGAGTCTGATGTATCACAAAAAGAGGTACGTTTAAAGTGTTAATTATATGATCCGAATTAAAAAACTACATAATTTTATAATTTAACTGAGGCTATATGATTTTTAGGTACCTTTTCAAGGGTCACAACAAGTGAGCCAGAAAATCGTTGGCGTACCACCCAAGAAAAGGGTTCCTACTAGATTTTTCCCTCGATACCGACAGTGTCTTGAAACAATAGTGGGAACAACAGATTTGATGGATGATGGTATTCGTCAAGTGGATATGGATCAAGGTATCTTTGGTTTTCCTTGCACCGAAATAATTGGACACGAGGACGTGGAAGATATTTTCCGTCATAAAGAATTAGGCGTCAGTATTATGCATGCATACATCCGGTAACCCCATCTTTATATTATGTAATTAGTTGAAATTTTTTTTAAACATTTCAATGAATATAGTCTAATATTAATTATGTTTTTATTTAAGGTTGTTATATGACAAATTGATGCGCGGGAATCAATTGTCAAACAGATTCCATTTCGTGTCTTCCTCCCGTGTCAGCGGAGCGACAATTGATAGGGAACCAGATTCAGTAAGAGAGCACTTAGTCAAAAGATTCATGGCAACTGGCAGTACAGAAAGCTTATATCTTTGGGCGTATAATACTATTCCTACAGGGTTAGATTTTCATTCTAAGTTCATTTTAATATTTGTAATTTTTGCATAGAAAATTTTCTTCTAAACTGTTGTTTTAATTTATAGACGACACTGGTTGTTGGTTGCTATCGATCCTATAAAAGAAGTGGTCTATTATCTGAATTCGGTTGACGGTGATTGGACAAATTATCTGAATATGAAGTTAATGATTGATACGTAAGTGAGATTATTCTAAATATTTGTGTGTATTTATATATTTAATTATTTCTGTGACATTGTTCTAAATATATATTTTTATTTTGTTAGAGCGATACAAGTATTCCGGTGTCAAAGAGAACCTCGGGTACGACGGTCTAAATCAAACAACATTAATTGGATCAAAGTGCAGGTATATTAATTTCCACTATTTTTCTTATAATATTTATGCTATTTGATAAAACAATACAACTATATATTCTTATTTGTTTTTCTATGTAGTGTCCTCAACAACAAAACAGTATAGATTGCGGATACTTTGTTATGCGGTTTATCAAAGAAATCCTTCAACTGAATCAAATAGAGATTCCAGTCACGGTATGGATTTATAACTTAGGATTTGTTTTATTATTTCTCGGATATTTCATATAATTTTTTACTTTGAAATAAATCATGCATATTATGTTTTTTTATGTAGTACTTCGATGAATACAAATGTGCATATTACATGAAACTTCAGTTGGAAGAAATCAAAGAGGAATTGTGTCAATATTTTATTGAGCAGAGAATCATATAAGGTATGAATATATTATTGTGTGAAAAGTGTTATGAATACGTTACATGTGTACATGGAATACCATATTGACCGTGTTATTATGTTCAAACCTCGCAGGACCAGGACCTTAATACATAATTGACCGTGTTTCTTTCATACATTAGGACTGGTTTAGTTGTTGTTAGGGTTGATTTTGTAAGACTGATTTTGAGTTACAATGCTGATAACAGTGGTTTTTATATATTTTGAGGTACAAAAATGGTGTATATATATTTTGGATTACAATGGTATACAATGCATTACCGCGGTTTATGAATTACAGGTTATGGCAACTGGTTTATATGAATAATATGCTGCAAACAATGCAGGTATATGAATTATATAAATTATACCTCTAAAAAAACACCATATGAAAGCGCTTTTTCAAGAAAAACGCTGCCTTAGGTAACCTATGAAAGCGCTTTTTCACAAAAAGCGTTGTCTAAGGTAAACATATGACAGCGCTTTTCCAGGCAAAAGCGCTGCTAAAAGACCACCTATGAAAGCGCTTTTCCAGAAAAAAGCGTTTCTAAAAGCCTACCTAAGACAACGCTTTTCCAGAAAAAAGCGCTCCTAAAAGAAAACTTATGAGAGCGCTTTTCCAGAAAAAAGTGCTGCCTTAGGTAGACCTATGAAAGCGCTTTTCATTAAACAAAAAGAGCTGCTAAAACCTATAGCAGCGCCACCTTAGAAAGCGCTTTTAAGCGCTTTTAAAGGCAAAAAAAAGCGCTTTCGTAAGTCTTTTTTGGCGTAGTGCATCAAATGTTCAAACGAAACAGGCATCCAGGCCACTATTGAATTGTGAACCATGTGAGGTCATTGGTGCAATCGAAGTTTGCATGCAGGAAGCTCCTTCTTTGTGAATCAAAGTCGGCGTGTCAGAGGCCAACGCTCCATCGAAGGATGCAAGCCAAGCTTGCATCGAAAGAGGCCAAAAGTCCAATTGAAGGATGTGAATTGAAGAAAACTTGTTTTTTTTTCTTCAATTTTGTCAAAAAGATTACTTTTATCTGCTTTTCCCTTTTTAACAATTCATCTTTAACTTGATGCTGAAAAATCCAATTGTACTTGTGTAGGCTTGAATTTTTGAGAATCCTTGTGAGAAATGCCTTGATAAAAGAGAGGGCAAATTTTGGGGTACACCAGGTTCAAATTGGAAAGATGAAAGAAATATTTAGCCAACTCAATTTGTAAACCAATGCCACCGGAACCAGCTCCATAAGATAAGAATCGACCGAGTTATGATTTTCTGAAGATGAAGCAGGTGAACATTTGTCACAATTTTCTTGTGCAAACATAGTTGATAAACTCATATATTCGAAGACTCTCTGAGTAGAAATGGCTTACGGACGTGAGATACGAAATGTAGATGACATCAAGACAGAATTTTGGCCACCAAAACAGGTTCAAAACGATTAACGGTCTTTGAGTTATGAATTTTTTAGTGCACCAAAATTGCACTTTCAGCACCTTTTTCTTTATATTTTTCACCATATAACTTCCAAAAGAAATGCGTACTCGAAGACTTTCCTTTGAGAATTAGCTTTTGGTCCAAACACGAAAATTGAAGAGAACATCGAGACAGTTTAAAAACCTCAAGAATCAACCCAAAACATCATTCCAAGCTTGAGATGCGAATTTTCAAACTTAGATCTGTCAAAACACTGTTTCCAATTCGCACTATTTAAAATTTACCGAAAACACTCAAATCTTCCACAACTCAAACATGCGTTGAAAATTATGAGAGCTTTGTTGTGTTAATTAAATACCTTGACCCCATGAACACGGAACCAATGATATGCATGCATGTGTATATGAAAACAGAGTATAAGCCAATCAAAGTTAAAATAAAGAGGGAAAATTTTGGGGTGCAACAGTCACCAACTGAGAAAAGGACTGGAAATTGGGCCACAGAAATCTGTCATGGCTCAACACGAGATAATACAAGAATTTGAGGGGTTTATCCCACCTCCACCAAAGGCAGGGGCATCTCATAGCCTGCAAATTCTGGTTAATCATGATGACGATTGCTTGTACTTACAATACAGAGATCACGATCTGGAGGATGTTAATCAGGCACCGCAGAAAGTGACCAACACCCCTGCTGTCGACAACCCGTTGGCACTAGATCAATGCAAATCTCTAGAAGAAAGGTTGACAACCATGGAAGGATATGATGCTTTTTACGTCAATGCCCTCAAAATGGGTCTCTATCCGGATGTAATAAACCCACCGAAGTTCAAAATACTTGACTTTGGAAGATATAAAGGGCTCACTTGTCCGAGAAACCACTTGCACATGTACTGCAGGAAATTGCATGCCTATGCTCAGAACCAGAAGATAATGATTCATTGCTTTCAAGATAGGTTAAGTGGAGTATCACTTGATTGGTATATGCAGTTGGAAAGGCCGCATATAAAAACATGGGGAGATCTTGCCAATGCATTCCTGAAGCAGTATAAGTACAACCTGAATATGGCGCCTACCGACACACAACTCTAGAACTTATCCCATAAGAAGGAAGAGTCCTTCAAAGAGTACGCTCAAAGGTGGAGAGAGATGGAGTCTCGAGTACAACCACCACTTCTGGAGAGGGAATTAGTCGACATGTTCATGCTTTTCTGACTTAGTGACTATTGGAGAAAGGATAGAGACAGGGATAAAGAACGAAAAGATTCAAGGGGGGTCATCAAATGCTCCTTTCAATACAAAGAGGTCGGTCCCTAATTTTACAAAAAGGAAATAGGGTGAAGTTAATGTTGTGGCTTCACAACCAAGAGCACAACAACCATTGATGATTTCGCAGGAGCAGCAACAACATAATAAGTTTGACAGACCCTTGAGGAAGTTTGATCCTCTCCCTATGCCACCTAGCTAGTTATTACAGAATTTTGTCAAAGCGTCTTTGGTAGAGCTCAAACCTATATCTCCACCACTTGGGGCACTCCCACCAAGATACGACGCCAATGCTAGATGTGAGTATCATGCAAATTCTCTGGGCCACACCCTAGAGAAATGTTGGGCCTTTAAGCATAAGGTTCAAGACTTATTAGAGGCTCAAGATATTACCTTCGAAAAGCCTAAAATTAAATCAAACCTCATGCCTCCACATGATGGCCCGACATAAATGCAATCGAGGTAGTCATCGACTATGAGGCGGGAAAACAAGCAAAGTATCCAATAAGACTGTTGAAAGAATATCTGTTAGAATGTGGGTTCCTGTTGAAACATAACAAAGCATTTGAAAAGACCTTACAATAATTGGTGGATCATGGGATAGTCCAATTTGGACCATACCTTGAGGCTAAGTATATAGCGGCAATTGAAGGAAGTACGAAGAAACCATTGGTGATTCCTTATCAAAAAACAAATCATGACAAGAAAAATCTCGTGATTTCGTGGGGAGATTTGACATAAACCATTATAATAAAGAAAACTCTGAAAATACCAGTAGCGCCAAAGGCTACCATGGTAATTAAAGGGCCATCTCCTATCCCTTACAAAAGTGATAAGGTAGTACCATGGAATTATGATCCGGCTGTGTATGTCAATGGCTCGAAACAAGAATGTGAGCCATCACCATGTCAAGAACCTTGAATTTAAAATATAGTATGGATGGGGGGCATAACCCGTGGTGTTCGGAAATAAACCATTGGAGAAGAATTACAATGTTCCAAAAAACAAAATAGACTTGTTGACAAAAGAAAAAGGAAAAGCGGTAGAAGAGGTGAACCAAGAGCCAGCAAACAAAGGTTTTACCGACCAAGAGGCCGACAAATTCATGAAGATAATTAAGAGAAGTGACTATAAGGTGGTAGACCAACTTCACCAAACTCCAGCCAAGATCTTCATACTCTCATTGCTCATCAATTTAGAAGCGCATCCGGATTATTTTATGAAAGTCTTAAGTTCTGCTCATGTTGCGGAAGAAATCACAATGAACCAATTTGATAATGTGGTAGCAAATCTAACGTCTAGGTCCTATTTGGGTTTCAACAACAGTGACTTACCTCCGTAAGGCCGAGCTCATAATCAAGCACTACACATTTCAATACAGATAGGTACTACGAGTCTATCCAGAGTACTTACTGATACTGGTTCTGATCTTAATGTGTTACCCAATTCTAGCCTGATGAAGTTAACACTAGATGGTGTTGTGATAAGACCGAGTTCCATGATAGTCAAAGCTTTCTATGGTTCTCAGAGTAAGGTATTAGGAGAAGTAGATTTTCCCATCAAGATACCTCCTCACATGTTCTATATCACCTTTCAAGTCATGGATATAGAATCGGTGTATACATGCTTACTCGGACGATCTTGGATTCTTGCGGCAGGGGCAGTCACATCGACCTTACATCAGAAGTTGAAATTCTTCGTTGAAGGGAGATTGGTCGTAATTGGTGGAGAAAAAGACATCTTCGTGAGTCACATTGGTTCTTATAGGTATATTAGCACTGATGAGGATTGCTCAGTTACACCATTTCAAGTACTGGAGGTTGCCTCAACAATGACCTTACTGGTAGAAAAGGTCAAAAGTCCCCGTATGACTTCATGGATAAACTTACAAATAGAAGTGGAGAATGGTGACTCGAAAGGTTAGGGAAATCTTCTTGAGATATCTGAGAAGAAGAATAGTTTTGGCTTGAGTTATAAATCATCAAAGGCTACTTTAAAAGGGAAAGCACGGTTTCCACCAATCCAGAAGACCTTCATCAGCAAAGGGGTAGAACATGGCGAACAAGTGGAAATGGTATCCCACAAAAATACGAACAAAAGGGCGAAAAATTTCATCCACACCCCAGACAAAGAGTTGAAGAACTGGACAGTTGTGGAGATTCCTGAAATTTCTTTCCAAAGTAATTTTCTTTGTTTTTGAAAGAACCTATGCCAAGCCCGAGGCGTAGGGGTTATTTGTAAGGGTCCCCGTGTGTTTCGTTCAATATTTATGTATAATAAAATTGTGTTTTGTATTTAATTAAGATCCTTGTTTTTATTCTTGCATTTATCCTATATATTTTAAAAAATGGCAATATTTTCTCGCATATGCATTTTCCAAATTCACGTACTAAACAAAAAATGCACCAAAACATGATAAATATGCAGATCCATTCCCAAAATTTCTGATGATGTTACTGTTATGATCCAATATGATTTTGATAATCCCGTCAACCAAATTGAAGAGGAAGATGTTGAGGATCTTAAACTTTCTGAAGAATTGGCAAGAAGCGTATAACAAAAGGCTGACAACATACAACCATATCAAGAGCCTATTGATAGCATTAATCTCGGCACAACAGAGGATCAAAAAGAGGTCAAGCTAGGGGAAGCTTTAGAGGAAAGCGTCAAAGAAATATTGATCAAGTTATTGCACGAGTATGTGGATATATTTGCCTGGTCCTACAAAGATATGCCAGGGTTGGATACATACATTATGGTGCACAAATTACCTCTCAAAGAAGGTTGTCCCTCGGTCCAGCAATAGCTCAGGAGAACTCGTCCAGATATGTCAAGCAAAATTCGGGAAGAGGTTCTTAAACAATTCGACGCAAGGTTCTTGGAAGTGGTAGATTATCCATCATGGATAGCTAACATTGTCCCAATGCCTAAAAAAGATGGCAAAATACGCATGTGTGTGGACTATCGGGATCTAAACAGAGAAAGTCCTAAAGACGACTTCCCGCTACCGCACATAGATGTTCTGGTGGACAACACAACTCAAGCTTCAATATTTTCATTCATGGACGGCTTCTCAGGTTATAATCAAATAAAAACAGCACTCAAAGATATGTAGAAGACTACCTTGATGACACCTTGGGGAACTTTATGCTAAAAAGTAATTCCATTCGGTTTGAAGAACACAGGGGAAATCTATCAACGAGCAATGGTGACTCTGTTCCATGATATGATTCACAAGGAGGTTGAGATGTACGTAGATGACATGATCGTCAAATATCATACAGAGGAGGACCACATCATAAATTTATAGAAGTTAATTGACCGACTGCGAAGGTTTAAATTAAGGTTGAACCCAAACAAGTGTATCTTTGGTGTCAAGTCATGCAAGTTATTGCGTTTTATTGTAAGCCATCATGGTATCAAAGTGGACCCTGCCAAAGTAAAAGCTATACAAGAAATTCTAGCACCAATGACATAAAGAGAGGTTTATTGTTTTTTTAGGATGATTGGACCAAATTTCAAGGTTCATGTCACACCTAACCGCCACGTGCGAGCCTATATTCAAATTACTGAGAAAAGATCAAATTGTGACATGGAATAAGGATTGTCAGACAGCTTTTGAAACGATAAAGCAATATTTGCAAGAGCCACCAATATTGATGCCACCAGTTCCAGAGAAACCTCTCATTATGTACCTAACTGTACTTGAAGGATCGATGGGATGTGTATTGGGCCAGCAAGATGAAAAAGGTAGAAAAGAGCATGCAATCTACTACCTCAGCAAGAAATTCACAGACTGCGAAACCATGTAATCGCTCCTTGAGAAAACTTATTAGGCACTGGCTTGGGTCACCAAAAGATTAAGGAAATACATGTTAATGCATACCACATGGCTAATAGCAAGGATGGATCCTTTAAAATATGTGTTTGAGAAACCAGCTCTTATAGGGAGGATTGCTCGATGGCAGATGTTACTATCAGAGTACGACATAATAAATGTTACCCAAAAGTCCATCAAAGGTAGTGTACTAGCATATCATCTAGCCCATCAACCATTTCCAGAGTATCAGCCCATGAAATTTGACTTTCCAGACGAAGATGTTATGGCTATTGACGACTACGAACACCAGGACCCGACGAAGGACCTGAACAAGAGGCACGTTGGACACTCATGTTTGATGGAGCTTCAAATGCATTAGGACATGGTATCAGGGAAGTTTTAACATCTCCATAAAATTATCACAAACCTTACACTGCAAGGTTATGTTTCGACTGCACCAATAATATCGCTGAATATGAAGCTTGCATCCTAGGTCTGGAAGCTGCGATCGATTTGAGAATCAAATACCTTGAAGTATTTGGAGACTCCACATTGGTCATATTCCAAGTAAAAGGTGAATGGGGCACCAAACACCCAAACTTGATTCCATATCGAGATCATGTCTTAAAGCTAGCTGCAGAATTTACCGAAATTATTTTCAACCACATCCCGCAAGAAGAAAATCAAATGGAAGATACTCTAACAACTTTGTCAGCTATGTTTAAGGTAACCTGGCCCAACCACGAGCCACGCATCACTATCAGACATTTTGAAGAGCCAACACACTATCTCGTAATTGAAGAGGGACCGAACGATAAGACTTGGTTCTACGACATCAAGAGATATCTTGTAAAGCAAGAATACCCTGAAAATGCCTCTATCATCGATAAATGAACTCTGTAAAGGATAGCATCAAAATTATTTGATTGGTAACATACTTTACAAAAGAAATTATGATATGGTGCTACTCAGGTGTGTGGAAAAACAAGAAGCAGACACACTTATGAGGGAAATCCACAAAGGCACTTTCGAAACCCATACAAATAGGCATTCTATGGCAAGAAAAATTCTACAAGCAGGGTATTATTGGTTAACAATGGAAGAAAATTGCTATCATTATACAAAGACCTATCACAAATTCCAAATCTACGTCGATAAAATGAATGTACCACCTACTCCTCTAAATGTTATGAGCTCTCCTTGGCCATCCTCAATGTGGGGAGTTGATATGATAGGTATGGTCGAACCAAAGGCATCTAACAGACACCGATTTATACTAGTCGCCATCAATTACTTCACCAAATGGGTAGAAGCTGCATCATATGCAAATGTGATAAGCCAAGTGGTCACTCGTTTCATCAAACAAAATCTCATATGCAGATATGGGGTTCCGAACAGGATCATAACTGATAACGGGTCTAATCTGAATAACAAAATGATGAAAGAATTATGCAACAATTTCAAGATCGAGCATCATAATTCCTCACCATATCGACCCAAGATTAACGGGGCCGTCGAAGCTACAAACAAGAATATCAAGAAAATCATTCAGTTAAGATAGGAATTCCATTACTCTGAGTTCTAATGGAAACAAAGCTCGAGGAAGCCGAGTGAGTTTAAACACGACTTGATCAACTCAACCTTATCGAAGATAAATGTTTGACAGTGGTATTCCATGGTCAATTATACCAGAAATAAATGAAGAAAGCCTTTGATAAGAAAGTTCATCCTCGCGTATTCAAAGAAGGGGACTTGGTACTCAAAAGGATTATGCTATCCCGCATCGATTCACATGGTAAATGGACACCCAATTACGAGGGTCCATTTGTGGTAAAAACGGCATTCTCCGGTGGTGGTCTTATCCTCAAAACAATTGATGGGGAAGAATTACCACATTCTGCCAATACAGCTCAAGTTCGACCCCTAAAAAAGGCGACTTAGGCAAAAAGAAGCATCTCGGTGGATTGAAAACCCTAAAAGGGTCATCCAGGAAAAATTAGGGACATACACCAAAGAAAAATTATCCCGGTGGATTGAAAACCCAAAAGGGAGATCCAGGAAAAAAATTAGGGATTTCATTCAAAAAAATAAAGAACAAAAAGATAGATACCTAAGAACCACGACTACAAACCACGAAGAAAGGGATTGGTCTAAATCATCTGACTCAAAAGCAAAGAAGATTGGAGCTATCAAGAGAATATTGGGGAAAAAGCAGTATTAATCATCATTTTCATTGCCATATACAGCCTTTTATCAAAACTTTCTAGAATTACCTCTTTCTAGGGATTACATCTTGTACACTTGCCTATTCAGAGGCACATTTATCAATAAAATACGTTGAAGTTTCTTTCAAATATTTTGATTGCATTTCTTTCTTTTTTAGATTTTTTGCAAAGTACTATAATTATATTTTGTGAATATTATTTGAAATCATTTTTGGCGAATTGACATACCAATAAAAGCATTTGATAAAACATCGAAGGAAAATCAACGATTGCGTCCACGTCTACCTCAATGCCCACGCCGACATTTGCGACTATGTCAATATCCGCGCCAACGTCCATGTAATACGTCCACGCCTACGCCTACGAATATCATACAGACATCAAGATCTAGACAGCATCTCTCACAAAATCCAAATCCACTTGGAGATACAATAATGGGCAACCAACACCGTCGGGGAGTTGGTGACTACGAGAACCCGATGGTTTAACAAAAGATATCCATCAACAACATACACATACTTGGGACATACACATATATTTTGGGGCATACACATACTTGGGGCATGCACATAAAAACATTTGGGGCATAAGCACATAAGCATACTTGTACATACACATACAAAACATTTGGGGCATACACTTGGATAACACATCAGTTTAGGGCCTTATGCATACATGGCATCTTACAAAGCTACTCTGGTTAAGATTACGAATTCTTTTGGGATTTATTTTCTTCATGTTGATAATGGTTGAGACGACACGGCTAATATCATCATGAGTTTGGGGTTCATTTTCTTCATTTTGATAATGGTTGAGACGACACGACCAATATCATCATGAATTTGGGGTTTATTTTCTTCATGTTTATAATGGTTGAGACGACATGACCAATATCATCATGAATTTGGGGTTCATTTTCTTCATGTTGATAATGGTTGAGACGACACGACCAATATCATCATGAGTTTGGTGTTCATTTTCTTCATGTTATTAATGGTTGAGACGACTCGACCAATATCATCATGAATTTGGGGTTTATTTTTTCATGTTGATAATGGTTGAGACGACACAACCAATATCATCATGAATTTGGGGTTTATTTTCTTCATGTGGATGGTTACGATTGAGACGACACGACCAACATCATCATGAGTTTGAATCGTTTTTCTTTATGTTGATAATTATGGTTGAGACGACACGACCAATATCATCATGAATTTGACGTTTATTTTCTTCATGTTGATAATTATGGTTGAGACGACACGACCAATATCATCATGAATTTGGGGATTATTTTCTTCATGTTGATGGTTACGGTTGAGACGAAATGACCAACATCATCATGAGTTTGGGGTATTTTTTCATGTTGATAATTATGGTTGAGACGAAACAACCAATATCATCATGAATTTGGGGTTTATTTTCTTCATGTTGATAATTATGGTTGAGACGACACGACCAACATCATTATGAGTTTGGGGTTTATTTTCTTCATGTTGATGGTTATGGTTGAGACGACACGACCAACATCATCATGAGTTTGGGGTATATTTTACTTCATATTGATGGTTATGGTTGAGACGACACGACTGAAACCATCGTGATTTTGGGGTTATTTTCTTCATGTTGACGGTTATGGTTGAGACGACATGACCAACATCATCATGAGTTTGGGGTTTTTCTTCCTGTTGATAGTCATAGTTGAGGACGACACAACTGACCTCGTCAGTGAATTTTGGATTCCATCGCTTCAAATCTATTATATTTCGTTTGGTTATCGAATCTTGGTTGAGGGTTGACATAACCAACATCATCATTCCAAGTTCCAAACATCTGGTTTCAAGTTTGTTTCAATTATCTATCCCCTAGGTTGCGATAGATACGCGAGTCTTCGAGGCTATATTATCCATCCCCTAGGTTACAATGGATAACGTAAACTCACCCCTGTTGTCTTTTATCCCCTAGGTTGTGATAAATGCACAGGTTCATCCTCGTACTATTTACTCCCTAGGATGTAGTAAACATAGTGAAATTTGTGTAATTTGTTGCATCAGTCTCCATGCATCAGTGTGTTACCAAACTTTGTTTTATTCGTCCCCTGGGTTGCGATGAATATACAAAATCTACGTCGCAAGCTTACTATATTATTCTTCTATCATTAGTAAGTCAGCTTTTCAAACTTGTATCATTTACCTCATAGGTTATGGTAAATAAGAAAATTTTACAATCCCTCAGATACTGACGAGTTATCCGCGTTGTCATGTCTGAATTCTATCAAAACTTTGGTTCAAACACCGATAGGACGATACATCATCATATATGCCTATTCTTCATATTCAGGAGAACGTTGTACAATGCATCCTTATTATATCTCAGAAAAATCTTGGGGTTTTCCAATACTTAAAAAACTTCCGATCAAGCGTGTGAGACCTGCACATTCCCGCACCATTTAATAGAAAGATAATTAAATAGGGGCAGCTGTCATACTCCAAATTTTCCCTTACCTAATTTAGGGGTTTCTTTTGAAGAAATGAAAAACAAAAGGATGGGGGGTTGAATTGAAACTTAAAATCAAAAACAACAGACACGATATTTTTATCCTGATTCGTTTTATCTCAAACTACTCCAGTCCACCCGCCAAGGTGATTTCGCCTCTCTCCAACGAGGACTTAATTCACTAATCAAAACATGATTACAATACTACTTTGACAACTTCCAAAGTCTTCTTGAGTACAACCACAACCCGTTTTATCTCAAGGAAAACTAGCTTAATAAAAAAAACTAGTTTACTGTGTACTGTTGTTTTTCGTTACAAAAACTGTATCACAACTGTGATATATTACATAATTTGAGCGTAAGTGAATAAGAAAGATTGAAGCATTTAAGATGTATGAGCAGTTGTAGTCAAAAATCATAAACGATTTGTCCTTTAAGCTTGTTTATATAGGCGTGGAAATCTTGTCCAATATAAAACGTGATAATGGACACTCAATGCTATTTCCATATTGAGAAGATTCTTATCTGAATGAAGTCGTTGCATATGATACTGTCTTAATTGAAAATTAACGCTTCAGAACTAGAATCTTGCATGCTGCTTTTACTTCAAAACATTGATGACTCAGAGATATCAGGAGCTGATGGTATATTAGACTTATGTTCAGAATCAGGGTATCCTTTACTTTAGCGCAGATTCTGATCATCATTCTTCAGAACATTCTGATTATCTCAGCTTGAAAGCTTCTGTAGCTTAACTTATGATGTTGTTTCAGTAAGAACTTCTGCATACAAAATAACACAAATTTAGAGTGCATATTTATTCTTTGTGTTTGTTATCATCAAAACTTTAATTAAGGGTTATAAAATTAAACTATGTTCTAACAGTCTCCCCCTTTTTGATGATGACAAAAACTAGGATTTTCAATGAAAAATATAGAACAAAAAGCTTAAGAGAGTCTCCCCATAAGTTGATTACTCAGATAGAGATGAGTTACTTTCCTAAAGTTCCTTCTCATCAGATCTTTTGATGCATCTCCTTTTTTCCTTATCAGAGTATGTTCCTGTTCAAGCTTTTTAGAAAACATAGAGGTTAAGATATTCAGAATGTTTGAGACTTCTCCCGGTATACTGTTATTGAAAATATCTTACTTTCTCCCCTTTTTGTCAGGTATCAAAAAGCAATATAATCAGAGTCAAAAGGATAATTTATATTGAAAACAGAATGCAATGACATTTTTCAGAAATAAGGAGGATAAGATGAAAAAAATACAGACAAACAGTTAAAGAAAAACTAAGAAGGAGGGGGATGTCGTGTGAACAACGCTTCCAACAAGCTCTTAATATGAGTGCTTGATTCTTCCTACTTTCCCAGAATGTCTTTGATTTCTTTTGTTGTATCTTCTTGTTTATCCGACATATCCATGATCTATTTGTTTGTGTCTTCTTTCTTATCCAGTCTGGCATGGATTAAGGCATTCTCATTTTTCAAATCTTCTAGAGTTTGCATGACTAGAGACGAAGCTGGTGTATCTTCATGGGTTGCATGTCATTCAGAACACTCAGCAACCTCTTCTAATTAAACAACTTCTTCTGTTGCAATCACCTTTTCTGGAGCAGTAGTCAGTGGATGACTATCAGAATCTGGTTCAGTGGCTTCTGAAGGTTGGTGCTCTTTCCAGGGAGCATTTTCTAGCAAAAGAATTTCTTTCTTGTCCCAGTGGCTCAGAACTTGATCTTTGAAGGCTTTCAGCTAATCACTAAAGTTCTGCTGAGCCCTTTCATAGCTCAATTCTTTCAGCTTATGGGTTTCAGAGTTGAACCATTTTCTGAATCATTCCCATAGAGAATCAGAAGCAGCAGGATTAGAATTCTCTTGACTTGCTTGCTTCAAAGAAGTAACCCATTCTTGTATTTCTGTTTCAAAATTCAATAGATTCTTACCAACACCTGATTTGGTTAAGGTTAGTTTAGGTTTGGGGATGGAAATTTTGTGTGAGGTGGAAGCTAGATGGTCCAACACTTCTAGATCAATGATAGTTCTGAGGTGGTCAGCTGGAAGTTTGATAGATGAAGGAGTGGAAGAATCAGAAATCAGGATTGGTGAATGAGGGGTGTTTGGTGGTGTGGATTCATATGGTGAAGGTATTTCTGGAATATCATGAATGGAGAGAGGTAAACGAACAGTAAGAGGTTATGTTATCCCAGGAATTGGGGTAGAGGTATCAGTGACTGAAAGGGAGTCTTCTGATTGGTTTGCGGTAGCGTGTTGAATTTATGGTTCAGGTATTTGAGAAGATGGATTTTCAGATTGAGGAGTGAGAGGGTTTTCATTTTCTGGTTGGAGTGACTGGAGGTTTTGATGTTCTGGTTGAGGAGAGTGTGGTTGTGGATTTTCATGTTGTTGAGATTGAGTATTTGGATTTTCTGGGAGTGGTGAGAAAAAGTCTTGATCAAACATTTCAATATCAGAGAGAACTCTTGCAAGTTCTTGTTGATGTTGTTCTGGATTTGGATTGGGGGAGTGAGGTTCATTTAAGAAATTTCCAAGAGTTACAGATGGGTCAAACTCTATGTCAAAATCCTCAAATGTTTGGGGTGAAGGATTTTCTGTTGGTTGGGGGGAATGGTTTCAGATGTTGGAATAGTTATTGATTCTACAACAGAAACAAAAGATGTGTTACCTTTCTTTTTCGTAGCTTTGGGTGTCCTCTTAGAGGATCCTTCTCTTGCTGCCTTCCTCTTTCTGGATTTCTTTAGCACAACCTCTGGAGCTGGCTTGTGCAGATCTTGGATGTTGATTTCTGGAATAGTCCCATCATCCTTGCAAGCTTCAAGGTATCTATAATCTCTGGAGAGGCATCTATCTCAGAGAATAGTGGAAAATCCTTCAGAGGGATTATCCTAGAAGTGATGACCTCATGAGAAGCAAGTGTTGGTTCCTTCTTAATGTTTTCAATAATCTTCATTTTCTTCAGATTCTTGGCATTCAAAGGTTTCCCAGCAGTTGCTTCTAGAGTACTGATTTCTTGAGCCTCTGTCAGATGTTCTACCAACCTATTTTCCATTAGAATATCTGAAATCAATCTTCCTAGAGGAATCCAGTCCCTCTTAGTTCTTTCTTCTTCTCTTGTCTCTTTCACACTTGTTCTGAGATGGTTGAAGAGCAAATGTGGAAGGTTTATTTTGGTCTTATTTGCAATGAAGTATATCAGAAACTGTTGATCAATGTTGATGTAATCAAGAGAGTTTGTAGGCTTCCTGTGATTGATACATCCCATAATTATTCTTGCCCAGATTCTGTAATGATCTTTCAAGTCTCTGATCTTGCTGGATGGCTGTCCAGAAGTTAAGATGACCCTAGAAATGGATTTTAGGTCAGAACACTTATCATCCATATCAATGCATATGACTCCTCCGTCATTGTATCCAATGAGTTTCCCAATCAAATCTTCTGTAATCACTATCTTCTTCCCCGTAACATATGATGTGACCTGGTGGTTGGATGAAGTAGCATGCATCCAAAACTCTTTAACAAGAATGGGAAAAGTTGGACCCAACAGACGATCAAAGTATCTGTTCCATCCTTGTGCAGTTACATCTTCATACAGATTAAACCCATTTTCTTGTAAGCTTTCAAAATTGACGATCAATTTACAGAGAACTTCAAGGTTGTCGACTGGAGTGAGTAGTGTTCTAATGGGATCCTCATATTATTCAGTAGATGAAGAACCAGGAGCACTGTTGAAATTCTTGAGACTTGATGAGGATGCCATTGTTCACACGGATTCTTTGAAGAAAATTGATAGAAGGGGTTTTTTGAAAAAACTTTAACAAGAGAGAATATTGAAGATGGTAAAACGTGAATGAATGAAATATTAAATTGAGTTTATATAAGTTCTTTAGAAAACGTAATCAGTAAGAAAGATAAAATAAGTAATGATTATATTGAATTAATGAAACCTGAAATTGGGGGATTTAGAGAGAAATTGAACAGTTACCAATGACAAATGTCTCAATGCATCCAATCAGAGCCTTGGACCCTTCAGAATTTGAACGCGTGTTCAACCTCAGAAGGTAGCTTGTGAGAGGATGACATATGTTTGATGGTGTGAACTGCACGCCTCTATCCTTAAAATGAACAGTTCAGGTCTTCATAGATAGATTCTGATGCAATTGTACTCCTAACTTCTGAAGACAAGTTGATCAGATGTTCACAAAAAATAATAAAATTTCGAGGGTTAGAATATGAAAAGAAAACATTTTATTCTGAACAAAGTTTCATGCTGAGATGTTTCAGAATGAAATTGAATCTATCTTCAGAAAGGGGTTTTGTAAACACATCAGCCCATTGATGGTCTGTGTCAATAAATTTTAATGTAAGAATTCCTTTCTGAATATAATCCCTAATAAAGTGATGTTTTATTTTTATATGCTTAGCCCTAGAATGAAAAATGGGATTTCTGGATAGACATATGGCAGAAGTGTTATCACAGAAGATAGGAATGTTACTCTCAAATATGTTGAATTCTTCAAGTGGACTTTTCATCTAGAGAATTTGAGTGCTACATCCAGCAACTGCTATGTACTCAACTTCTGCTGTTGACAATGCTATTGTGGACTGTCTCTTGCTGGTCCATGAGATCAGGTTGTCTCCCAAAAACTGGAAGCTTCCAAAAGTGCTTTTACGCTCTACTCTGTCTCCGGCAAAGTCAGCATCACAGTATCCTACTAAGGTGTATTCATTGGATTTTCTATAAAACAAACCTAGATTAGTAGTACCTTTCAGATACTTGAAAATTTGCATAACTATTTTTAAGTGAGATTCTCTAGGATCTGATTGGAATCTAGCATATAAGAAAACACTGAATAAAATATCAGGCCTTGAAGTCGTCAGATAAAGGAGAGATCCAATCATACCTTTGTAGATTTTCAGTTCTACCTTTTTACTTACCTCTTCCTTTTCTAGAATGCACGTGGGATGCATTGGAGTCTTTGAGGGCTTACATTCTGAGAGGTCAAATTTCTTCAGAAGTTCTCTGACATATTTGCTCTGATGAATGTAAGTTCCTTCTGGAGTTTGGTTTATCTGAATGCTCTGAAAGAATTTAAGTTCCCCCATTAAGCTCATCTCAAACTCTGCCTGCATGCACTTAGCAAATTCTCTTCCCAGAGAGGGTTTAATGGATCCAAAAATGATATCGTCTATGTAAATATGACAAACTAAAATGTCATTCTTAAATGTCTTACATAACAAGGTTGTGTCCACTTTCCCTCTGGTGAATTCCTTCTCTAACATGAAGTTACTTAGTCTTTCATACCAAGCTATGGGAGCTTGTTTTAGACCATAGAGTGACTTCTTTAGTTTGAAAACATATTCTGCGTGTTTGGAATTTTCAAACCCAGGGGGTTGGTGCACATACACCTCTTCATCTATGTAACCATTTAAGAATGCAATTTTGACATCCATCTGATATAGAGTGATGCTATTATTTACAACAAAGGAGATTGAGAGTTTGATAGATTCTAAACTGGAGACTGGAGCAAAGGTTTTTGTATACTCTATTCCCTCTTGCTGACTATAACCTTGTGCAACCAGTCGTGCCTTGTTTTTGATTACTTCTCTTTGCTCATTTAGTTTGTTTCTGAACATCCACTTTGTTCCAATAACGTAGAATCCTTTTGGTTTGGGAACCAGATCCCATACGTCATTCCTGGTGAACTGGTTTAATTCCTGCTGCATTTCCAGAATCTAGTCATTGTCCAGAAGAGCTTAATCAATTGTTGTTGGTTCAATCAGTGAGACCAGTCCCATGAGGGATTCTTTAAAGTTTCTGAATGTTGATCTTGTTCTGATTGGATCATCCTTCTTTCCCAGGATCTTATCTTCTGGGTGAGCTATGCTGCTTCTGGATTACCTTTTCTGGAGTTGATAAACAGAGGGTACTGGAGCACTTGTAACATTTCTTTCTGAAGTTGCTGGAGCATCTCTATTGGGAACTTCTGATGAGTTGTCTTCAGTACCTGTGAATTCAACTTCTATATCTGTAAAAGATTCATTCTGCTTTGACTTTTTAGGGTCAAGCTTATCATCAAATATAACACTGATTGACTCTTCAACAATCTGTGTTTCTGTATTGTATACTTTGTACCCTCTTGAGCATTCATAGTATCCTAACATAATACACTTATGTGCTTTAGAGTCAAACTTGTTCAGATGATCTTTAGTATTAAGAATAAAACATGTGCATCCAAAAGGATGAAAGTAAGAAATGTTGGACTTTTTGTTCTTCCATAATTCATATGGAGTCTTTTCCAGAATAGGTCTTATAGAGATTCTATTCTGAATATAAAACATTGTGTTAATTGCTTCTTCCCAGAAGATCTTAGCAATGTTAGTCTCATTGATCATGGTTCTGGCCATTTCTTGCAATGTTCTGTTCTTTCGTTCTACAACTCCATTTTGTTGGGGAGTTCTAGGACAAGATAAGTCATGCGAGATGCCTTTTTCATTAAAAAATGTTTCAATCTTTTTATTTTTAAATTCTCCACCATGATCACTTCTAACTTTGACAATTCTAAGATCCTTTTCATTCTGAACTTGGGTACAGAATGCAACGAACATAGAATGTGACTCGTCCTTGTGTCTTAAGAATTTTACCCATGTTCATCTACTATAGTCATCTACGATCACTAACCCGTACTTCTTGCCACTGACAGACGCAACTTTCACTGGTCTAAATAAGTCTATGTGCAGAAGTTCTAATGGCCTAGAGGTGGAAACAACAGTTTTAGCTTTAAAAGCAGGTTTTGCAAATTTTCCTTTCTGACATGCTTCACATAAAGCATCTGAGCTGAACTTCAGATTAGGAAGTCCTCTGACCAGATTGAGTTTGTTAATCTGAGATATTCTTCTCATACTAACATGCCCCAATCTTTTGTGCCAGATCCATTGCTCGTTGTTAACAGAGAGAAGACATTTTACATTCTGACTTTTTAGTTTAGAAAGTTTTATCTTTTAAATGTTGTTTTTCCTCTTTCCATTAAAAAGGATAGTTCCATCTTTCTGACTAACATCTTTGCATCAATTTTGATTAAAGATTATATCATAATCGTTATTACTTAATTGACTTATGGATAACAAGTTATGCATTAATCCATCAACTAAAAGCACATTATTGATAGAAGGAAGATTACCATTACCTATTGTTCCAGAGCCAATGATCTTTCCTCTTTGGTTGCCTCCAAAGCCCATGTAGCCTCCAGGTTTAAGTTCCAGGCTTTGGAACATATGCTTTCTTTCCGTCATGTGTCGAGAGCATCCAGAGTCCAGGTACCATGACTGGTGTTTTAGCCTTGCTGCTAAAGATATCTGCTACATATATAATTTTGTCCTTAGGTACCCATATCTTTTTGGGTCCTGGTTTGTTAGTTTTACCAAAATTTTGTTTGAATTTTGGTTTGACAGAGTAAACATTACTAGTGTATTTTAGGTCATGTGTGTGCCCGTATGTGAAGTGTGATTTTAGTGGTGTGCATTTTATAATAAGGTCCATGACTTTATTAGGTGGAGATACCTTACCTTAGTATCCTATTCCTTTTCTTCCATTCCTGCTAACTCCATAGATCATTAAAGCCATCTTACTTCTATCTATGTTTTTAGCCAGAAACTTCTGAAAGCTGTGATCATACTCTTTGATGATCTTATCAACATTACTGGGAGTCTATGAGATTATTTCTTTCTGAGAGTTTTGTAGATCATTTTTTAATTTTAAAATCTTTTCTTTTAACTCAAAATTCTATAATCTAAGACTCTCAGTTCTTTTAGAGTCAGAGACAATATCCCTTTTCAGGTTCTTGAATTTGACTCTAGTCTGCTGATACCTTTCCAGAATTTCATTCAGACTTTCTGCAAGTTCAGCCTTAGTAAAATTCACAGTGAAATCAGGGAATACCTCTTATGTGTCTGATTCTGAGTCTGATTCTGAGTATGAACCAGAAGCTTTGTTGTCTTCTATCACATTTTCCATAAGAGCTATGTTGGCTCTTTCATCATCTATCTCTGAGTCAGCATCATAAGTGTCTGAATCGTCCCATGTTTCCATGAGGCTTTTCTTCTTCTCCTTGAAGAACTTATTTTTGGGCTTCTCCTTCTGAAGCCTTGTGTTGTACCCCAAAATTTTCCCTCCCTTTTTTACAAGAAATCACAACCTCAGGGGTTTTCTCTGATTTTTCAGATTGACTCAAGAATCGATCAGATAGATCTTTCTTTGGCAGTAATCCAGAATTAGGGTTTTCTCTGATTTGTTAAGGTTGACTCAAGAATCGATCAGACAGATCTTTCTGATACTCACCCACTCACCTACAACATACAAATTCAACAAACATTCTTGGATGGCATCTTTAAGCCCATCTCTGACAAGATTCTGTCACATTTCCAAATGACATCTTTAAGCCCATTCCCTCAACTATGCTTTGACGAGTACAAATTTATGGGCACTCTAGTGTCCAATCATCTTTTACCTTCGAGTCGCGAAAGGCAAAATTGCCAATCTAACTCTTCAGGTTCAAGAAGATTGAACAGGGGAAACTGTTGTACCCCAAAATTTGCCCTCCCTTTTTCACAAGAAATCACAATCTCAGGGGTTTTCTCTGATTTTTCAGATTGACTCAAGAATCGATCAGACAGATCTTTCTTTGGCAGTAATCTAGAATTAGGGTTTTCTCTGATTTGTTAAGGTTGACTCAAGAATCAATCAGACAGATCTTTCTTTGGCAGTAATCCAGGATTAGGGTTTGCGCTCGCATTATCCTCAGAAATTCAGTTGACTGTTACATTATTTTTACGTTTGTTCAAGATTACTGGTTATTTCTCAAAACCTAATTATCTGGGATAAGAGCCGAGACTTTTGTTTGGAATATTAAGGCATTTGATTGATCAGTGGAGTGAAAGGTTTATGGAATGCTTGTTTGTTTAACTGTACAACGCATATGTTAATTGGAATACCAGGCGTATTGTGATTAATGCAAGGTTGCGAGACGGCAAAGTTTGTTGATTATTTATTTCATCTGGATTAAAGTTATTGGGATACATTTCCAGTTATTTTAATTTAAGGGTCTTAAATAATTAAATAGACAATACAAGGAAATATTGGAATATTTGACAGTAGAAAATTCTTTTTGGATAAATACTTTTATTTATTTCAAGTGTTGTTACAAATTTTATTCGAATATTGTAAGATTACAACTTATAATATTTACAATGATATTTGTTTACAATAAATGAAAAATAAATCTAAGCCTAAATCTCTTGAAATCTTTGACTTTCTACTGCGTCCTCCATCATCCAACTGGTACTTACCTGCAAAAGACAGAAGAAAAAGAAATCAGTGCAATTAACTGAAAAGAATTTCCAAGTAGATAAATAGAAAAATCATCATTAAAGCTTGTTGGCCGAAATCAGAATGCTATTGGATTCATCATGTTTTTACTTTTTCTCTTTGCAAATCACAAGAAGATTTCTCTTCTTGGTTCACAAAGAGAAAAGTAAAAATAATTTGCAAGCATACAATTAATTTAAAATGCAAAGATATAAGGCAGCAAGGCAAAGCAAAGGGTACTACAAACAGAATTTCAAACTGCATTAGTCAACCAACAGCAAGGCAAAGATGAGAAAGCATGGCAAGCTGACTACAAATTCACTAACCAAACTGAATGTCAAACTAAGTTGCAAAGCTGTCACAACAAGTACACAAACCAGAAAGTTGCAAAGCTGTCAAAGAAAGTACATAATGCAGGAACTATGGAAAGAAAGTACAACAATGTAGCAAGATAAACCAAGTTACAAGCAAGAAGGCTTGTCAATTTCATCATCATTTTCTGGCCCAACAAGCTTTTCAGAAATATATTATAATAAGCAATTAAAAATGCTTATGGGGAGAGAGAAAGAGAGAACCAGAAAAAGTTTGCAGTTTTGGCAAAAGCAGGCTATTGTTCAAGACAGTAAGAGAACACGAAAGATATAAAAGAGCAATACTGCAAAGGAATCCAGGGGAGGAGAGAGAGCCCACAAAATTTGAATTGCATAACCTGTATTACAAAACGCAACAACCTGCAAAACTGCAAGCTAAAAACTAACAACAAGCCTGCCTTCCAAAACTCAACAGCAAGCCTGCCTTCCAAAACTCAATAGCAAGCCTGCCTTCCCAAAACTCAACAACCTGCAAAACTGCAAGCTAAAATCCAAACAAGTTCAAAGCCTGCCTTACAAACAAATTCAACTCAAAACCTACCTGCACAAAAACTTCCCAACCTGCAAAGCTCAAAAGAAACTCAGAGTTGCTGTCAAAAAGCCACAAACTGCAACTTGGTCACAGCCTGCCCAACTACACAACAAACCTGTAAGCCAAACTCAAAAACTTGCATAAATTGTAAACCTCTCAAAAGCTCAAAACCAATGACAAACCTGTAAGCCCAAAACCAGCCTGTTTCCAAAACTCGACAAACTTGTAAAACTAACAGCACAAGTCCAGGCCAAACATACAAGTCCAGGCCAAACATACAGTCCAAGCCAAAACTATCATCAACTCAAATCAAAACAACAAACAAAGAGGCAAATCTCAGAAAATCATCATCATTGATATCAAATAACCCAGAAGAAAGAGGAAGAATCTTATAAGCAAAACAACACTGGTTTTCAGGATTCATCAACACATTCAACATCAACATTCAAAGGGTTTTCATAAGAAGCAAGCAAACAAGTTTCAGTTTGTTCATCAACAAAAATCAAAAATAAAATAGTTTCAGAGGTGATCATCATTAACGTATCAGAAAGAGGAAGAATCTTAGAAGCAAAAACAACATAGGGTTCTCAGAACAAAATCATCATCAAACATCAATATAATTCCAAACAACATAGAGTTTTCAGAAGTATTCATCATCATCAAACATCACCAACGAAAAATCAGAAACAAACAATTTCAGATTCATTATCAATATACAGAAAAGTACCAGAAGCCAGAAGCATAACCATCACGCTCTCCCTCCGCTCCGGCCACCAAGGAGGCGCCACCAAGCCCTCTCCCTCCCTCCATCGTTCTCAGAAGCAAGACGTTCAAGGTACGTCTTTCAAACCCTCAAGGTTTTACTACATATAAACATAAAAAAAACCATAAGAATCAAAACATGCAAGCAATAAACGTATAAGAATCACACAAATGTAAACTTTGAAACCCTAAAAAACGTGAATGAGCAATTCGTACCTTTCGAAACACCAAGCTTGGACCACTGTGAAAGATTGAAAGAGTGGAAAGGGGAGGCGCTCCAGTAGCCGGACTTAGGAAGAGTATCAGAAGCTCATAGATTTGAGAGAGATGAGAGAAATGAAGAAGATGAGAGAAGCGGCGCCGTTGTGGCCAAAAAACGCACGAACCCTAATTCTGAGCATGCCAAACATTAACCCTAAGAAATTTGTCAACATTTCATTTGGGCCTTTGCGCTAAACTATGCCAAGCCCACAATACTTCTGTTAAACGCTGACTAGCGCCTACACCCCCCTGATTCTTGTTCTCCTTCTTTTTATTTTTGGGCCATAATCCTAGGCCCATCTTTCTTTTTATCTCTTCAAAGATATCATTTTCTCTAATTTATTTTCTTTTAGTTGATAAAAACACTAATTAAATTTTTGTTTTACTTTCTTTTTAAACTAATTTTATTTTTCTTTATTAATCTTGTTTTAATATAATAAAAATACAAAAAAAAAAGAATAGTTAGCTTAATTTGAGCAATTTTGTTTTTTTTAACTTTTTTTTAATTAATAAAATACAAGAATTATCTTAAATATTAATTTAGGTAATTAATCCTTGCTTTTCATAATTAACAAAAATACTAAAATAATAATCACACTTAATCTTCACTAGGTTAAATTTTTATTTGATCAATTGTAAATAAATACATGCATCTCATATTTCTTTGATTTTCTTTATCTTATACTTTGTTATAATTTTTACATTGAAAATGCGACAGTTCAATTTGGTTGTAATATATACTTGGACATTATTATTCTGATAAGACTCATCCCCATTTGTAAATATTTGTACCCCCATCCCCGGATACTTATTTGTAATAACTTAGACTTTAAATTCCGGCAATTTACCGCTTTCAATATACTGTATAGTAATTAGGGTTTGTATGCGAAGATCTAAAATCAATCGCTAGATAACCTAATACAAGAACAAATGCATGAAAATCAATACACAATTCACACTTGCACCTCTAGGGTAACCTCGCTTGTTGCCTCGGAAAATACAATCGTGTCCCTCGAATATGAGACACTCTAGCCAATGCCCCTTCGATAAATAAAAATCGTAGTCCCTCGATGACCCTCGATGTTTCCTCCGATAAAACAATCTCGTCCCTTACAAAATTGCTAGAGCGTCTCACAAGTTGCCTTCAATGATTGTATACGATGACCCGCGCCTGTCCCGTTTAACATCCTAACGCAAGGTTGTTCATCAAATACAATGGTGAAACAACACTGTTAAAAAGGGTTAAAAAACATAAGAAAGATCTTTGAGTAAAATAGGGTAGACAACTCTTAGTTACTTGATCAAAAGCTTGCAAAACATCCTTGCCATTTTTCAAACACACTTCACAACACAACTTCAAAACAATTTCAAGACAACTTTCAAAACATTGAAATATCTTTTCAAAAAGACACACACCTTTGTATATATTTAAACAAGAATCATTACAAAGGTTTCCTAGACAAGGCATCTTTTTCAAAACATTTTCAAAACCACACACACAAATCACCATTTCAAACAATTGAAAAGCAAAGGCAAGTGATATAAAACAAGTAACTAAGAGCCCATGGATAACCATGGATGAAAAGGGTGCTAGCACCTTCCCTTTTCATAATCTACCCCCGAACCCAAGAAAACATCTCAAAGGTCTTTCCTGTGCTTTTTGACCTTTCCTTTGGATAAAATAAAAAGTCGGTGGCGACTCTTGCTAAATCGAACAAGTGCGAAAACAAACGCAAAACCTTAAGTCAGTTCTCCCACCGTATCACAGAACTGGCGACTCTGCTGAGGATATTTATAAAATTGGGGTTACCTTAGGGTTTTAGATAACCTTTATATTCTTAGTTTGATTGCTTTGATTGCTTTACTTTTTGGGTTCCTTGTTTGGGTTTGTTTTAAATCCTACACCCGGATTTGGGGATACCTTTTAGGTAAGTAGCAATAAACTGTGAGGGAACTGTGTGGGGTATACCGACATGGTTGAAGCAGTAGCTACGTTAGTGTGACATATTTGTGGGTACCGGTAGCCTTTGAGTCAATCAAAGAGAATATGGGGCCGCTGAGTGATGTCATGAAGCACTAACAAACTCTTAGAACCTTACTTGACCATCTTGGCCTTTTTAGGGGTAGTGAGATGACCGAATTTGGTGCAGTCCAAAGTTGGTAGATACTCGATACTACACTCATTGAGGGTTGTTTTCTTGGAATATTTTGGTCGCCAGTTAAGTGGCTAAACCAAAACAATGAACACAGAAAATAATCCAATGATATTGAGCTCCTTAGAACCCGGTTACTATTTATAGGACAGGTTTGAGCCAACTAACTTCAAGAGGGTACTTACCTACAAACCCCGTGCAAGCCTAAACCTAAGGACTTGTCTGCTTTGTGTGAATGTGATTATCTGTATATACACTTGCCTACTTTTGCATACATGTACATAACATCATAACATCATACCATAGCATTTTCAATGACCATTCAAGGATCTCGAGGGTCTTTTGATGCAGGGTCACGTTGAACCAGACATCTACCAAAGGGAGAGAGGATTTTCCTCTAAACAAACGCCGTCAAAGATTAAGTGCAATAACTTGAATCGGGGGCTATGACCCACTTGACATGGTGAGCTTGATTCTCGTGGAAAGACATCCACCGATACAAATCTCTCCAATCAAATATTTGTTGATCAAAGTTCAACCTCTAACATTTTCTTGTGTTTACCTCGCGAGATTCTTGAAAACATGCATCCACATATCATGCATTGTATCATGACAGGTTTTCCTTTTCAGGTTTCCTTATTCTCCTACTGTTTATTTTAATAGAGATGGCTCTAGAAAGGACTGTCGAAGATATCCAGGCTCAAAACTCTCAACTTCAAGAATTGTTCTTGAACTTGTCCCAAGGGCAAGAAGAAGTGAAAGCTCTCCTCACAAGGGGCATGGTCCTGGGAAATCCAGGCGGCGTCAGGAATGATCAGCTGGAAGAACTACAGATGGAGCTGGAAACAATGAAGATCCAGATGATGGGACAACTGGTGGGCCAGATGGCTCTCATTTAAGACCTGGCTCAAAGACAAGAAGAGCTCAGGGTTCTCGTCAACAAACTGCTTCAAGATAACCAAGTGGGGTAAACAACTAGGGTTGAAGATCAAGTCATCATTCAACCTCCTTTGAGACAAGAAGATAAGGTAAAATCTCCTCAACTTGCTTCAGAGTCACAAGCCCAACAACAATCTCTTCAGCGTCAGCGGGGTAATCGGCGTAAGCAAAATACGTCTGGAAGATAGTTCACTGAGACCGACATACCATCATCTTTAATACTGGAACGCTTGTTGGAGGTCAATCTGACTGCTTTAAAGGATCCTATTCGGAAGCCCAATACCTCTGCTTCTAGCTATCACCCCGATGCATTTTGTGTATACCACTCCTATAGTCCTGAACATGACACTGACGACTGTTGGACTTTGAAAAACAAGATCCAATACTTGATTGACAATGGAGTGCTGAAATTCATGCCGGATGGCGAGATGAAAATCTTCCGCTGAGGGTTCTCCACCTGAAATGACAAAGTTCGAACTAAGACTTTTGTTTCATTTGAATTTTCAAGTTGTAATTTCTTTTGTTATTCAAACAATTTTCTGTTGATATCAAACTCTGTTTCATTAATGCATTGCATATGTTTGTCTTTAATTCATCCATTCGTTTTCACTATTCTTGAATTATGCTTCCTACTTTATTTATGATATTTAACTCTTGATAAAAGTTACAAAGTCTTTAGGGGGAGGATGACGAAACAATGCCATAATCTCATAACAGTATGCTTTTGAACAGACCTTGTTGACGATGTACAGGCATTTCTTTCAAATCCTAAACACTGGAGTTATAAGGAAGATAATCCCTAGTCAACCCCTTCGAGCCAAAGAAGTAGAAGTTTTCTGTTTTAAACATAAATTGAAACCTTTTGATTAAACCGGGGGCAGGGTAGTCTCTCAGTTAATTCAAAAAGATGCGCATTGAAGTCGCAAACTCTCAGTTCGTAATACAACGAATGACATCAAAAACATTCCTTTGGAACCAAAAGACAGTTATGGTTCCTTATCTCATAGGCAGTCCTTATCTCTCAAAAAATAAAAGCCCACTGAGCCAAAACTTACAAAGGAGGCTTAAGAAAGTTGGGGCATCCCGCTGACTGTAATCTCGAAAACAGGAACAGTCAGGCAAAAATTAGGGATAATGAATCAAAAGAAAGAGGTCACTGCAAATCCTCAACAACATGAAAAAATGTTGCAAAAAAATGATGACTACCTTCCAAAATCCAACTTGGGTGAACCGTCACCAAAACGTCGTTCCAAACTCGAATAGAGTTCAATGCACAATTAACTGAGTTTAGGATTTAAGAACATCATGAAGAGCGGGCGGGTACAAATATACTTTGGGCCTTTATCCTTTGTTTCTTAAACCGTGAACCAAGCCACGTTATAACCCTTCAAAAGTCTTAATTGAAGCATGGGTTAGTTCGAAAGCATACTGTTACAAAAGGTATCCTGACTCCTGTAAGGTTTTGCCCTAAATCTTGTGTTGAATTTGTCTTATAAAAAGTTTTCTGCTAAAAAACGCATTTTTTCAAAACTTCGAGACAAGCATAAACTTTGCATTATTTTAATATCGTTGTTTGCACATGTTTATTTGTTTGACAGCGAAGAAATTCACAAAGTGAATGTTCGGATGAACGACAGCTCTCTCAGTGAATAAAATCACTTCAAGTGGGATGACACTCCTGTTGCAAAAAATATCCCATCAACAGAAGGGGATTTGATATGGTGTTGTCCAGTAAACCTGGGGCAGTCCAGTCATGATTTCAACAAATCTTTCAAAGTCTAGTAAACCTGGGGCAGTCCAGTCAAGATTTTAAGAAATCTCTCAACTGCAGATCAACCTGGGGCAAGTCTCCCACACCATCACTTGGGGCATTTAAACGTCAATCTCATCAAAGAGTTACGAACAATCCAAATTTTATGACAGTGCCACAAGCATCTGATACTAGGGACAGTGATGAATCTCTCCAAAGTCTTTCTGAAAAGAAATTCAAGCGTCCTCGAGAATTTCATCACCTCTCTAGCAGACCAGCAGTCATGGGTTTATTTCCCCAACATTTGTCAAGGATTTATTCTCCAAAACAAATTACATTTCAATAACCTTCATAACATACTCAGATCGATCATCAAAAATTCCTTCATCACCTGTTGGAAGTTAAGGTCGTCATCAAAAATTCCTTCATCACCTGTTGGAAGTTACGGTCGTCATCAAAAATTCCTTCATCACCTGTTGGAAGTCACGGTCGTCAAAATTCCTTCATCACCTTTTGGAAGTCACGATCGTCAAAAATTCCTTCATCACCTGTTGGAAGTCACGGTCGTCAAAATTCCTTCATCACCTGTTGGAAGTCACGGTCGTCAAAAAATTCCTTCATCACCTGTTGGAAGTCACGGTCGTCAAAAAATTCCTTCATCATCTGTTGGAAGTTACGGTCGTCATCAAAAATTCCTTCATCACCTGTTGGAAGTCACGGTCGTCAAAAAATTCCTTCATCACCTGTTAGAAGTTACAGTCGTCATCAAAAATTTCTTCATCACCTGTTGGAAGTCACGGTCGTCAAAAAATTCCTTCATCACCTGTTGGAAGTTATGGTCATCATCAAAAATTCCTTCATCACCTGTTGGAAGTTACAGTCATCAAAGATTCCTTCATCACCTGTTGGAAGTTACAGCCACCAACAGAATAACGGACAACTGAAGCTCCTAAAAATTTGTTTCTCTCAAGATTGAAGATTCTCATCCTTGAAACCTCAAGAGATTGGTATACTCCCAAGCTCCTGATACCGTTAACAGAATGAAGATTCTCATCCTTGAAACCTCAAGAGATTTGTATACTCCCAAGCTCCTGATACCGTTAACAGAATGAAGATTCTCATCCTTGAAACCTCAGAAGATTGGTATACTCCCAAGCTCCTGATACCATTAACAAGATTGAAGATTCTCATCCTTAAAACCCCAGTAGGTTGGCATACACCCAACCTTCTGAACCAAGACCTGAATGAAGATTCTCATTTTGGCTTCCCCAGTAGATTGGCATACACCCAACCTTATGACCCAAGACAGAATGAAGATTCTCATTCTCAAAGTGGTATAACATCTAAATTTCTGATATTCCCGACAGAATGAAAATTCTCATTCTCAAAGTGGTATATGACTTGAATCCACGATACTCCCAATAGAATGAAGATTCTCATTCTCGAAGTGGCGTACAAACTCTTGAACTTATTCCAGATAGGAATAAGCTTTTTCCAAGATCCTGAGTTTTACTCCCCAACAGGATAGCCACTCCGCAACAGTATGGCTATTCCCCACAGAGTTCTTACTCCCCAACAAAATCAAGATTCTCGTCCTTGATTCTCCAGAGTTTTCTTTACTCTCAGCATGAATTTGTCAGAATTTTCAAATCCCCTGCGGATTGAAGATTCTCGTTCTCGGCTCCCCAGTACAAATTCCCCCAAGCAGAATGAAGAATCTCATTCTCAATTCCTCACAGAGTTTCAGATATTCCCCAACGGAGTTCTCCTCAAACGACAAAACAGGAATCCCCAGTAGATTGGCATACAACCCAAACTCCTGACTTTCCCCAGAAATATAACTTCTCCCCACAGAGGTTGTCAAAAAGTTTGAAGACACACATACTCTTCAACAGTGGCCCCAGGACTTCTCATTTTCAACGATCAAAGGATTTTTAATCCCCAACAGCAGTCAAGGGTTTATTTTCCCCGACAGCGGTCAAAGATTTTATTATCTCCAGCTATCCAGGATTTATCTTCCTCAGCAAGACAACTCATCAGCCTACATGCGCATACATCACGTTCATAAATCATGAGCATTGACAAAACACATATATTGCATCATACATTTCATGCAACATAACGTTGTGTTTCAACTAACAATTTACCTTTTTCAGCAAAAGGTCAACAACAGCTTTTTTTTTAAGTTCCAGATTAACACCTGTAACAAGCCAGGACAACTATCTACTTGATCATCATCAGGCAACCCTACATCGGTTCCTTCTCAAATTCAGATGCAGTTTTATACGGACTCATCATCAGGCAACCCTACATCGGTTCCTTCTCAAATTCAGATGCAGTTTTACACTGACTCATCATCAGGCAACCCTACACCGGTTCCTTCTCAAATCCAGATGCAGTTTTACACGGACTCATCATCAGGCAACCCTACACCGGTTCCTTCTCAAATTCAGATGCAGTTTTACACGGACTCATCATCAGGAAACCCTACACCGGTTCCTTCTCAAATCCAGATGCAGTTTTACACGGACTGATCACTATTCAACTTCAAGACTTCTGAAAACAGTTTACGGATTCTCCAAACACGGATGTTAAACTATCGCTTGTTCAGACTCAACTTTTGAAAACAGTTTACGGATGCTTCCCAACATGGATGCTAATCTATTGCTTATTCAACTTCAAGACTTCTGAAAACAGTTTACAGATTCTCCAAACACGGATGTTAATCTATCGCTTGTTCAGACTCAACTTTTGAAAACAGTTTACGGATGCTTCCCAACATGGATGCTAATCTATTGCTTATTCAACTTCAAGACTTATGAAAACAGTTTACGGATTCTCCAAACACGGATGTTAATCTATCGCTTGTTCAAATTTAACTTTTGAAAATAGTTTACGGATGCTTCCCAACATGGATGCTAATCTATTGCTTATTCAACTTCAAGACTTCTGAAAACAGTTTACGGATTCTCCAAACACGGATGTTAATCTATCGCTTGTTCAAATTTAAATTTTGAAAACAGTTTACGGATGCTTTGCAACATGGATGTCAATCTATTGCTTATTCAGACCCCCAGCTCAGAGACGTTCCAAACATGGATAACTTTCTGATACTCACCCACTCACCTACAACATACAAATTCAACAAACATTCTTGGATGGCATCTTTAAGCCCATCTCTGACAAGATTCTGTCACATTTCCAAATGACATCTTTAAGCCCATTCCCTCAACTATGCTTTGACGAGTACAAATTTATGGGCACTCTAGTGTCCAATCATCTTTTACCTTCGAGTCGAGAAAGGAAAAATTGCCAATCTAACTCTTCAGGTTCAAGAAGATTGAACAGGGGAAACTGTTGTACCCCAAAATTTGCCCTCCCTTTTTCACAAGAAATCACAATCTCAGGGGTTTTCTCTGATTTTTCAGATTGACTCAAGAATCGATTAGACAGATCTTTCTTTGGCAGTAATCTAGAATTAGGGTTTTCTCTGATTTGTTAAGGTTGACTCAAGAATCAACCAGATAGATCTTTCTTTGGCAGTAATCCAGGATTAGGGTTTGCGCTCGCATTATCCTCAGAAATTTAGTTGACTGTTACATTATTTTTACGTTTGTTCAAGATTACTGGTTATTTCTCAAAACCTAATTATCTGGGATAAGAGCTGAGACTTTTGTTTGGAATATTAAGGCATTTGATTGATCAGTGGAGTGAAAGGTTTATGGAATGCTTGTTTGTTTAACTGTACAACGCATATGTTAATTGGAATACCAGGCGTATTGTGATTAATGCAAGGTTGCGAGACGGCAAAGTTTGTTGATTATTTATTTCATCTGGATTAAAGTTATTGGGATACATTTCCAGTTATTTTAATTTAAGGGTCTTAAATAATTAAATAGACAATACAAGGAAAGATTGGAATATTTGACAGTAGAAAATTCTTTTTGGATAAAGACTTTTATTTATTTCAAGTGTTGTTACAAATTTTATTCGAATATTGTAAGATTACAACTTATAATATTTACAATGATATTTGTTTACAATAAATGAAAAATAAATCTAAACCTAAATCTCTTGAAATCTTTGACTTTCTACTGCGTCCTCCATCATCCAACTCGTACTTACCTGCAAAAGACAGAAGAAAAAGAAATCAGTGCAATTAACTGAAAAGAATTTTCAAGCAGATAAATAGAAAAATAATCATTAAAGCTTGTTGGCCGGAATCAGAATGCTATTGGATTCATCATGTTTTTACTTTTTATCTTTGCAAATCACAAGAAGATTTCTCTTCTTGGTTCACAAAGAGAAAAGTAAAAATAATTTGCAAGCATAAAATTAATTCAAAATGCAAAGATATAAGGCAGCAAGGCAAAGCAAAGGGTACTACAAACTAAATTTCAAACTGCATTAGTCAACCAACAGCAAGGAAAACATGAGAAAGCATGGCAAGCTGACTACAAATTCACTAACCAAACTGAATGTCAAACTAAGTTGCAAAGCTGTCACAGCAAGTACACAAAGCAGAAAGTTGCAAAGCTGTCAAAGAAAGTACACAATGCAGGAAATATGGAAAGAAAGTACAACAATGCAGCAAGATAAACCAAGTTACAAGCAAGAAGGCTTGTCAATTTCATCATCATTTTCTGGACCAACAAGCTTTTCAGAAATATATTATAATAAGCAATTAAAAATGCTTATGGGGAGAGAGAAAGAGAGAACCAGAAAAAGTTTGCAGTTTTGGCAAAAGAAGGCTATTGTTCAAGACAGTAAGAGAACACAAAAGATATAAAAGAGCAAGACTGCATAACAATCCAGGGGAGGAGAGAGAGCCCACAAAATTTGCATTGCATAACCTGTATTACAAAACGCAACAACCTGCAAAACTGCAAGCTAAAAACTAACAGCAAGCCTGCCTTCCAAAACTCAACAGCAAGCCTGCCTTCCAAAACTCAACAGCAAGCCTGCCTTCCCAAAACTCAACAACCTGCAAAACTGCAAGCTAAAATCCAAACAAGTTCAAAGCCTGCCTTACAAATAAATTCAACTCAAAACCTGCCTGCACAAAAACTCCCCAACCTACAAAGCGCAAAACAAACTCAGAGCTGCTGTCAAAAAGCCACAAACTGCAACTTGGTCACAGCCTGCCCAACTACACAACAAACCTGTAAGCCAAACTCAAAAACTTGCATAAACTGTAAACCTCTCAAAAGCTCAAAACCAATGACAAACCTGTAAGCCACAAACCAGCCTGTTTCCAAACTTATTCAAAACTCGACAAACCTGTAAAACTAACAGCATAAGTCCAGGCCAAACATACAAGTCCAGGCCAAACATACAGTCCAACCCAAAACTATCATCAACTCAAATCAAAACAACAAAAAAAGAGGCAAATCTCAGAAAATCATCATCATTGATATCAAATAACCCAGAAGAAAGAGGAAGAATCTTAGAAGCAAAACAACACTGGTTTTCAGGATTCATCAACATATTCAACATCAACATTCACAGGGTTTTCAGAAGAAGCAAGCAAACAAGTTTCAGTTTGTCCATCAACAAAAATAAAAAATAAAATAGTTTCAGAGGTGATCATCATTAACGTATCAGAAAGAGGAAGAATCTTAGAAGCAAAAACAACATATGGTTCTCATAACAAAATCATCATCAAACATCAATAAAAGTCCAAACAACATAGAGTTTTCAGAAGTATTCATCATCATCAAACATCACCAATGAAAAATTAGAAACAAACAATTTCAGATTCATTATCAATATACAGAAAAGTACCAGAAGCCAGAAGCATAACCATCACGCTCTCCCTCCACTCCGGCCACCAAGGAGGCGCCACCAAGCCCTCTCCCTCCCTCCATCGTTCTCAGAAGTAAGACGTTCAAGGTACGTCTCTCAAACCCTCAAGCTTTTACTACATATAAACATAAAAAAACCATAATAATCAAAACATGCAAGCAATAAACGTATAAGAATCACACAAATGTAAACTTTGAAACCCTAAAAAACGTGAATGAGCAATTCGTACCTTTCGAAACACCAAGCTTGGACCACTGTGAGAGATTGAAAGAGTGGAAAGGGGCGGCGCTCCAGTAGCCGAACTAAGGAAGAGTATCAGAAGCTCATAGATTTGAGAGAGATGAGAGAAACCAAGAAGATGAGAGAAGCGGCGTCGTTGTGGCCAAAAAACGCACGAACCCTAATTATGAGCATGCCAAACATTAACCCTAAGAAATTTGTCAACATTTCATTTGGGCCTTCGCCCAAAACTATGCCAAGCCCACAATACTTATGTTAAACGCTGACTAGCGCCTACACCCCCCCTGATTCTTGTTCTCCTTCTTTTTATTTTTGGGCCATAATCCTAGGACCATCTTTCTTTTTATCTCTTCAAAGTTATCATTTTCTCTAATTTATTTTCTTTTAGTTGATAAAAACACTAATTAAATTTTTTGTTTTACTTTCTTTTTAAACTAATTTTATTTTTCTTCATTAATCTTGTTTTAATATAATAAAAATACAAAAAAAGAATAGTTAGCTTAATTTGAGCAATTTTGTTTTTTTTACTTTTTTTTAATTAATAAAATACAAGAATTATCTTAAACATTAATTTAGGTAATTAATCCTTTCTTTTCATAATTAACAAAAATACAAAAATAATAATCACACTTAATCTTCACTAGGTTAAATTTTTATTTGATCATTTGTAAATAAATACATGCATCTCATATTTCTTTGATTTTCTTTATCTTATACTTTGTTATAATTTTTACATTGAAAATGCGACAGTTCAATTTGGTTGTAATATATACTTGGACATTATTATTCTGATAAGACTCATCCCCATTTGTAAATATTTGTACCCCCATCCCCGGATACTTATTTGTAATAACTTAGACTTTAAATTCCCGCAATTTACCGCTTTCAATATACTGTATAGTAATTAGAGTTTGTATGAGAAGATCTAAAATCAATCGCTAGATAACCTAATATAAGAACAAATGCATGAAAATCAATACACAATTCACACTTGCACCTCTAGGGTAACCTCGCTTGTTGCCTCGGAAAATACAATCGTGTCCCTCGAATATGAGACGCTCTAGCAAATGCCCCTTCGATAAGCAAAGATCGTAGTCCCTCGATAACCCTCGATGTTGCCTCCGATAAAACGATCTCGTCCCTTACAAAATTGCTAGAGCATCTCACAAGTTGCCTTCAATGATTGTATACAATGACCCGCGCCTGTCTCGTTTAATATCCTAGCGCAAGGTTGTTCATCAAATACAATGGTGAAACAACACTGTTAAAAAGGGTTAAAAAACATAAGAAAGATCTTTGAGTAAAATAGGGTAGACAACTCTTAGTTACTTGATCAAAAGCTTGCAAAACATCCTTGCCATTTTTCACACACACTTCACAAAACAACTTCCAAACAATTTCAAAACAACTTTCAAAACATTGAAATATCTTTTCAAAAAGACACACACCTTTGTATATATTCAAACAAGAATCATTACAAAGGTTGCCTAGACAATGCATCTTTTTCAAAACATTTTCAAAACCACACACACAAAGTACCATTTCAAACAATTGAAAAGCAAAGGCAAGTGATCTAAAACTAGTAACTAAGAGCCCATGGATAACCATGGATGAAAAGGGTGCTAGCACCTTCCCTTTTCATAATCTACCCCCCGAACCCAAGAAAACATCTCAAAGGTCTTTCCTATGCTTTTTGACCTTTCCTTTGGATAAAATAAAAAGTCGTTGGCGACTCTTGCTAAACCGAACAAGTGCGAAAACAAACGCAAAACCTCAAGTCAGTTCTCCCACTGTATCACACCTTGGACAGTCACTTTTGTAGTGCCCTTGTTCATTGCACTCATAGCAGATGATGTCTTTGTTATTTGACTTTCTGTGACCGGAGGAAGCTTCAGATTTTTCTGTGTCTAGAGGAGGACTCAGACTTTCTGTATCTGGAGGAGGATTCATTCTGATTCTCTAATCTTCTCAGGTTTCTGAATTTTATTTGTCTCTGCTTCCATAGTTGATTGACCCTTCTAGAGAGAAGATACAATTCATCTTCTTCTGACGAGGATCCATCATAGGTTTCTTCTATAGCCTGCAAAACCTTAAAATCAGATTTTTTTGTTATATTTTAATGCTAGAGGCTTACCTTGCTTTTAAGGCTCGTCTTCTTCTAGCTCTATCTCATGACTTCTGAGGGAGTTGACAAGTTCCTCCAGAGATATCTTGTTGAGGTCTTTAGCTAGCTTAAGTGCAGTGACCATTGGCCTCCATAGCTTAGGTAGACTTCTGATGATCTTCTTTACGTGGTCAGCAGTAGAATATCCTTTGTCAAGAACTTTCAACCCAGCAACAAGAATCTGGAATCTTGAGAACATTGCTTCTATGGATTCACTGTCTTCCATCTTGAATGCTTCATATTTCTGAATGAGCATAAGGGCCTTGGTTTCTTTTACTTATATGCTGCCTTCGTGCGTCATTCTCAGAGAGTCAAACATGTTTTTGGCTATCTCTCTATTTGAGATTTTCTCATATTCTGAGTATGAGATGGCACTGAGAAGTATTGTTCTGGATTTATGATGATTTTTGAAATCACGTTTTTGCTGGTCAGACATCCTTTTTCTATCTATCTTCTGACCACTTTCATCCACAGGATGTGTGTATCCATCAATTACCATGTCCCATAGATCAACATCATGAGCCAGAAAGAAACTCTCAATTCTGTCTTTCTAATAGTCAAAATTTTCTCCATCAAACACTAGAGGTTTGTCGTTGATTCTGCCCTTGTCCTCATGATAGTCATTGCTTATGTTTTAGCTTGGTCCCACCATAGTGTTTTTCTAAAGCTTGGATCTTGTACTGACACGGTTAAGTGTGTGAACTCAGAACCAGGTGCTCTGATGCCAATTGAAGAAGTGAAAAACACAAGAAGGGGGGGGGGGGTTGAATTGAAACTTAAAATAAAAAACAGCAGACACGATATTTTTTATCCTGATTCGTTTGATCTCAAACTACTCCAGGGCACCTGCCAAGGTGATTTTGCCTCTCTCCAACGAGGACATAATTCACTAATCAAAACTTGATTACAATACTACTTTGACAACTGCCAAAGTCTTCTTGAGTACAACCACAACCCAGTTTATCTCAAGGAAAACTAGCTTAATCAAAAGAAACTGGTTTACTGTGTACTGTTGTTTTTCGTTACAAAAACTGTATCACAATTGTGATATATTACACAATTTGAGCGTAAGTGAATATGAAAGATTGCAACGTTTAAGATGTATGAGCAGTGGTAGTCAAAAATCGTAAATGATTTGTCCTTTAATCTTGTTTATATAGGCATGGAAATCTTGTCCAACATAAAGCGTGATAATGGACACTCAATTCTATTTCCATATTGAGAAGATTCTTGTCTGAATGAAGTCGTTGCATATGATACTGTCTTAATTGAAAAGTAACGCTTCAGAACTAGAATCTTGCATGCTGCTTTTACTTCAGAACATTGATGACTCAGAGATATGAGGATCTAATGGTATATTAGACTTCTGTTCAGAATCAGAGTATCATTTACTTTAGCACATATTTTGATCATCATTCTTCAGAACATTCTGATTGTCTCAGCTTGAAAGCTTTTGTAGCTTAACTTCTGAAGTTGTTTCAGTCATAACTTCTGCATACAAAATAACACAAATTTAGAGTGCATATTTGTTCTTTGTGGTTGTTATCATCAAAACTCTAATTAAGGGTTGTAGAATCAAACTATGTTCTAACATCTTTAAATAAATCGTATCATTTAGTTTTACTTTTATAGGGGTATTTAAAACCAGAGCGGGGTGTAACAATCCAAAATGGACCATCAATATCTGATAGCCCATTAAACTCTAATAAGAGCCCATTTCTAATGATAAGGGGTGTATTCTTTTAGAAGGTGAGCAATTTATTTTTAAGCCGATTTAGATTTTTGATGAAAAGAAATAATTTTTTTTATTTAAAGGCCCATTCCTTTTTGAAAAAAAATTGTTTTTTTTTGTCAAAATGTTTGTCTTGAAATAGAAGGCCCAAAACAGGTGGCCCGCTTCAGACTTTTTTGAAAGAAAATTGTTTTTTATCATTGTTGACATTACTAATTGTGATAGGAGGGAGAACTAACTAGAGTGTTTTGCATTTTATTGCAAATGTTGCGGTTAGCAAGAGTCGCTATCGACTTTTCTTTTATCCAAAAGGAAAGGTGAAAAAGCACAGGAAATACCTTTGAGATTATTTCTTGAGTTCGGGGGGTAGATTATGAAAAGGGAAGGTATTAGCACCCTTTTCATCCATGGTTTTCCATGGGCTCTTAGTTACTTTCTAGATCACTTGCTTTTAATTTAAATTGTGCTTTGTGTGGTTTTTGAAAGTATTTTGTAAAGAGTCCATTGTTTAGGCAAACTTTGTAATGATTCTCGTTCATAAGAATGTATACAAAGATGTTGATCTTTTGAAAATGTTTTCAAGTTTGTAAGATGTTTTGAAAGTGTAGGTGTTTGTTTTGAAAATATCAAGGATGTTTTGTTTTGAAATGGAGCAATTTACTAGGAACATTCTACATACACAAAAGTCTTTCATGTTCATTTCCTCTTTCCTTTGACGGGACAGGCGTGAGTCATCGTATAACCATGATTAGCAATGTTGCAAGATATCTTAGCATTCTCTTTAGGAACTAAGATCATTTGAAAGGAAACATAGATAGCGTCATCGAGGGACTGTGATCTTATATTTTTGCTTGTTTTTGCTAAGATACCTCACATGCATAATCTGGCCATTTGTAAGGCAACCAAGTGGATTTACCCTAGGGGTGCTTGTGTGCAAGTGTATTGTTTTTCATGCTTGGTTTTGTCTTTTATTAGGTTTTCTAATTGATTGGTTTTAGTCTTTCCATACAAACCCTAATTACTAGCATTTGTATATAAAGCGATAAATTGCGGAATTTAAAATAACTACACTATTACAATACTTGTGGGAGGGTGGATGTACATATTACAAATGGGGATTGCTTAGAAAATAAACCTAATTATCTATTACAACCATATTGAATTTGGATAAATAATATACAAAAATGAATAAATACAAGAATGTAAAATGGAAAGAAAATGGACTTTTTATTTGGATTTTTTTAGGAAAAAGGGGTTTTGTTTTAACCTAATTAATTAAAAGAAAAATAATTAGGTAAATTAGTAAAAAAGTAAAACATACATTTACTAGGAAAAGAACTTAAATAAAACCCTAATCTATTAATTGATTAAAAAAAGAAATTAAGTTTATAAGAAGAATATTTTTTGCTATTTTTGTCTTAAAAATAATTTATAGTATTATAAAATATTTTTGGTCTTTTTTGGTTTTAAAATAATATATTTTAAGAAAATAACTAAAACCCTAGTTTTTAATTAAATTTACAAACCAATTAGTAAAATAAATAAAGTATGATTAAATAAAATATTTTTTTATGTAAAAAATAAATAAACTATATCAAAATATAAATCTAATGTTTTCATATTTTTTATGATTCTTTTAGTATTAGATAAAAAATTTAAGAAAAGAAATAAATTAAAATGAAAAAAAGAAAATAAAATGGGACAAGTGTGAATAGCCAGCAAGGGGGGTCAGAAGTGAAAAAACAATAAGGCCCAAGGGGATGAGGCCCAGCGCTGCCAAAAAAGTAAGAATATGTGAAAAAACAAGAAAAAATCCAAAAGGATACCACTGGGACTCGAACTCAGGTCCCTATAGTTACAGGCGCGCGCTTCTACCACTAGGGTGGCTATACATCCATTTATTAATATCAAACCATAAATATATATGGTAAACACGTTCCTGAGGCCAACTTCATCTTCAACCTCACGCCCAGCCTGAACCTTTGTATCTTATTCAATTCTCAACAAAAATGAAAAATGTAAACAGGAAACTTGTGGCAAATTTCCTCACGATTTCAGAAATGCAAAGCAATAAAATTATAGATCAAAGACAAACATGAATTTTAATGGCCCTAATCTGAACCCTAAAAATTTCAGAAACTTCAATCAAAAAATTCTCTAAGCTTAAGCAACATAAATGAAAACTATGGACATGGTTAGCTTTAGGGGAATGATATCTACATTTTTAATTCACAAATAACCCATTAATGACACTTGTTTGAAGAGTTCAAAAGTCAGAAAACTCACCTTGCAAGAGGGTATCATGTTTGGAGTTTGAGTAGCTTTTAGTGAGTTCCAATGATTGTATTAGCTTCCTCATGTTCCAGGAAGCTAATGTGACGCTTAGCTTGAGCTGAAAGTGCCTGAGGAGTTCTAGAGAAGTCAAGGTGCAAGGTGTTGTTTTTGAAAATGGTGGATGATGATGGAGGTGTTACAGTGGTTTTGGAATTGTTTGTGTATGTTATTTAGAAGCTTTTGAAAGTAAAAGGCCAAGAAACGCACGAGCAAATTTGGAGATTGGATTCAAAACTCAGAAATGACAAGTTTTGAGTTGTTTTTGGTGATTCTGTGTTCTTGGTGTTTTCAGGGCTCAAGCATGCGTGGGATTTGTGTAAAATAACTTGTGTATGTATAAGCAAAAGGTCTTAGTGCTTTACAGAGTCAGAAGTACAAGTTACAAGCTAATGGCTATGTTACTTGATTTTTAAGAAAAGTGGGAAAACAAGTTTCAAGAGGAAGTACAAGCATGGGATGAGTGATTGTAAGTGTCTAGATAAGCTTCTCTTGAGTTATGGGACTTGTATCATCAGAAGAAAGCAATTGCAAGGCTCAAGAACAAGTTTTGTGAAAAAAACTACTTTATCAAAATGGCATTGTGCACTTTCTTCCCAAAATGGATATAAAGCATGGCCTTGCATTGAATGCTTGAATTGAGACCTCTAACAGCTGTGCCATAAATTAATTATGGAGTGCCTAATAATTTTGAGGCCTACAAAGTAGAAGTTATGCAGTTTAAGTTTGAATTTTGAATCTTGTTCATCACAAAATGACTTGTAATTCAAGTGTGAAAACCCTAACTTAATCTCTTCGATTCTCCCTACTCAAAAATGATCTCAAGGAGTTCTTGGATATTTTGGAAAGATTTTAATGTGCTCTATAACCCCTCTTTGAATCACCTTTGAAAATTCCACTTGGAACTATATGAAAAAGTTCCATGAAGTTAGGTCAAAATCCTGACCAAATTAGGGCAAAATTTCACTAAGTGTTTTGTTTCATGACCATGTGTTCTTAAAATTATAACTTGAGATCCAAGCATTTTTGGAAGGAGTTGTGCAAAACAATTTTGTATATTTCATGGAGATATACAACTTTCATGTTAAACGTTTCTTTTGAATCATCGTGTATCATGGTGAAAATTTTGCTCAAAGTTATGAAAAAATAAGAAATTTCCAACACTTAGAAAAATTTCTAAGTTTATAAATTTTAAATTTTCAAAATGAAATCTTGAATTTTTTATTTCTTGATGAATAAGTTTAATATTTTTACATGCTTTGATGAATTGTGATCTTTGACATTTGATTTTGACCAAAAATTCAAAGTTTGACTTTTCAGTATAAAGTTGACTTTTGATCAATTGACTGAAAATTCATCTGTCAATCCATTGGACTTGAGCAATGTTTTGATCCATGTCATTAGGTAAAAATGATGCAATTTGACTCTTGAGATCATGACTTAAACCAATTGATCATTTGCTAGGTCAAAAATCAGAAATTGTCCTTTCCCAATCAAAACCCTAATTTTGACCTTTTTGCCCATTTGAAGATTTGATCAAATTTCTTGAGAAATTGTGGTCCAAAGTTGATCAAATGGTACATATGAGTTTAAAATGTTTATGTGGATAAAAAATTATGAAGTTTGACTGTAAATTGACCACAATTGACTTTTTCCCAAATACAGCTGATTTTTAGGTCAACTGCTCAATTGATTGAGCAAAAGTGTGATCCAAAGCTTGAAACTTGACATGAGTAATCTTATGGGTCCATAATGATCTATGAAAGTCACATGGGGCATTGAAAGTTCAAATATCCTTGTGCAATCTCAAACCCTAATTTTGGTCATCAGTGTTTAAAGAGGTGTCTTGAGCTGATCAACCTTAATGCAGTCTTGAGCCAAAGCAAATCTTGTGAGAAAATTATTGATAAACGAGAGGGAAAATTTTGGGGTACAACACTATTGTTATTTAATTATTATTAATATTATTTGATTATTATTAAATATTATTTGATTATTATTAAATATTATTCGATTATTATTAATATTAGCATATTATTATTTTTGAAATCTTTTATGTTTATCAAAGAAAAAAAGTTATCGTTTAAGAAAAAGATTGCAGGACCAAATATTGCTGGCCCAATAGAAACAAAAACAAAAGCATATGGCCCAATTTCCCTAAATAGCTACTATTGAGATTATACGCGCGCATGGAAAGGAATAAACTTGTTCTTCAACACATTCAAATGCAGGAACAATAGCCATAAATTGCAGAAAACATTTCTTAAACGAAAATCCAAACACAATAATTGCAAATGACAGTTTTGTTACAAATCTTGAAACAATTTCAAAACACAAAATCAGAATTCAATAAAATTACAGACATCAATCTCAATTAATTCCTAAAAATAAAACCTAATCAATTACATTTGAAGAAATTTCTAATTCGAAAACCTCCAATTAACTAATTTCCTATTTTTCTAAATCCTAAAATTACTATAAAACGGAGGAGAGAAATAGGAATTGGGACAATGGAAAAATTAAGATACAGAAGCGAATTCCTTGTTACAGTTGAGAGACGAAATCAGAGGAAGTTAGAAGGTTCTCTCTAAGCAACCGTCGTTCATGACACTATCATCGTCGCCGCTACACCATCGAGCCATCACGGTACCTGCAAGCGAAAAAGAAGAAGTCAGGAGGGCGAATTTAGAACAGAGAAGCAAGGAATTGGGTAACAAAATAGTTCTTTTTCTATTTGTTTGTATTGATAAATTGTTGGTGTTTATTTGACTTTTGGGGACGGGGTGAAGATGGATCGGCGCCGCCGATGAAAAGGGTTCTAGGGTTTGCGTTTCGGCGAGAGAAGAGAGATGAAGAGGGTTTGGGATATAACTCATTCTGTTTTCAGAAAATATATTAAAATTATTATCCTATGCGTGTAACTCACCATAATGACCATACTACATCACCTTTATCCGCTAGATCTCAATCATACGCCCAAAAAATATGTGTCCCTCTTAAGACCAGTACACCCGCGAGCACTGAGTCTGAACGGACACCCAAGGGTGACCTTTGGGCTTGGCCCAACCGCTACTCAAAACCCTAATTTTTTGGTTTTTACTGGGCGTGCTGAAGGCTAAACCCCCTGGCCATTTTGGGCCTGAATTCAAAATCTGAATTCAGGCCCTTCTATTTGCACCCCCCTAATTTTACTTCAATAAAATAATTTGTACCCCCTACTAATTTTTTTTACTTTTTTATTTTCTTTATAAATTATTTAGATATTTATTTATTTATTTATTTATTTATTTCTGTATTTATTTATTTATATTTATAGTTTAATAATTATATATATATATATATATATATATATATATATATATATATATATATATATATATATATATATATATTATAATTAATTATTTTAGACTTAGTTAAAAAAATATTTATTTACATTAAATCATGTCTTTAAATTATTATAAGAAAACATTTCTCAGCATATAGTTGATTTTAATATTTTATATCAAAATATTAAAACTCGCGTTTTGATTGAACTACAATATCCGCAAGCGGCACGTGGCCAATATCTGGCCACGTGATAAAGGAGCTATATCAGACTCCTCAGCTATACGTGTAACGATTACCCAACCATTTATCGTAATAAATTAATTCAATATTAATTTTCAAAAAGGAATGCGAATATATTTAAGTTAACTGTGTACTTGGTCTAACAAACTCCGCTTATTCATACTCTTAGACCACATACGCAGGAAATTCAAAATATATTTCGCAATCCATAAAAAATACAAAGAAACTGCGAACTACGAAACAGGACTCTGATTCCTCATAAGAGGATACGTAGGCATACGATCAAAAATCGTGGCGAGTCCCGCTAAATAAAATTCAAACCCTTTTTCCCAATAAAAACTAAAAACTCTATTTCCTAAGATCACATTTCCAAACCTAGTATCCTTGTGAACAAGGTAGATAAGGGGTGCCTAACACCTTCCCCTCGTTTACGCCATCTTGGAGTATAACCAACAATAACAGGATTAAAGTCATCAACATGAAATGCATGTGACCCGACCTTGAAACACAACTCCACATTGATATCACCATCCATCAATGCAACTTACCATTTTAGGCCACTTTTTGTCCTCTACATGTAACAGTACACCACGTCACAAACAACAAATCTGCATAATCGCATTAACACATATTATGAGAAAATCACACAAAAAGACATAGCTTCATTAAATAATTATCCATTTTATTTGAAATTATTTATATAAAAAGAAAATGTTTTCAGCTTCCCGTAGGTTCAAACAGAGTTTCAAACGGACACCTGAGTCAAAAGTTATGAATTTTTAAAGTTTCGCAAAAACTGTCAGCTTTAGGTGTACCCGAGTACCCATATACCCGTAACCGGGTACACCCTGTCAAAATAGCCAAAAATGTTATTTTTCGAGCGGTAACCGGTTACCCATATACTGGTAACCGATTCCCACTGTACCAGAGTAAAAAAAACAGATTTTTATATTACGAAAAATCACTTATTTCATGCCCAAACATCCATAACTTCAACATACTTCACCGTTCATGTTCCAAATTATAATTTCTATCTATATACATCATTATCAACATTCTAATTCATAGAGTAAACACATTTAAGCATGCAATTACTCAATTATATCACATGAATTTCAACACTGACGCGTCAAACACATCTCAACAATTTCAACACCGACACATCAGTTATATCACCATAACAAATCATCAATTTCATGAACAAATACACAGAAAACAATCACAACAATCAATATTCCCACATATCTATCATTATACTATCCCTTTAGAAAGTTGGAACCCCACCCTTATTTTGGATTGAAGGTTCTCTAAGCTCTAACAATAGCTTCTCTCTTGCCATAACATCTTTTTCCAAAAGCGCTCTTTCTCTGTTCTCTCACTTCTATCATCAATAAACCAAAAACACTTTTCTTTTCCTTTATTTTGACTTATCTAACCCTTGGACCCCTAATATCATTATTCCAATTATACCCTTCCTTCCTCTTACTACTAAAATAATTATTTTATTATATAAATTATAATATTAATTCTAATATTATGATTTAAATAATACTAATAAAATAACCCTCTCTTTCGATCATAATGTTTCTACACTTTTTGTCATACACCCCCTTAATACCTTAACTTCTATAATTTCTAAGGTGACTATCTCCCATCAAAGGCATAATCACACAACAACGTAGTCACCAAGGCGTGCAAATGCACCACATCACATAATTAATTATTAAAAACAATTTAATAAAAAATCGGGATGTTACAGACATGTTTTGGGAATAAGGGTTGTCATTGTTGTCACCTTGATTTGGAATCCTGAAAACATGAATGACTGTATCTTCGTATGTATCTCACACTCCCGTTCACAACTCTCAATGGAGCAAGTTGTAAAATCGTCAGTTATGTTTCTGATTTCGTGATTACAGGGGAGACCTACCCATAATATATATAACCCTAGTCCCTACTCATTATGGATTCAGGGTTAAAGCTCACACTTTTACCCACACCAATCAAATTTCAGACATTCAGTCTTTAATTAAAATAGACCACTTAACCAATAAAAAGATTTATATATGAACCTCATTAAAATCACGATTAACCCGTTTTTACAAACTAAAGAACAATTGATTGTAGCCCATAAAATATTAGATAATTCTAACATTAATATCTCTTAATCTGATAACAATAGTAAGTTAGACATTAGAATTTTTTTCCATCCTACCTCAAGAAAACATAATGAAACATTAGAGAGCACGTGCATTTTGTGATAAAGGATCAAATCGGATAGTTAAATAAAGTTTAACTCTCACAAAATAAATGGAGATTTAATTTAATTACATATTAATTGTATTAATATTTTCTTTTATTTTAGACCAATTTTAAACTATATGCAATAAGTCACTTTATGCTCAAAACTACCTACAAACATTTCTACACTATTTTCTACCTTCTTTCTCTTCAAATATTGTCTTTTTAATGAGAAATATATTTAAAAACATGATGTATAGAAGATAGTGTAAAGGATCTAAGTTCTGACATATGCTGGTTTAGTATTTTTCTTTTCCCAAAGTACTGGTTACAACTCATTTGAAAAGAAGTGGAAGATATTACGTCAGTAACATAAAATATTGTTAACTTTACCTTAAAGAAACATATTAATAAATCAAATCAATAAAAAATATATCTTAAAAATAACAATTTTTTAATTTTTTATAGTAAATCAAATGCACAATTTTTAATGCAAAATTTATATCTTACCAACACTAACTAGTATAACACGGACACGGATTGTCTCCGTTGAAAATATTATTGGAAACGAAATAGTGAAGATCTATACTCTTTGATTTTATTGATTGATCAGAATTTGAAAGTGCACTAAGATGACAACGTTTGCTTTACTAGAGATTTGCGGAGAGAAGGGGGTGTACCTGCAAGACACTCTGACGTTCAAGTAAAAAAGAGTGCAAAGAGATACAAGAAAGAGATTAAGATTTTATGAATGAATAATAGATATCTGTCTCTCACAAGTGTGAGAGTTTATATAATGTCCCTGGCGCGTAGTCATTGATTCCTATTTTTGTGCCTAGATATTAGGTTCCGTGAAAATAAGTAATTGCCAAGATCTGGTCAAAATGGGCAGTCGTGCCTGAAACTAGTCGTTGCTCTGGGCAAAGATGAGATGACAGGCAGATGTGTCGTGAGCACTAGTCTGGTTGTCTATTTGACGTGTAGCAAGTTGATCAGAGAATGGTCGTCGGATAGGAGCATGATCTGAGTGTCATTGGTCTCACAGTCCCAGGGGGCAGTCGACCAGACGTGCCCGACCCAAGGTTATATTTAGTGGGCCAACGCTTGTTGGGCCATGCTTGAGTTAGGCGTGGATTGGGTCAATTCTAGTAATTAGGCCAGTCTAAAACAGGAGCTCCCAAGTCGTTGTTTATGGGAAGATGAGTGATGACTTTAAGACATGCTCGCGAAATGGGGGTGCTCTATGGTCGATTTTGTACGAGGAGCACAAGTGATGCTCAACGTGTTCGCCTCGCGGGGAGAGGAACAATTGAGCATTTCTAAGACGTTATCGTGTTGTGTATGCATCGAGCTATGAGTTGCCATATAGGTGTAATGATGGCTAGCATATGAACTAGGATATAATGATGATGACTTTTAGAGTTCCCTAGGCGCGTGCCCACTCACATACCAGCAAGCTGCTCTATAAAAGGCAGAGAGGGAGCTTCATTTGCATATTTCGCTTTCTCTCCTTCTTCTCGTTGCTATTCAGTTCTGTGCGACACCGTTGTTCTTCGAGTTTCCCACTTGTTTTGCCGTTCGTCATCGATAACTATCAATAATGTGGTAAGTTTCTCGATTTTTCCTTGTTTCAATGGATTTTTCCTCTGTTATAGGATATATTTTCTGCTTCTTTTCCTATAAATGAATGTGTCTAGGGTTTAGAGTAGCTTAGCGTGAGAATCTTCGGTGGAGTGTTGGCTTTAGACGGTAGTTTTGTCGCCTGAGGATGGTGGCCCCCTCGTGGGTCTATTAGAGATGTTTCGGACATAAGGCTGGAAATGGTGGTTTGTGATGAACTTTCCAGTAATGTGGGGCCATTTCTGGGTTTCTGCTATGATCTTCATCAGAAACAACAAATCTCCAGGAACGGCTCAACCCACAAGAGTTGGGGAGATGGTTGCCTGTGTGGTTTGTGTTCTAGCTCGGCGTGGATGTGCCTGATGAGATAGTTTTCCTTTTGTTATTGAGTGAGGGATCTGGTCTGGGACATGGTCCTCGTTCCTTTGAGCCATTTCACTTGATTAGCGGTGGAAGAATGAATTTGATTTTGATGTCGAATTCACTTTTGTCCTCTGATTTTCAGGTAGAATGGCCAGCGGTACTGATGATGAGTTCATGGGCGAGCCCAATGATTCCTCGTAAAGCTTATCTAAATACTCGTCGACTGAGGGGAGCACTTTGGAAATGCCTGATCTTGATTCGACCGTGCCAGAACTTGGCGAGGCGGAGCAGGATGCACCCGTGGTTTAAGATGCGTATGTGGTTCGAGCGGATCCCTTAGTTTGGATAGTTTCGCGCCCCTTGGAGCATGCCTCTTAGTTTTATGAGTATCCAGATGAAGTGTTCACCTCGGTAGCTCCAGGGATAGAGTTGGAGGGCGCCGAGGTAGAATGGTTGATTTATATTCTTGGGCCGAACCACCAGATATGCTCGAAGTTTGAGGAGAACCAAATTCCCATGTATGAAATTCCTTTTGAGAGATGGGTCTCCAACTTACTTTCACTGATCTCCAGGTGGCCGTTATTTGGCACCTTTGCTTTGCTCCATCACAACTGCATCCCAATTCGTATGCATTCCTGCAGGCTTTCGAGATTGTGTGTGGCCATTTGCAGATAGGGGCCACCAGTCCTCTATTTTTCTACTGCTTCCACCTCCAACGAGGCACCTCTAGTTCCTAGTTCGGATGGGTTTCCCTCAAACAGGAGAACGGGAAGCTATTCAAAGCCTACGTTGAGTCGGTTTGAGATTTTAAGGGGAGGTATATGCTGGTTCAACCTATGTCGGTGAAGGCGTTTCCGAATGTTTTTAGGAGCGTCCCACTGGTCGACGAGATCGAGGGGCCTGTCCTAAACGAGGAAGGGAATTCGGTGGTGAAACTGGTGCCAAAGTTTAATTTTCATTGGTCGAGGAAACATTATGATAATGGGACCGACCATTATATCTGAAAGAAGGACCATATGAGTATCGAGGATCAGGCTAGCCATGACCGTCTCTCGACCTTTATTGTGAGGATCCCCCAGTCCAGCGTATGGCCAAAGGGGGAAGGCCGTTAGCTGATGAGGATGGAAAATTTATTTTCGAACCTGGTCTTATAAATGTCAACGAGCTCCTCGAGAGCGAGGATCATGTGGTTTGTGTAAGTAGTTTTCCCTTTATTTAGACCTGATTCGCATGCGAGATTATTTAATTTTGTTTGTTGACCCCTAAATTTTTTCGTGCAGGAAGAATGAATCCTGCTCAGGAGCGTATGGCCAGATCGTTACTGCAGAAGGAGAAGAAGGGGCAGAAATGTCTTGAAGGTTTTCCAGATGATGCGGGGACAACTCCCTAGTCGGGTTCTAGAACGTCATCGACTAGCCAGGCTGTCAGGCATCTCTCTCCTTAGCAGGTGTCTTCGAGGTTCAAGAGGTCACCTACTGAGGGTACCATCGATTTGACTAGTGAACAGGACAAGGGGAAGATTGAGCTGCCTCCTTGAGAAACAACCGGCTGAACAAATAATTGAGATGAAATCAATGAAGTCACCATCGAACATTTTTTATTCCACATGAAGGGAAAGGTAAACATCGAGTAAACCTGAGAAGGGTGAAATCACAATCAAACGACCGAGAGATCGGGTAAGGGTGAAATCCACTCTTGTTATTCTAATCAAAGGGTGTGTTCAAATCTAAGGCTTACGAGCTAAAAATAAAAAGAGGGAATGCATACAAAATAAAACAAGGGAAAAAAAAGGAAATACTTACAAAGTTTCGCTCGACTGAGCCCCGTGACCAGATGCCTAAATATCCTTTTTAAGGAATCAGAGCGTTGTTAGAGAATTATAGTGGCAAGCAACAAAAGTTTTGGAAATAGTTATCCGGGAATTTATCGTGTCCATAGAGATTGGTTATTGAATTTTCGTTCGATAATTTTTCGCGTTAATGAGTTTAGGGTTTGAATTAGTTTATTAAGAAAATGTTATCAACAGAAAATAAATGTAAACAAAAGTAAAAACTAAGGAAGAACTTATCAAGCCTTCATATAATCTACTCATCATAGACTTAAATCTATCGACCAGTTACATTGAACCTAACAATACTCATCAATGTCATTACGTATCACTCACAATCTAAGTCATTTCTAACCCAAATTGAGAGATCGATTGTATCATGAAGGAAATGATCTCTCTACCTCCTCAACAACACAGAAGACAACTTATGTAATCACACTAACGATCTCTCAGTACAATGCAACCACACATAGGTGTTAAGCTTTGATACCCAAGTAGATGTCAGCTCTAAATCTATCTCTAGAGTTCAGAAACTAACAGATAATCATCCTAGATAAGAATCTAAGTAGTATATGTCTATAACAACTCAAATCCCTAGCACAGATAAAAAATATAAGATAATAATCGACAAATATTTGTAAATCAAGTTTAATATAACGCCATGGGCGAAATATATACACGAGTTCAAAGTAAATACATATACAAACTCAACACATAAAGAATACACAAAAAAGAAGAGAAATGAATCACAAATCTACCAGTTTGTCAATGCCGATTGAAGAGAAATCCACCCAGGATCATCCGTATGCAAGCTTCAATGTTGTTGTCTAAGATCAACTATCAATGTTGTTGTCTAAGCCCAAAACGATACCCAAAAAATGTGTTTTTACGCCTAAATATGCATTTCTAACTGTCCTGCATTGCCCGACGACTAAAAATGTTGCCCGAAGACCAAAATTATGCTTTTTCCATGCATCAGGTCGCTCCAGAATCACCCGGCGACCAAAATTGTGTTTTTTCCATGCTCTAGGTCGCTCCAGAATCGCCCGGTGACCAAAAAGAGTTGTCCGATGACAAATGACAGAAAGTTGAAAAACCAGCACAGATTCAACCATAAGTTTTGAACTGTAACTCTGATTCGCGCACAGTCAGAAGCGTTGGAAATCTTATTCAATGATATATCTATAAATCCTAAATATAAATGCTTGAATACCTACAAAAATGAGATGAAATCAATTAAACTCAATAATATTTAAACAATTACGCAATAAATACACTATAACATAAACTATACTGAATATACATTAAAGTTGAGGTTTATTGACAAAAAGAAAACGAATTAAGCTAATGAGTGCTAATTATTCATACTCAAATTCACAACAATTTAGCACTCATAAAACTGTCCCCAACTTAAAACATTATTTGTCCTCAAACAGAGTCAAATAAACTTAAATAAGCAAAAGACGATAATCAAAGAATCACAAATCAATAGGTTTTGAAAACAGAAAACAAATGCAATAGTTCAAATGAAAAACAATACAGACAAAGTAAAAACTTACCACTAAACTAAGACTATAACATAAACACGAAACAAGTGCTAAATACAAAATGTATGCCAAACATTCTAAAAAAATACTAGTTCGCAAAGGAATCACACCTAGCAAATACAATCATAGGTAGATGAAAAACACACAAAAATGGGGTATTTTCACTAATCCAACAATCTTGCAAACAATAGACTAAATTATGAATTCATCCAAAAATTTACATTGAAAATATAAAAGCAAGAATCTCAAGGGCTTTTCAAGATTGTAATGTGGATTGGTTAACAAACAAGTGATAAATCCTAAAGCGAATCTGTAATACGGTGGGAGAACTGACTTGGGTGTTTTGCGTTTGATTGTAATTGTTACGGATAGCAAGAGTTGCCACCGACTTTTCTTTTATCCAATAAAGGAAAGGGTGAAAAGAACAGGAAAGACCTTTGATATTATTTTCTTGAGTTCAGGGGGTAGATTATGAAAAGGGAAAGTGTTAACACGCTTTCCATCCATAGTTATCTATGGGCTCTTAGTTGCTTGATAGATCATTACTTTTGTTTGAAAGTTTGCTATGTGGTGGGTTTTGAAGGTATTTTTGAAAAGCGCCTTCGTTTAGGCTAACTTTGTAATGATTCTAGTCTCTATAAGAATGTATACAAATTGTTGGACTTTTGAAAATATTTCATGGAAAGTGTCGGTGCATTTAAAAAGGTTTTATGTTTGAAGATGAGCAAGCAACTAAGAACGTTCTACCTACTCAAAATTCTTTGTTATTTTCCTCCTCCTTTAGATGTTGCTATCTTACCATTGATTGGTAAGAATCCTTATCTTTGGATGTAAAGGGACGGGCGTGGGTCATCGTATAGTCATGATAGCAATATTGTGAGATATCTTAGCATTTCTCTTGAGGGACTAATATCATTTGTAAGGCAACATTCGAAGCGTCATTGAGGGACTATGATCTTGTATTTTTTGATTGTTTTTGCTAAGACGCCTCACATGCATATCATGACCATTTTCTCAAGGCAACAAGTGGAGTTATCCATAGAGATGCAAGTGTGCAAGTGTTTGTATTTCATGCTTGATTTATCTTGAATTAAGGCTTTCTAAGTATTTATTTTATCTTTCCATACAAATCCTAATTATTAGCATTTATATGAAAACGATAAATTGCGGAAAGTAAATATCCTATGCTATTACAATCACTTGGGGATGGGGTGTACAAATTTTTAAATGGGGGTCGCAAGAAATTAAAGTCCTAATTATCTATTACAACCATATTGAAATAATGTACAACAATTGAAATGTAAAATATATTTGTTTTGTTTTGTTAAGAGAAGAAATAAATTTGCTTAAGGAAATATTTTTAGTCTTTTTGTTTTAAAAGAAAATAAAGAAAAGTATATAATATAAAGTATCTTTGGTGTTTTTGATTAATTAAAATAAAAGTGATAATAAAAATACTAAGAGAATAAGAGTTAGAATCAGCGTGTTGCTGAAAGAATAGAAATCAGAGAGAGCAGAAGTTCTGACTCAGGTGCGCTGCAAATCAGAAAGAAAATGTTAACAGAAATTAGGAAAGCCAGAAGTTCTGGATCCAGATGCACTAAAGTTCATGGATTGCTGGGGAACAAAGGAAAGCCTAGAAGTACTGATTGTTGAGAGAGCCTAGAAGTTCTAGTGTTACTGGAAGTCTAGAAGATCTGTTAATGGGTAAGTGAGATGACAATGTTGTTGGATGAGAATGTCTAGAAGTTCTGGTCCAGGAGTACTGTTTTGACAAACAAATTGGGGGGGGGGGGGGGGGGTTATCTAGAAGTTCTGGTCCAGGATTATTGTTTGACAAATAATGGGGTAAAAATGTTAAGAAATAAACATAAAAGATGCTTCTAGGGCTAGAACCCAAGACCCTTAACACTAATGCCTTATGCACGCGCTCTCTACCACTAGGGTGGCTATACATCCGGTATTAGAAGAAAAAACATAAAAATATATTATAAAGTAAGTTTTGATGATGAATTTCTTCTTCTTCTTCGCGCCAGCCAAAGTATCTGAAACTTAGTCATTTCTCAACAAAAATGGAAAATGAAAACATAGAAGTTATGGAAAATTTCATCATGGTTTCAGAAATACCAAGCATCAAAATTGTAAACCAGAAGCAAGCATGAATTTTGCTAATCCTAATTCGGAACCCTAATTTCCTCAAGAAGTTATGATATGAAATTCTCTCTACTTAGGCCATATAAATGAAATCTATAAATATGCACAAATTCAGAGCCATGATATCTACATTATATCTTTGAAATTGCAAGCCTAACAATGCCTAAGTAATGAGATGAAAGTCAGAAGAAACTTACCTTGCAGCTGGAGATTGTTTTGTAAGTTAGAGCCTGGTTCAGATTGTTGTGATGTTCTAGTCAGCTTCCTCAAGTTCTCATAAAGCTAAAACAACCCTTAACTTGAGCTATGAACGGTTAGAATGCTCTGGAGCAGCCAAGATGCAAAGTTCTAATTTTTGAGAGAAGAATGGTGAAGACTGTATTACAGTTTGAAAACAGAAGTTGGGAAGGCTTCAACGTGTATACCAGAAACTGTATGGATGATTTGGCCAAGAAACGCACAAGGAAAATTAGAGTTTGGATGTAAAAAACTAAAAAAACTAGCAGGTTTTGTGTTTGGGCTGCAGTTTCAGGTTCTTGGGAATTTCCAGCAAGGTTTTAGGGATTTTTTCTTAATCTCTCCAATCCTTTTTCAGTTTGCATATGAAGTTTAACTTATAGGTAAAGGATTTAGAAGCTTGGATAAGTGAGGAGTACAACCATCATGTGTTATGGATCGTTGACTTTTTTTTAAAGCAAGTTTAGACAAGCATGTTTCAAGGTAAGGTAGGGTGGTTAGCAGCTTTAAACACGCCTAACCTTAGTTTGTAGGAATGATTTATGGGGAAGTACACTCAGAAACAAAGTAAAGTATGGCCTCAAAATAAACATTGTGCAAAAGTTTGCTTTTCAAGGACAATAGTGGTACTTTCATGCCACACGTGGGAAGATCTTTTGGATAAAGGCTTAAACACTGGGATAAAGACTCAAAAGTTGGTGTGAGCATTAAATGATGATGAGATTTAACATGAAAGAAGGCCTGCAACATGAGATTATGTAGCATATCTGGAAACTGGATCATAAGTTCAGCATAAACATAACTTAGATTAAGAACAAATCTCCAACTTCTGATATTTGATTCTCCCTGCTTCAGCATGATCTAAAGGAGTTCTCAGACATTTCAGAAAGCTTGTAACATGATTTGTAATCCCTCTTTGAATCATCTTTGCAAACTCTGATTGCACCTACATGAAAACTGGCCTAGAAGTTCTACTCAAATTCTGACTTGGAAATGTTCAGAATTTACTAAGTGTTTTAGTTTCACGGACGTGTCTTCAAGGATTTATAACTTGAAATCCAAGCATCTCCAGGAGGAGTTCTATTCCGCAATTTTTTAGATCTCATTGAGATCTGCAACTCTTGTGTCAGAAGTTCTTCCTGAATCAATTCGTATCATGATAAAAATCTGGCCATAAGTTTTGAACTTATCATATTTTCTTAACACTTAGAAAAATTTCTAAGTGTTTAGAACTTTGACTTTTCTAAAGTAATTTTAACTTTGGATTTTCTTGATGAACTAACTTCATATTCTAACATGTCTTGATGAAATATGATTCTTGAAAACTTGATTTTGATCCAAAAGTCAAAGTTTGACTTTTCAGTGTGTATTTTGACCATTTTGCCCTTGTGTCAATCCAAACCTAAATTGATGTATCAATGCTGCAAACTTGAGTCATGGGAGATCTTGTGACGAAATTCTTGAGAAATGAGAGGACAAATTTTGGGGTACAATAGAATTGAAACAAAAACTTGCCTAAACCTAAGGGAGTAATTTCTTCCACAAAGTTTTAAACAATAGAATTTCAATCAAACTTCTTCTTTATCACAAGTTTCACACCAACACACATCACTTATTAGCACAATATTATTTCAAAGATTTTCTATTTTTTTCCTTTCATTTTCTATCACTTATTTTCACATTTTTTTCTTTCTTTTCTTTTTATTTTGAACCTTATAGAAATCAACCAATAAATACACAATCATTTTTCTCAACAACTTGAATTCAACCAACATCTTAGTGAATACTCTCTACTTTCTAAGACAAGGTAAAAATTCAAACCAAAACAATAGTTGAGGGTTCAAGAAAACAATGAATCAACATCCATGCAAAAAGGAGAACTAAACACTCATAGACAAGCATTTAGCAAATACAACATGGATATCGACAAAAAGCTCAAAGGGGTTACTAATGATCACACACTCACAAGGTGAATTGACTATTTGGCTAGGTAGTTATGATCAAAATGTAACAAAAATTCCTTGATCCTTTTCTTGAATTCATACAATCAATACAAAACAAAAGATTAAGCATAATAAAATCCAATTAAAACAAGAGTTGTGGCCTCCAGCATATGTGAACAATGGAAAGCTACCTCACAAAAAGGGTGGGAACTAAAGTTATTTACAAATGGATAAGTATAAAAAAGAATGAATGACATAAAAATTGTAAAAAGTATAAGTATCATGAATATGCTAAAGTATAGAAAGCGATAAACACATACCTCGAACATGTACAAAACTTTAACAAAATCATTACCATACATTCGCAAGTCGAAACGATCAAACATGACAAATCACCTCAATATTCTACAAGTTTCTGGACCAAAACTTGAGTCTAAACAACAACAAAAGGATTAAAAAATAATACTCCTACAAAATTTCAGTGTACAAAATTTACAATATTTACAACGAACAAAACTCCTCAAGCTAAACACAACAAGCTTTCGGAAAACACAAATTGACATAACAAAACCAATACAAATAACGATATGAAAACCGAGTGAAAATGAATTAACAAGTTAAAAAGAGAAGATTTGAAATTAAGAATATTTCCTTGTTTCAACTTGTTAAAACACAAATCACCGCACACTTAAACAAATACAAACAAACATGCTTGTTTTACGTCGTAAGCTCGACGCCTTTATTGTGCGAGCTAGTAACCTCCTCTCGTCATGCCATGGTATTGTCACACCGTGCAAACCTAAAGAAAGTGTCCTAACAATCACACAACAAATGTTACGAAAATGAGACAATTCACAATAATACGTGAAAACCAAGAAAAACACATATATGCACAAATATCATATACAAGTTAATGTACAATTTCTATACAACATATACATTAATTACAAAACTCAAAAACAAAAGAATTATCGCAATGAGAAATCAATAGAATCAATCCCCGACAAGAACGCCATTTTGTTGGAGAGTTATAGCGGCAAGCAACAAAAGTTTTGGAAATATTTATCCGGGAATTTATCGTATCCACAGAGATTGATTATTGAATTTCCATTCGACAAATATCTCGTTAATGAGTTTGGGGATAAATGGGTTTTTAAAGAAAATGTTATCAACATAAAATAAATGTAAGCAAAAGTAAAAACTAAGGAAGAACTTATCAAGCCTGCATATAATCTACTCATCACATACTTAAATCTATCGACCAATTACACCCAATCTAACAATACTCATCAATGTCACTATATATCACTCGAAACCTAAGTCATTTCTACCCAAAATTGAGAGGCCGACAGTATCACCAAGGGAATAATATATCTACCTCCTCAATAATACATAAGATAACTATGTAATCGCACTGACGATCTCTCAGTACAACACAACCACACATAGGCATTAAGCTCTGATTCCCAAGTAGAAGTCAGCTCTAAATCTATCTCTAGAGTTTAGAAACTAACATAAAATCATCCTAGATAAGAATCTAAGCAGTATATGTCTATAACAACTCAAATCCCTAGCACAGAGCAAAAATCTAAGACAACAATCCACAAAGATTTGTAAAGCAAGTTTAATATAACCCCATGGGTGACAAATATACATAAGATCAGAGTAAATACATGTAAAAACTCAACACATAAAGAATACACAAAGAGGAAGACAAATGAACCAGAAATCTAACGGTTTGTCAGTGCCGATTGATGAGAAATCCACCCGGATCATCCGTATGAAAGCTTCAATGTTGTTTTCTAAGCTAATATTATCCAAAAATGAAGGTTGATGGAGTTGGGATCAAAAAAACCCAAAACCATACCCACAAAATATGTTTTTACCCCTAAATGCGCATTTATGACTGTCTTGTATCGCCCGACGACCAAAAAGCATCATCCGACGACCAAAATAGTGTTTTTCCACGCTTCAGGTCTCTCCAGAATCACTCGACGCCAAAAAGCTTCGACTGGCGACAAATGACAAAAAGTTGAAAAACCAGCACAAATTCAGCCATAAGTTTTGAACATTAACTCTGATTAGCACACGGTCGGAAGCGTTGGAAAACTTATTTAATGCTCTATCTAACAATGCCTAAATATCAATGCTTGAATATCTACAAAAATGAGATGAAATCAATTAAACTCAATGATATTTACACAATAATGCAATAAATACACTATAACGTAAAGTATACTGAATATACACTAAAGTTGGGGTTTAATGAGAAAAAGTAAACGAATTAAGCCGTTGAGTGCTAATTATTTACACTAAAGTTCACAAAAATTTAGAACTCATAAGAGCGTAGTTCGACTCACATGTTTCAGTTTGTTGTATGTTTTTTAATGAACAATATCAATTTTGCCTTCTGCTGCAGCTCAACCTTTAGAGTCTCACGCGTCAGTACAAAAGTGAATTAACACATTCTTTTTGAAAGGTTGAAAGAAAAAGAAAAGGCTCGAAGGAGAAAAAAGTTTGCATTGGTTGATTTTTTTTACCTTGAAAAAGGATTTGAAAGTTATAGATGTTTTATGCATTTGCCAAGAATTTTTTTTTAGTTTTAAGTATGCAAAAGGAAAGAAAACATATAAGGGAGACTATCTAGATCTATCCTGAATATTATCATACAATGATGATCCTAAGGTTAAGTTTGAAAGGGGAATCTTTACCTTTTATATCATGCATGGATAACGATCCTAATGTCTAACTTGCATCAGAAATGAAACAAGTGAATCCTAAGGGGGCATATAATGATTCAAAACCTAAGGGAACATGGTATATACAATAATAAAAAGAAAACAAGCAATCGACAAGCTTAAGAGAGAACACGAATGTCATGAGTAACGCATGCTAGCTCATGTAAAAAGGCCTAACCAAGATATCGAATCATCAAAGTAGGTAAAAGGGGGGAAGTGCCTGACCATAGATATCTCATCTAGGTAATAAGGGGTCATGAAAGCTACTTTTCACAAAGGTATCATGTCACCAACGAAAGAAGTATAAAGTTAGGGAAGTGAATGTCCAAAGCGATTAAGCACCTAACTAAGATATCAAGAATTGAGGTAGGAGATAGAAGACAATATGAACAAACATTGAGCATCAACATTTCCCGACGTGAGCTCAAGCTAAAGTATGAGGGGGTTGGTTACAGATCCCTTTTCCATCTAACTGACTCTATAACAAGAGTAGCACACTCCAAAGCATCAGCGTACAACGCGAGCTAAAGATGACACGGACGGAAATTGTGGGAGTTGATTGTGAAGCCTACTCTGCTTGCCTTCTTTGAGGACTTAACAATGGGGAAATGGGAATGGGCCTCCTCTTTGAGGTCTTTGGGCATAAATATAAACACACAGGATAATGCCTACTTCAAATGTAGGTATTTAAACAATCAATAAACACAATTAGCAAACAAGTATGGAATGCCTTCTAGAGGACTTTAAACAAAGACTTTGAGTGCATGCTCTTTATTATTCTACTTCTCATGATATCTAGAAACCGATAAAATAAGGAAAGATAAACCAAGCAGTGAAGTAATACCAAACAGATAAAATGTCAGTTATACAGCAAGCAAGCAAAGTGAAAATACTCCGGAAAACTTTGATCAAGATAGCATCAACAAAGCGAAACGGTCAGAAATCTTGCGCTTAACATAAACATCAAAGTATTTGCAATGTGAAAATAAATCACATATGGCGCGTGCATCGGACACATCTGTATCAAAAATAATACACCTGCATAAAAAATCGCATCCAGAAAAAAAAGCAAGCAGTGCATATTATCTCATGAAATGAGAATCAAGATAAAATTACGTCGGAAGCAAATCCAGAAATCAAATGCTTTTCAATCACATAACCAACACTCTAGTTAAATGATTGAAAGCTCTCACAATGTACCTTGCACAAGTCAACAAACACATTAGTAATTATAAGACAACATAAGCCAAATAAATGAGACGCAAGCCGGAGCTAAAAGTGGATCTCGCTTACAAGCGGTCGACCTGAGGCAACATGGGAGTCGACCTGAGCTGACACGAGGGAGCAAGAAAAAGAAAGAAAATAAACTTCTAGCATTAGTCGACTCAAAGAAAAGATGCATTGGCTTAAAGAGATCTGGTGAGCCGACACAAAGGGTCGATGTGAGGCTTCCCGTGGGTGATGAAAAAAACATTTCAGCATGAGTCGACACAAAGGGTTGACGCGAGGCTTCATGAGAGTAACCAAAATTCTTCTTTTACCAAGAGTCTACCAAAGTTCGGGTGAGTCGACGCAAAGAGGCTTGATTTGCAAAAATGCTTATATCAAGAGTTCAATTCACACTACATCAACAACCATTAGTCTATTCTCATACCATAAAAACATCAATGCGAGAATCAAACCTTGACCATAGGAAACAACACGAGAGTGCTCATTGGTTCAAGTCCCAACCACTTATTAAAAATGAACATGTTACAACAAGTGAGATCCGCATAATTCAACTCAAAGAAAAATAAATCAAGTGATAATGCAACTAGCCGGATTTGAAGTTTTGATGTCAAAAAATGAATTCATCCACAAATTGATTTGACAAGTTGCATTAGCTCATGAATTAACAACTTAAACCTCGTCATAATTCCATAATTGATATCAAATCTCAAATCCGGTGTTTAAACATCAACATCAATTTTCCGAATGAAATTTAACATCTAATATCGATTAAGTAATTATCTAACCAATTTTGGATTTCAAAATCATATACAAAACCAATAATCAAGTCAACAATTTAATTTACACCAAAACTCACCTCTTAGGAATTTTAACAAACACCTAATCTAAATCAATTTTCAACTCTTAGGCATTTCAACAAACACCTAATATACATCAATGTTCAACTCATGTGATAACCAAATCAAGGATTAAAAATTAACACATGCATTCTTATAATCTTCAACAAATTCCTATTTTCAAAATGATTGAAATCACCATTCAAGGATCAACACAATTCACAAGTTTGAAATTCAATTATAATCTCACATCTAATCTTCAATTTAAAAACTCAATCCACAACTGAAAATCAAGATCATGTCAATTGCCTCAATGAAGTAAAGAGTAGTTTGGAGAAGAGGATGTGTCACAGGAATCACGATCGGAGAAGAAATAGGGAAGGAGATTCTAATATTTGACTTTTGAATTTTTTGTTCTTGATGAATTTTTGAATATTGATGAAAATTGTTGATGTTCTTGAGCAAAATTGAGAAAATATTGTGTTTGATCTTTGAGAGAATAGAGAGAGATTTGTGAGGTGTTTTTTGGAGTGATAGAAGTTATGAGAGAAACTATGATTTTTTGAATATAAACTCTCTCTAATTGGGCCTTGGATTTGAATTTGGGTTGGGCCTTGTTTTGAAAGTGTCAGCAAATTTAGTGTACAATGTGAATGCAAAATTCCACATCATCATCAGTGAGGAATCTCGACTCGAGTTCAACATCAAAATTGAAGATTGCAAAATTGTGACGTGATGCCGAAAGAACGGACTCAATCGAATAAATGACGAGAAAGTTATGAATTTATGAATTTATGAAGATGCACTGACACGACAGAGTTAGCTAATGCTGATTTTTCTCAATTAACTTCACCGTTCAGTTTTGAAAGAACGCCACGAACTAAAATCCTCCAATCAAAATCCAAACTCGGGGTCTAAATCAAATTTGTAATTGACATCATTTATGAAATTATTCCAAAGTAATCGTATCTATGTGATAAAAATCAAAGAAGTTATGATTTTTACAATATCGGAAAATGGTGAATTAAAATTTTGGTTCAGCACAATGCATTTCTCTAGTAATCCATAATTCCGAGGACTTTCCTCAAAGAGTTAGCTCTCGGCCCGAATATACAAAATGAAGATAAAATCAAGAAGGATTTTTCGCCCAAAGAACGGCTCAAAAACAATGATCCAGGAGAAAGTTATGAATTTTTGAACGTCCATAAAATAACGGTTTAGCACAGTATTTTCACTATTTTTTTCACCATTTAGCTTCAAAGTGCTCCCGCATTCGGAGATCTTCCTCAAAGAATTGGCTTTCGAGCCAAACATGAAAGTTGGATGAAATAACAAGACGATTTAAATGCTCTAAGAGGCACTCAAAGATGATTTTCTAGTCAGAAGTTATGAATTTTTAAACATCTGAAAACCAGAGAAATGGTAAATCCACTGTATACGGCAATTCAAGTATTTTACACTTTAAAAAAACTTCCTCACAAAATTAGCCTTTGATATGAACATGTGAAATTAAGAAGACCTCAAGACGGTTCTAATCACTAAATAATTAACCCCAAACCATTTTCTGAACTTGAGTTGTGAAATTTTGAGCTTGAAATGCACCATACTGAATTTCTGTCTGCACTGTTTCAAATTGACTGAAACGCTTGACTTTCTGCATAATCCAAAGTGTGTTGTAACACATGAGAGCTTAACATGTTGATGAATTTCTTATTTGTTTATTGGATAGCTTGGAAGACATGAGGATTGCATTAAAATGCGGAAAACCCTAAGTCATGCTTCACAATGCTGCTTAACGGAATAATCAATTTTTGCAACTCTTTCTTGCAAAAAAACCTCGATTCCATCAGTATAAGCCTAATAACATGTATTTATGCATTTGGTCATGAAATATAAGCCAATTAGGTCTAAAAATGAAGAGGGGAAATTTTGGGGTACAACACCTTGCTTTCACGATAAGGCTTTTTTCGAAGGTTCCTCCTTGCAACTTCACTAGACTGAGTCCCTCAGACTTGACGAGATGGATCGTCCGAGCAAGAGAGAAATGATGGAGATTATGGCACCATTATGAGGGTATTGGGAATGGTCGTGGCATACACTGAGGAAGGAACCTCTCTAGAGGTCGAACTGAAAAAATCTCAGGCTGAAGTAATGGCTCTCAAGGATAAGCTCGCCAATGTGGATGTTGCAAGCAAGGCATCGACAGAGAAACTAACTAAGCTGACCGAGGAGCGCAAGACAATTCTGCAGAGAAGAAGTCTCATGAGGAGACAGTTACATCCTTGAGGGCTGAGGTGGCTCCTGGTGAGGACGAGTCGGAGGAGGCCAGGTGTTTGAAAACTCGTGTATAGTTGGTTGCTCTCCTTTAGTTGGCCATCGAAGATGGAGTGACCAATGTTGAAGGGTCTTTCAAAAATGCTGTAGAGAAGCTCAGAGTATTGAACCCTGGCGTGGAGCTGAACACGGCTAGGATGGGAATCCTATTCTTGATAGTAAGATCGTGGTCCCTGAGTTTCTCAAGGGTGCTGAGGAAGCGTTTGTCGAGGGTCTTTCGCAGAGAGAGTCTGTTCCCGAGGAGGTACCTCAGCTTGATGTTTGATCGCTTTATTGTCCTTTTTTCTCCCAGACCGTGTTCTTTATTTGATGTAATTCATTTTAGGGGCTTTTGCCCGTTTATGTAATTTTGAAACAATCGTGGTGCTCGTGGCCACATGTTTTTATTTTTGGATGGGGGCCTCAGGCCTAATTTACGTAATATTTTTGACAACTGCGGCCATTATGGTCTCCTTTTGTATCTCCAGACTATGGTGGTCTTTTATTTCAACTTTCATCTTTTAAGTGTTTTTAAATTTGTTCGTGCATGATTTATTGAACATTGTGAAAAGGTAGTGTGATACGGTGGGAGAACTGACTAGGGTTTTGCGTTTGTTTTCGCAAATGTTTCGGTTGAGCAAGAGTCGCCACCGACTTTTTATTTTAACCTAAGGAAAGGTTTAAAAAGCACAGCAAAAACCTTTGAGATGTTTTATTGGGTTCAGGGAGTAGATTATAGAAAGGGAAGGTATTAGCACCCTTTCTATCCATGGTTATCCATGGGCTCTTAGTTACTTGCTTAGATCAACTTGCCTTGGTTTTCAATTGTTTGAAATGGTGCTTTGTGCATGGTTTTGAAAATGTTTTGAAAAAGACGCCTTGTCTAGGCAACCCTTGTAACAATTCTTTACTCGAATGTTTTACAAAAGGTGTTTGTCTTTTTGAAAAGATGTTTCAAGGTTTTTGAAAGTTGTTTTGAAAGTGTAGTGATGTGTGGTTTGAAAAATAGGCAGGTGTTTTTGTTTTTCAAGTTGACAAGTACTCAAGAGCTATCTACCCTAAAGTTCTCAAAGATCTTTGCTATGTTTTAACCCTTTTAACAATTTTGTTCCACCATTGCATTTGGTGGACAATCTTGTGTTAGGATGTTAACGGGACGGGCGCGGGTCGTCGTTTTAGACCATGATTGCAATGGTGCCAAGTATCTTTGGGCAATTTTTTCTTTAAGGGACTTGATCATTTTTAGGCAACTTTCGAAAGCGTCATCGAGGGATTATGATCATTTGATTGTTTTGTTTTTCCCAAAGAGACCTAACATGCAATATGGCCCATTATTAAAGGCAACAAGTGGAATACCCTATGGGTGCAAGTGTGATTAGTGTTGTCCATTTTCATGCTTGTTTATCTTGAATTTAGGTCAAACTATTTTTGGTTTAATTGATTTGCATACAAACCCTAATTCTAACATTGTATAATTAGAAAGCTTTAAAGTACGAAAAATAAAGTTCCTAAGTTATTACAACACAATATATGGGAAGGGGGGTACAAATATCCAAATGGGGATATTTTAGCAAGAAATTAAATCCTAAACTATTACAATCCAAATGGAATTATACAAATTATTTAATATGCAATAATTAAATAAAATAAGATAAATATGCAAGATGCAAAAATGATTTTTTTTATGTGTATGTAAAAAGTGTTTTTTATGTGTCAAGGAAACAAAAATAAAAGTATTAATTTTTGGGTATTTTTCATGTTTAGGGCAAAACCCTAATTTTGCTAAAATAAAATGATATTAATTATTTAATATATACAATATTTATTAGTTATGTACAAAAAATAAATAAAAGAGAAGTATATTTGTCAAAAAGGTATTTTTAATGTCAAATATTAATAAAAATAAAAATGTATATATTTTGTATTTTTTAACCTAAATATACTAATAAATATATATGTATTTGTATTATTTACTAAATATATTAAATATGTACAAAAAAAAATAAAATATTTAATATTATTAAAAAAAGTATATTTTTTATACAATGTTTTCAAGAGATAACATAAAATAAAAATCAGAAATAAAATATGTTTGTATTATTTTTTAGTTATTTTAAATAATAGTATTTATGTATTATTTGTGTACAAATATCAATTTAAACAAATAAATGCCTAATAAATTCAAAAATGGTTTGAAAAATATTTTTTATATTTTTAATATTATGAGAAAAAATAAATAAGTCAGACATAACAAGAAAAAGTCAAAAAATCTTTCAAATAAGCACAATGGGCCAAGGGGGTTCCAAAGCAGAAATAGGGTGCAAATAAGAAGTCAACTCAGGCCCAACCCAAGAAGACTTTGTCTTCAACCTTCAGACAAAACCTTTGAAAACACGCGCCTTTTCTTGCTTCAAACACAACTCCTGATTCTTGGACTTTCAGCACAAACTCATAACATGAAAGATGTCAAGCATCAAGCCACGATTCCATACATATAAAAAACTCATCTTAACTCTCAGAAATGAGAGAGAATTTCTCCATTCCTAATTCTTAACCTAACTTTTTATCAATGTTCAGAACTCAAATTCTCATAGCACAGGCAAAATAAATGGAAAGTAAAGATATGTATAGCTTCAGAGACATGAGCATGACATTTTTCATTCACAAACTTAGAGCTAATTCTTCATACATTGAGAGATAGACGTTCATGAACTTACCTGTTCAGTTGGAATCGTGTCTGGCAATGGAGGAGCTTTCAGGGCAAGATAATGATTTGGATAGCTTGCTTGATGTCCAGGGATGCTATTCCAACCTTTAGTTTGCTTTGAAACCAAGAGAATCGTGTTATGGCACTTCAACTGCAAAACAGAAAAATGAAAATGGTGATGTTGGTTAGGGGTGTTACAGTCTGCTTCTAATGCTTTGGACAGTTTGTATGGATGGTAGGGAAAGTGTTTGAAGTGCTTTTGGCCAAGGTGCACGATGGAAATGAACTATGGAAGTCCAACTGCAGCTTATGCCCTGTTTTTGCAGTTTTAGGGTGATTCTGTGTTTGATGATGTTTGGAACTTGGTTGGCTTGTGTTTCAGCTTAGGTTTGATGTTTAGAATGTGTACAATAACTTTTCTTAAGCTTGTGTTGGCTGAGATGAGAGTTGATGGTTATTATGCAAGTTTTCTTCACCTTTAAGAAACAAAATGCTAAGTTTTGTTTTAGACTGATGGAGGCCCCCCTAATGTGCTGCTAAGCTTGCCCTCGATCAGTGGGATTAGCTCAATAATTTGTGCCAAGGAGATTTGCTGTGTACCTCTTAATTTGCAAATTGACATAAAGCTTCACTTTTTCAAAAATGGACATAATGCTTTTTCTATTTTAGGACTAAACCTTCATGTAATGCTTAAACACATAATGCAAGGCTTGAACGCAAAGGGTTTGTATTTAATTTATGAGTGAAAATGGGATACATGACCTGTAATCAAGTTGTGCAAGCTGATTTCAAAATTGCCTAAGTGTATGAACATGAAAATTGGCCATAAACAAAGTGAGTTTTTCCCAACTTGCCAAATTCGATTCTCTCTAACCATGAGGTTGTTTGATGAGTTTTTGGATATTTTGGAAAGCTTGGAATGTGTAATACAATCCATCTTTGTAATGCAAATTGAAATTCCAAGTGGAAGTGTGTGAAAAATGGTCTTGAAGTTAGGCAAAAATCCTGCCTAAAATAGGTCAAAATTTCTCTAAGTTAAGAATGGTTTGATACCCTTGTTCCAAAAATTGTAACTTGAGCTACAAGCTTCTTTTGAGGAAACTTTGTGAATCAAAGTTGTAGATTTTGCAATGGACTACAACTTTCATGTTTTGACTTTTGCTTGAATCCAAATGAATCTTGGTGATAAAGTGGGACAAAGTTAGGAAAAAATTATGGTTTTTCATAACTTAGAAAAATTCTAAGTTATGAAAAATCTTCATTTCAAACCCTAATTTGTGATTTTTGATTCCTTGATGAACAAGTTTCATGATTTGGCATGTTTGGATGAAAAATGAATCTTGACACTTGATTTTGACCAAAAAGTCAAAGTTTGACTTTTCAGTATACAGTCAAAATTGATCAACTGACTGGAAAATTCAACTGTCAATCTTGTGCATTTGGGATCTTTTGGACTTGTTGGGTATGTCAAGACAATTCCATGGGGTCCTTGAGTCCATTGGTGAGCTTGGTTTGCCATTGGCTAGGTCAAACAGTCAAAACTTGCCTTTGTGCAGCCAAAACCCTAAAAATGACCATTTTTCCCTTTTGGTGATCTGATCAAATTTCTTGTGGAATTGTGATCCAAACTTGATCAAATGGTCCATATGAGTTCATAATGTTGATGGGGGTCAATTTCCATGAGGTGTGACTGTCAATTGTCCACAATTGACTTTTTCCCCAATACAGCTGATTTCTAGGTCAAATGTCCAATTGACTGGGCAAAGGTTGGAATCAAAGCTTGAAACTTGGTATGGATAAACTTGGGAGTCCAACATGAAGCATGAAAGTCATCTTAGGCATTTTAGGTCAAAACATCTTTGTGCAAACACAAACCCTAATTTGGATCAACAGTGCTAGGAGAAGTCTTGAGCAGAGGAAACCCTAACTGGATCTTGAGCTCCAAGGGCCTTGTGATGAGAAAAATGTTGAGAAAATGGGAGGGCAAATTTTGGGGTACAACAGTTGCCCATGTTCAATCTTCTTGAATCCGAAGAGTTAGATTGGCAAGTTTGCCTTTCGCGACTCGAGGGTAAAAGGAGATTGGACACTAGAGTGCCCTTAAATTTGCACTCGTCAAAACAATGGATGTGGGAATGGGCTTAGAGATGCCATTTGGGGATGGGCTTAAAGATGCCATCTGGAAGGGTGACATAATCTTGTCGGGGATGGGCTTAAAGATGCCATCTGGAATGAGTATCGGAAAGGTGTCCATGTTTAGGACCATCTCTGAACTGGGGGTCTGAATAAGCAATAGATTGACATCCATAGCTGGAGGCATCCGTAAACTATTTTCAAAAGTTGAGAAGAGTCTGAACAAGCGATAGATTAACATCCGTTGTTGGGAGGAATCCGTAAACTGTTTTCAGAAGTTGAAAAGAGTCTGAACAAGCGATAGATTAACATCCGTTATTGGGAGGAATCCGTAAACTGTTTTCAAAAGTTGAGAAGAGTCTGAACAAGCGATAGATTAACATCCGTTGTTGGGAGGAATCCGTAAACTGTTTTCAGAAGTCTTGAAGTTGAATAAGCAATAGAGCAGCATCCGTTATTGGGAAGCGTCCGTAAACTGTTTTCAAAAATTGCATTCGAATAAGTGATAGATTAACATCCATTGTTGGGAAGAATCCATAAGTTGTTTTCAGAAGTCTTGAGAAGAATCTGAACAAGTGATAGGTTAACATCCGTTACTGGAGAACCCGTGAACTGTTTTCAGAAATTGCATCTGAACAAGTGATAGATTAACATCCGTTGTTGGGAAGAATCCATAAACTATTTTCAGAAGTCTTGAGAAGAATCTGAACAAGTGATAGGTTAACATCCGTTACTGGAGTACCCGTGAACTGTTTTCATAAGTCTTGAAGGTGGAGGAGGAACCGGTGTAGGGTTTCCTGATGATGAGTTCATGTAAAACTGCATCTGAATGCATCTGGAATAAGTATCAGAATGTTGCCATGTCTGGGTCACAACTGAACTATTTCTTAGAAAGAACCTCGGAAAATAATGATTTTTGTCTGTCGACTGACCTTACCTGAAAAGGTAAAGAGTTAGTTATATGCAATGTCATGATGCATAATGCAATGTATGTTATATGATATGAATGTAAATGAATGTGCATGTAAGCTGGAGAGCTGTCTTGCAGGGGATAAATGAATCCTAGATGGCTGAAGATAAAAGCATCTTGACTGCTGCCGGGAAGAATGATTCCTTGGCTGTTGCTGGGGGATTAGGAGCTTGGGTTGTATACCAATCCTTTGGAGAATTCTTGTCTTGAGGAGATCTTCACTGGGGAATCTTTGAATATTCAGTGAGGAACTGAAGATGAAAGTCTTCAGATTTTCTTGGGGAAGGCCAGATCTTCAATCGTGGAGGGGCCTTAGAACCATTGTGGGGAATTGCAATTTCCTTGGTGACTTACAGGGTAAGAGAATTTCTGATGATTTCTACCGGGGAGTTCAGAAGCTGATAGGCTCATGATGGAAAGGTAGGGCTGTGAATCCTCAGCCTGGTGGGAAGTATCTCTGTGGGGAAAAGGTTCACTAGCTTGGTTCAGTTGGGGATACTGAAACTTGACTCTGAGGGGAATTAAGTTCTGACTGAGGAATGCGGACTTCAAATCTGCTCCGGATCTCCTTTGAAAGGGTATCACGATATCTAACCGTACCTTCAACTTACTAGTAATCATCTTTCTTGATTCATAAGGAAATGATTATGTTCAAATGCATATGCCTATTTAACAAAACATTGGATGTTTCTCAAATAAAACATAAGTGCAAAAGAAAAGAGAAAAGGAACGACGCAAATTTCTGGAAAAGTATTTGTATTAACTTTCTATGAGTATATTTGTACAAAGGAGACAATCATCCTAGTAGGAGGATTTCGTCATAAATATTGAAAAATTTATACAAAAGAAAGATGGCTATGTGCAATAATTCCATGGGATTCCATTCTGCTACAGCCTTCACAACTCTGAAAATCTGTTCATTCAATGCTTCGTCTGCCGATGACTGGATTGATCAGAAGCTTGGAACTGGTTGACGAAGAGATTGTCTATAAAGCAATCCGACGAGACATAGTCATACAGTTTAATTCCCTAACTTTTGCCTGAATCGCCCTTTCGGGTTTTTGATCCACCAGGAAACCCCTTTTTGCCCAAGCCACCCTTTCGGGTTTTCAACTTGCCGGGTGTACAGATTTTTTTTGTTTTTATCCCTAATTTTTGCCTGAACCGCCCTTTCGGGTTTTCGATTCACCGGGATGCCCATTTTTTCCCAAGCTGCCCTTTCGGGTTTTCGACTTGTCGGGTTATTTTATGCGTAGTATCTTTTGACTATGTCTGTGTTCGCAGGGTGCGGCAAATCGTCACCGTCCATGGTGGTCAGAATCATTGCACCACCAGAAAATATGCTCTTGATCACAAATGGTCCTTCGTATGTAGGAGTCCATTTGCCCCTGGGATCACTTTGCGGCAAGATAATCCGCTTGATTACGAGATCTCCGACTTGATACACTTGACGTCTGACTTTCTTATTGAAGGCCTTGATCATCCGCTTTTGATACGTCTGACCATGGCATACAGCAGCGAGTCGCTTCTCGTCGATCAGATTGAGTTGATCAAGTCAGGTCTGAATCCAATCATCTTCATTCAAACCTGCGTCCTTCATAATCCTTAGAGAAGGAATCTGAACTTCCATAGGTAGGACATCTTCCATGCTGTATACCAAAGAAAATGGGGTTGCCCCGGTTGAAGTACGTTCCTTCGTACGGTACCCGTGTAGAGCAAACGGTAACATCTCATGCCAGTCTTTGTAAGTGACTGTCATTTTCTGAATGATCTTCTTAATGTTTTTGTTCGCAACTTCAACAACACCGTTCATCTTCGGCCGATAGGGAGATGAATTGTGATGATAAATCTTGAACTGTTCGCACAAAGCGGTGATCATCGTGTTATTAAGATTTGTACCGTCGTCTGTGATGATCCTGTCTGGAACACCATATCGGCATATGAGATTTTGCTTGATGAAGCGGGCAACCACATTTTTAGTAACAGAGGCGAAGGAAGCTGCTTCGACCCATTTGGTGAAATAGTCAATGGCAACCAGGATGAAACGATGTTCGTTGGATGTCGTGGGCTTGATCTCTCCAATCATGTTGATGCCCCACATTGCAAATGGCCAAGGAGCAGTCAGAACATTGAGAGGAACCGGAGGGATATGAACTTTGTCAGCGTAGACTTGACACTTGTGGCAAGTACGGGAATGTTGAAGGCAGTCAGCTTCCATGGTAGACCAGTAATAGCCTTCCCTTAGGATCTTCTTAGCCATTGTATGCCCGCTCAAGTGAGTGCCAAATGTGCCGTTGTGTATCTCGGTCATGATCAACTCTGCCTCAGCTTTGTCTACGCATCGGAGTAAAACACAATCATGGCTTCGTTTGTAAAGGATGCCGTTGCTCAGGAAGAATTTAGCAGCGAATTTCCTTAAGAACTTCTTGTCATTTACGGAAGCTCCTTCGGGATAATCTCTAGTCTGAAGATACCTTTTGATTTCATGGAACCAGGGTTGTTCCACTACTTCTTTGGTATTAATATCGTGACAATGTGCGGGTTCATCCATTCGCTTGATGGTGATTTGGGGAGCCTCATTATCCCAGTTGAGTTTAAACATGGAAGAGATTGTAGCTAGAGCATCTGCTAGCTGATTCTCTTCTCGCGGGAAATGCTCGAAGGTAATTTGCTCAAAATGAGGCAACAATGTCAAGACATGTTCTCTGTATGGGATAAGATTAGGATGCTTGGTATCCCACTCTCCTTTGATTTGACTGATAACCAAAGCCGAGTCCCCAAATACAATCAAAGATTTGATCCCCAAGTCTATAGCAGCCTTGAGACCAAAGATGCAAGCTTCATATTCAGCCATGTTGTTTGTGCAACTGAAGAAAAGTCAGGCCGTGAAAGGTGTGTGACAACCTTCCGGGGAAATGAGTACAGCACCGATACCGTTTCCAAGTGCATTTGAAGCACCATCAAAGTACAGGGTCCATCGGGATCCCTTTTCGGGTCTGTCATACGGTCCGTTACTTTTAATGTTGTCCAAATTCATGATGTCCTCGTCTAGGAAGTCAAATCTCATAGGTTGATAATCTTCGATAGCTTGATGAGCCAGATGGTCAGCTAGTACACTCCCTTTTATAGCTTTTTGAGTGGTGTACTGGATGTCATACTCTGTTAGGATCATTTGCCATCTAGCTATCCTTCCAGATAAAGCAGGCTTTTCAAAGATATATTTGATAGGATCCATTTTGGAAATCAACAAGGTAGTATGAGTCAACATATACTGCCTTAGTCGGCGAGCAGCCCATACCAAAGCGCAACAAGTTTTCTCGAGCAGTGAGTAGCGAGTCTCACAGTCGGTAAACTTTTTGCTAAGGTAATAAATAGCATACTCTTTTCGACCAGACTCGTCATGCTGGCCCAAAACACACCCCATTGAGTTATCCAAGACGGTCAGATACATGATCAATGGTCTTCCTTCTACGGGTGGCATCAGAATAGGAGGTTCTAGCAAATACTCCTTGATTTTATCAAAAGCAGTTTGGCAATCATCGTTCCATTTGACTACCTGATCTTTCTTCAATAGTTTGAAAATTGGCTCACAGGTAGAAGTCAGATGAGAGATGAATCTGGCAATATAATTCAAGCGCCCCAAGAACCCTCTAACCTCCTTTTCAGTACGGGGAGCAGGCATCTCTTGTATTGCTTTCACCTTTGTTGGATCGACTTTAATGCCTTTGTTGCTTACAATGAATCCTAGGAGTTTACCAGACCTAACTCCAAAAGTACACTTACTTGGATTCAGCCTGAGTTTGTATTCTTTCAACCTGGCAAACAGCTTTTCTAGATGTTCAAGGTGCTCCTCCTCTGTTTGTGACTGAGCTATCATATCGTCTACGTAAACTTCAATCTCATGATGTATCATATCATGAAACAAAGCTACCATGGCGCGTTGATAAGTTGCCCCTGCGTTATTCAGTCCGAACGGCATCAACTTGTAACAGAAAGTACCCCATTGTGTGACAAAGGTTGTTTTCTCCATATCTTCGGGGGCCATTTTGATTTGATTGTAGCCCGAGAATCCATCCATGAAGGAAAACACTTTATGCTGAGCTGTATTGTCGATTAAAATGTCAATGTGTGGTAGAGGAAAATCATCTTTGGGGCTGGCCCTATTCAAATCCCGGTAGTCCACACACATCCTGACTTTGCCATCTTTTTTAGGTACTGGCACGATGTTAGCGACCCATTGAGGATAGGATGTAACAGCCAAAAAGCCAGCGTCGAATTGCTTCATCACTTCTGCTTTGATCTTTTCAGACATGTCAGGCCTCATTCGGCGGTATTTTTGTTTGATCGGTGGACAATCCTCTCTTGTGGGGAGACGGTGAACCACGATGTCTGTGTCTAAACCCGACATGTCTTCATAAGACCAAGCGAAGATTTCAACCTACTCATTTAACAACTGTATCAAGCGTTCCTTGACACTTGGTTCCAGATTGGCACCCACTTGCACCTCCTTCCGGTCTTCCTCGGTTCCTAAATTGACAGTTTCCAATGACTCTTCGTGAGGTAAGATGGCCCTTTCCTCTTGCTGTAGAAGTCTGGCTAGTTCCCCTGGTACTTCACAACCTTCGTCATCTTCATACTCGGCTTGATTGACCAGATCTTCAGAGTTATTGAAGGATATAGCAGAATAGTCACCCATGGAATCCAGAGTGGATGGGTACCTGCATTTGTGAGTGTGGGTGTGTGTAAGGGATAACCATCCTTAAACAAAAAAATGCAAAAGGAAAGAAAATGAACACAACAGTTTATCAAATGAAAAATGTCCAATGAATCATTAAACATGGTATATGGATATGAAGATAATCAAAACCCTTACAAATGGACCTACATGCCCCGGGAAAGGCATGAGGTAAAAGAGTAGTGTGCGGATTGTTCAAAAGTAATTATTACAGACCAAAGGAAATGTTTGACAGATAAATTACTGATTAATAAAAGTAATGGGGACAAAGTCCTTTGCCTCCCAATTGCATAGTCCTCCCTTGATAGTTGGGTAGATCCACTCTTCAATGTTGTCCTCTTCGCCTTCACCCTCCAAAGCGTTGATTCCGTAAGGAGAAATCTTGATTGGCTCCCTTTCAATCTTTGAACGGCGCATAGCTTTCTGTCCCGCCGTGGTGAATCCTAATCCAAATTTGTCTGTTTTATGTGGAATATCAGGCAACTGCCCCCATGCTGAATTCTTCCCCTCCTTTATTGCGGCCTCCGCGTCTTCCAGAGATGCCATCCTAGCCATCTGCTTTGGTACTTCAGCCACCAACTTCGCTACTGTTATTTCAGAAGGGACTTCTTCGAAATGTTAGAATGGTGTCTCAATGAACTTACCCTCTACTTCCACATACCGGAAGGAGTTCAGGTGGCTGATCATATATTCCTCCTCACCATGGACGGTTATGATCTTCCCCTTGACAAGATACTTCAACATTTGATGTAAGGAAGAGGTGACTGCCCCGACATTGTGTATCCAAGGCCTACCCAACAAGCAAGAGTATGACGGACGGATGTCCATCACATAGAAAGTAGATTTAAACACCTCAGTGCCTATCTTGATGGGAATATCAACCTCCCCATGGACCATCCTCTTTGAACCATCGAAAGCTCTGACAACAATATCACTCGGCTTCAGCTCTAAACCTTCACAATCTAGTCGGTCCAAAGCTTTCTTAGGCAGTACATTCAGCGAAGAACCAGTGTCGACCAAGACATGTGCGAGAGTAGTTCCTCGGCACTCGACTGAAATGTGAAAAGCATCATTATGGTTTCTACCTTTAGGAGTTAGGTCGGCATCAGAGAAACCTAATCCATTGTCTGCAGTAAGGCTGGCCACGTAATTTTGGAATTGGTCTGCAGAGGTTTCCTGGGGCACATGGGCTGCCTTTAGGAATTTTATCAAAGCCTTGGCGTGCGCTTCTGAGCAAAGCAGTAGTGCCAACATGGAGATCTTCGAGGGGGTTTGCCCCAGTTGTTCTACCACGTCGTAATCACTCCTTTTAATTATCTTTAAGATCTCTTCCATTTCTTTCTTGGAGGTTTCCGGGATGACCAAAGGTTGAGCCCTCGTCCTGATGAGCTCATCTTGGGTTCCCTTACCTTTATCAGCAGAGGTAGGAGGGACAAAACTAGGAACAACAACATCTTCAATCAATGGGATTCTAGCGGAGAGTTTTATTGGTGCGGGAAGAACTTTGGCAGCAGATGAGGGTCCAAAGATTGCTTTTGTGGGGGCAATCTCTGGAGAAAATATTCTCCCGCTCCGGGTGATCTTGCTTGTGCCCGCAATGTTTCCAATGCTGGCTTCTTCTTCATCCGAGCTTCCTTCAGTTACTTCAACTTGTTTGATACCATGGTAGTAGACGTCACCGCCGTAGTTCCATGGTATTGACTTCTCATAAATGTATGGGACAGGCCCTGGCATTGTTATCTTTAGAGGAACAAACTTCGTAGCTGGTGTAATCTTAACAGGCTTTCTGACGGCCTTGTAAAGATTGGCGTGAATGGTTATAATTGAGACATCTTCAGTATGGGTTGGAATAGCAGAAACCTTTTCAAACAAAATTTGTCGACTGTCCATTAGGCCTTGGATGCCTTTCTTCAGTAACGGACAGTCAAACGGCAGAGAGTAACAGCACTAGCAATCTTCTTTACATCCCGGGAAAATCCATGCCTTTAACAGATTCAACTTGATGGTTAACAACGGAGTCATCAGATCATTTACATCAGCAACATACAAATCTTCTTCAATAGCATTGACATTTCGACCGTGCTTCGGCATCGGAGCAGATATCACGTTCGACTTCTCTGGAGCGTCGAACTCCACCTCTTTCGCCTCTATCAGGTCTTGGATTTTATGCTTGAGTGCCCAACAATCGCTGGTGTCGTGCCCGACACTGTCAGAATGGTAGGTGCATTTAGCATTAGGATGGTAATGCAAAGAGGACGTATTCACATTTTTTTGTGCCTCTTTGATAGTGGCGAGATTCAACTTTAACAGATGGGGAAGCACTTGCGCTGGCGTCATATTAATGCGGGTGAACTGCCGTTGTGGCTGTTCCACCCGTTGTTGATTTGGTCTGGACTGGTTATATCGAGGCTGCTCACTTGAAGGGTTTTGGATCATTACGGCCCCCACAGTCGGCCGGCGCTCAGTCTTCCCTGCTCTTCTCTGAGAGTATACCACAGCCGTTTCTTTCTTGAAAGGTTTCTTCTCAACACTTGCAGCGGCACCCTTCTGTATCTTTCCTGACTTGATGCCGGCTTCTATCCTCTCCCCAGTTAAGATCAAATCCGTAAACCCCGCGGAAGAATTACCAATCAGGTGGTTGAAAAATGGACCAGACAGGGTCCCTAGGAACATGTCAACCAGTTCACGGTCAGTCAAAGGAGGCTGCACCCTTCCAGCCAAGTCTCTCCATTTTTGTGCATACTCTTTGAATCCTTCGCCCGTTCCTAGTGACATACCCTGAAGTTGGGTACGCGTAGGAGCAAGGTCAGAATTGTACTGATATTGTTTATAAAAAGCGGTGGCCAAGTCTTCCCAGTTTCGGATGCTGGATCCATCCAGTTGATAGAACCACTCAAGTTGAGCCCCAGAAAGGCTATTCTGAAAGAAGTGAATCCAAAGGTTTTTATCCGCGGTGTAAGGTTGGATCTTCCTTACATAGGACCTGAGATGCATTTTTGGACAGGACAGCCCGTCATACCTCACAAAAACTGGCACTTTGAACTTTGGGGGAATCACAATTCCAGCAACTAAACCCAAGTCTTCGAAATCCAAACCCGACACTCTCTGCAGCTCCATGGCTGCCAACCTGTCTTCTAAACCTTTGTACTTATCATCAGCCGGAGGGTATTGTTTATTAGAGTAGTCTTCGTCCTCTTCAGCCTCCTCTTCTTCCATATCGGACTCAGAAGGCACCGCAGTCGCACCCCCTTTACTGGTTCCCTCCTCAGAAGTAGGAGGAAATTCAAGCACTCTTCTGGCTTCTCCTTCAAATATTCTCCCTAAAGTAGCCACCCCGAGTCTCTTTTTCTTCTTTTTCACTGGGTCTTTATTCCCCAGTAGGGCCTTTAGATCCTCCTGACCCTTAGCCAAGGTCATCAGGAGTTGCTGAAACTGTGCATTTTGAGCCTGCAAGTCCTTGACTGTTTGCTCGAGATCCATCTTACTGAAATAAACAGCAGACATATAAGGAAACCTGGTGTGAGACTTGCTTATGCACATGATGAATGGTATGCTTATGTATGCAATGCATTCAAGGATTTAGAATATTCAAAATTGTTGTAAACAAAAGAGAACGCATGTCATATTAATAAGAAGAAATTTGTCAGTACATAAATGCCCCATGGGCCAAATATTACAAAACTTCTCAAGGTAAAAAGATGTTGTGCATCCTCTTTGGCGTGATGTAGGTGTTGAGGGTCTCTTCCTCATGGAGTCGGCGGGTAAGCTCTAGAACCTTCTTCTCGCTGGCGTAGAAGCTGGCTTCAAAAGTGTTCCGTTCCTCCTTGAGCTGAATCCAACTCTTCTGCATTTCCTCCCACGATGTAGGCATGTCAGGATATAGGATGGTGTAGGGAACCTCTCCTTCCTTGACGGGCTCTTTAATCACATGGAGAACATGAGGATAAGGCATCATTAGACTCTGGGCTCGGGCTCGTACCCACTTGAGATAAGGCTCAAGAGGGATGGAGTTCTTGTGCCCCAGTGTCTTGCTATCAACCTTGTTGGGCATTCTCCAAGCTCTGATGAATCTTTGGCGAAGTCCTTGCGCATCGTTGTCGAACTCAAAAACTAGGTCAGGAATCAACATATCGTGAGGGCCATCCCTCCGTGCATATCCAAATTGCCTCAAAGCTAGACAAGGATTGTAGGTAATGCCCCCTCTAATGCCAAGTAATGGAACATTAGGGAACTCTCCACAACGATCGACGATGATGACATTTTCTCTGGACCGAGAACACCAATGTACATCAGAGTGAGTAAGGGTCATCAACCGTTGTGACCACCTTGAGCCTTGGTCATTCTTCAAGACAGATTGTGGAAGGTGAGAAATAAACCACCTTGCAAGGAGAGGAGTACAGCATATGAGAACACCCCTCTTTCTCATTGTTCGTGTGTAAAATGAGTGAAGAATGTCCCCAAGCAATGTTGGTATTGGATTTCTGGATAAGAAGATTTTGACAGCATTGACATCTACCAGCTGGTCAGGATTTGGGAACAAGACCAACCCATAGATAAGGAGTGCCACAATTTCTTCAAAGGCTTGTAGGTCCAATGAATTCCAACATTCTTGTGCCTTCTCAAACAAGAATTTTGCTAAGAATCCTTTGACGCCGCTTCTAGTTTCCCAATGCCCCTTGATGTCAGATGGCTGTAGATGTAGTGCTCAAGCAACATCTTCAGGCTTTGGTTCCTTTTCCGTACCGTTGTAGGGTAGTTGATTAAGGATAGGAATTCTCAGGAGTTGAGAAAACTCCTCCAAAGTGGGCACCAACTGGTAGTCGGGGAAAGTGAAACAGTGGTGAAGAGGGTCAAAGAATTGGAATAGCACTTTCATCATGTCTTCTTCAATGTTGGTGCTGACTAGGCTGAGCAGTCTACCATGTCTTTCACTGAAGGATGAGCTTTCCAGAATCCTTGATGTGAACTCCTTGAGCTGAGGAGGGATTCTCACAAGGTGGACTTGGATGGTTTTTCTTCGAAGAATTTCCATGACCTACAAAACAAGAACAAAGATGAAAATCTAAACCCTTGAAATGGTTAGTGAATGCATATGATGCTTTATGATGTTTATGATGTATGCACAAACATATGTACAAGCAAATCACACCAAACCCTAGTTTCAGGCTTGCATGAGGTTTCATAGGTAAGTACCCTCTTGAGTGTAGTTGGCTTAAAAACCTGTCCTATAAATAGTAATCGGGTTCTAAGGAGCTCAATATCATTGGGTTATTTTCATTGTTCATTGTTTTGGTTTAGCCACTTAACTAGCGACCAAAATATTCTAAGAAAACAACCCTCAATGAGTGTAGTATCGAGTATCTATCAACTTCGGACTGCACAAAGCCGGTCATCTCACTACCCCTAATAAAAGGCCAAGATAGTCAAGTAAGGTTCTAGGTCATTAGTGCTTAGTGACATCACTCAGCGGCCCCGTACTCTCCTTGATTGAACTCAAGGGTTACCGGTACTCACAAATATGTCGCACTAATATAGCTATTGCTTCAACCGTGTCGGTATACCCCGCACAGTTTCCACAATGTATTGCTATCTATGAATGTTTCCCCAAATCCGGGTGTAGGATTGCAAACCCAAACAAAAGAGCCAAGATATAAAGCAATCAAATCAAACAATTAGTCATGCAAGAGGGTGATCTAAGCCCTAAGGTTACTCCACTTTAAAATTTTCCCTAGCAGAGTCGCCAGTTCTGTGATACGGTGGGAGAACTGACTAGGGTTTTGCGTTTGTTTTCGCAAATGTTTCGGTTGAGCAAGAGTCGCCACCGACTTTTTATTTTATCCTAAGGAAAGGTTTAAAAAGCACAGCAAAAACCTTTGAGATGTTTTCTTGGGTTCGGGGAGTAGATTATAGAAAGGGAAGGTATTAGCACCATTTCTATCCATGGTTATCCATGGGATCTTAGTTACTTGCTTAGATCAACTTGCCTTGGTTTTCAATTGTTTGAAATGGTGCTTTGTGCATGGTTTTGAAAATGTTTTGAAAAAGATGCCTTGTCTAGGCAACCCTTGTAACAATTCTTTACTCGAATGTTTTACAAAAGGTGTTTGTCTTTTTGAAAAGATGTTTCAAGGTTTTTGAAAGTTGTTTTGAAAGTGTAGTGATGTGTGGTTTGAAAAATAGGCAAGTGTTTTTGTTTTGCAAGTTGACAAGTACTCAAGAGCTATCTACCCTAAAGTTCTCAAAGATCTTTGCTATGTTTTAACCCTTTTAACAATTTTGTTCCACCATTGCATTTGGTGGACAATCTTGTGTTAGGATGTTAACGAGACGGGCGCGAGTCATCGTTTTAGACCATGATTGCAATGGTGCCAAGTATCTTTGGGCAATTTTTTCTTTAAGGGACTTGATCATTTTTAGGCAACTTTCGAAAGCGTCATCGAGGGACTATGATCATTTGATTGTTTTGTTTTGCCCAAAGAGACCTAACATGCAATATGGCCCATTATTGAAGGCAACAAGTGGAATACCCTAGGGGTGCAAGTGTGATTAGTGTTGTCCATTTTCATGCTTGTTTATCTTGAATTTAGGTCAAACTATTTTTGGTTTAATTGATTTGCATACAAACCCTAATTCTAACATGGTATAATTAGAAAGCTTTAAAGTACGAAAAATAAAGTTCCTAAGTTATTACAACACAATATATGAGAAGGGGGGTACAAATGTCCAAATGGGGATATTTTAGCAAGAAATTAAATCCTAAACTATTACAATCCAAATGGAATTATACAAATTATTTAATATGCAATAATTAAATAAAATAAGATAAATATGCAAGATGCAAAAATGATTTTTTTTATGTGTATGTAAAAAGTGTTTTTTATGTGTCAAGGAAACAAAAATAAAAGTATTAATTTTTGGGTATTTTTCATGTTTAGGGCAAAACCCTAATTTTGCTAAAATAAAATGATATTAATTATTTAATATATACAATATTTATTAGTTATGTACAAAAAATAAATAAAAGAGAAGTATATTTGTCAAAAAGGTATTTTTAATGTCAAATATTAATAAAAATAAAAATGTATATATTTTGTATTTTTTAACCTAAATATACTAATAAATATATATGTATTTGTATTATTTACTAAATATATTAAATATGTACAAAAAAAATAAAATATTTAATATTATTAAAAAAAGTATATTTTTTATACAATGTTTTCAAGAGATAACATAAAATAAAAATCAGAAATAAAATATGTTTGTATTATTTTTTAGTTATTTTAAATAATAGTATTTATGTATTATTTGTGTACAAATATCAATTTAAACAAATAAATGCCTAATAAATTCAAAAATGGTTTGAAAAATATTTTTTATATTTTTAATATTATGAGAAAAAATAAATAAGTCAGACATAACAAGAAAAAGTCAAAAAATCTTTCAAATAAGCACAATGGGCCAAGGGGGTTCCAAAGCAGAAATAGGGTGCAAATAAGAAGTTAACTCAGGCCCAGCCCAAGAAGACTTTGTCTTCAACCTTCAGACAAAACCTTTGAAAACACGCCCTTTTTCTTGCTTCAAACACAACTCCTGATTCCTGGACTTTCAGCACAAACTCATAACATGAAAGATGTCAAGCATCAAGCCACGATTCCGTACATATAAAAAACTCATCTTAACTCTCAGAAATGAGAGAGAATTTCTCCATTCCTAATTCTTAACCTAACTTTTTATCAATGTTCAGAACTCAAATTCTCATAGCACAGGCAAAATAAATGGAAAGTAAAGATATGTATAGCTTCAGGGACATGAGCATGACATTTTTCATTCACAAACTTAGAGCTAATTCTTCCTACATTGAGAGATAGAAGTTCATGAACTTACCTGTTCAGTTGGAATCGTGCCTGGCAATGGAGGAGCTTTCAGGGCAAGATAATGATTTGGATAGCTTGCTTGATGTCCAGGGATGCTATTCCAACCTTTAGTTTGCTTTGAAACCAAGAGAATCGTGTTATGGCACTTCAACTGCAAAACAGAAAAATGAAAATGGTGATGTTGGTTAGGGGTGTTACAGTCTGCTTCTAATGCTTTGGACAGTTTGTATGGATGGTAGGGAAAGTGTTTGAAGTGCTTTTGGCCAAGGTGCACGATGGAAATGAACTATGGAAGTACAACTGCAGCTTATGCCCTGTTTTTGCAGTTTTAGGGTGATTCTGTGTTTGATGATGTTTGGAACTTGGTTGGCTTGTGTTTCAGCTTAGGTTTGATGTTTATAATGTGTACAATAACTTTTCTTAAGCTTGTGTTGGCTGAGATGAGAGTTGATGGTTATTATGCAAGTTTTCTTCACCTTTAAGCAACAAAATGCTAAGTTCTGTTTTAGACTGATGGAGGCCCCCCTTGATCAGTGGAATTAGCTCAATAACTTGTGCCAAGGAGATTTGCTGTGTACCTCTTGATTTGCAAATTGACATAAAGCTTCACTTTTTCAAAAATGGACATAATGCTTTTTCTATTTTAGGAATAAACCTTCATGTAATGCTTAATCACATAATGCAAGGCTTGAACACAAAGGGTTTGTATTTAATTTATGAGTGCAAATGGGATATAGGACCTGTAATCAAGTTGTGCAAGCTGATTTCAAAATTGCCTAAGTGTATGAACATGAAAATTGGCCATAAACAAAGTGAGTTTTTCCCAACTTGCCAAATTCGATTCTCTCTAACCATGAGGTTGTTTGATGAGTTTTTTGACATTTTGGAAAGCTTGGAATATGTACTACAATCCATCTTTGTAATTCAAATTGAAATTCCAAGTGGAAGTGTGTGAAAAATGGTCTTGAAGTTAGGCAAAAATCCTGCCTAAAATAGGTCAAAATTTCTCTAAGTTAAGAATGGTTTGATACCCTTGTTCCAAAAATTGTAACTTGAGCTACAAGCTTCTTTTGAGGAAACTTTGTGAATCAAAGTTGTAGATTTTGCAATGGACTACAACTTTCATGTTTTTGACTTTTGCTTGAATCCAAATGAATCTTGGTGCGAAAGTGGGATAAAGTTAGGAAAAAATTAGGGTTTTTCATAACTTAGAAAAATTCTAAGTTATGAAAAATCTTCATTTCAAACCCTAATTTGTGATTTTTGATTCCTTGATGAACAAGTTTCATGATTTGGCATGTTTGGATGAAAAATGAATCTTGACACTTGATTTTGACCAAAAAGTCAAAGTTTGACTTTTCAGTATACAGTTAAAATTGATCAACTGACTGGAAAATTCAACTGTCGATCTTGTGCATTTGGGATCTTTTGGACTTGTTGGGTATGTCAAGACAATTCCATGGGGTCCTTGAGTCCATAAGTGAGTTTGGTTTGCCATTGGCTAGGTCAAACAGTCAAAAATTGCCTTTGTGCAGTCAAAACCCTAAAAATGACCATTTTGCCCTTTTGGTGATCTGATCAAATTTCTTGTGGAATTGTGATCCAAACTTGATCAAATGGTCCATATGAGTTCATAATGTTGATGGGGGTCAATTTCCATGAGGTCTGACTGTCAATTGGCCACAGTTGACTTTTTCCCCAATACAGCTGATTTCTAGGTCAACTATCCAATTGACTGGGCAAAGGTTGGAATCAAGGCTTGAAACTTGGTATGGATAAACTTGGGAGTCCAACATGAAGCATGAAAGTCATCTTAGGCATTTTAGGTCAAAACATCTTTGTGCAAACACAAACCCTAATTTGGATCAACAGTGATAGGAGAAGTCTTGAGCAGAGGAAACCCTAACTGGATCTTGAGCTCCAAGGGCCTTGTGATGAGAAAAATGTTGAGAAAATGGGAGGGCAAATTTTGGGGTACAACAGGTAGCGTGTTTGTATTCCTGTCCACTTGAGACTTTTTTCTTATGAGTTTTTAGGGGGTTTTGCTCGTTAATCATTGTGGTTTTCCAGTGAGGGGAACTGGTTGAACAACCAGGGTTATTTCTGGGCAAGGGTCGGAACTCGGGTCTCGTTTGGGGTCCGAGCTTAGCGACGTGAACTTTCCATCGCGAGTTGGGTGTTCTGCAATCGTGTGAAACAACTGGCTGAAAAAATCACCGAGATGAAATCAATGAAGTCACCATTGAATGTTTTTTATTCCACAGGAAGGGAAAGGTAAACATCAAGAAAACCTGAGAAGGGTAAAATCAAGATCAAACGACTGAGAGATCGAGTAAGGGAGTCTATGCGATGGGAAGGTATTAGCACCCCACATGCTCGTAGTACTCTAGGGTATCCACTCTTATTTTTCTAATCAAATGGTGTGTAAGAATTTATATCTAATTTGTACAGGGAATACATGCAATAGAAAAGAGAAAATAATGTAGGGAAAATAAAGTTGTGTTTGTTCAGGCCCTACCCCAAGGCCTACGTATCCATTTTAAGGAATCAGAGAAGTCGTAGTTCGGCTCCAAATTTTATGTTGGTTTTTATTTTTTAATGAACAATATTAATTTCCCCTTCTGCCGCAACTCGACCTTTGGAGTATTAGGCGTCAGCACAGAAGTGAATTAACATATTCTTTTTGAAAAAGTTTGAAAGAAAAGCCCGAAGGCACCAAAGAGTTTGCATTGTTTGATATTTTTTTACCTTGAAAAAGGATTTCAAAATTTTTAGATGTATTATGATTTTTTTCTAGAAAAAAAAAGAGTTTTAGTCTTAATGCAAGAATGCGGAAGAAAAATATCTAAGGGAAACTAGCTAGAATCTAATCACTAATGTTATCATACAATGATGGCCCTATGGTTGATTTTTGAAAGGGAAATATCTACCCTATGTTAGCATTCATGGATACCTATCTTAATGTCTAGCTCGAAAGCTACTCTAATCAAGCGATCCTAAGGGAACATGGTATAACAAACAAATAAGCAAAAAAGTGTTTTGGCAAAAGCGCACAAACATGAGTAACACATACTAACTCAAAGAGATGGGGGAAACAAGAGAAATGCTTTAGCTAAGGGAAGCAGATCACCCGAAGCAAACAAGAGGAAGACATATGAAATAAAAAATAAAAGAAATGCTTTAGCTAAGGGGAGTGGATCACCTGAAGCAAACAAGCGGGTAGTGAAGTATCAATAATGGCCATTGCAAAATCCTGATAAAGTGTGGAGGTTGGTTGTAAACCCTTCTCCACATGACCCACTCGATACACATGATCTGCATGACTCCGAAGTATCATCGCACAATGCGATATAAGGATGACACATACTAGAATATGCGGGGGTCGATTGCGAACCCTCCCCACTTGCCTCCTTTTGAGGACTTATCATCTGTAATATAATACAGGCACAAATATAAACACACATGCACAATACTTACTTCAAAGGTAGGGTTTTAAACAAACACAAGTATCAAACAAAAAACATATGCGGAATTGCATTAAACATGTCTTTAAATAAACTAGAGGGACTCCTGACATATATTGGAAATGGAGATCCCCTTCATACATCTCTATTCTACTTCTCATGGCAAGAAAATCGGTAAAACCCTACTTCTCATGATCTCTAGAAAGCAATAACATGCGGAGAGAAAATAACAGAGTGGTATACCAAATGGGTAACAATCTATGAATGTTAAATGATAACAAAGAAACTCGGAAAACTTCGTGAGCTGCTAGTATCAACAAAGGAAAACCATCAGAATATGCGTCGAAGCATCAACAATCAAGATTAGAATGTGTAGTGGACACATCCGAATATCAAAATACACATGCACTAGATATCAATCCAGACACAAATATGACAGTATGGTGAACAAAAATATGCGCACATGACACAGAAGATATGTCTATACAGATCCGTATTGCAAAAAAAATACCTTCATGAAATGCGATTCACACAATATACAAGTAACAATTACATGGAATATGTATCAGACATATCCGTGTAGTACCAGGGGACCTGCAACAGATAATAATCCAAGCAAGTAATAATAATGCACAAAGATGTGTGCAAATAGCATGGAATATGTGTCGATACACATCCGACCAAACAGATGTACCTTGCATAAATCCACAAAAATGTTAGAAATAACAAGGTGAAATTACACATAAACCGAAATAAACAAATCAGAAGCATACAAATAGCTCATCAAAGCTCTAGAACGATCAAGTAACATGTAAACACACATTATACATCTATTGGAAACAAACACATGTCAAACAGTATACAAAAACACCGAAATCCGAAAATTAGGCAAAAAATTAAACTCCTCAGAATCACACCAAATTTACATGGTGACTGGTAAATGTGCCAAGGGATCCAAAAATAAACTCGGTTCGTCCAAATTTTAAGTGGAAGTATGATTTCCGAAACAATATAATAGAAAAATTCATGAAAAAAATATCTTGAATCGACTAAAAGGTGCACCAATGGCTTCAGAAGCATCAACAAAGTCAAGTTTCATTATTCACAAGTGTAAAAACTCACCACGGTTAAGAAATTAGCTCAAATTTGAGATTATGTCAAGTGTTAGAAAAATAATCAAGAATTGTGACATTTTCCACTTATCTCAAGTTTTTATGTTAAAAAGATGCATTGTAATGCCTCTTGAGTTAATTGGAATATGTCACAACTCATGGACATAAACAACATACACTTTCAAGAATAAAAAGTTAAAGGGATTCAATTGTTAACACAATTTTTGAATTGAAAAGTTTTGAATTAAGAACTTGAAATAAATATTTAATTCAATTCAAATAATGTGTTAACTCATGAATTAGAAAAGTGTCAGTAACATCTCAATATTCAAAAATACACCATGAATTAACAAATTCAAAACACCATAATAAAGTCTCATGTAACCACATAAAAATTCAATAATAAAGTTTCATGTAATAACACAAAACATCACAAAAAGTCAATTAAAAAGTCTCATGTAAAAACACAAAACTTCACAAAAATTATGCACAAAGTAGATTGTAACAAGTGTGACAAACACTAAACAACTATATTATTATACACAAGAAAACCTAAAGTTTCAATCAAGAATCTATCATATCCCACACTTATTCAACATTATGTCAATTTATGAGTTTTCTACATTTTTTTAGTGTTAAGTTTCATTCACCTAGGAAACTAATCAAGTACCTAGTGTTCCTAAAATTCACACTCAATCAACAAGAATCCTAGTTAGTATATCAACACTAAACTAGTCTATGTCCAAATTCAACCTAAACGCTAGTGTAACTACACCTAAGGCTAAAATTCAACATAACAACACTATGTCAATTTCAAGTTACAACCGAAATCAACTTCTCAAGTTCAATTAATCACTTATTTCAATAAGAAATTTAACACAATGGAATTAAATCCTTAATTCAAATCAATTCTCAATAATTAAGCCTCAATTATATAATTAAAACCCCAATCAACAACAAAATCAAGAAAAAACACTTATTCAAAAAATCACTTATTTCTAAAAGCACTTAATTCAAGAAAACTCACTGATAGAAGTGAAGAGGAGGCTTAGGTATAGAGATCTCAACGAACGGATCAACAATCGGAGAAAAATTCCTCTTGATCTTGACTTTTGAATTTTGATGAAGTTGTTGTTGTGTTCTTGAACAAAATTGAGAGAAAGTAGAGTTTAATCCTTGAGAGAATTGAGAGAAAAGTTTAGATTGTTTGTGGAGATTGGTGAGTTATGAGAGAAATTGGAGTAAAAAAGAATATATATATATATATATATATATATATATATATATATATATATATATATAGTATGGGCTTATGTGAGTGAATTTGGTTAAAGGGCCTCAAATATCCACAAATATTAATGCAGAATTTTAATTCACTTGAGCGTGACACGTTCTGGGAAAATTCCCAGGAATTTTGATACGATTTTTGAAGTTGAAATGTGAAACCAAAATATATCCAACATTAAGAACGAACTCCTGTCCTAAAATAGGCTCAATCGGATAAATGTTGATTTAATTATGAATTTTTGAAATTTCACCTCAGACAACTTTAATCCTTAGCTTCAGAATTTTCAGTGAGTTGCATACGCTACGGGCCAAAAACAGAGCCTCCGTGGTACCGTTTTCTCTTGAAAATGGAAACCAAAATTTATATAACTCAATTTGTGAGGCAATTCCATTGGAGCGGACTCGAAACGATAAAAATCGACCGAGTTATGATTTTTTGGATGTGGTGCAGATAAACATTTTCCATAATTTTTCTGTGCGAAAATACTTGATAAATCCATATTTTCAGGGCCTTTCTAAGCAGAATTAGCTTCCGGCCGTGAGAGATGAAAATGTGGATAACGTCGAGATGAAATTTTGGTCATCGGAACGGGTTCAAAATGAGCCACAGGCTTCGAGTTATGAATTTTTAAGTGTCCAAAAATTGCACTTTCAGCACACCTTTCCACTGTATTTCTTTGAGAAAACTCGCACATTTGGAGACCTTCTTCAAAGGATAGGTTTTTAAGCCGAACCTGAATTCGAGGATATATTGCCGTGGATATTTTGGTGAAATAACACCTGAAAATGACGAACTGGATTAGACTTATGAATTTTCCGAAACCCACACCTCTGAAATGACGAGCCGATCCTTAACATGGATAATACTCTGAGAGCGTCTATTTATGAAATAAACATCTTCTGCAAAATTCCGAGGCTTTCTAGAAGTAACTTGATCTCATAACCATAGAACCAATGATATGTATGCTATGCTAATGACCTAATGAAAGGATGCAAATGAATGCGAAACCTAAGCCAAATAAAAATACAACTAGGAGAGCAAATTTTGGGGTGCAACATCGTGGTACAGAAACAATTGAGCTCGTTTGAGTTTTCCATGTTAGGATAAGAATGTGCTCGTCAAAAGAGTGGAGATTTTCCTTTTCGTTTAATTCAGAGTGTTTTGCTTATACCTTGGCATGCACGCATGGTCGGGATTGATGTGCTCGTCGTCCTGACGGAGCACGCCGACTGTTTCAGTACCTTAACTATAATATTGTTTAAGTTTTTCGGCGTTCAAATGTTGAGCAAGTTGTTCCCCATTTAAGTTTTCTAAGTAATAGGTCTCAGTCCCTGTTTTTGCATGGATGCAGTATGTGCCTTCCCAGTTCGTAGCGAGGTTGCCCTCGCGAGACTCTTTATGATTTCTCTTAATGACTAGGCTACCAATTTCAAACTCTCGCCATATGAATTTGGCATCTTATCTTATGGAGATTTTTTATTTGAGAGAGGCCTCTCGTAAGGCTTCCCTATTTTGTACTTCCTCGACGAGGTCGAGCTCTTCTTGTAAGGCCTCATTGTTTATTTCTATGTCGAGAGGTGCTTCAGTCTGTCTTGATGGTTCTCTGATTTCGACGGGGATGATAGCTTCGGTTTCATACGCTAGCCGAAAAGGAGTCTCCCCGGTTGATAAGTGGAATGTTGTCCGATAACCCCATAGCATATTGTGTAGCTCCTCGACCCATCTTTTCTTGCTTTCAACTAGTCTTCATTTGAGACCTTGTAGGATTACCCTGTTCATAGACTGGGCCTTCCCGTTCGTTTGTGGATGTTCCATGGAGGCAAAGTGTTGGACGGTGCCCAAGTTGGAAACAAATTCTTGGAATTTGTTGTCTATGAATTATGTCCTGTTGTCAGTGACAATTGCTTAGGGTAGGTCGAATCTGGGGAGGATGTTTATTTAATAGAAACGCATGATGTTTTGCATTGTGATTCTGGCTAGCGCTTCTCCCTCTATCCATTTGGTGAAGTAGTCGACGACCACTATTAAGTATTTGTTTTGGTTGGTCCCCACCACAAGTGGCCTGAGGATATCCATGCCCCACCATGCGAAAGGCCAGGGGGATGAGAGGGATTTGAGATCATTTGGGGGTGCTAAGTGAATATCCCCATGACGTTGGCATTTGTCACATTTCCTCACATGTTATTTGGCGTCTTGTTGTATGGTGGGTCAGTAGTATCCTGCTCGCAATGCTTTCCTAGTGAGGGACATTCCACCCATGTGTTGGGCATTAATTCCCTCATGGATCTCATGCAGGATATGGCCGATCTTGCTTTCATCGATGCACTTGAGGAGAGGGATGTAAAATTCTCTTTTGTTATTTCTCTGAAATTACGGTTGACTTACATTTTGGTAAAACCATTTTAGCAGCAACATGTTGAACAAGATGTTCTGACATTCAGTTTCAACATGTCGAGTAAGATGTCCCAACAAGGAGATAGGACATCACGTCTGCAGCAAGCTGACATTGTGGATCAATTGATTTATAGCTATTGAATATTCAGTTAGCTTATATGGTGTCTAAGATTGATTAGTCATAATATTCTTTGATTGATTTTCAAAGATTTGATTAGTTTCAAAATATGGATATATATTAGGAAACTAATGATTGCATATCTATTTTCTTGGAGAAAATTATGGAGACTTTGTGCAACCTCACTGCTGCAGATTTGAAGCCCAATCCAGTCTAGAATAAAGTTATAAGTGAAGGGTGAGAAAACACTTAGAAGGGGGGGGGGGGGGGGTTAATAAGTTTTTCCTTTTTCTCGCGCAATAATAATGGATGGACACAGGTAATTTTATCCTGGTTCGTTTGAAACTCAAACTACTCCAGTCCACCCACCAAGGTGATTTCACCTATCTCAACGAGGACTTAATCCACTATAATCAAAACTGATTACAAATGCACGACCAAACTATTGTGACTAATAATACAATGCACAAGAAAACTGCAAGTGACTAACAAAACAATGCACAAGCCAACTGCAAGTGACTAACACCTCTAAGCCTCAACTAGTCCTAGCCCTCTTGAGAAAATCTGACCCAACTGGTCTCTCAAGGAACAATTACAAAGATTATCTCTTAATGTAGTGAATCAGAATGCTTCTAATAAGCTATATCACAAACTGTGATTTATCACTAAGATTTTATCCCAGCACTTATGAATTACCCACTATATACAAAGAGTTTACAAGAATGAAAATAGTGAGCTTCAATATATTTTGCGTGGATCAGTAACTTTGCTTTGAAACAAATGGTCTTCTATATATAGCTTCAAATTTTGACCGTTACTGCCTTGAAGAGAGAGTATGCATTAATGATGCGTGTTAGCTTGACCTTTATGTTTCCAATGCTCTCGTGTGTAGTACCATTTGAGTGCGTTAGCCGTCTTAGAATTAAATGATCAACGGTATTGTCAGAGCTTCTCTCGGGAAGTTTAAGAGTTTGCTTGCAGCATTGTAACATCAGAGTTTGCTTTAACTTTTCTTCTATCAGAGTTTGCTGTATCACTTCTTCTGTCAGAGTTTTCTTCATTTTATGTTCATCAGAGTTTGCTTCAGCTTGCATTATCAGATATTGCATTCAGCGTGCTTCTTTTAAATCTATTCTTCAGCTAGCTTTATCAGAGGTTGCTTAAGATTAATTTTTATTAGAGTTTGCCTTGGAGTGCTTCCGTTAGAGTTAGCTTCAGACTTGCGTTTACATAGAATTTTTGAGGAACTTCTTTATCCTTTTTCTGCTCAGTGTAGAATGATGTTTCACTATTGAGAATGCTTGAGTCAGAACATCATCTGAATTAGAAAACATGCACATCAGAGTATAAAATATAGTATACAAAATTTATTTCATTGTTTTCATAAAAACTCTAAGATATGATTAGAACCAAACTTTGTTCTAACAATAAGTACACTGGTGTATACCTAGTATTAGGTAGAACTTATGTGTGTGTTTTCAGGATTGTAGAATCCTTATTTTGTAAGCCTCTCTAATATCATCTTGATATAAGAGTATGACTATTTTGTTGGGTTGTAAGTTCTCTTTTATATGATCATAAGCTCTTAAGCATTGAACATATTGTATGTTAATTCTCATAAGCTTTTAAGCATTGAGTATTGCGTGTTTTTGGAAGTATAGATTCCAGTTGGTTTTTGTTCTCTACTTGTGTTTAGAGTTTGCTCCAATTGGTGAGTGTAATTGAATAGGGATTTAAGGAGGGCCTCATACTTAGGTGTGTCTTAGGTAGAAGTTAAGTAAATGATAGTGATTAAGTGCATAGACTATAAACGGGAGGTTTGATGTAAGGTCTATAAATTGATACTATCTAGTTGATTTCATCCCTAGCTTGGTAGCCCCCAAAGTATGAAAGTTGTTATTAACTAGGTAAACATATCCTGTGTTATTTATCTTCAGCACTGCTATTTTTGTTTATTCATCTTGTTGTTGTGTGTGAAGTCGGATCCGGTGTCTTGACATCTCATAGGACATCTGGGATCTAATAGCCATAATTTCAATTAGTATTAGAGCTGGCATCCCGATCTGACTTTGGGTGAGATTCAGGGAAGATACTTTCTGGTGAAATGGACAAGGATGTAGGAATTATGGTTAAAATACCTATTCTTGATTGTACCAACTATGACAGTTGGAAACCCCATATGGAAATGTTCACAAAATCTCTAGGAAATAACGCCTGGAAAAATATTGTCAAAGGATGGGAACCACCAAAGGTTACTGATGCAGAAGGAAAAGTGACTGAAGTGCTGAAACCTAAAGAGGAATGGAATGATGCTGAGGATCTATCAGCTCTAGGGAACTCAAAAGCATTGAATGCCATATTCAATGGTGTTGATAAAAAACATCTTTAAACTGATAAAGAACTGTAAACATGCAAAAGTTGCATGGGAGACCTTAAAGAAGGTTAATGAAGGAAATTATAAGGTGAAGATGTCGAAACTTCAACTTCTCTCTACTAAATTTGAGAACTTGAAAATGAAGGAGGATGCGGGTATTCCGAATTTTCACATGGATGTTCTAGACATTTCTAATAACTCAGAAGACCAGGGGGGGGGGGAAAGATATCAGAGGATAAGCTGATCAGAAAAATGCTCAAATCCCTTACAAAGAGGTTTGACATGAAGGTGATTGTCATTGAAGAATCCCATGACATAAGTATTATGAGTATAGATGAACTGGTAAGCTTCCTTAAGAACTTTGAATCTGCTATAAATGAAAGGTATGAGAAGAAAAAGAGTATAACCTTTACGTCCAGTACTGAAGACTCAGAGAACTATGATGAGATGAACTTAGAAGGGGTATCTAAAGAACTTGTGCTACTAGGAAGACAGATAAACAAGTTGTTGAGGAAGTCCAAGTCAAATGTCAAGAACATGTCCTTCAATATTAACAAAGACTAGGACAATGGAGGAAGGTCCAGGTTTGAAAAAAGGAAAAGTCCAGATAAAGAAGTTCAGTGATATGAATGGGATGGATTTGGACACATAAAATCTGAGTGTGCAACTTTCCTCAAGAAACAGAAAAAAAATTTATCTGTATCATGGTCAGAGGAAGACTCTGAAAGTAATCATGGAGAAGAAGTGAATGCTTTTGCTATAATTTATGGGTCTGATGAAGAATCAGATGAAGATCTTACTTTTGAGGAATTAGATACTTCCTACAGAGAGTTGTGTATCAAAAGTGAAGAAGTATGTCAACAAGGAGAAGTGAAAATGATAACCATAACTCAACTATAGTCTGAGAAAGAGAAGCATGTATCTATCATCTCTAATCTTGAAGAAAAGGTTATGTTGCTTAATTCAAAACTAGACGATATGACTAAAACCATGAGAATGCTGAATAATGATTCTGATGTTCTGGATAAAATTCTTGAATCTGGGAGAAATGTTGGAGATGTTGAAGGTCTTGGTTATAACATACTAGGTATGAAAAACAAAGAAATAATGTCTTGAGTGAAGTTTGTACCATCACAAAAAGAACAAGAAAAAAGGATGTCTGGGCACTTGTCCTAACATCAACAAAGACATCAAGTCAAGCATAGAGAAGGAAGAAATCAGATATGGAGATGCTATTATTGTGGTGGCATTGGTCATAAGAAATCCTACTGTCACAAATTACATGGTTATCCAAAATCAAACTCACAACCTGGCCAAAGACAGACTTGAGTCAACACAAAGAAAAGATGGATTCCTAAAAAGAGTACATATGAAGAATATACCCACACATCTCTGATAGCTCCAACTGGAGATGCTTGGTACTTTGACAATGGTTGTTCAAGACACATGACAAGTATCAAGAAGTTTTTGGGTGAAATAAAACCATCCACCATCAAAACCTTGACTTTTGGAGATGGATCTAAAGGAAGAGTAATAGGCGTTGGAAAACTGGAGTATATGGGGAAACCTAGCCTCGATGAGGTGTTGTTTGTAGAAGGGCTAGATTTTAACCTAATAAGTATAAGTTAACTGTGTGATGAAGGCTTCAAAGTTAACTTTACAAACGTTGAATATCTGATAATAAATGAGAAGAATGAGGTCATCATGAAGGGTAGAAGATCAACAAATAATTGTTACTTATTGAGTTCAGAGGAAGCAGAATGTTCAGCAACATGTCTAAGGGCCAAGAAAGATGGCAAAAGAAGTATGCAATCAAAACATATGTTATTTTCTTACAAAGTTACACAAGATGTCAAGACATCGTATTGTGACAACTTGAGAATAACCAGAGGTGGTGATTGCACTAATCAACAAGGTTGGACTAAGTCCAAAATTAGTAAGTCACGTGGTGTGAAGGATCAACCCAAAAAGAAATACACGATTTTTGAGTTTGCAAACACGAGAAAAATAAAAGGGTGTGAGCAAGGGAAATTACTGTTATCTAGGTGGGCCAAACATATTTTCAAATTTTATGACTTCAACGTCTACCTAAGTTCTCTCTTTAAAGGGTTAATCATTTTTCTTTGCTATCTGTATCAAACCTACGGTTCTCTCGAGGCTGTTAATTTTTCTCCAGGTCTGTGGTTGTTCTTTTGTGTCTTGGTTGCAAATTCTTTTCAATGAAAACCAAAGATAGCTCAACATCCTTCATCTGAATTCATGCATGCTGCTACTGGTGATCATGGATAAGGTCAAAAAATTTTTAGGGCAAGTGATAATAGTCACTTGATCAACCTGTCTAACCTGGTTTTAGATATTGCTCCCTTATCCATCATTCCAGCCTTTACCAAAGAGGAAGTAAGAAGTTTTGCCGCATCAGAAGTCAGGAATTTAGGTAACTCTAAGATTGTTGAGAATAGGGGCAATATTGATCAGGAAAAAGAATCTGGAATCATAAAACCTCTTGGGCCTATTAGTGCTAAATATGATAATGAACAATGGAGGTTTGTGTGAAAGGAATTAAAGGAATCATGTATCTTAACAAATGTTCAAACATCTAAAGAAACTAGGAATGCCACGACCCCTGATGAAAATCCTGATGATGGCATGTTAGAACAAGTCGCTAGTGAAAGGAAAAGAAAAGAAAAGGTTATGTTTTCTGAGAATACTTCTCTTATGGAAGGTCAAGGAAAGATTGGTGAAACAAGGAGTAGTTCTCAAAAGAGTTGCATAAGAAAAGTCCCAATTGGTTCTTCAAAGGCTTGGAGTAAGGTCATTATTGCTACTAAGATAAGGAAGATTGTCTCTAGTGACTCTGAGTATGATGTTGGAGAAGATGTTCAGGCCATCATTCATCACATGAAATCTGCTCTGAAAAGGACTTGTTCTAATTGGAAGTCCTCCGTAATGAACTAAGTATCAATTCAATCTGGAAAAACGAAGTATGTTGATCAGAGAAGGATTTCTCTGGAGAGAGAGTTAGGAAAGGACTTTAAAAAATTTCCTACTATTGTGAAACTCATAGAGAATGCTGGACTGATAAAAACTGTCGTTGACCTTGGTCCTTGCTATGAAAGGTTAGTCAAAGAATTTGTTATGAGCATCCTTGATATATGAAATGTTGAGAATAGTGAAGAATATGGAAAGGTAGTTGTAACAGGAAAACTATGAATTTTTCACCTGAAGTGATCAACAAATTTCTAGGTAGGGGTGAAGCTTCTCAGGCTGAGTTAGAAGACTCAAATGATCAAATATGCAGTGAGATCATTGGTGGTCGAGTAAAGCACTAGACAAATAATGGAAATTTGTCATTCGTAAGTGTTGTACCCCAAACTTTTCCCTCCATTTATCTCAAGAAATTCTCCTAGGGTTCTCAAATGCTAAAGCTTGCTCAAGAATTGATCAGACAAATTCTCCTCCTAAGCAATGGGTCCACAACTAAGGTTTCACATTTCAAAAGGAAGTTTGGGTTTAAAATGCCTCAAGTGGGTTTCCATGGTTCCTCATATGTCTTCAATAATGCTCATACAAAGTTTCATGCCTTGTATCACAAGTTTGCTTAGTCAAATGCTCAGGTGACTGAAAATCAACTATATTGGGTAAAAAGTGAGCTGTGGTCAACATACAGTCAAACTTCAAGATTTTTGGTCAACATCAATATTTTGAAGTCATATTCATCATTTTATCAATGGTTGATCATGATTCATCAAGAAAAACCCTCAAATCATCAAAACTTACCAAATTTGGGTTTTTCTTAGGAGAAGTCAATTGAACCTTGACCAAGCATAACTTTCACATGCTTCATCAGATCTTCCCCAATCAAAGCTCATTCTGAAAGAAATTCAATTCTCTACAACTTATAATCTCTAAGCTCAAGTCCAAAAACGGCTTCATTTGAGAGATATGAGCCAATACATTACAGGTCATTTCAAAAGTCAACAAAAAGATACTTTTTATCAATGATACTTACATCAAGATAAATTCTTCAAATGCAAACATGATAAAAAGAGATATTTTAGAGGACATCTTGAGTTTTCCAAAAAGTTCAAGATCACCTTGAAAAGATAAAAAATGAGTGAGTTATGACCAGTGTAAGTTGGGAAAGTTTCAGCAAATGCATGAAGATCAAATTGAGCAAACTTGATATTTTGGGCTATTAGGCCATGATTTCAAAGATCAAATGTGTTTTACACTTTATATACACCTCAAATCTTATTCATACACCCTTTTGGTTTATTATGTTTATTTTATTTTTTATTATCTTAAAGTCAAAATTAAACAAAATAAAACAAAGACTTCTACAACGTCCAAGCCCATGTTTTATTTGACCTAATTTCCCTTTTATATTCTCATCAATTCTCATACAAAGGGACACGGAAAAAAAACCTCTTTCACGTTCATTCTCAAACCATTCTAACACTTTTCATTCTTCTAAAACCACTAATAAAACTCATCATCACATCAACATATAACTGTCACATAACATGTAATTACCATGGCCAATAACTCAAACAAAATTTAAAAAAAGGAGGAAGAAATTGAGATCTGCATATTCTCAAAAGGGTGTCACAATTCCAACCCCACAGTCTTCCTCTTCGACCGTTCACCTTCGCAAACACCAACGATGAATCAGCACTTGACCTGTCCTACGACCACCACGCGATGCTCCCCTGCTCCAAAGAAACCTCCACGATGTGTGCCCGACTCTCTATCCACCCTGAAAACTGTAGACGACCAACCCTGCTACCATGCAACAAACTTCAACCGACCATCGTTTCTGCTTGCAGAACCGCCGTAAGCCGTCAGACTCACCACCATCCAAATCCGACGTGAAACACCATCTAACATCCTTTTGTTTGAGCTAACGTATTCTTGGTTATTTGTTTAATTTTCAGGAAAGAAGAAGAGATTGAGGTGAGAGTTGAAAGGGTAGGGTATGTCGTTCCTGGAAAACGAAAGAAGGAAGAAGAGATATGATAATGAATTTGGATTTTTGGTTGTTTCCTAAGCTGATATCGAATAACAAAACATGCTGATTTCCCTTCTCAAACACAGGCGCGCGCCTGTCCTAGTGATGAGTATGCTGGATGGGAATGCTAAGGGCGTGGGTTCAACACTCACCCCCGAAAATTTTGGGTTTCTCTCTATTATTCTCTATTCTTTTTACTCTTTTTCTTATTTGCCTTAAAATTTAAAAAAGGAAAAAACCTTTTTACAAAACCTATTATTTTTTACAAAACCTAACATTTTCACAAACTCTTTTTTTGTCATAAAACATCATTGTTTTTTTATTTAATTAACTCAAATAAATTTTAAGGTTTTTATTCAATAAATTAATTTAGTTTTTTTAAGTTATTTTACTAAACTTTCTTTTTTAATCAAAATCAATTTAGGGTTTGTTTAAATTAATCAATTCTTTTTTTAATTAAATAAAATTAATTAGGTTTTTAGGTTAATCATCAAATCTTTTTCTATAAAAAATCGTAATACAATTTCCTTTCCCGTTTTCTTTTTACCGCTTCTCGTATTTTATTATTTTCGCCTTTTCCGATTATGTAATTGCTCATGGTTTGTAATAGTTAACTAGGGTTTTGCCATTCCCGCATTTTATTACTTGTACCCCCACTCCCGAAGCCTTGTAATAACGTAGGAATCTTTACTTTCTGCCTTTACTTTCTCCATTTATCGCTTTCCTTATAACTGTTTAACTAATAGGATTGTATGGAAAGACATAAAAGCAAACAATAGTTAATCTAATTTCAAGATAAATTAACTGAAATCAAGACACTCTTCAAACTTGCACCTCTAGGGTAACCTCCCTTGCTGCCTCGATAAAAAACAGTGATCTCCCTCGAATGTGGGGAAACTTTAGCATTGTCCCTCGATTAAAAAGATCGTAGTCCCTCGATGACCCTTTAGACGCTTCCTTCGGTAAACGATCCAGTCTTTTAAGAATTTCTAAAGCACCCCTACGATTTTCCTTCAATGAATGTATGATGACTCGCGCATGTCCCTTCACATCTAACGATAGGGATTCCTACTAACTAATGGTAGGGTAGCAATATCTAAAGGAGGAGGAAAGGAACAATAAAGACTTTGAGTAGGTAGATAGTTCTTAATCGCTTGCTCGCAAACATTTCAAAACATCTTTTTCACACAAAACCCTTTTCTGAAATATTTTCAAACAAAAACACTTTATATACACTCTTAACGATACGAGAGTCATTACAAAGTTGCCTTACTTTTGGCATTTTCAAAATATTTTTCAAACACACACAAAGCATTTCAAAACAAAGTGAGCTATCGATTAAGAGCCCGTAGATAACTACGGATGAAAAGGGTGCTAACATCTTCCCTTTTCATAACCTACCCCCCTAACTCAAATAGTCTCAAAGGTCTTTCTTGTTCTTTTCACCCTTTCCGTATTGGATAAAAGAAAAGTTGGTGGTGACTTTTTCTATCCGCAACATTTAGATAAACCAAAAAAGGCAGTTCTCCCGCCGTATTACAATAAGACTTAGTGTTAAGTATGCTATTCTTCATAGGATTGCTACTATTAATTGGGTACCAACTCATCATACTTCCACCATTTCAACTAGACTTGGACGGTTCATCTATGTTGTAGGTAAAGAGATAAAACTAGATTTTGGATCTTTTATATTTGAACAAGTCGTGAAGCAAGGGGCATCAACTACTGTGAAGATGCCGATTTATTCTCCCTCTCTCATCTGTGGAATAATCTTATGGTAGTATCCTAATATTCTATTGAAGACAAACTATGTGAAGAAAATAAAAAGTCTTTTATCCTTGAATCATAAATTGTTTGGTGGAACACATGTCCTAGACATTGTACTAACATCTTTGAAGGCACCTATTCCTAGAACCTCAAATATATAACTAATCTCTTACTTGAAAGAATTGTGCAGAGAGTTAGAAGACTCTATCAGATCTAACACAGATAGAAAAGTCAAGCCTGAAGGGTGGATCAAAGCTCTAATAGAGGAGGATGTCGGGCAAGCTGAGCATGATGTGAATCAAAATATTGACAAGAATGATGGAATTACTAATTATAACACTAATCATGCAAGTAAATATGATGATTTATCTGCAAGTAACCAAGCTGGCGAAGATAGTGATTCTAGTTTTAAAGAGGATGGTGGTACTAGCACTGCTACTTGTTATACCCTAAATTTTCCCCCTAAGATCTCTCATCATCTCATATTATCAATACATCAAGATCACACATTAGGGTTGGTTCTCCATTCTACTTCATAATATCTTAAAGTTTGCTCTTGAGGGATCACCAAGCACCTTGAATTGTGTATCTTGTACATATATATTTTTAGTTGGATTAAATTTTAACTAACATCGTAATATGTATATATGTTTCTTTGAATGATCATATTGTAGCTGATGGAACAACTGCATCCATCTCACCATCTAACCTAGCATTTTGAGGGATGATCCTCAGTCAAATGGTTCTTCAATGGATCTCAAGAGCTTAAGCTTGAAGGCTATGTCTATGATATCAAAGTTTTTTGGTTCAAATATCTCTCTCACTTTATTTAGGTCAAGTTTTCCTCAAGGTTGGTGGTTGTATTCATCAACAAGATTCACAGGTTCATGTGTTTATTTCCCCGCCTTCTTCAACAAGTTTCATTGAGACTTAAGCTCCACCTTTGAGTGTTATTCAAGATAAAATCATTTCAATGTATAATGTGATTTATCATGCTCTATTTTTCAAAGAAAGTTCAAAATATTCAACGTTGATTTAACAAGTTTGACCTAATTGAGCAAGTGTTTAATTCAGTGACCATAAGTGCATAACTCTCTCAATTTTCAATATTTGGAGTTGATTTTTTTTGCTATGGATTCTTATCATCATCTATAACAACTTCTCTTCACATGACAAGATCCAATTGGGCAAGGAAAATCATCAAAAGTTGAAAGGGGTTTCAAGTCATTTTAACACTCTCTGAGCTAGGGTTTGCTGATTTCCAAGGACCATATATTGCACATTTTTAGATTTTTGATTGATTCCAAAGCCATGATTATCTTTAAAGGGTACTTAACAAGTTCTCTTCATGGGTTTAAGGCTAATTTTGAGTGGAAGATCACTAATGGTTGAAGAAGATAACAAGTCTTTTGAAAAGGCTATCAAATTCTCTTGTGTGACTTCAAAGGATAATAACTTGGTCAATATTTATCTCCTTGAGCTCATTATTTTTATAAAATAATCTTTGGAATTTATACTACAAGTTTGGTTCAATATGCAAGACTTGAAAATGCTTGGGAAGTTATTTAGGAATTGAAAAGATTATTGGTCTTTTGTGAGTTTCCCCAAAATTGTTCATCATCTTCCAAAGACTATAACTCTTTCAATTTTTATGATTTTTGAGTAATCTTAATTCCACAATTCAATTCAAGAGGTCTACTTAATTTCATCTTCAAGGATCAAGAGCTAATTGTGAATGGAGGGACATGTAATTTTAAAGAATATTATAGGTCATTTTGAAGCTCAACACTTAGAAATATTTCTAAGTACAAAAATCTGTGTGTTTTTCTTGATTTCAAAGTTGAATAACTTTTTGCTTACGCATCCAAATGATATCTTTCTTGGCACATTGGGAAGTTTGTTGTGAGATATTTCCATTCCGAAAAGAATGAGATCATAAAGCCTTCTACATTGTGTGTCCCATGCTCTTGAAGTGGCTTCCATGAAACTAAGTTTTTCCTCTAAAGTTAGATTTTGATTTTCATAATGTGGCTTCTAAACAAATATTTTATGTGTGTTTTTCACTTAAAAATGTTTAACAAACTTGCTCAGACTTGTTTAAGCATTAAAACACAGGAATTGAGTAAAGTTTGACATCTTGCAAGTCACACCTTTCTCATTTTCGTGTTGCACACAATTTCCCTCCAAACCTATTTATTTCTTCCAACTCTCATTTCCATTCACTCTCCTATAAATAGAGGGACATATTCCATTCATTTTCTCAAGCTAGAATAGCCAAAATCACCCCACCAAACTCTCTCTATAGTTCATATTTCTGAGTTTTTGTTCATTTCCCTCACTTCCAGCTCTTATTTCTTGATTGATTATTCATCCTTGGACTTCACTGAAGCTAACAGAAGAAGAACCAAGTTGTAAATCGTGCTAGCCATGTCAAGTTTCAGAGAAAAATTCTCAGACTTCGTTCAGGTAGTTTAAGGAACCAAATCTTCTAACTCAAATTATTGGAATGGTCTATAATGTTCATTGATTCTTGCTGATGGTTTAATTTTGATTAATTGATGCATTTGATGCATTTGTTTTTAAATTCAAATTTCTCAAACTGCCTTGGTTTTTTCCAAATTGACTAAGTTGTGATTTAAAGAAATATTTCGTGAGCATATGGTTGTGATCATCTTGAAAAGACGCATCTAATGGTACCACTATGAACATGTAAATTTTCCATTTGAAGGATTTCGTACTTGCCCTAGTTGCAGGTGGCTGGAGGTTGAAGACAACCTACATGTCGTTCTTCAACCAATGTCATACAACCAATTCTTTTAAATCTATTGGGCTGATTTTTGTGTGACATGTGTGCACATTGACTTGGATCCATCGTACTCCATCACCTGAGGGCCCTTGGATGTGCCAGCGTGTATAAGTGAGTTTAGATCCTACGTGTCTCATTTTTGTTGTTTTATATATTATTTTAAAAACATTGATCCTGTGTGAAATTCAAAAAGGACCATATCATGCACAACGCGTCAGATCCATCAGATCTGCTTACTAATGTGTTTTGACATTGATCTAGTGGTCTATATTTTTTTTGCTTTATTTTTATTTTCTTATTTTTCTATTTAATTGTTTTAAACTTCAAAATTTCATAAAAAATTCATTTCAACTTCTAAAATTGTGATAAAAATTATCCAAAATATTTTTGATTTTTCTCTTTCTAATTTTATTTTTTCACAATGTTATTTTGTGATTTGGCATTTTTATGATATTTCACTTTATTTGACTTATTTTAATTGTTTAAATATACTTTTTGGTCATTTTAAATTCTGGAAAAATTATGAAAGGATCCAATGACCTCTTGACAAATATTGGTGACCTCATTTTATTTTTATTTCTTATTTTACTATTTTTCATAAATTTTGGCTTTTTTTACTTATATCTTTATATTTTAAAAAAAGTTTATGACTTTAAAAATTCTAATTGTCAACACTTGTTGACTCGTGTTTGACTTATGATATTTTTTTAGGATTTTAATTTGGTGTTTTAATACATGTTGTGTATTTTACCAATTATTTCCTTTTTAAATCATTTAAATTTTATTTTATATTAAATATATTTTGTTATTTTTTGATTGATTCTGATTTGGAGACACTTGAGTGTTATTTTGGCACAAATCCACCAAAATAGATGAATGATGTTGAAGATATTTGAAAATATAATTTCATCTGATACATTTGATACATTATCATTCCCCTCCATATTCATCTTATCCCTTTCTTATTTTTACTTGTGCTACATGTTTTTGGAGAATGATCTACACATCATTTCTCTAATATGTTTGGTACATAGATTGCTATTGACCAAACTCAAAATAGGTGTGACTTCTACATAATTCCACTTACAAATGCCTAACATAACGTTAAATTTGTCCAGATTCGAAAAATGATCATCCGTGGCCCAAACCTATGTTTGCAAGCCCAAGTGTGTTTAATTTGAAACCTTTGATCCAATAACTTTGAATTTCATTATTAGGAGGCTTTGATTATCAATCCTCTAATGAACTTCATGAATTTTGGTCTAAGCGAATCATTTGAACATTCTTGTTGGTTAGACCATTCTTTTTCTTGACTTTTACTTTATGCTTTAGGATAGTCCTTTCACCTCCTCCTATCTTATTTAATTTCAAAAATATTCTCCCTCCTTTTCAAAACTCTTCTTATTTTTTAACTTGAACCACTTTCATAATAACTTGCACTTAGGTTCATGCATTTTCAAAAAAAAAAATACTTAATCAAACTTTAATCAATTTAATCATACTTTGACATCTTTCTCGAGACTAAAAGTCATTAACCTCATTCAAACCATTTTTCCACTTATGCTTTTTACGTTAAAACATTTCTCAAAAGATTAGACTCTTTTCGATTCTTATAGTGATGCAAGCTACTATACTTCTATGATATGTAATGAATTGAACCATTTTCCACTTGGGTGTTGAGTGATGGATTTTAAATCCAAATTATATCCTCCACTTTGAGATGATGCAAATGCTCATTTCTCATAATTGTGGGTAGTAAGTATGTTTTCCACTCGGATATGACGATGATGTCTCTTATCTTAAAATTAACCAACACACATGTGTTTTAAATATTTTGAGGCTAACTACGATTAATCTAATTTCCTATTGCACGGAAGGTGGTACGTAGACACTAAAGATTCGCAACCATGGCGGATGCAAAATTATAAAAAATACTTATTTTCTCATCTCAACCATCTTATTTGGTATACACCTTTTATAGACAAAATACACAGATTTTCAAAGAGGTTCATGCGGAGTACCGTAGATGTTTAGGATGTTAATACCTTTCCTTTTCATAACCAACCCTCTTACCTAGATTCTTCCCTTCATTTTTTTGGGTTTATTCGCTTTTTTCCCATTTCCTTTTGAAACAATAAAGCACGATGGAGATTTTATTTAATTTATACGCGTTAAGTCAATCCAATGGCTTTGTCTCATCATTTCTACCGCTATAGAAAACTGGAGACTTCATTTGGAAAATTAATTCTCTAAGTGGGTTGAGCCTATCTTTGTTTATTTGTGTATGTGTTATATTTGTTGTATATTATTTGTTGTATATATGCATGTATGTTTGGATTTTTTTGGTTTTCAGGGTGCTTGGTGTTCTCTTATAAGTCCTATACTCGGACTTGGGAAAACTTAAGATAGAACATGAGGTATAGTCATGTTAACTTTGAGTGAGTAATTCCGTAAAAGGATACGTGAGATACCCCACTTAGTGGAGGCCCCTTTGAATGTAGTATTTGTTTACCGAGCAATTGGGAAGACATGTTGTTTTCAACCTGGGAGCCCGCAAAGCTGAGAAGCCGTAAAACCCTTAAACCATCTTGGCCTTTTAGGTGTAGTGTGGAAACTATAATGGAGCAATCCAGAAGTAGTTGTCACGCGATGCTGCACTCAGACAAGTTTTTCCTGAGAATATTGCTAATTATCGAGCTAATCGAGACATTGGTAATATCCAAAGGAAGAATGTAGACTATGGAATTTCCTTAGAACCTTGTTCGGAAAGTGATAAACCATTAGCCCTTACCTTGTGGGTAGTACCTTTGACTTCATGCTCGTGACATCGAACCTATGAACCCCGATATTTGTGATCTTGTGTGTGATTGTTGCATCATTATGCAATCATGCACCCATGAGCGTTCTTTAAAATAGTTTTTCGAGGAACTTAAGGTTGACTTTTGCAAATATCTCAGGTACTCTTTTGACCATGGATTTTGGAAGGAGAAAGACTTGGAAGTACAGTTTTAAGGATCCTAAGATAGAGGAACTAAAGAGTTTAATTCTTGAGATTGAGAGTCCTACAAATTTTCGAAAGAAGTATGGATTCGTTGTGCCTATTATGAAGCTCAAGATGAATGAGGGTATTCTTTCTACATTGGTCCAGTTCTATGATCTGTCATACCAGTGTTTTAGTTTTCCTGATTATCAATTTATGCCAATATTAGAGGAGTATTCTTACTTACTTGGTTTACCTATTACTTATTGTGTTCCTTTCACTGACTTAGAAAGATATCCCAAGTCTCATAATATTGCAGCAATAACTCACTTGAGGAAGTCTGAGATTGAGGATAACATGACTACCAAAGGAAGGATCAAAGGTTTACCTGCTCAGTTTTTGTTGGAGAAAGCTCATTACTTCTCCTAAATAAAGAGTAGAGTCGCTTTTGAGGCTAACTTTGCTTTTCTTGCCTATGGGTTTCTCTTTTTTCCTAACGTTGACAAATTTGTGGATGTTAATTCTAGTAGGATCTTTCTGATTGGGAATCGAGTCCCTACAACGCTAGGAGATACTTATTATTCTATCCATCTTCAGAATTTTTATCAGGAAGGGATGATCATTTATTGCACACCGTTGTTATATCAGTAGTTTATTTCTCACTTACCTCGGTCTGTTGCTTTTTGGGATATAAAAAGAAGGAACATCATTGGACACCGAAGATTATGGCTCTCATTCATTATGACATTGATTGATATCATCAAGATTATTATGATGTGAATATTAGTGATAGTTGTGATGTTTTTCCCAATGTACCTCTTCTTGGTACAAAAGGAGGAATTAACTACCATCATGTTCTTGCATGTCGCCAACTTGGATATCCAATGAGAGACAAGCGAAACAAAATTCATCTGAGTGGTTTCTTTCTCAAAGAAGGAGAATACCACAAGGAAGCTAAGTAAGAGATTGAAAAGGCTTGGCGCCATATTCATAGAAAGGATAGAAAATATTTGGGACCAAGAAGAGCTATTTTCTTAGAGCCTAATCTCCGTTGGGTATAAGCAATGACAATTCAGTTGAAGATTCCTTATTCTCGTGAGGAACCTATATCTAATATGTTTATGAGGACTACACTTCCTCTCTTAGATGATGAGGAAGAACTTCATCTTTCCTTAGTTAGGATTCAACAAGAGAAGGAAGCATGGAAGAACAAGTACTAGACTTTGGAGGTGTCCTACTCAACCGAATTGAAAGAGAAGGATGACTTGATTGAGATTCTTGAGAGTCATGTTGTAGAGATGATGGAGAAGAAAGAGGATTTATTTTCCACTAGAGATCATCCAGGTCCCAGTCACCCATTTTATGATTCTGGTAGATGGAAGGAAGTCACCGCCAAGTATGTAGAACAGAACAAGCAGTTGAGGGCTTAGATTGCAAGACCCATAGGAAAGTATCAGTTTGTGGAGAGATCTTCATCAGCTATGGCTCCTTAGGATTTTTAAATTCTATCTTTATTATCTTATACTTAGGATTATTTAACTTGTACTAAAAGTTGTAATCCATTCCAAAGATATTATTAAAATGAGAATTTTTCAATATTTCCAAATGTGTTAGTTCCTCAATTTTTTCAAGATGTTTATAATTCTTTGAGTTCCTTTAATAAACACAATAAATTATATGTGTTGTACCCCAAAATTTTCCCTCTATTTTCTCAAGACATTTCTCACAAAGATCTTCAAAAGTTCAAGATTGCACACGTATTGACTAGGTCAAGCCATCTCCTCCACACTGATACCTCAAATTAGGGTTTGAGTTTGCACAAGGACAATTGGACTCCAAATACTTCAAATTACTTTCATGGATAATTATGGACTCTCAAGATTTCTCATATCAAGTTTCAAGTCTTGGATCACAAAATTACTCAGTCAATTGATCAGATGACCTAAAATCAGTTGTATTAGGTAAAAAAGTAAACCATGGTCAACCTGCAGTTAAAATCCAAGAATTTAGACCAATATCAACATTTTGAAGTCATATTTATCAATTGATCAAGTTTGGATCACAATTCTCCAAGAAAATTGTTCAAATCAACAAAAGGGCAAAATGGTCAAAATTAGGGTTTTGAGTGTATTTGATTGATCAAGGGTTTTTGACCTAATACATGATACAATGGTTTGAAGTACAATATCAAGGATTCAAATACAACATATTGACCTAATTTTATGGCTCAATACATTTATCAAGATCATTTGATTGATAGTTGAAATTCAGTCAACTGATTAAAAGTCAACTAATACACCAAAAGTTAAACTTTGACTTTTTGATCAAAATTGAGTTTCAAATATCACATTTCATCAAGAAATTCAAAAACATGAAACTTGATCATCAATAAATCAAGAAAGTAAAAATTAATTTTGAAAAGTCAAAGTTTTCAAGACTTAGAAAATTTTCTAAGTGTTTTGAGTCTTACTTTTTCATGACTTCATACCAACTTCTCACCAAGATGCAAGATGATTCAAAGAAAATTTTCAACATGAAAGTTTATATATCTTGATGTTATCAACAACTTTTATTTACTTATCAAGTTCTATAAATGCTTAAATTTTGAGTTATGAATTCACAAAGTCATGCACTTTGTATAAAAACACTTAGAGAAAATTTGACCTAGTTAGGCAGATTTTTGGTCCCAACTTCATGAAAATGTTTCACATATTTCCAATTGGATTCTTCAAAAGTGAAAAACATGAAGGTTGTAGAGGATATTCCAAGATTTCCAAAATGTCCAAGAACTCAATGAGATCATTCTTCATCTAGGAGAATCGAAGAGATGAAGTTAGGGTTTCAAACTTAAATTACAAGTCAAATTTGTGATGAACACTTGATCAAATCTCAAACCGTGTTGCACCAATATTGCTTTGCAGGATTATAACTTGCTAATCACTCCATAATTTAATGTTTACCCAACTGTTAGAGCTTTTATCCAAGCATTTGAACCATTGTCTAAGATATTCATCCATTTTTGGAACAAAGTAACATTGATATTCTTGTAAAGTGACTTTAATCACAAAGTCCACTTTCCCTGAGATTTTAACTTGTTCCTTTTGCACACACTCCATCTACAAGCCAGAAGAAACATGTTTAAAGCTTAAAACCACTCTAGATAGCCTTGTACCATGTCTTGGATAAATGTTTGTCAACTTTGCTTCAAAATTAAGTAACCTAGCCATAACATGTGATTCTTTAAATCTGATTGTTTGAACATCCAAAACCTCTTCCCTATAAATATAAGCACTATTTGAAATCCATAACACGAATACACAAGCCCCAAGCATCCTAAAACTCTCACAAACTCAGATTACATAAAAACTGCCATTGTTGTGCAGAATGTGGCCAAAAACTTCCATCTTCAAATCCACCCGTGCATTTCTTGGCCAAACCATTTCAAAAGCTTCCTTATCTCAAATATAAGCCATCCCAATATTTGTTACACTCCTGTAACACCTCCATCACCATCTTCCATTTTCAAAAACAAAGGTCTACACTTGGACTTCTTTAGAACAGTTCAAGCACTCTCAGCTCAAAGTAACTATTGGAATAGCTTCCTGGAGGTTCAAGGAAGCTAACCAGATCATTAAAACACCTTGAAGTGAGCTCTAACTCAAAACACGATTTCTAGTTTTGAGGTAAGTTTTCTAATTTTAAATCTCTTCATATAGGCATTGCTAGCTTTCCATTTTCAAAGATAAAATGTAGACATCATTGCCCTGAAGCTAACCATGTCCTTAGAATTCATTTATATTGCTTGAGTAGTGAGAATTTTAAGCTTGAACTTTCTGAAAAAATTAAGTTAGATTTGGTACCATTCAAAATTCGTGCTCACCTTTGAGCTATTATTTATGTTATTTACATTTCTGGAATCGCGGTAAAATTTCTAACAAGTTTGATGGTCATACTTTTGAGAATGGTTGAGAAATGAATGAGTTCCAGAGGCTTTGGCTGGCACAAGGAAGAAGACGAAGTTTATCATTAGAACTGGTTTCGTAATATATATTTATGGTTTGATATAATACACCAAATGTATAGCCACCCTAGTGGTAGAGAGCGCGCACGTTATTGCCAAGGGCCTGAGTTCGAGCCACAACGCTGCCCTTTTTCCTAACATTTTCTTTGTTTTTTTTTTGTTACAATGCATGCCTGGGCCTAAGATCATTGGGACTTGCCTTTTTACTCAGAAATACCCTTCCTTCACTTACAACACGCAGCCCATCTTTTTATTTTATTTTCTTTCTGATTACAAAAAAACCACAATGGGCCTAAAGCTCAAACAAATCTGCGTTTTTCTACTAAACCACCCAATTCAATTTTACAATCTCCTGACTTTTATTTTATTTTTCTATTTTATTTTCTTTTCTTTATTTTTATTTATCATCATTATTTTTATAAATAAAAAAAACCCAAAAAAAAAATATTTTTTATTTATTACTTATTAATATACTTGTATTTTATTTCTTTTAGGACAAAAGACCAAAAATATTTTCCTAACAAATTTAATTTCTTTTTCTAATTAAAATAATATTAGATTTAGACTTATTTTATTTTAATTTTTTAATTTCCTTTCTAATTAAAATTAATTTAGAACTTAGGATTTTTAATTAATTAACTTTTCTTATACTAGTTTAATTAAGATACAACCATTTCATAAAAACCCTAAAAAAATTGCTTTCTTGATTAATTCAATTTCTTTTATCAAAATAACTTAGGTTTTATTTTCTTAAATTAACTTAGACTAATTAGTTATTTTTCCTTTTAAATTAATTAAGTTAAACCCTCTTTAAAAAACTCAAACAAAAACAAATTCATTTTTCCTTTCATATTGTCTTTACATTCTTGTACATATATTTGACATCATTCAATATGGTTGTAATAGTAATTAGGTGTAACTTCCCTTATCTTCCCATTTGTAAAATTGTACCCCCATCCCCAAGTGATGTAATAGCGTAGAATTTTAAATTTCCGCAATTTATCGCTTTAAATATAAATGCTAATAATTAGGGTGTGTATGGAAAGACATAAAATCACCAAGTAGAAAACCCTAATCCAAAAAGATAAAATGTATGAAAAAACAAAATTTTGCACACTTGCACCTCTAGGGTTAAACCTCATTTGTTGCCTTAAATAATCAGTCATGTCCCTCGAACGTGGGATACTTTAGAAAAGACCCTCCAATACAAGATCGTAGTCCCTCAATGACCCTTCAAACATTGCCTTCGGTAAACGATTTTAGACCCTTACAAAAAATTACTAAGGTATTCTACAATGTTGCCTTCTATGACTGTAGGACGACCCACGCCTATCCAATTGCATCCAATGATAGGGATTCTTATCAATCAATGGTAAGATAGAAATATCTAAAGGAGGAATAAAAGAACTAAGACTTTTTGAGTAGGTAGAACGCTCGTAGTTTCTTTCTCACAGCCACTTACAAAACATTTCTCAGAACACACCAACGCTTTTAAATGAAATATTTTCAAAAGTCAACACTTTGTATACATTCTTATAGAGACGAGAATCAATACAAAGTTCGCCTAAACGAAGGCACTTTTCAAAAATAATTTCAAAACATCACAAAACACATTTCAAACAAAGCATTTTAAAGTGAGATAGAAACTAAGAGCCTATAGATAACTCCAGATGAAAAGGGTGCTAACACCTTCCTTTTTCATAACCTACCCCTCGAACTCAAGAAAATTCTCAAAAGGTATTTCGTGTTCTTTTCACCCTTTCCTTTATTGGATAAAAGAAAAGTCGGTGGAAACTCTTTCTATCCGCAACAATTGCGATAAAACACAAAACACCCAAGTATTCTCCCACAGTATTACAGAACTAGCGACTCTGCTAGGGACAAGGTAAAGTGGGGTTACCTTAGAGACTAGATCACCTTTAAATTATTTCCTTGTTTGAATTGTTTGCTTTACTTTTTGGGTCCTTGTTTGGGTTTTGTATTGATCCTTTACCCAAATCTAGGAACATTATTAGGTAAATAGCAAAGATCTTGGGGACTGTACGACATATACCGATATGGTTCAAGAAATAGCTAAGTTAGTGTGACACATTTTTGAGTACCGATATCCTTTGTGTTGAATCAAGGAGAATACGGGGCCGCTGTGTGATGTCATGAAGCACTAACTGGTCTTAGAATCTTTAATTGAATAACTTGGCCATTATGAAGTAGTGAGATAGCCGATTTTGGTGGAAAGCTGAAAATTGGTTGATACTTGATACTACGCTCATTGAGATCGGACTTTTGGGATATTTTGGCCGCAAGAAAATATTGATTATGCTGAGACAATTCCCAATGAAGAAAGATCAGTGATATTGAGATTCCCTAGAACCTGATTACTTTCTAGGACAGGTTGAACCAACTAAACATCAAGAGGATACTTACCTATGAAACCTAATGCAAGCCTAAACATAAGGACTTGTTTGCTTTATTTATATATGCTTATTTGTACATAACATCATGACATCATACCATAGCATTTACACTAACCATTTCAAGGACCTATGGATTTATCTTTGTCTGTTTTGTAGGACATGGATTCCGTTTGTAGAAAGACTATCCGAATCGGATTTGTGAAAGTTCCTCCTCAACTTAAGAAGTTAGCATCAAGGGTTCCCCATGATTCTCCGTTCACCAAGAAGTATGGTCGTCTCATCAATTTGGCTACCTCAAATTTTGAAGAACAAATGATAGGGCTACTCTTTCAATTCTTTGACCCTAAACACCATTACTTTACATTTCCTGATTACCAATTGGTTCCTACCATGGAGGAGTTTTATCAACTCTTGGGAATGCCTATTCTTGATCAATTACTATAACCGGTATTGAGAAAAACCCAAGACCTGAGTAGATTGCTCTAGCTTTACATTTGCAATGGTCCGACATTGTGGAAAATTGCGAAGTAAGAAGTGTTGTTAAAGGTTTTCTAGCCAAGTTTCTATTTGAGAAGACTCACCAATTTTGGGATGCTTTGGATTTTCAAGATTTTGAAGAGGTTTTGGCCCTTCTAATCTATGGGATGGTACTATTTCCTAACCCTGACCAACTCATAGATGTGAATGCGGTCAAAATTTTACTATCTCATAACTCGATTCCTACCTTACTTGGAGACATTTTACACTCTCTTCACACTCACACCATGAAGAGAAGGGGAATTTTTATGTGTTGCACACATTTGTTGGCTAGGTGGTTTATTTTTCACCTTCCTCTATATATTTTGAAGAACAGATAAGGTATGGGTTGGTCTCAAAGGTTGATGTCACTCTCGCATTCAGATATCCATTGGTGCTCTCAATATTTGGAGGATGTCACCATCATTGATCGCTGTGGGGAATTCCCTAATGTCCCTCTCTTTGGCATTAGGGGAGGTAACACCTATGATCCTTGTTTGGATCTACGACAGTTTGGGTATGCACGGAGGGATAACCCTCATGACACACTTGTTCAAGGAATTGTATTTAACTATGAGAATAATGTACAAAGTTATCGCCAAAGATTTATACGAGCTTGGGGCATGGTGTAACACCCCAACTCTACTCGACAATTATATAAATAAACTAGAGTTATAAAATCATTCATGCAAACGAATCAGGATGCCAAAAATTCATCATTAAAAACTCATTGCATTCATCGTGGACACATAACACTTGAAATCATCGGATGAACCACCAACATAGTAATTTAATCTCTTAAATAAACAATTTAAACATCTACGCAGCGAAATTCTTAATAACATCTTTATCATCGTTACAGCAACTTCAAAACAACACATATTTAATAATAATCAACATAAATTTCAACACTGAATAATCAATAATCAAAAGCAACAAGCGTTCATCCCCCCGAGTGTTACATGTCAGAGCAATGACACCGACTCGAACTACTGAAGGTATACACCCTTCACTCTCGATTACCCGCACATTACCAACGTAAGGGTAACATTCAAACAGAAGGGGTGAGATATCTAACAATATAATAAAACATATGATAATTAATATATTAAATTAGACCATATAACACCACCACTTCTCATCTTATAAACAACAATAATCACAATAATAATACACATTCACCACATCAATATGCAACTTATTTATGCAATTATATAATGCGACTCAATACTATGAAAATGCATGTGGTACCATTGGAGCAGAACTCCCATCTTAAAAATCTTCCAATAAATAGAGGCATCAACAAGGCATAAGCCTTCAACTTAATATTCTCCAATACATGCCATCTTAACGAGCATAAGCTCCATCTTGAAATGCAATGTATGAGACACCATCATGAATTTAATGACAACACCATAATAAATAATGTCTCAACACAAACATGATCGTTTGCCATAAGCCTACATCTTAATAGCTGCCAATTATTAGAGGCATCTCAACATCTTGCATCAACATCGTTCACCAACATCATTTATTGTCGTAATTCATCAAACATCATTTATACATCATAATTCATCAAACAAAATCTCATTAACGTCATCTCATCAACAACTAAGTCGTACAACAATACAACTGTAACTCATCAACTTCGCAACATTGGCCATAGGCCTACAACATGATATTTCCTATAACTAGTTAATCAAATAAGGCTTACTTCTAAATTACCAAACCTCTACATATTACTATTCTGTAATACTACCTCATTATCATCATTAATCCTACTGTTACAAACCAGACAATAATCTATAAACGCCTCGTCCTCATCATTCTTCATAAAAACCAACATAGCGATTAACGCGAGAATTAACTCTAGTCCTATTTTGGATACTAGGATTATACTTCCTATTCTTCATTTTAATCATTAATAATGAAGTTCATCGCGTTATCTATTCAACACTTCGAACGGGACCTCAAACGGAGTCTGAAAACTAAAGTTACAGCCTTGGAAAAATGAATTTGTCAAAAACCAGACAACATGGATCGACGCGTAATGCCTTGGGTCGACGCATACTGAACTGAACATACCACATGAGTCGATGCATACTCTCTTGTATCGACTCATACCGAGTCTGCCACACTGCATGTATCGACACATGCTCTTATGTATCGACTCATCCATAGTCTGAAAGCCCTCATGTATCGATGCAGGACTACTTTGTGTCGACTCATCCTGAGTCTAAATGCCTTCTTGTATCGACACATAAAGTTTGGGGTCGACACATACTGCTCTATCATGAATATTTTCTGCAATTTTCTCTGCATTTTCACTACGGGTTCCATACTTTAGGCCTTAAAAACATCTTCTAATCATAGATAATCATCAATTATACTTATCCTATAATTCTACATCAAATATACAACATCGGGGTATTATTATTCATCTTTCAATCATCAATTCTCATCATACAACAACATCTACAATTCAATCATAAACCAAACAATCTTTCACCTCTAACCCCATATACCAATTACCAGAAACTCTATTATAGAGTCAGAACCCCACCCTTACCTTGGATTGAAGGTTGCTTTATAACGTTTCCGGTTGAATTTCCGTTCTGCCTCTTTTCCTTCTTTCCCGCACTTTCACGTTCTTCCTTTCAAACCCTTATTCTTTCTCTCTTACTACATCTTCTTTCTTATTATTTCTAACAATAATAAAATAACCCTATTATTCTCTTTATTCCTTAATGGGCTTAAGACTACTACACCCCCTTATTACTACCTCTATCCTTTAAGACAAGCCCACATCAAATAATATAATCCTTCTAATATTATTCCACCACTTAATAAAATAAATAATTCTAACTAATCACCACACAACTTCACAAATATTCTAAAAATAATTTAATTAAATAATTAATTAAATTACGAGCATTACAACTCTCCCCCACTTAGAATACTTTCGTCCTCGAAAATTTACCTTAATCAAACAACTCAGGATAGGAATCTCACATCTTGCTCTCCAACTCCCAAGTAATTCTTTCTGCGGAAGCTCCTAGCCAAACCACTTTAACCAAAGAAATCTCTTTTCCCCTCAACGTCTTTATTTCAAGATCCGCGATCCGTACAGGCATCGTCTCCACCGTAAGATTATCTCATACTTGCACATTATCCATATGAATCACATGAGATGGATCTGAAATATACTTCCAGAGTTGCAACACATGAAACACATCATGAAAATTCGAAAGGTTAGGTGGTAAGGCCACTCAATAAGCAACATTCCCCACTCTCTCTGAAATCTGATATGGTCCAATAAAATGAGAAGCGAGCTTCTTAGACTTCAATGCTCGCCCAACACGGTCACCTGCTTGGAATTCTAAGTCCTTCCTTCGCCTGTCATGACAACTCTTCTGTCTACTTTGGGAAGCTTTCATCTTTTCTCGAATCAACTTCACCTTTTCAGTAGTCTCACAAACAAGTTCAGGTCCAAGTACCACACTTTCACTAGATTCATGCCAATATAAAGGAGTTCTACATCTTCGACCATACAATCCTTCAAAAGGTGCCATCCCAATACTAGAATGGTAATTGTTAGTATAAGTGAAATCTATGAACGAAAGATAAGTATCCCACAAACCTCCCTGCTCAAGAACACATGCCCTCAACAAGTCTTCCAACGACTGGATAGTCCGTTCAGTCTGACCATCTGTCTGAGAATGATACGCTGAACTCAACCTCAACTTAGAACCCAACGCTTCTTGCAAACTCTTCCAAAAATCAGAAGTAAATATTGGATCTCTATCTGACACAATGCACAAAGGAACACCATGCAGCTTCACAATCACACTCGTGTAAATCTCAGCCAACTTCGACACTGGAAAACTGATGTTAATAGGAATAAAATGAGCCGACTTCGTAAGCCTATCAACAATCACCCAAATTGAATCATGTCCTCTTATAGTATTAGGTAACCCCGCCACAAAGTCCATTGAAATTCTATCCCATTTCCATTCTGGAACTTTTAACGGTTGCATCAACCCTGCAGGCTTATGATGTTCAACTTTCGACTTCTAACAAGTCAAACATGCATACACAAACCGAGCCACATCACTCTTCATTCCAGGCCACCAAAACAAACCTTTAAAATCTTGATACATCTTTGTAACTCGTGGATGAATACTCAACTTACTTCTATGATTCTCTTCAACTATCACTTTCTTCATCTCAGCATCATCAGGAATACAAATTTGGTTACGAAACCTCAGCACACCTTGCGCATCTAGCTTAAAATCATTATTCTTAGACTGATCGATTCCAACCATAGAATCTACCAGTTTCACATCTAAATTTTGAGCTTCTCTGATACTATCTAGAAATTCATTATTAATCTTCAACATACCCAACAAAGAACTCTTCAGCATAACCTCGCAAGCTAAGCTCATATCCCTGAGCTGTTCAATTAATTCCAACTCTTTAACCATCATTACCGACATATGTAAAGTCTTTTGATTCAATGCATCAGCTACCACATTCGCTTTTCCTGGATGATAATTCAAACCGAAATCATAATCCTTTAACAATTCCAACCATCTTTGTTGCCTCATATTCAACTCCTTCTGATCAAATAAATACCTTAAGCTCTTATGGTTACTAAACACTTCAAATCTAGAACCATAAAGATAATGCCTTCAAATCTTCAACACAAAGACAACTGCAGCAACCTCTAAATCCTGCGTAGGATAGTTCTTCTCATGAGTCATCAACTGCCTTGACGCATAAGCAACTACCTTATCATTATGCATAAGAACACCTCCTAAAACCATCTTAGAAGCATCATAATACACCACAAAAGGCTCTCCTGGATTATGCAACGTCAAAATCGGGGCTGACGTCAACCTCTTCTTTATTTCTGTAAAACTTTCTTTGCACTGAACATCCCATACAAAAGCTCTACCTTTACAAGTCAACTTAGTCAACGGAAGTGCCAACTTAGAAAAACCTTCGATAAACCTTCTATAGTAACCAGCTAATCCCAAAAAGCTCCTAATCTCAGTAGCCGACCTCGGAGTTTCCCATTGCAGCACAACATCATCCTTCGATGGATCTACAACAATACCATTACCTGAGATCACATGACCAAGAAAACTAACCTCCTTTAACCAGAATTCACACTTGGACAACTTTGCATACAATTTCTTCTCTTTCAAAACTTGCAATACTACCCTTAAGTGTTCTGCATGCTCTTCTTCTGACTTAGAGTAAATCAAAATATCATCATTGAACACCACTACAAACCATTCCAAATAAGTATGAAAGATATGATTCATGTATTCCATGAATACTCCCGGCGCATTAGTAACACTGAAAGGCATCACTGAATACTCATAATATCCATAACGCGTTCTGAAAGCCGTCTTCTGGATATCATCATCCTTCACTTTAATTTGATGGTAACTCGACCTCAAATCAATCTTACTAAACACACGAGCATCCACCAATTGGTCCATCAAGTCATCTATTCTTGAAAGCGGATACTTGTTCTTAATCTTCACTTTATTCAACCGTCTATAATCAATACAAAGCCTCATACTTCCATCTTTCTTCTGTACTAACAACACTGGAGCTCCCCACATCGATACACTTGGTCTTACAAACTTCTTTTCAAGTAACTCTTCTAATTGCTTCTTTAACTCTGACAATTCAGATGCAGACATCCTGTATGGGGCCATAGAAACAGGTCTGGTACCAGGTACAAGATCAATAGCAAACTCAAATTCCCTCTCCGGAGGTACATCAGGAATCTCATCGGGGGAAACTTCAGGAAATTCACACACCACCTGCAATTCCTCAATTATAGCTTGAGTCTCAACAGATAGCGACGCCATCAACAAGAACATCTGTGCTTCCTCTTACATCAACTTTCTCAACTGTTTAGCAGACAACAGACCACATTCCTCTTCTTCAGGAGTAGAAAACCTCACATACTTGTCATAACAGTTAATCTGAACATAGTTATGCTCTAACCAGTTCATCCCCAAAATCACATCCAAACCTCTTAACCATTTACAAACCAAATCAACAGCAAAGTCTATGTCGAAGATCAACAATGGACACTTTAAACACACAAAAGAAGTAGTCACCGACCCCTTGGCTGGAGTATCGACGACCATTTCTCCATTTATAGAAGACAACATAAGACCCAATCTTTAAACACAATCAGAAGCAATAAAACAATGAGTAGCATTGGTATCAATAATAGTAATTAAAGGAGTACTATTAATGAAACATGTACCTCTGATAATTCTGTCCTCAGTAGCTGCCTGATCCTCAACCAAAGCGAACACTTTACCACTTGTCTGTTCCCTCTTTGGTTTCTGACCATTGTTCCCTTCCTCACTACAGTTGAAACAAATCACATCCTTATGCTTGCACTCAGATACAACATATTCGTTCTTACCACACCGGAAACACCTCTTCACTTTAGTAGTACACGCATTACTCTTATGCCCGGGTTTCTCGTATTTAAAACAAACCACACCAGCAGGAGCATCTCCCCCACTAGTCCTCTGACCCTAAGCAACTTTCTGTTTACCTTTACCAGCTGGGGTATCATAAGGCTTACCACAATTCTGTTGGTGCATACCCCTCTTCTCACTGATAATCTTGTAATGAGCATTATTATCCTCCTCATAAATTCTGCAACTATCAATCAAATAAGCAAAGATACGGATCTTCTGGTATCCAACTGCCTTCTTGATCTCTGGGTGCAACCCATTCTCAAACTTGATACACTTCGAAAACTCAGCATGTACCTCAGCGTAGTGCGGGTAAAACTTAGCCAACTCATAAAACTTTGCAGCATACTTAACAACCGACATATTCCCCTACTTCAGCTCAAGGAACTCAATTTCCTTCTTACCACGAACATCTTCAGGAAAGTACTTCCTCAAAAATTCCCTACGGAACAAGCTGAAGTGACATTCTCAGATGCAGCTTCCAATCTCTGACAAGTCTCTAGCCACCAGTCATCAACCTCAACAACTAGCATATGAGTACCATATCAAACCTTCAGTGCTGGAGTGTAGTCCATCACACGGAAGATTCTCTCAATCCCTTTCAAGTAATCCAATGCTCCGTCAGGATCATACTTTCCCTTGAACGTAGGCGGATTCTCTCTCTAGAAGGTCGCCAAGCTACGAGATCCAGCATTCCCATCAACATTCGGTTGATTTTCCATCGTATGAGCCATTGCTTCTAAAGCAGCAGCAAGTGAAACATCATTCCTTCAAGCCATCTCAACTTATCACTACAGCATAAACAAAAGTTAGAACTCGAATTAACAATACTCGATTGTTAGACAACTACGACTCGACAACAAGGTCGGACTAACCAGGCTCTAATACCAAATTTGTAACACCCCAATTCTACCCGACAATTATATAAATAAATCAGAGTTATAAAATCATTCATGCAAACGAATCAGGATACCACAAATTCATCATTAAAAACACATTGCATTCATCGTGGATACATAACACTTTAAAACTTCGGATGAACCATCAGCATAGTAATTTAATCTCTTAAATCAACAATTTAAACATCTACGCAGTGAAATTCTTAATAACATCTTTATCATCATTACAACAACTTCAAAACAACACATATTTAATAAAAATAAACTTAAAGTTCAACACTGAATAATCAACAATCAAAAGCAACAAGCGTTCATCCCCCTGAGTGTTACATGTCAGAGCAATGACACCGACTCGAACTACTGAAGGTATACAACCTTCACTCTCGATTACGTGCACGTTACCAACGTAAGGGTAACATTCAAACAGAAGGGGTGAGATATCTAGCAATATAAAAAACATATGATAATTAATATATTAAATTAGACCATATAACACCACCACTTCTCATCTTATAAACAACAATAACCCTAACAATAATACACATTCACCACATCAATACGCAAGTTCTTTATGCAATTATATAATGCGACTCAATACTATGCAAATGCATGTGGTACCATTGGAGCAAAACTCCCATCTTAAAAATATGCCAATAAATAGAGGCATCAACAAGGCATAAGCCTTCATCTTAATATTCGCCAATACAGGCCATCTTAACGAGCATAAGCTCCATATTGAAATGCAATGTATGCGAAACCATCATGAATGTAATGACAACACCATAATCAACAATGTCTCAACACAAACAACATCGTTGGCCATAAGCCTACATCTTAATAGCTGCCAATTATTAGAGGAATCTCAACATATTGCATCAACATCGTTCACCAACATCATTTATCATCATAATTCATCAAACATTATTTATAAATCATAATTCATCAAACAAAATCTCATTAACATCATCTCATCAACAACTCAGTCATACAACAATACAACCGAAACTCATCAATTTTGCAACGTTGGCCTTTGGCCTACAACATGATATTTCCTATAACTAGTTAATCAACTAAGGCTTACTTCTAAATTACCAAACCTCTGCATATTACTATTCTGTAATACTACCTCATTATCATCATTAATCCTACTTGTTTTACCCCAAAATTTTCCCTCCCATATTTCTCAAGACATGTCAAGAATCATCTCTAAGTGGCTCAAGATTGCTCAAGAGTTGGACAGTCAAATCATCTCCTAAGGCAGTCAATTCAAAATTAGGGTTTTGTGTTTCATCAAGGTCCTTACATAAAAATGACCTCAAGTGATCCCCAATGTCCTAATATGTTCTTAAGTCCATCCATGTTAAATTTCAAGCCTTGCAGAGGAAGTTTGGTCAGTCAATTGCTCAAGAGGTCCAAAAATCGACTATGCTAGGGCAAAAGTCAACTGTGACCCAAATACAGTCAAACCTCGAGATTTTTTGTCAACATTCTCATTTTGAAGGATAATTCATCATTTGATCAAGTGTTGATCATGATTCATCAAGGATTGCTCAAGATTCAAAAGTTGCTAAATTAGGGTTTTGTAGGAAACGTCAACTCAACTTTGACCAAGCATAACTTTCTCATACTTTATGAAAAATGACCCATCCAAAGCTCATTTTGAAGCGGATGCAATTTCCTACAATCCATCTTCACACCCCAAGATCAAGAAATGCACTCACAAAAAGTTACAAATTTGGACATTATAGGTCATTTTTGAAAGTCAACAAAAACACCTTTTTTTCCAGAGCTTATAACTTGAGCATGGAATATTCAAATGAGGTGAGACCAAAAGGGATGATTGGAGGTCATCTCAAGGTTTCTAAAAAGTCAAAGAATACTTCCAAAAGTTCAAAATTGAAGAAGTTATGCATTGTTGAAGTTGGGCATTTTTCCAAAAGTGCCAAAAGTCAACTATCCTCAAAACTCCAATTTTTGACAAAAGGGCCCACCTTTTTCCACTTTATTTGGTCTTATCACACCACACACGTGTCCCATCTTCAATTTCAAGACCAATCATTTATTTTTCTATTTTATTTAATTTTTATTGATTTAATTCATTTTAAATCAATATTAATTGAAATAAAATCCAAAAATTAATGGAATGAGATTTTTTTGATCATTACAACTTGCAAATATCATGATACACTCAATCAAATTCGTATCAAGCATTGTTGTGCACAAAATATCAGATTTGGTACAATTTTGGAAAGTTTATCAATGGTGATCATATCAAATCCCAAACCTTGAACGCACATGGATTGAAAGCCCAACTCTTGACCTAATTCATTCTCTTATACACACACAAGCCACTCATATCAAGAACACGAGCTAAGCACTGCAGAAAGGGCCAGACAAACTTTGAAAAAACTTGGAAAAAGGGGAATCTGAAAACGATCTTAGGGCTCGATTCAAAGCAAAAACTTGACACTAATCTCTTGTTGGACGTCTGCTGAAGCGATTGGAATCAAAATCAAGTCCTAAAACCTCCTAAATCGCGTTGTAAGTATCCTTGAACCTATCCCTGTACATGAAATCGAAACCACTCATTCTCGCATCTGTTTGACAAACCATGGATATATTCTTGATTCTTGTTTGATTTCGAAACTTTCTGCACTATTTGATTTTATTTTCATAGCCTGTAACGCCATGCCCAAATCTAGGGTCCGTGCTTCTTATTTTTGGGGTTTTTAGTTGCAGGGAAAATCAAGGCCAATACTGGACATGGATGAAACCAGGAGGAAGACACGAACATATTGGTGGTTTTAGTTTGCATTTTTATGGCCATGAATTTGTTTTAGGAGTGAGCCATGGATTTAGCTGCGGATGAAATCCGCAAGTAAATAACCAAGCTGTTCAAGGAAGAAGACGACCACGTGCCACTTCCTTATTGGGCCATTCGTAATCTCGCGCCATTTATTTTTATTTTCCAGGCATAGTAAATGTTTTCCATATAATATTTGTTTTATATTCTGATAACAAATAAGCAGTTTGGTTGGATTGGTAAGCGCGCTGGCCATTGAGCAATGGGACCTGGGTTCGAATCCCAGGTCCCCTAAAACATTTGTTTAATTTTTCTTCAGGTATTCTCATGCAGCATCATAAGCGTGGTCCACCATATGCCTCATGGATCCAAACGCCAGATGGCCTCCAGGCCAAATCCAAGGGTCCAGATTGCAAGCTCATCATACTCCCTAGTCAAAGGCATGCGCTGGATTGGGAAAGTCAAACGAGGCTGAATGAAAGTGGGCCTCTAAAATTGCAAATCATACCTCCTATTGGGCCCAACACCCCTTTGGTTATCCTTTTCTTTTATTTATTTTATTATTTATTTACTAATTATTATTATTATTTAAATTAACTAATTAAATCTTTTTTTTAATAAAACCAGAAAACATAAAAAAATATCATTTTTTTTAATTTCATTATTTTTATTTTGGTAAATAAAAATTAATCAATTTAGTTTTTAATTAGGTATAACTTTAATATTCTTTACAATAATTAAAATCAATGTAGAATTAGTTTTTTTTCTTCTTTTAATTAATAATTTTAATCACTTTTATTTTATTTCCTTAAATATAAAAAACCCAAAAATATCTCCTTTTATTAATTAATTAATAATTAGTTTAGGTTTAATTCCTTTTAATTCAAAAATAATAAAAAAACATGCTTTCTTTAACAAAAAGGGTCAAAACCCTAAAAATGCGCCGATCTAATCTTCTCGCACGCGTCTTATTTTTATCCAATATTGTAATTGCTTCCAGTATGTAATAGTTTCAATAAGACTTTTAATTGTTTATCGCTTTTATTTACTTTCCGCAATTTAAATTAAAGGGTTTGTCTTTGGCGATATAAATACCCGACGCCTTGTAATAGTTTAGATTTACTTTTCGCAAATTTAATTTCCGCAACTATTAACTGTTAGATATTTGATAAATAGGCAATGCATGACAAGATCAATCTTTAACCTAAAATCAATATAGCTCACCCATGACATGTACAGATAAAATTAACCGAACTAACACACTTGCACATGCCACTCTTAGGGTACACCTCACTTGGTTGCCTCGAACGTGGTCATTGAGTATAGGAAGTTTTAGAGGTCTCCCTCTTGTCCAAAGATCATAGTTGCTTCGAAACGGTTGCCTCGGAAAAATGATCTAATACATTAGGGTTACCACTAAGGCGTCCTAACATTGCTTTAGTGACCACACGTCCCTTAATCGAATTGACCCGAAAACTCCAATGACGGTGCTACCTACTCCTCAATAGTGGGATAGCATTGTCTAAAGGACATTTTTATAGATGAATTCCTTTTTGAGTAGGTAGATGGTTCTTAAGTACTTTCTCCTTTTAAAAACAAAACAAAACTTTTCGCACTTACACTCTCTTTCAAACAAAAACTCTCTTCAAACCTACAAACACAAAGAAAAAGCAAATTTTAAAAACACAACGAGCAAGTACCTAAGAGCCCGTGGATAACCACGAATATAAAGGGTGCTAACACCTTCCCTTTCTATAATCTACCTCCCGGACCCGAGAAATATCTCAAAAGGGAATTTTTCTATGCTTTTGTCCTTTCCTTGTTGGATAAAATAAAAGACGGTGGCGACTCTTGCTTACCGCGAAATTTTGCGAAAACAAACACAAAACGCGAACCAGCATTCCAAAATAGCCAGTTCTCATTCCCACTGATCACAGAACTGGCGACTCTGCTGGGGATACTCTAATAAGTGAGGTGTACCTTAGGATTAGATCATTATGTTTTCAATTGTATGCTTTGTATGCTTTATATTTGTGGGCTTGTATCGGAGTTCTATAGATCCTAACCCGGATCTGGGGATACCCTTTAGGTAAGTAGCAATAAACTGTGAGGGATATGTACGACATAGACCGATACGGATGAAGCAGTAGCTACGTTGGTGTGGCACTTTAGTCTGTACTGATATCCCTTGTGTTAGAACAAGGAGAATATGGGTCTTCTAAGGGATCATTAAGCACCAACTGACCTTAGAACCTTAAATTGACCAACTTGGCCATAGAACAGTAGCAGTATGCTACACTCATTGAGACTAAACTCTCGCGATGATTCCGGCCGCAAGAAAAGGTTGCTAAACTGGAATTATGACCGATTGAGGGTAGTCAATGATATTGAGATCCTCTAGAACCCGTTTATTATTTTTAGGACAGGTTTAAACCAACTGAACTGAAAGAGGGTAGTACCTAAGCTCCATGCCAGCCTGAAATCTAAGGGCTCTTCAGTGTGACTTGTGTGCCTTTACCATGTTTGCTTTTTGTGAATACTTGTGGTGTGCTTACTATCATGACATCATGACATCATAACATTGCATACATCTTGCATAAGGACTAACCTATTTCAAAGATAGGAGGGATTCATCTTTGTTCTGTTTTGTAGGTCATCATGATGCTCATGCGTAAGAATACCATCCGGATAAACTTTGTCCAAGTCCCTACCTTGCTTAAAGAGTTGGTTTCCAAGATGCCTGACACTACTTCCTTCATCAGGAGGCATGGTTCTCTTCTCAGTTTGGTCACCTCCAAATTGGACGAGCAGATGATGAGTGTCCTGGTCCAGCTCTATGACCCGCTGTACCATTTTTTTACCTTTCAAGACTATCAGTTGGTTCCTACCCTAGAAGAGTTCTCTGAGCTGCTTGGTATCTCTATTCTAGAGCAGACCCCGTTTTATGGTTGGGAAAAGACTCTTAAGCCCGAAGAGATTGTTGCACCCCTTAATTTGACCAAAGAGGAGGTAATGGCTAATTAGGAAACTAGAAGTGGAGCTAAGGGTTTTCTGACTAAGTTCTTGGTTGTCAAGGCTAACTACTTCTGGGATAACCTAGACTTTAAGGCGTTCGAGGATATTCTGGCTCTTTTGATATATGGCTTGGTATTGTTTCCGAATCCTGACACTTTTGTTGATGTTAATGCCATAAAGATCTTCATCTCTCTGAACCCTGTACCCACTCTCTTGGGTGACATCCTTCATCAGCTCTATGCCCGTACTGCCCGAAAGCGGGGAACCTTGATATGTTGTGCTCCTTTATTGTCGAGGTGGTTTATTTCGCACCTCCCTAAGTCAGTGCTGAAGAACAAAGAAGGAATAGGCTGGGCTTATAGGGTGATGTCTCTTTCTCATAATGACATTATCTGGACTCTCAAAGGTATGGGCGAGGTGACTGTCATTGATCGTTGTGGAGAGTATCCTAATGTTCCATTGATAGGAACCCATGGAGGAATTTCTTACAACCCATGCTTAGCTCTCTGTCAGTTTGGAAGAGACAGAAGAGAATGACCTCATGAGATGCTGATGCCTCATATCATCTTTGATTTTCAGGGGGATAGCGACGAGCAGCGTCGCAGATTCATAAGGGCTTGGGATAGAGTTCACCAATCTGATCCACATGAGCTGGGTCCAAAGACTTCTCTGCCAATGGAGCCATATCTCAGATGGGTCCGCATCCGTGCCCAGAAACTGGGTATGCCATATGAAGCCTTCCGGCCTGTCACTCTTGAAGTTGCTAATGAAGAAGGGGTTCTTCCAACCATTCTCCATCCTTATATGCCCACTGACATTGGGGAACTAAAGAGGTCTTGGATGCAGTTGAGGGATGAACGGGATTCTTATCAAGAGAAGTTCAACGAGCAAGAACAAAAGATCCAGAAGCTGACTAGGCAGTTAGAAAATGAGCAGATTCTCAACGACTATGTCCGCACTGAGAAGAAGAGACCATGGGAGCATTTATGGACCTTTGATGATTTCCTTTCTAGTTTTTATTTACTTTTCAGTATTTCCATTCTTGTAATGCCTTAAGGGAAAGTTGTTGAACAATTCGAATTACAAAGTTATCTAATAAAGTGCGTTTCCTTTCTTGTTTACAAATTTGAATCTCAATTGTCTTTGAAATCATAATCATACACATTTCATCCCATGCACTTTATAAGCAGGTACCCTTTACAAGTCTCTTATCTTTTTCGTTGTTTATTTCAGCACTCATCATGTCTGCTGAACCTTCAACTGAGCAAGCCATCAAGGCCCTCCAGGCCCAGAATGCCCAATTTCAAGATCTGTTCATGAGTCTAGCTAAGGGTCAGCAGGACCTGAAGACCCTGATTCTGAAGGAGAAGAAGAAGAAGAAGAAGAAGAGGACAGTCCTATTTAACACTGGTCCTAGGTTTGGAAACAGGCTACGGGATGAAGTTGATTTGACCACCTCATCTGGAGGGAAAGATAGTCCACAAGAAAGGAGGGTTCCTAGCCCTGTAGTCTCCGACAACGAGACGGACTACGATGAAGAATAATATCCTCCTGCTGAGGAAAGATACAAGCAACTGGAAGACCGTTTGAGCGCTATGGAAATTCAGAAGGTGCCCGGTCTGGACTTCGGAGATCTAGGTCTATCATCTGGGGTGGTGATTCCCCATAAATTCAAGGCACCAGCCTTTGCCAAGTATGATGGAGTTTCCTGTCCGAAGCTGCACCTCCGGTCATATGTTAGGAAGATCCAGCCTTACATTGCTGATAAGAACTTATGGATCCATTTCTTTCAAGACAGTCTCTCAGGGACTCAGCTTGAGTGGTTCTATCAGTTGGATGGAGCCAGTATCTGCAGTTGGGAAGATTTGGCTACTGCATTCTACAGGCAGTATCAGTATAACTCAGACCTCGCTCTTATGCGAACCCAACTCCAGGGTATGTCAATGGGAACGAGTGAAGGATTTAAAGATTATGCTCAGAAGTGGAGGGACCTCGCCGGAAGAGTACAACCACCCTTAGCTGATCGGGAACTTGTTGATATGTTTCTGGGGACCCTGTCTGGTCCATTTTATAACCACTTGATTGGAAGCTCTTCATCTGGGTTTACAGATCTTATTTTGACTGGTGAGAGGATTGAAGTTGGTATTAAGGCTGGGAAGATACAGAAGGGTGCTTCATCAAGCACCGAGAAGAAGCCGTTTAAGAAAGAGTTCGGTGTTGTCTACAGTGCAAGAAGACAGGATAGATCTGAACACCGCCAAGCTATCAATGCAGTTGTTATTTCAAAACCTACTGGTGCTCCTCAGCACAACAATCAACAGAAGGATGAGAGACCTAAGAGGCAATTCACTCGTCTCAGCATGACCTTATCTCAGATTCTGCCACAGTTGCTAAAGACTAATCTGGTGACTCTAAGGGAAGCCCCAAAGAATTCAAATACAATGTCACCAAGGTATAACCCAAACGCCCGCTGTGCTTATCACTCTGATAGCCCAGGGCATAATACAGATGATTGTTGGAGTCTGAAAAATAAGATACAAGACTTAATTGATGCGAAGGAGATTTAGTTCGAGGCGCCCGAGAGGCCTAATGTTGTGACTGCTCCCATCCCCAAACATGGAGTGAATGCTGTAGAGGAAGACTTGTTTGTAGTTTCTGTGAATGACATTGTTACCCCTCTAATGACTGTCAAGAAGAACCTTTTGCTAGCCAGTTTATTTCCGGGTTGTAACGAAGGTTGTTGTATGTGTTCTGCTCGTCCAAATAGTTGTCCGCTTTTGAAATCAGGTGTCCAATGCCTGATGGATAGTAAAGAGATTCTGTTCGAGAAGACTGTTGTTCCATCTGTTCATTCTGAAGAAGTTGCCATCATTACCATTTTCGACAATTCTTCCAAGGCTCCCTCGAGGAAGCCTGTTAGAATTACATCCGTTCCGAAAATCGCACCTGTGGTCATCACTATTCCGGGGCCCATCCCCTACATCTCTGATAAAGATTTCCCTTGGCACTATGGGGGCGATGTTTATTTTCACGGAGTTAAGCAAGATCTGGATGCTGATACCGGCGTCAACAACATTATTGGACCTGCTAAAGTCACCCGCAGCAGAAGACTTTTCTCACCTGATATTGCTCCACCAACTGCCCGAAGACATGTTGTTATTACCCCTGCAAGTGTACCTACTGCCATTCCTGATCAAGTTCCTATTCTTACCCCTGTCGCTGAGTCATCTGACGCTCGGGGCAAAGGGATCACCACTGATGTGCCTGCCCAGATGGAGGCACCGAAAACAATTACTGTTGAAGCTTCCAAACAGGAGATGGAAGAGATTCTGAAGATTATTAAGAAGAGTGATTATAATGTAGTTGAGCAGCTGGGGAAAACCCCATCCAATATTTCTATGTTGTCACTGTTGTTGTGTTCAGAGGCCCATGCCATGGCTCTAATTACCTTCCTGAAAACCGCCCACGTGCCACAAGAGACATCAGCTGATCAGTTTACCGATTGCGTGGCTAATTTAACTGCTGATAATGGTTTGGGTTTCTCCGACGCCGATTTGACTGCTAAAGGGAAGAGTCACAATGATACCCTGCATGTCTCCATTGAATGCAGGGGCACTACTCTTGCATATGTATTGGTTGATACTGGCTCCTCATTGAACGTCTTGCCCAAGAAAGCTCTAGACCAGTTGGATTATGAAGGGTTGGAGCTGAAACCAAGTAATATTATTGTCAGGCCCTTTGACGGGTCTAAAAGGATGGTGCATGGAGAGGTTGATATCCCAATCAAGGTTGGTTCTCAGGTCTTAAACTCTAAGTTCTATGTGATGGACATTCGGCCATCCTACTCTTGTTTGTTGGGTCATCCATGGATCCATAAAGCCGGGGCCGTAACCTTAACACTTCACCAGAAGCTGAAGTACCCGGTCAAAGGGAAGATTGTGACAGTACAAGGGGAGGAAGAGTACATGGTCAGCCACCTCAACTCGTTCAGATACGTAGAGATGGATGGGGAGTTCATTGAGACCCCATTTCAGCACTTCAAAGAGGTTCCCCAGACACTGGCATCAGTTGAGACTGTAGTTGAGGATTCTCCTATGAAGATGGCTTCCTTAAAAGATGCCCGGGCTGTTATTGAGAAGGGTGAGTGTGCAAATTAGAGCCGACTCCCTGATTTTACACAGAAGACTAACAAGTTTGGTTTGGGTTTCACTATAGAAGCTCAAAGGGCTGTCCGAAGTACAAGGATCGGAAGACCTCCTGTGTTCATCAGCAACTCGGGAGTGAATGCCATTGAAGATGATGTAGAAGAGTATGAATTCGACAGCTGGATCTATTCTACGACCGACGGTGGACCAAGCAACTGGACAGCAAAGGACTTCATCCCTATTAATTTTGTTACCCAGTAATGAAACTTTTTGTTTGGAATATGTAACAGACAATGTTTTAAACTTTAGGGCCCGGTGTCTTACCCGGGGCACTGTGGCTTCATTTGTGAGGGCTTTTGTGTGTCATTTTCATATATCATTAATAAAAGCATTGGACGTTGTTGCATTTCAAATTTTGTGATCCTTGTTTTTCTTTATTATATATTGCAAAACAGCTATTTTACACACACTCACATATACAGGTCCACATCCACTATGGATCCTACTGGTAATAACTCTGTTACTGCCGGTTATGACTTTGAAAATCCGATCAACTTAGCCAAAGAAGAAGGTGAAGATGATTGCGAAGTGCCTGGTGAACTTGCAAGACTGCTACTCCAGGAAGAGAGGGCTATTCAGCCACATGAAGAGCCGGTAGAAACAGTTAATCTGGGTACCGAGACAGATAAGAAAGAGGTCAAGATCGGTGCAAATCTAGAAGCTAGTGTGAAACAACGGTTAATTTGGATGCTGCATGACTATGTTGAGATCTTCGCCTGGTCTTATGAAGATATGCCTGGTTTGGATACTGACATTGTGGTTCATCGCCTACCTACCAAGGAAGACTGTCCTCTAGTAAAACAGAAGGTTCGCCGTATGCGCCCAGAGATGTCTGAGAAAATCAAGGCTGAAGTTATGAAACAGTTTGACGCCGGCTTTCTAGCAGTTACTTCTTACCCTCAGTGGGTTGCCAATGTGGTTCCAGTGCCGAAGAAAGATGGTAAGGTCCGAATGTGTGTCGACTACAGGGATTTGAACAGGGCAAGTCCCAAGGATGATTTCCCTTTACCTCATATTGACGTTCGGGTTGACAACACCGCTCAGCATAAGGTTTTCTCCTTCATGGATGGCTTCTCCGGTTATAACCAGATCAAAATGGCTCCCGAAGACATGGAGAAGACAACTTTTGTTACTCAGTGGGGCACCTTTTGCTACAAGGTCATGCCTTTTGGGCTGAAGAATGCTGGGGCAGCGTATCAGCGTGCCATGGTTGCTTTGTTTCATGACATGATCCATCATGATATTGAAGTATACGTCGACGATATGATTGCGAGGTCCCAAACTGAGGAAGAACACCTTGACCATCTGCAGAAGCTATTTGACAGGCTGAAGTTGTACAAGCTGAGATTGAACCTGAACAAGTGCACCTTCGGGGTGAGGTCTGGTAAATTACTGGGTTTCGTTGTAAGCGACAAAGGTATTCAAGTGGACCTTGCCAAGGTGAAAGCCATACAAGAGATGCCATCTCCCAGAACAGAGAAAGAAGTCAGAGGCTTTTTGGGACGTCTGAATTACATTGCCTGATTTATCTCACACCTAAATGATACTTGTGAGCCAATCTTCAAGCTACTGAAGAAAGATCAAGTGGTACGTTGGAATGATGAATGTCAGGCCGCTTTCGAAAGGATCAAAGAGTATCTCCAAGAGCCACCCATTCTGATGCCACCATTTGAAGGGAGACCTTTGATCTTATACTTGACAGTACTTGACAACTCAATGGGGTGTGTGTTGGGGAAGCATGACGAGTCTAGCTGAAAATAGCATGCTATTTACTACCTTAGCAAAAGGTTTACCGACTGTGAGACCCGATACTCACTGCTCGAGAAAACTTGCTGCACTTTGGCATGGGCTGCTCGCCGGCTAAGACATTATATGTTGACTCACACTACTCTGTTGATATCAAAGATGGATCCAATCAAGTATATCTTTGAAAAGCATGCCTTGTCCGGAAGAATAGCAAGATGGAAGATGATCTTGACTGAGTATGACATACAATATACGACCCAAAAGGCAATTAAGGGAAGTGTGTTGGCAGACAATTTGGCACATCAGGCAGTGGATGATTACCAGTCTATGAACTTTGAATTTCCGGACGAGAATATCATGTTGGTTACTGATTGTGAGACACCTGGACCGGATGAAGGACCTGAGGAAGGATCCCGATGGTCTATGTACTTTGATGGAGCTTCGAACGTATTGGGTAATGGCATTGGCGTTGTGATCAAATCTCCTAAAGGCTCTCATACTCCGTTTATCGCCCGACTATGTTTCAACTGTACCAACAATATGGCGGAGTATGAAGCGTGCATTATGGGTCTTCGAGCAGTAATTGACCTAAGGATTAAGTTCTTGAGTGTCTTCGGATATTCCGCTCTCGTGATCAGTCAGATCAAAGACGAGTGGGATACGAAACACCCAAATCTTATCCATTACAAGGAGTATGTGTTGACATTGCTTCCCCATTTTGAGGAGATAACCTTTGAACACTTCCCTAGAGAGGAGAATCAGTTGGCGGACACGTTGGCTATGATGTCCTCTATGTTCAAAGTCAATTGGGACAACGAGGCTCCTCGGATCATTATTGAAAGATTGGAAGAACCTGCACATTGCTGTGATCTTGAGACTGAAAAGGTAACAGAAAAGCCCTGGTTTCACGAAGTAAAAAGGTACCTTGAGGCTCAGGAATACCCCGAGGGTGCATATGTTAATGATAAGAAGTTTCTGAGGAGGTTCACGGCGAAGTTCTTCATCAGCAATGTCATTCTCTACAAGCGTAACCATGATTCAACCTTACTGTGTTGTGTGGATAAGGATGAAGCAGAAAGGATCATGGCAGAGGTACATGAAGGTACCTTCGGAACCCACTCCAGTGGACATACCATGGCAAAGAAAATCCTTCAGGCAGAATATTACTGGTCCACAATAGAAGCCGACTGTTATCAGCATTCTCGGACATGTCACAAGTGCCAAGTCTATGCTGATAAAGTGCACATACCTCCAGTTCCTCTGAACGTTTTGAAAGCACCTTGGCCTTTTGCAATGTGGGGCATTGATATGATCGGCGAGATCAGACCTACGACATCCAACGGGCATCATTTCATTCTGGTAGCGATTGATTACTTTACAAAGTGGGTTGAAGCAGCTTCCTTTGCTAGTGTAACCAAGAACGTCGTGGCACGGTTCATTCGACACAATCTGATCTGTCGATATGGTGCACCAGAGAGGATCATTACGGACAATGGTACTAATCTCAACAACAAGATGATCACTGAGCTCTGCGAGCAATTCAAGATACAGCATCATAACTCTTCTCCCTACCGGCCGAAGATGAATGGGGCTGTCGAAGCAGCAAATAAGAACATTAAGAAGATTGTGCAGAAGATGACATTGACATACAAAGACTGGCACGAGATGTTACCATTTTCTCTTCATGGGTATCGTACCTCAACACGGACGTCAACGGGAGCAACACCCTATTCCTTGGTTTATGGCATGGAGGCAGTCTTGCCCATTGAAGTTCAGATACCCTCTCTTTGGATCATGAAGGATGCAGGTTTAAGCGAAGATGATTGGATTCAGACCCGGCTTGATCAGCTAAACCTAATTGACAAAAAGAGACTCACTGCTATTTGTCATGGTCAGACGTACCAAAAGCGGATGATCAGGGCATTTAATAAGAAAGTCAGACGACAAGAGTATCAAGTTGGGGACCTGGTAATCAAGCGCATCATTCTACCTCAAGGTGATCCCAGGGGAAAATGGACCCCTACTTACGAAGGGCCATTTGTGGTTAAGAACATCTTCTCAGGAGGAGCTATGATTCTAACCACCATGGATGGTGACGACCTTCCTTACCCCGTCAATGCAGACATAGTAAAAAGATACTACGCATAATCAAAGACCTGCTAGGTTGACTGGCCTAGGAAAAAATAATGGCTTCCCGGCGAACCAAAAGGGTTTGGGCAAAAATAAGGGATGAAAATGAAAAAATCTGTACACCCGGCAAGTCGAAAACCTGAAAAGGCGGCTTGGGTAAAAAAGGGTATCCCGGTGGACGGAAAACCCGAAAGGGCGGTCAAGGCAAAAATTAGGGATAAGCGTAATACTATGTCTCATTGGATCACCCTGCATCCAGACTTCGGTATCAACTATCAAACTCGGAAGGCACTGATCAATCTGATTCATCTTCAACCAAGCAGCAGAGTGATGAGATACTCGAGAACATAAAGGAAATAACAGAGTTGGAACCTAGTGGGATCATTCACATAACTGTTTTGTTTTCTTTTCACAAATTGTAAAGTCTATTTGTTCGACGGCGTTCTCTTACTAGGACGTCGGCCTCTTGTACAAAAACGCCTATTTACAGGCCAAACTTCAGAATCAATACAAATTCATTTTTAGACAAATTTCAAATTGTTTTTCTCTTTATCTGGTTTGTCTTGCAAAGAACGTCCAATGTTCATTTTTTGATATATGCATTTGACATTAATTACTACTCATAAATATTTACATGCGAAACAAAGATGAATTACTGGTAATATCAGAAGCAGGGGCAAAAAGAATTGTCTGAACTGTTCAGTTGCTTTGTCCACCAGGTACCAAGGTAGGATCAGCTGAAGAATATGGCCATGATATCTTCACTCCATGCAGAGCAAGACAGTAATGGTAGCTCTCCCAGCTGGGACTTGCAAACTATGAACCAATCTACAATACTCACCCCAAGCAGAGTTCATCCACCATCAGCGCTAAAAGGTTGGGTATCCCCAGAAGGTCTTAATCTTCCCCAGCGGAGTATAAAGATATTCCCAAGCAAGCATACGAGTATCCCCGGCAGTCTTAGTATTTCTCAACGGAATATGAGAATGTCCCTCGGCAGAATACAAGATACCCCAATGGAACCATTTCCCCAGCGCAGTCTAAAAAAAGCTTCTCCAACGGAGTTGAGGCATCATCCGCAGTAGACTTTGGAAGCTTATCCCCAACGGAGTACAAAATCAATCTCCCCAGCCAAATTCAGAGAATTATCCCCACGAAATTTTAACAGGGTTATCCCCAGCAAGTTGCAATTGAAAGATCATCCCCCAACAAAGTTCTTTCTTTCCCCCCAGCAAGACTTCAATCCTCAAAAGATTCAATATCACCAGCAAGGGTAATCCATCTCCAGCGGAGTTCATCATTGAAATCCCAACAGAGTGTATCAGCGGAATCCCCAGCGGAGTTTATCAGTTAAAATCCTCATCAGAGCATCTCTTCCCCATAGAGTAATTCCCCTCGGAGTAATCTCTTCATCGGTTTATTCCCCAATGGAGTCATCTTCTCATGAAGGTTTATTCTCACAATCGTCTTCGTTCATCATCCCCAGCGGAAACGAAGAATTGAACTCTATTCTCCAGCAGCTTCGGGATTTATTTTCCCCAGCTAAAACATTACATGTCCATACCTCATGACACATGTGTTAGAACAATGTTTGAATCTACTACCCTATAGTTAAGTTTTGATGATAACAAAGTGAAAAGATATAGTATTTATAAGTTTCATGAATGAACTATCTGCTGCCTAAAATTATTATGTTCTGACTTGCAGATACGCTGATTGAAATAAGCAAGAACACATTTATTCAGCATCAGAACTTGATTTCAGACACCAGCATCAGAAGTTGCTACATCAGAACGTCAAAATCAGATGATCAACTCACGTACATGCTGAAGCTTGATGAACAGAACTGCGCTCAAACACTCTGATACAGAAACACAATAGTTCATCAGCAGCGAAGCAGAATCAGAATGAGCCAAGCCAGAACGTGCATTAAGGAAGCAACGGTACTGTGCATTGAAAGTTAATTAATTCCAACGGCCTCATTCCAGACAAGATCTGCTCAAAAAGGAAAGCTTGTTATTAGCATTGAATCAAGAATATTGCATCCAACCTTCATCATCTCAAGTGCTATATAAACAAGGCTTTGAAGATTGAAATGGGTAATGCTCTCCAAATCTCTACACGCACAAAAGCTGAACCATAATCTTCGTTCTACCAGTTTTGCTAAACCACACACTCTGATATTCCATTACCGTTTAGCAATCTAGTTTCTAAGCTTCATTTTGTGTATACATCACAGTTGTGATACAGTTTTGTAGAAAACATCCACACACATAGTTTTATCTCTTTGTAAAAAAGTGTTGCCTTGACAAACCGGGTTGTGGTTTGAATCAAGAAGGCTTTAGCAGTTGTTAAAGCAGTCTGTAATATTCAGTTGAATATAGTGGATTAAGACCTCGTTGGAGAGAGGCGAAATCACCTTGACGGGTGGACTGGAGTAGTTTGAGATCAAACGAACCAGGATAAAAATATCTTGTCAATTGCTTTAGATTTCAGTTTTACAATTCAACCCCCACGAAATTTTAACAGGGTTATCCCCAGCAAGTTGCAATTGAAAGATCATCCCCCAACAAAGTTCTTTCTTTCCCCCCAGCAAGACTTCAATCCTTAAAAGATTCAATATCACCAGCAAGGGTAATCCATCTCCAGCGGAGTTCATCATTGAAATCCCAACAGAGTGTATCAGCGGAATCCCCAGCGGAGTTTATCAGTTAAAATCCTCATCAGAGCATCTCTTCCCCATAGAGTAATTCCCCTCAGAGTAATCTCTTCATCGGTTTATTCCCCAATGGAGTCATCTCCTCATGAAGGTTTATTCTCACAATCGTCTTCGTTCATCATCCCCAGCGGAAACGAAGAATTCAACTCTATTCTCCAGCAGCTTCGGGATTTATTTTCCCCAGCTAAAACATTACATGTCCATACCTCATGACACATGCATATACGCATCATACCATACAATCTCATTTATGTTTAGAACATCATTGCTTGATCCATATCATGCATTGCATATGACCGACCTTTACCTCTCAGGAAGGATACAGTTAAAATCTCAACCATGTCAATGGAGACAAAATCAGTTAAATCAATTCCTAAAGATTTTTCTGAGGAGAAGCCAGTCAATGGAGACAAAATCAGTTAAATCGATGCTTAAAGATTTTTCTGAGGCGAAACCTGTCAATGGAGACAACCTGTCAATGGAGACAACCTGTCAATAGAGACAACCTGTCAATGTAGACAACCTGTCAATGGAGACAACCTGTCAATGGAGATAACCTGTCAATGGAGACAACCTGTCAATAGAGACAACTTGTCAATAGAGACAACCCGTCAATGGAGACAACCTATCAATGGAGACAACCTGTCAATGGAGACAACCTGTCAATAGAGACAACCTGTCAATGGAGACAACCCGTTAATAGAGACAACCCGTCAATGGAGACAACCCGTCAATGGAGACAACCCGTCAATGGAGACAACCCGTCAATGGAGACAACCCGTCAATAGAGACAACTCGTCAATAGAGACAACCTGTCAATGGATACAACCCGTCAATGGAGACAACCCGTCAATGGAGACAACTTGTCAATAAAGACAACCTGTCAATGGAGACAACCCGTTAATGGAGATAACTCGTCAATGAAGACAACCCGTCAATAGAGACAACCTGTCGATAGAGACAACCCGTCAATGGAGACAACCCGTCAATGGAGACAACCCGTCAATGGAGACAACCCGTCAATAGAGACAACCTGTCAATGGAGACAACCCGTCAATGGAGAAAACCCGTCAATGGAGACAAACCGTCAATGGAGACAACCCATCAATGAAGACAACCCGTCAATGGAGACAACCCGTCAATGGAGACAACCTGTCAAAGGAGATAACCCGTCAAAAGAGACAACCCATCAATGGAGACAACACATCAATGGAGACAACCCGTCAATAGAGACAACCCGTCAAAGGAGACACCCCGTCAAAAGAAACAACTCGTCAGTGAAGACAAAACCACCTACCAAAAATTTCCAAATGGCATCTGTAAGCCCATTCCCGACATCACCAGGTTGATACCACTTCATGCGAGTGCAAATTTCTGGGCACTCTAAGTGTTCAATCATCTTCCACCTTCGGATTGCAAAAGGCCCGAAAGCCAATCTATATCCTCAAGTTTAAGAAGATTGAACAGGGGAAACTATTGTACCCCAAAATTTGACCTCCCATATTTCTCAAGACATGTCAAGAATCATCTCTAAGTGGCTCAAGATTGCTCAAGAGTTGGACAGTCAAATCATCTCCTAAGGCAGTCAATTCAAAATTAGGGTTTTGTGTTGCATCAAGGTCCTTACATCCAAATGACCTCAAGTTCTCCCCAATGTCCTACTATGATATTAAGTTAATCCATGTCAAATTTAAAGCCTTGCAGAGGAAGTTTGGTCAGTCAATTGCTCAAGAGGTCCAAAAATCGACTGTGCTAGGGCAAAAGTCAACTGTGACCCAAATACAGTCAAACCTCAATATTTTTTGTCCAAATTCTCATTTTGAAGGATAATTTATCATTTGATCGAGGGTTGATCATGATTCATCAAGGATTCCTCAAGATTCATCAAGATCAAAAGTTGCTAAATTAAGGTTTTGTAGGAAAGGTCAACTCAACTTTGACCAAGCATAAATTTCTCATACTTTATGAGAAATGACCCATCCAAAGCTCATTTTGAAGAGGATGCAATTTCCTACAATCCATCTTCACACCCCAATATCAAGAAATGCACTCACAAAAAGTTACAAATTTGGACATTATAGGTCATTTTTGAAAGTCAACAAAAACACCTTTGTTTCCAAATCTTATAACTTGATCATGGAATGTCAAAATGATATGAGACAAAAATTGTTGATTATAGGACATCTAAAGGTTTCTAAAAAGTCCAAGAACACTTCCAAAAGTTCAAAATTGAAGAAGTTATGCATTTTTGAAGTTGGGCATTTTTCCAAAAGTGCCAAAAGTCAACTATCCTTAAAACTCCAATTTTTGACAAAAGGGCCCACCTTTTTCCACTTTATTTGGTCTTATAACACCACAGACGTGTCCCATATTTAATTTCATGACCAATCATTTATTTTTCTATTTTGTTTAATTTTTATTGATTTAATTCATTTTAAATCAATATTAATTCAAATAAAATCCAAAAATTAGTGGAATGAGATTTTGTTTTATCATTACAGCTTACAAATATCATGATACACTCAATCAAATTCGTATCAAGCATTGTTGTGTACAAAATATCAGATTTGGTACAATTTTGGAAAGTTTATCAATGGTGATCATATCAAATCCCAAACCTTGAATGCACATGGATTGAAAGCTCAACTCTTGACCTAATTCATTCCCTTATACACACACAAGCCACTCATATCAAGAACACGAGCTAAGCACTGCAGAAAGGGCCAGACAAACTTTGAAAAAAGCTTGGAAAAAGTGGAATCTGAAAATGATCTTAGGGCTCGATTCAAAGCAAAAACTTGACACTAATCTCTTGCTAGACGTCTGCTGAAGCGATTGGAATCAAAATCAAGTCCTAAAACCTCCTAAATCGCGTTGTAAGTCTCCTTGAACCTATCCCTGTACATGAAATTGAAACCACTCATTCTCGCATCTTTTTGACAAACCATGGATATATTCTTGATTCTTGTTTGATTTTGAAACTTTCTGCACTATTTGATTTTGTTTTCATAGCCTGTAACGCCATGCCCAAATCTAGGGTTCGTGCTTCTTATTTTTGGGGTGTTTAGTTGCAGGGAAAATCAAGGCCAATACTGGACATGGATGAAACCAGGAGGAAGAGACGAACATATTGGTGGTTTTAGTTTGCATTTTTATGGCCAGGAATTTGTTTTAGGAGTGAGCCATGGATTTAGCTGCGGATGAAATCCGTAGGTAAATAACCAGGCTGTTCAAGGAAGAAGACGACCACGTGCCTCTTCCTTATTGGGCCATTCATAATCTCGCGCCATTTATTTTTATTTTCCAGGCATAGTAAATGTTTTCCATATAATATTTGTTTTATATTCTGATAACAAATAAGCAGTTTGGTTGGATTGGTAAGCGCGCTGGCCATTGAGCAATGGGACCTGGGTTCGAATCCCAGGTCTCCCAAAACATTTGTTTAATTTTTCTTCAGATATTCTCATGCAGCATCATAAGCGTGGTCCACCATATGCCTCATGGATCCAAACGCCAGATGGCCTCCAGGCCAAATCCAAGGATCCAGATTGCAAGCTCATCATACTCCCTAGTCAAAGGCATGTGCTGGATTGGGAAAGTCAAACGAGGCTGAATGAAAGTGGGCCTCTGAAATTGCAAATCACACCTCCTATTGGGCCCAACACCCCTTTGGTTATCCTTTTCTTTTATTTATTTTATTATTTATTTACTAATTATTATTATTATTTAAATTAACTAATTAAATCTTTTTTTTAATAAAACCAGAAAACATAAAAAATATCATTTTTTTTAATTTCATTATTTCTATTTTGGTAAATAAACATTAATCAATTTAGTTTTTAATTAGGTATAACTTTAATATTCTTTACAATAATTAAAATCAATGTAGAATTAGGTTTTTTTCTTTTAATTAATAATTTTAATCACTTTTATTTTATTTCCTTAAATATAAAAAACCCAAAAATATCTCCTTTTATTAATTAATTAATAAATAGTTTAGGTTTAATTCCTTTTAATTCAAAAATAATAAAAAACATGCTTTCTTTAACAAAAAGGGTCAAAACCCTAAAAATGCGCCGATATAATCTTCTCGCACGCGTCTTATTTTCATCCAATATTGTAATTGCTTCCAGACGCCTTGTAATAGTTTAGATTTACTTTCCGCAAATTTAATTTCCGCAACTCTTAACTGTTAGATATTTGATAAATAGGCAATGCATGACAAGATCAATCTTTAACCTAAAATCAATATAGCTCACCCATGACATGTACAGATAAAATTAACCGAACTAACACACTTGCACATGCCACTCTTAGGGTACACCTCACTTGGTTGCCTCGAACGTGGTCATTGAGTATAGGAAGTTTTAGAGGTCGCCCTCTTGTCCAAAGATCATAGTTGCCTCGAAACGATTGCCTCGGAAAAATGATCTAAGACATTAGGGTTACCACTAAGGCGTCCTAACATTGCTTTAGTGACCACACGTCCCTTAATCGAATTGACCCGAAAACTCCAATGATGGTGCTACCTAGTCCTCAATAGTGGGATAGCATTGTCTAAAGGACATTTGTATAGATGAATTCCTTTTTGAGTAGGTAGATGGTTCTTAAGTACTTGCTCTTTTTAAAAACAAAACAAAACTTTTCGCACTTACACTCTCTTTCAAACAAAAACTCTCTTCAAACCTACAAACACAAAGAAAAAGCAAATTTTAAAAACACAACGAGCAAGTACCTAAGAGCCCGTGGATAACCACGGATAGAAAGGGTGCTAACACCTTCCCTTTCTATAATCTACCTCCCAGACCCGAGAAATATCTCAAAAAGGAATTTTTCTGTGCTTTTGTCCTTTCCTTGTTGGATAAAATAAAATACGGTGGCGACTCTTGCTTACTGCGACATTTTGCGAAAACAAATGCAAAACACGAACCAGCATTCCAAAACAGTCAGTTCTCATTCCCACCGATCACACTACTGTTACAAACCAGAAAGTAATCTATAAACTCCTCGTCCTCATCATTCTTAACAAAAACCAACATAGTGATTAACGTGAGAATTAACTCTAGTCCTAATTTGGATACTATGATTATACTTCCTATTCATCATTTTAATCATTAATAATGAAGTTCATCACGTTAGCTATTCAACACTTTGAACGGCACCTCAAACGGAGTCCGAAAACTCAAGTTACATCCTTGGGAAAACGAATCTGTCAAAAACCAAACAACATGGATCGACGCGTAATGCCTTGGGTCGACGCGTACTGAACTGAACACGCCAGATGAGTCGACACATACTCTCTTGTATCGACTCATACTGAGTCTGCCACACTGCATGTATTGACACATGCTCTTACGTATCGACTCATCCTGAATCTGAAAGCCCTTATGTATCGACGCAGGACTACTTCGTGTCGACTCATCCTGAGTCTAAATTCCTTCTTGTATCGACACATAGAATTTGGGGTCGACATATACTACTCTGTCATGAATATTTTCTACGATTTTCTCTGTGTTTTTACTACGGGTTCCATACTTTAGGCCCTAAAAACATCTTCTAATCATAGATAATCATCAATTATACTTATCCTATAATTCTACATTAAATATACAACATCGGGGTATTATTATTCATCTTTCAATCATCAATTCTCATCATACAACAACATCTATAATTCAATCATAAACCAAATAATCTTTTACCTCTAACCCCACATGCCAATTATCATAAACCCTATTATAGAGTCAGAACCCTACCCTTACCTTGGATTGAAGGTTGCTCTATAACTTTTCCAGTTGAATTTTCGTTCTGCCTCTTTTCCTTCTTTCCTGCACTTTCACGTTCTTCCTTTCAAACCCTTATTCTTTCTCTCTTACTGCTTCTTCTTTCTTGTTATTTCTAACAATAATAAAATAACCCTATTATTCTCTTTATTCCTTAATGGGCTTAAGACTACTACACACCCTTATTACTACATCTATCCTTTAAGACAAGCCCACATCAAATAATATTATCCTTCTAATATTATTTCACCACTTAATAAAATAAATAATTCCAACTAATCACCACACAACTTCACAAATATTCCAAAAATAATTTAATTAAATAATTAATTAAATTACGGGAGTTACACATGGTGAAAAAAGTTAATAGAAAAAATTTGGGGCATAATAACTTAATTCCTTTGGAACCTTATCTCAAGTGGGTGCGATCTCGTGCCCAAAGCCTCATGATGTCGTATCCTGCCATCTTTCCTATCATCATAGAGCCTATTGCCGAAGGAGATGTTCCCTACAATATTCTTCATCCTGACATACCTACTACTCTCAAGGAATTGAAAAGGTCATGGATTCAACTAAAGTGGGGAGTGAGACACCTTTGAATCCCAATTATACTTAAGTGACAAGAAGGTTTTGGAGCTCACAAGACAGCTTCATGAAGAGCGATGTTTGAACGTCTACATTGCACGAAAAAGGATGCGCTCATGGGAAACTTGAGTCCTTTTTGTTTTAGGAGTTTATTTTGTATTATTCCACTGTAAGTCCGAGAGGCACATTTTGTAACCATTTGAACTTATTCATTCAATTAATGTTTGTTCCTTTTTCGTTGAAACAAATTTAAATCTTAAAGGTCCTTGAAAACATTTGCATTCAGATTACATGCATCATAACATAAACATGTTTTCCGACACAGGTTTACTCATCTTTCTACTGTTTATTTTAGTAAGATGTATCTCGAGTAGATTGGGAAGGACTTGCAGACGCAAAGTTCTCAATTTCAAGAAACCTTGCTCAACATGGCCAAAGGGCAGCATGGACTGATGTCACTTCAGGTTGCAAAGAAAAAGATCAAGAAGAAGGCTTTGATCAACATGGGGAATAGATTCAAGGGTCCTGTTCGACGAGTACAGGTGGTAGAAAAGTCATCCGAGGAGGTTGAGAATCAGGATGAAGATGCAAGGAGCACCCGTGTTAGGGATGGTAACAACCCAGTCTCTGAGGATGAGGACTTTTTTGACAGACAATATCCACCGGCTGAAGACAAGTATAAGAAACTGGAGGAAAGATTGAAGGCTATGGAAGTTCAAGTTGTGCATGGTCTAGATTTTGGTGATTTGGGTTTGGTTCCTGGGGTGGCAATTCCCCATAAATTCAAGATTCCAATCTTTTCCAAATACGATGGAGTTTCGTGCCTGAAACTTCACTTGAGATCTTACGTCCGTAAAATTCAACCGCATACTACTAATAAGAAGTTGTGGGTGCACTTCTTTCAAGAGAGTCTATCTGGGACTCAATTGGAGTTGTTTTACTAGATAGAGGGTTCCAACATTCATATCTGGGAGGACTTGGCCACTGCCTTCTACCGTCAATATCGGTATAATGCCGATCTGGAGCCAACTAGAGTGCAGTTACAAGGAATGACCATGGGTTCCAACTAAGGTTTCAAAGAATATGCACAAAAATGGATAGACCTGGAAGGTAGGGTGCAGCCACCATTGACTGATAGGGAGTTGGTTGATATGTTCATGGGAACATTGACTGGACCATTTTTTAATTTTCTAATTGGGAGCTCATCATCTGGTTTCATTGAGTTAATCTTGACTGGTGAAAGGGTCGAGAGAGGGATTAAAAGTGGAAAGATTCCCATGGTCTCTGCCTCTACATCAAATACTGCGAAGAAACCTTTTATCGGTAAAAAAGAAACTAATATCGTGTATGGGTCAAGGAGCCATATCAAAAAGGACCATCGTCAATCTGCAAATGAAATTCTAATCTCTAATCTGACCTATACTCAAAGACCACAACAACAAGTTAGATACCAAAGACTTGATATTCCAAGAAGACAATTTAGAAGGATCAATATGTCACTATCTCAAGCCCTACAACACCTGTTGAAGGCTAATTTAGTAACATTGCATGATCCCGGACATGACACTGAATGCCAAATGTGTTTACCACTCCAATAGTCCTGGACATGACACAAATCATTGTTGGGCATTAAAATGCAAGATCCAAGACCTCATTGAAAACAAGACCATTGAATTTAATCCTCCTTCAAATCCGAATGTAATAACCACACATATGCCAAACCATGGAAAATGTGTCAATGCTATTGAAGATACTGATTTTATTTCCTCTGTTAATGACTTAACCACTCCACTAAAGTTTCTCAAAAAATATTTGTTGAAAGCTGGGGATTTCCCTAGTTGCCTTGAAGATTGTTATTATTGTGTTGTGTAAATCAATGGTTGTGAATGGCTGAAAAGAGGTGTCCAACACCTAATGGAAATCCATGAGATCCTATTCGAAATAACTCCATCCGTAAAATGTTTGAGAAAAGTTGTACCTCAAGAAATTGAAGACATGTCCATCATCACATCTCCAACAAGCCTATTAGGATCACTTCAAAGGGTCGTATTAGGATTACCAATGAATCGAAGATAGCTCCATTAATAATTACTACTCCTGGGTCAGTCCCTTATTCTTTTGATAAAGCGGTGCCATGGAATTATGGCGCTGAAGTATACTACCATGTTATTAGACAAGACTCATGGATTGATGAAGACAAGACTGCTGATATTACCAACATTTATGGCTCTAGCAAGGTGACAAGGAATGGGAGAGTCTTCTCTCCTAACATTTCACCTCCAACCACCATAACTACACCTATTCGCATTACTGCTGACAAACCTAGTACTCATGTTAGGGGAAAAGAAAAGATGATTGAGCCTTCTAGGATGGAGGCGGCCGCCGAAGACATTACAACTGAGGAACCCTCCACCCAAGAGATGGATGAGATTTTTAAGATCATAAGGAAAAGTGATTATAAGATGGTAGAGCAGTTGGGGCAAACCCCCTCTAAGATTTTTATGTTATCTTTATTACTTTTTCCTGATGCGCATGCTCAAGCCTTGATAAAATTTCTGAAGAAAGCTCATGTTCCTCAAGAGACTACAACCGATCAGTTTGAAATTTGAGTTGCAAGTTTGATTGCCCATAATGGTTTGGGATTCTCGGATACTGATTTAACTCCAGCCGGAAGAAGTCATAATAAAGCATTGCATGTCTCCATTGAATTAAAAGGAACCACTCTAACCCATGTATTGGTGGATATTGGTTCCTCTCTAAACGTCTTACCCAAAGGTGCCCTAGATCGGTTAGATTGTGAAGGTTTAGTGTTGAAGCCAAGTGACATAGTGGTAAGGTCTTTCGATGGGTCAAAGGGGATGGTACATGGAGAGGTTGACCTCCCCATCAAAGTTGGATCTCAAACTTTCAACTCGACTTTCTATGTGATGGACATTCGTCCTTCCTACTCTTGCCTACTCGGACGCCCTTGGATACATGGGGCAGGAGCAGTGACATTCACTCTTCATCAAAAATTGAAATATCTAGTCAAAGGAAAGATCATTACTGTATGTGTTGAAGAAGAGTTTATGGTTAGCCATCTGAATTCATTTAAGTATGATGAGATGTATGGTGAGTTCATAGAAACTTCTTGTCAAGCCTTCGAAGTGGTTTCTCCCATGGTTGTTGCTGCCAAGGCTACTCCTGATGTTCCAAAAGTTATTAAAGATATGCCTAGGATGGCTTCCCTCAAAGATGCTCGTGCTGTGATTGAAGATGGAGGTTGTACCATTTGGGGACAACTTCCTGACATCCCTTTCATATCAGACAAAAGTGGTTTGGGTTTCACTGCCAAATTTCAAAAGGAGGTCAGACGTGCTCGCATCGTAAAACCACCCCTTCGCATCAGTAATCATGAAGTGAATGGTCTTGAAGACTCCGACAACGATTGTGATTTTGATGACTGGATCTACCCAACTGCCGGTGAAGGACTCGACAACCAGCGTGCCAAAGACTTCACTCCAATCTCCTTTAACAAGGAGTAATTACCATTTACTGTTTTATTAATATAAGAACTATGTCTGTAATTTTATTGAAACAATGACTTTAAGCCATGTGCCATACCCAGGGCACCTTGGTCAATTTGTTAAGGGTTTGTTCATTTTCATATGCCATATGATCATTTAATGAAAAAACATTGGACTCTTTTGCATTCAAATTTTGCGCTCATTTTCTTTCTTTCACTTTATTGCATTTTCAAAATAGCCATGTATCTTTTACACACACACACACGCATTTGTAGATCCTCATCCACTCCGGATCTCGTTGACAATGATTCCGCTATTCCCATCTATGACTTTGAACATCCAATCTACCAAGTCGAAGATGAAGGAGAATAAGATTGTGAAATTCCTGGGGAATTATACAGGCTTATGATGCAATATGAGAAGGTCATTCAACCACATGAAGAGCCAATTGAAGTGATCAACCTAGGTACTGAGGAAGATATGAAAGAGGTCAAGATCGGCGCCAACTTAGAAGATAATATCAAAGACAAATTGATCCAGATGTTGCATGACTATGTTGAGGTGTTTTCTTGGTCATATGAAGATATGTCGGGGCTTGATACTGACATTGTGGTTCATCGTCTACTAACAAAGGAAGATTACCCTCCAGTCAAGCAAAAAGTTCGTCGTATGCGACCAGACATGTCTGAAAAGATAAAAGATGAGGTAATGAAGCAATTCAATGCAGGTTTTCTAGCAGTGACGTCATATCCCTAATGGGTGACAAATGTGGTCCCCGTGCCAAAGAAGGATGGAAAGTTCATATGTGGGTAGACTATAGAGATTTGAATAGGGAAAGCCCCAAAGAGGATTTCCCACTACCGCATATTGACGTCTTGGTCGACAACACTGCTCAACATAAAGTCTTCTCCTTCATGGATGGCTTCTGTGGGTATAATCAAATCAAAATGGCTCTCGAAGACATGGAGAAAACCACGTTTGTTACACAGTGGGGCACTTTTTGTTACAAGGTCATGCCTTTCAGTTTGAAGAACGCAGGGGAAACCTATAACCGAGCTATGGTAGCCCTATTCCATGACATGATCCATCATGAAATAGAAGTGTAAGTTGATGATATGATTGCATGGTAACAAGCTGAGGAACAACACCTTGATCATCTTCACAAGTTGTTTGAAATATTAAAGAAATATAAGCTAAGGCAGAATCCCAACAAATGCACCTCCAGGGTAAGATCTGGAAAACTCTTAGGGTTCGTCGTCAGTGGAAAAGGTATTGAGGTCGACCCTGTAAAAGTAAAAGTCATATAAGAAATGCCAGCACCCTGTACTGAGAAAGAGGTCAGGGGTTTCTTAGGTTGACTCAACTATATTGCTCGATTCATATCTCACTTGATTGCTACTGGTGAGCCAATCTTCAAACTCTTGAAGAAATATCAAGTAGTCAGATGGAACGACGACTGTCAAGCAGCCTTTGACAAGATCAAGGAATATTTACAAGAACCTCCCATCCAGATGCCTCCAGTTGAAGGAAGACCTCTGATTATGTATTTGAATGTATTAGAGAATTCAATGGGGTGTGTGTTGGGCCAACATGACGAGTCTGGCCGAAAAGAGCATGCAATATACTACCTGAGCAAAAAGTTTACCGACTGTGAAATAAGATATTCACTGCTCGAGAAAACTTGTTACACTCTGGCATGGGCTACTCACTAGCTAAGACAATATATGTTGACTCACACCACTTTGTTGATTTCTAAGGTGGACCCTATCAAGTACATCTTCGAGAAATCAGCTCTCTCTGGATGAATAGCTAGATGGAAAATGATCCTGGCTGAATACGATATCCAATATACTACACAAGGCCATCAAAGGAAGTGTGTTGGTAGATCATTTGGCCTATCAAGCTGTTGATGACTACCAATCCATGAACTTTGAATTCCCGAACGAGAATATCATACTGATAACTCATTGTGAAAATCCTGGATCGTATGGTGGACCTGATGGAGTATGTTTTTTGATGGGGCTTCTAATGCTTTGGGTAATGGAGTTGGTGTTGTGATTTTTTCTCCCGAAGGTTACCATACACCTTTCACTGCCAGACTATGCTTCGACTGTACAAACAACATGGCTGAATATGAGGCATGCATCTTAGGTCTTGGGGCTGCCATTAACCTAAGAATCAAATTCTTAAGCGTATATGGAGATTCATCTTTAGTAATCAGTCAAGTTAAAGACGAGTAGGATACCAAACATCCTAATCTGATCCCCTACAAATAGCTTGTGCTAACCTTGATCCCATACTTTGAGGAGGTTACCTTCAAACAATTTCCAAGATAAGAAATTCAGTTGGCGGATTCCTTAGCAATAATTTCATCCATGTTCAAAGTCAAGTGGGACAACGAGGCTCCTAGAATTACAATTGAAAGATTTGACGAACCTCTACAATATTGTGAGATTGAAACTGACGAGGAGAAACCATGGTATCATGAAGTGAGAAGATATATTAAAGCACAAGAGTATCCTAAAGGAGCTTCCATTAATGATAAGAAATTATTGCGGACGTTCTCAGCTAAGTTCTTTCTAAGTAATGGGATTTTGTACAAGCGCAACCATGATTCTACTCTACTTTGGTGTGTGGACGAGAAGGATGTAGAGAAAATCATGGAGGACATGCATGATGGTATCTTTGGAACTCACTCTAGTTGGCACACTATGGCCAAGAAGATTCTAAGGGCTGGTTATTATTGGTTAACAATGGAAACTGATTGTCATCGTTATTCGAGGACTTGCCATAAGTGTTATATCTATGCCGACAAGGTTCATGCACCTACAATTCCTTTATATGTCATGACTGCTCCGTGGCCATTTGCAATGTGGGGCATAGACATGATTGGAGAAATGAATCCCATTGCTTCCAATGGGCACCTCTTCATCCTTGTTTCCATTGACTACATCACCAAATGGGTCGAAGCTGCTTCATTTTCCTCAGTAACCAAGACCATTGTAGCCTAGTTTATCAAGCATAACCTCATCTACCGTTACGATATCCCTGAAAGGACCATCACTGACAATGGAACTGTTAGAACATAGTTTGATTCTACAACCCTCAGTTAGAGTTTTGATGATAACAAAATACAAGACTAAATGAATTATGAGATTTATATAAGACATATATGCTACTTAAAATTATGTTGTGTATTTACAGAAACTCTGATGGAATCAGCATCAGAATATCAGTATCAACATCAGCATCAGAAGATATATCAGCATCAGAAGATCAAATAACATGTGCTATACGCTGAAGCCTGATGAACAGAATCTGCGCATAACATACTCTGATTCTGATCAAGATCCTAACCATGTCATCAGCACTCAGAAGCGTCAGAATAAGCTAAAGCCAAGAACACTCTGATTATCATTAGCAGAACACTCTGAAGTGTCAACATTACTATGCATTCAAGACAAATTAATTACCAACGGCTTTATTCCAAGACAAAGATCTTCTCAAAAAGGAAAGAATGTTATGAGCATTGAAATGGATTTATGGACAGCAACATATCTATTCCTAGGCTACTTAAACAAGTCAGTGAGAAAATAAATGGCTAATACTCTACACGCACATACACGCCTAAGCTAATCATCCTCATGCACGCTCTCATTTTTGCTAAAGCTTTCAACCAAGCTTACTCTATAGCTCTAGCAATCTAGTTTCATCTAAGCTTAATATTGTGTATTATCACAGTTGTGATATATAGTTTTTCTAGAAAACATCAAACACACTTTTGTTCAATTATCTGTAAGAGAAATTCCTTGAGATAAACCGGTCTGTGGTTAGACTCAAGAAGGCTTTAACACTTGTTAAAGCAGTTGTGTATTCAATTGAATATAGTGGATTAAGACATCGTTGGAGAGAGGCGAAATCACCTTGACGGGTGGACTGGATTAGTTTGAGATCAAACAAACCAGGATAAAAATAACGTGTTGTCTGCATTTGATTTCAAGTTTTACTATTCAACCCCCCTTCTTGTGTTTTTCATATCTTTAATTGGCATCAGAGCGCCTGGTTCTGAGCTTATAACACTTAACCGTGTCAGTACAAGATCCAGCGTTAGAAAAACACAATGGCAGGACCACATCAAAACATCAGCAATGACAACAATGAAGAAAGAGACAGATTCAGTGGCAAACCTCCAGTCTTTAATGGAGAGAACTTTGATTACTGGAAAGACATAATTGAAAGCTTCTTTCTGGCCCATGATGCTGATATGTGGGACATGGTGACTGATGGATACACGCACCCAGTGGATGCAAGTGGTCATAAGATTGACAGGAAAGCAATGTCTGATCAACAAAAGCGTGATTTCAGAAATCATCACAAGGCCAGAACAATTCTTCTCAGCGCCATCTCTTACTCTGAATATGAAAAGATATCAAACAGAGATACTGCAAAGAATATGTTTGAATCTCTGAGAATGACGCATGAAGGCAACATTCAAGTCAAAGAAACCAAAGCTCTTGCGCTCATTCAGAAGTACGAGGCATTCAATATGGAAGAAAGTGAATCAATAGAAACGATGTTCTCAAGATTTCAAATTCTGGTTGCTGGTCTCAAAGTTCTGGACAAAGGGTATTCTACTGCTGATCATGTTAAGAAGATCATCAGAAGCTTGCCAAAACAGTGGAGGCCAATGGTCACAGCGCTGAAGCTAGCTAAGGATCTCAACAAAATCTCTCTGGAGGAACTTGTCAGCTCCCTCAGAAGTCACGAGATAGAGCTAGAAGCAGATGAACCTCAAAAGCAAGGTAAGCCATTAGCTTTAAAATCTAACAGAAAATCTGACTCCAAAGTTTTGCAGGCTGTTGAAGAAACCTCTGATGGGTCCTCATCAGAAGAAGATGAACTATCTCTCCTCTCCAGAAGGGTGAACCAACTATGGAAGCAGAGGAAAAGAAAGTTCAGGAATCCCAAAAGATCAGAAAATTAGAATGAATCTTCCTCCAGATACAGATGGTCAGAATCCTCCTCTGGACACAGAAGATTTGAAGGCTCTTCAGGAAGCAGAAAGCCAAACAACAAAGACATCATCTACTATGAATGTAACGAGCAAGGACACTACAAGAGTGATTGCCCAAAGCTTCAGAGGGAAAAGCCCAAAAAGAAGTTTGGCAAGGAAAAGAAGAAAAGTCTCATGGCTACATGGGATGACTCTGACACATCTGAAGCTGACTCAGAATCAGATGATGAGAGAGCAAACATAGCTCTAATGGCAAACATAACAGAAGACAGTGAAGCTTCTGAATCAGACACAAAAGAGGTATTCCCTGACTTTGCTATTAACTTTACTAAGGCTGAACTAGCTGAAAGCCTTAATGAAATTCTGGAAAGATATCAGCAGATCAGAGTCAAATTCAGAAACCTGAAAAGTAATCTTGCTTCTGACTCTGATAAAACTTAGAGTCTCAAATTGGAGAATTCTGAGTTGAAAGATAAAGTTTCAAAATTAGAAAATCTATTTCAAAACTCTCAGAAGGAAACAATCCTTGAAACTCCCAGTAGTGATGATGAGATCATCAACGAGTATGATCACAACTTTCAGAAGTTTCTAGCTAAAAACATAGATAGAAGCAAAATGGCTTCAATGATCTATGGAGTTAGCAGAAATGGAAGAAAAGGAATAGGATACCAAGGTAAGGTACCTACACCAAAGAAGGCCATGGATTTAGTTATAAAACAAACTCCACTTAATGCACACTTTGCATATGGGCACACACACGACATCAAATATACTAGTAGTAATTATTCTGTCAAACCAAAATTCAACCAGAGTTTTGGTAAAACTAACAAATCAGGACCTAAGAAAATATGGGTACCTAAGGATAAAATAATACATGTTGCAGATATCTTTAGCAGCAAAGCAGAAACACCAGTCATGGTACCTGGACTCTGGCTGCTCACGACACATGACGGGAATAAAGCATATGTTACAAAGCCTGGAACTTAAGCCTGGAGACCACGTAGGCTTTGGAGGCAATCAGAGGGGAAAGATCATTGGCTCTGGAACAGTAGGTAATAGAAATCTTCCCTCTATAAGTAATGTTTTATTAGTAGATGGATTAATGCATAATCGGTTATCCATAAGTCAATTAAGTGATAACAGTTATGATATAATATTTAATCAAAATTCATGCAAAGCTGTTAGTCAGAAAGATGGGACTATCCTATTTAATGGAAAGAGGAGAAACAACATTTATAAAATTAAACTTTCTGAACTGAAAAGTCAGAATGTAAAGTGTCTTCTGTCTGTTAACAACGAGCAATGGATCTGGCACAGAAGATTGGGGCATGTTAGTATGAGAAGAATATCTCAGATTAACAAAATCAATCTTGTCAGAGGACTTCCTAACCTGAAGTTCAATTCAGATGCTCTGTGTGAAGCATGTCAGAAAGGCAAGTTTGCAAAACCAACTTTCAAATCTAAAAACGTTGTTTCCACCTCTAAGCCATTAGAACTTCTTCACATTGACTTATTTGGACCAGTTAAAACTGCTTCAGTCAGTGGCAAGAAGTATGGGTTAGTAATCGTAGATGACTATAGCAGATGGACATGGGTAAAGTTCTTAAGACACAAGGACGAGTCACACTCTGTGTTTGTCACCTTCTGCAACCAAGTTCAGAATGAAAAGGATCTTAGAATCGTCAAAGTCATAAGTGATCATGGTAGAGAGTTTGAAAACAAAGATTTTGAATCATTTTATAATGACAAATGCATTATGCATGTTTTCTCTTGTCCTAGAACTCCCCAGCAAAATGGAGTTGTAGAACGAAAGAACAGAACATTGCAAGAAATGGCCAGAACCATGATCAACGAGACTAACGTTGCTAAGATCTTCTGGGCAGAGGCAATAAACACAGCGTGCTACATTCAGAATAAAATCTCTATAAGACCTATTCTGGAAAAGACTCCATATGAATTGTGGAAGAACAGAAAGCCCAACATTTCTTATTTTCATCCATTTGGATGTACTTGTTTTATTTTGAATACTAAAAATTATTTGAACAAGTTTAACTCTAAAACACAAAAGTGTATTATGTTAGGATACTATGAACGCTCAAGAGGGTACAAAGTATACAATATAGAAACACAGATTGTTAAAGAATCAATCAGTGTTCGTTTTGACGATAAGCTTGACTCTCCAAAGTCAAAGCAGAATGAAGTATTTGCAGGTACTGAAGACAAGTCATCAGAAGCTCTTAACAGAGACACTCCCTCAACATCAGAAAGAGGCACTGCAAGCAATCCAGCACCTTCTGTTGATTAACTTTAGAAAAGACCATCCAGAAGCAGCATGGATCATCCAGAAGAAACAATCTTAGGAAGAAAGGAAGATCCAATCAGAACAAGAGCCAGCTTCAGAAAATCTGAAGAATCCCTCATGGGACTTGTTTCTCTAATTGAACCATCATCAATTGATGAAGCACTTCTGGAAAATGACTGGATTATAGCAATGCAAGAGGAGCTGAATCAATTCACAAGGAATAATGTATGGGATCTAGTTCCTAAACCAAAAGGATTCAACATCATTGGAACAAAATGGGTGTTCAGAAACAAACTGAATGAACAAGGTGAAGTCATCAGAAACAAGGCACGATTAGTAGCACAAGGTTATAGTCAACAAGAGGGGATAGACTATACAGAAACCTTTGCTCCAGTCGCCAGGTTAGAATCTATCAGACTTTTAATTTCATTTGCTGTAAATAAAGGTATCACTCTGTATCAGATGGATGTTAAGAGTGCATTCTTAAATGGATATATAGAAGAAGAAGTATATGTGCACCAACCCCCTGGTTTTGAAAGTTCAAAAAATCCATAATATGTTTTCAAACTAAAGAAGTCACTGTATGGTCTGGAACAAGCTCCCAGAGCTTGGTATGAAAGACTGAGTAACTTCCTGTTAGAAAAGGAATTCACCAGAGGGAAAGTGGACACAACCTTATTCTGTAAGACAGTTAAGAATGACATTTTAGTATGTCATATTTATGTTGATGATATCATTTTTGGATCTACTAAACCTTCTCTGGGAAGAAAGTTTGCTAAGTGTATGCAGGCAGAATTTGAGACGAGCCTAATGGGGGAACTGAAATTCTTTCTGGGCATTCAGATCAATCAAACCCCATAAGGAACTTACATTCATCAGAGAAAATATGTCAGAGAAATTCTGAAGAAATTTGATCTCTCAGAATGTAAGCCATCAAAGATTCCAATGCATCCCACGTGCATTCTGGAAAGAGAAGAGGTAAGCAAAAAGGTAGAACAGAAGGTCTACAGAGGTATGATTGGTTCTCTTCTTTATCTGACAGCTTCAAGGCCTGATATTTTATTCAGTGTATGCATTTGTGCAAGATTCCAATCAGATCCTAGAGAATCTCACTTAACAGCAGTTAAGCGAATTTTCAAGTATCTGAAAGGTACTACTAATTTGGGTTTGTTTTATTGAAAATCAAGTGATTACAGCTTAGTAGGTTACTGTGATGCTGACTTTGCTGGAGACAGAGTAGAGCGTAAAAGCACTTCTGGAAGCTACCAGTTTCTGGGAGAAAATCTGATCTCATGGTCCAGCAAAAGACAATCCACAATTGCTCTATCAACAGCAGAAGCTGAATACATAGCAGCAGCTGGATGCAGCACACAAATTCTCTGGATGAAAAGTCAACTTGAGGACTTCCAGATTTTTGAGAGTAACATTCCTATCCTCTGTGACAACACTTCTGCCATTTGCTTAAGTAAAAATCCAATTTTGCATTCTAGGGCTAAGCATATAGAAATAAAACATCATTTTATTAGGGACTATATTCAGAAAGGGATTTAAAATTTAAAATTTATTAACACAGACCATCAATGGGATGATATTTTCACAAAACCACTTTCTGAAGATAGGTTCAACTTCATTCTGAAACATCTCAGCATGAAGCTATGTCCAGAATAAAATTGTTTTAATTTTTAACCTTCAGAATTGTGTTTATTTTCTGTGAACTTCTGATCAATCTTCTTTCAGAATCTTAGAAGTGCAGATTGTATCAGAATCTATCCATGAAGATCTTAGCACTTCAGTTCAAGGATAGAAGTGCTATTCACTCAAGCAAACAAGTGTCATCCAGTCATCAGCTATTTTCTGAGGCTGAACACGCGTTCACGTTTCTGAAAAGGCAAAGCGATGATTGGATGCATTGAGACATATGTCATGGGTAACCGTTCCAAATATCTTTCTGAATCCCCTAAAATCAGCTATCATTAAATGCTAATAATAATTATTTATTTCTCTCTCTTAATCGTTTATGTTTTCAAAACTTTTTAGAAATCTATTTAAACACTTCACACCATTCACACTTTTTACTTTCACTTTCGTTTTCTCTGAATATCTCTATTTTCCGTGTTCTTAATTTCTCAAGAAAACCCCTCAATCTTTTTCAAAAACCTCGTGTGAACATGGCTTCTTCCAGCATTCCTTCTTCAGGTTCCCAGAAAAACGCTTCATCTGAACAATATGAAGTACCACTCAGAACGCTTCTAACACGGTCAAAAACCTAGAGGTTCTGTCAAAAATAATAGTGGATTTCAACAGTCTCAAGGAGAATAGTTTTGATTTATCTGAAGAGATTAAAGCTCAAGGTTGGGAAAAGTACTTTGACAGGCTGGTGGGTCCAACATTTCCTATTCTGGTAAAGGAATTTTGGATTCATGCTTCTTCTTCAAATCACCAAGTTACATCCTACATCATGGGGAAGAAGATTGTGATTACTAAAGATCTGATTGCAAGACTGATAGGGTATAATGGAGGTGGTATTCGCTGCATTGATATGGAAGAAAGGTGTCAAGATGTTGCCCTAATTGCAAGGGAAATTTTCAAGCTGCGGCTTCCCTCCAGCAAGATAAGCGATTTGAAGGACAATCACAAAATTTGGGCCAAGATCATTCTGGGCTGTTTCAACCACAGGAAGCCTACCAGCTCTCCTGATTACATAAACATTGATCAGCAGTTTCTGCTCTATTTCATCAATCAGAAGGTGAAGATAAATCTAGCTCATCTTCTGTTCAACCATCTCAGAACAAGTGTCAAAGAAACTAGGGAAGAGGAACGTACAAAAAGGGATTGGATACCCTTGGGAAGACTGATGTCAGATATTCTTACAGAGAATAGGCTGATTGAACATTTGACAGAGGCACAAGAAATCAGCACTCTGGAACCTTCTGTTGGCAAGCAGCTGAATGCCAAAAATCTGAAGAAAATGAAGCTGATAGAGAACATTAAGAAGGAGCCCAACGTCAATCCTTTTGCTGAAATCTCCAGCAGAAGAGTCCGTCTGGACGACTTCCCTATGTTCTCAGAAATTGACTCTAAGCCTCAAATCATTTTTAGATATTTGGATGCTTGTAAAGCTGATGGTACAGCACCAAATCTGAATATTCAAGATCTTCAGCAGAAGGCACCAGAGGTTGTTCTGAAGAAGACGAAGAAAAGAAAAGTTGTTGCAGAAGGATCATCTCAACATACTCCAAAGAAAAGAGGTAATCCTGTTTCTGTAACTGTTTTAGATTCAACTGCTGTTTCAACATCTATCCCTATTCCAACTCCATCTGAAAACCCAACTCCTCAAACTTTCGATGATTTTGACTTAGACTTTGACCCTTCTGAATCATTAACCCTCAGAAGATCTCGCTCCCAACCACAAAATCCAAATACTGCAACCATACAAGAACCAGGACTTGCACAAGTTCTTTCTGATATAGACCAACACACTTCCATTCCCGAACCAGAAAATCTAAATCCAAACACAGAAACTCCACTCTCACCAATACCAGAAACTCCACTCTCTCCAATACCAGAAATCCCATAACCTTCATCTCCTCAACCAGATATTAATCCACTCTCTCCTCAACATGAACAATCTCCACAACCTGAGACTCAAACCTATGAGGCTCAACCATCTGAATCCCCTGAACCACAACCTTTGGCCATTCAATTTCCATGTGGTACCACTGTGAATATTCCTCAACTTCCCTCTTCACCAAAAATAACTCCACCAAATACCCCATCAAGTCCAATCGTAATTTCTGACTCTCCCACTCCCTCACCTAAGAAAAATTAAGATGACCACAACAAGACTGTCATTGATCTAAAAGTCTTTGAACGCCTTGCTGCAATAAACAACAAAACTGCTATCCGTAAACCAAAACAACCAGATGTTGGTTCCAGCATATTGAAGTTTGAAACAGATATACAGAAGTGGATCACTTCTTTGAAACAAGCAAGTCTGGAAATGGTTGATCCTGCTGTATCATACCTCCTCTGGACACAATTCAGAAGATGGGTATGCGCTGAAACCTTCAAGTTGCAAGACCAGAGCTATGGACAGGCTCAACAGGACTTCAGCAATCTGCTGAAGGAAAGGGAAGGTCCAGTTCTGAGCAAGCTGCTTAAGGAAGAAGTTCTCCATCTGGACATTGCGCCTTGGTATGAAAAGCGTCCAACATCCAAAGTTCAACCTGTAGAAGAACAGGCGATTCCAGCTGAAGACTTGGGTCAATAAGAAGTTATTGCAGAAAGCTCTGAGAAGCACCCTGTTTCTGAAGATCCTCAAGCTTCCTCTCTTGACAGGCAGACTCTGGAGGATTTGAAAAGATCTGATATGCTGATGAATGAAAGGATGGATAAGTAGGATATCAAGATTGATTCTATAGCAAACATGGTATCTAAGCAACAGGAAACCAGCAATCAAATCAAGAGCATGTTGGAAGCTCTGTTCACACGTCTTCCACCTTCTTCTTAGAATTTTCTTGTGTTTTCTTTACATGTTTGTCTGTAATATTTTACGTGTTCTGAACTTAATCATTGCTTCTGTTTCTTATATAAACGCTCCTTTTGCTCTAATCATTTTAACTATGATTATTTGTGCTTTTGGATAACTGACAAAAAGGGAGAGAAAGAATGATATTTTTCAATAACGGATTACTGAGACATAAGTCTCAAACATTCTGATATATTTGAATTTCCTTCTTCTGAAAAGCTTACAGGTACAAGAATCTGATGGATATGATGAACTCTAATAAAGTAAAGTTCTGATGCTCAAGGTCTCATGGAATTAAAGGGAAGTAATCAACTCAGGGGGAGTTTTTCTCATCATTACTCTGATACCTTTTATTCCTTATCTTCTTATCTCTAATACCTTGTATTCGTTATTTGTTTATCTCTGATACTTTTTCTTCTTTATCCGTAATCTCTGATACCTCTTATTCTTTAATTTTAATTGAAAAAATCTGGTTTTTGTCATCATAAAAAAAGGGGGAGATTGTTAGAACATAGTTTGATTCTACAACCCTCAGTTAGAGTTTTGATGATAACAAAATACAAGACTAAATGAATTATGAGATTTATGTAAGACATATATGCTACTTAAAATTATGTTGTGTATTTACAGAAACTCTGATGGAATCAGCATCAGAATATCAGTATCAACATCAGCATCAGAAGATATATCAGCATCAGAAGATCAAATAACATGTGTTATACGCGGAAGCCTGATGAACAGAATTTGCGCATAACATACTCTGATTCTGATCAAGATCCTAACCATGTCATCAGCACTCAGAAGCGTCAGAATAAGCTAAAGCCAAGAACACTCTGATTATCATTAGCAGAACACTCTGAAGTGTCAACATTACTATGCATTCAAGACAGATTAATTACCAACGACTTTATTCCAAGACAAAGATCTTCTCAAAAAGGAAAGAACGTTATGAGCATTGAAATGGATTTATGGACAGCAACATATCTATTCCTAGGCTACTTAAACAAGTCAGTGAGAAAATAAATGGCTAATACTCTACACGCATATACACGCCTAAGCTAATCATCCTCACGCACGCTCTCATTTTTGCTAAAGCTTTCAACCACGCTTACTCTATAGCTCTAGCAATCTAGTTTCATCTAAGCTTAATATTGTGTATTATCACAGTTGTGATATATAGTTTTTCTAGAAAACATCAAACACACTTTTGTTCAATTATCTGTAAGAGAAATTCCTTGAGATAAACCGGTCTGTGGTTAGACTCAAGAAGGCTTTAACAGTTGTTAAAGCAGTTGTGTATTCAATTGAATATAGTGGATTAAGACATCGTTGGAGAGAGGCGAAATCACCTTGACGAGTGGACTGGAGTAGTTTGAGATCAAACGAACCAGGATAAAAATAACGTGTTGTCTGCATTTGATTTCAAGTTTTACAATTCAACCCCCCTTCTTGTGTTTTTCACATCTTCAGGAACCAATTTCAATAATTCTATGATTATGGAGCTCTGCACCTAGTTCAAAATCAAGAATCACAATTCTTCTCCGTACAGATGTAAGACGAATGGTGCAGTGGAAGCTACTAATAAAAACATAAAGAAGAATGTGCAAAAGATTGTTGTGACCTACAAAGACTGGCATGAGATGATACCGTTTTCTCTCCATGGCTATCGTACTTCAGCTCGAACATCAACTAGGAAACCCCATTTTCCTTAGTCTATGGCATGGAAGTTGTTTTTCCTGTAGAAGTTCAGATTCCTTACTTAAGGATTATGAAAGAAGCAGATTTAGGTGAAGACGAATGGATTCAGACTAGGTTGGATCAATTAAACTTGATTGACGAGAAGAGACTGGCTGCTGTTTGTCATGGTCAAATGTATCAAAAGTGTATGATCAAGGCTTTCAACAAACAATCAAACCCCGAGTGATCAGGCTGGTGACTTGGTAATAAAATGCATCATTCTTCCACAAGGTGATCCCAGGGAAAAATGGACTCCCACTTACGAAGGGCCATTTGTTGTTAAGAAAGTATTTTCTGGCGGTGCCATGATGCTAACTACTATGAACGACAAAGATTTTACGCATCCTATAAACGCGGACATAGTAAAAAAATACTACGCATAAAAATGACCCGCTAGGTTGACATACCTAGGAAGAAACAAGGGCATCCTGTCGAACCAAATAGGTTCAGGAAAAAATTAGGGATATATACAAAATATTTTATACCTGGCAAGTCGAAAACCCGAAAGGGCGGCTTGGGCAAAAAAAAGGGTATCCTGGTGGGCTGAAAACCCGAAAGGGCGGTCCAGGCAAAAGTTAAGGATGAAAGCATATGACTATGTCCTGTACAACCAATTTTATTAACAAGGTCCAAGTTCTTGGGTGTAATATCAATTCAATCAACTTCTTTCAACGATAATGGATGATGTTCGAAGAAATAGGGAAAATAGCGGAGTTGGAATACAATGAGATCACTTCCACACGGCTATTATTTTTGTTCACTTTGTATTCTTTCTACGATTTCCTCTTACTAGGATCTCTGTCTCCTTGTACAAAAACGCCTATTTATAGGCAAAAAATCAATACAAATATACTTTAAAATGCAAAAAATTTGTTTTCCTTTTTTGAGTGTGAAAGCGTCCAATGACTAAAATTGAATGAACATATGCATATGAACATGATTAACTGTTATCAAATGTATGTTTAAAAAGGGTAATAAACATTTTTCTTAAAAGATTTTGGGATATCCCCCACGGAGTTACTTCAAAAAGATTATCCCCACATATTTGAATTCATGCAGTATCCATCTGGAGTTCCAATCTCCTGAAAATCATTTCCCCAGCTGAGTTGGTCCTAAACTGCAAGAGAAACCTTGCGGAGTTCGTCTCCAAAAAGAATTCATCCCTCCAATAGGGTCTTCACAATGCTTTCCTCAACAGGGTTTATTTCCACAACAAAGTACCAAATTCCCCAATACAAGTCTTCCTCTCATACCATTACAAATAAAACGGACAAAACCCCTTTGTCCCCAGCAAAGTCATTACAATCCCCAACAGAGTCGTTACTATCCACAGAAAGTTACTGCAAAGCCTGGAACTCGACCAGATACCAGTTAACTTTCATTCTCCCCAATCAAGTTATAATTCCCTAGTAGAGTAATGGACAACCAAGGTTCCTGAACTCTATTCTCCAAACAGAAATTAACATTCCATGCAGGATTTCCTCGAACAACAAAACTGAGATCCACAGCGAAAACATTCTAAACAAAGTTGAAGATACACATATTCTTCATCTCTAGCGGTAGTCCGGGATTCAGCTTCCCAATACTCCCCAGTAATTTGTCAAGGACTTATTTTCCAGACATATATGCACTTCAATGTTTCACATTCATACATCATATCACACACATGAAAAATGCATATGACATAATCTCATTTATTTTGAGAACATCATTATGCCATGCATACATATGCATGCAATTAACCCCTTCCTTTTAGGAAAAAGCGAATGAAGACTTCTTCTAGGTAGATTTATTTCTTCCAGATTAAAGACAGGCAGACGAAGACCTCTTCTGGTTTAGATTTATTTCTTCCAGATTAAAGACATGCGAACGAAGACTTCTTCTGGGTAGATTTATTTCTTCCAGATTAAAGACAGGCGAACGAAGACCTCTTCTGGTTTAGATTTATTTCTTCCAGATTAAATAAAGGTGAACGAATACCTCTTATGGGTATATTTACTTCTTCCATATTAAAGACAAGGAAACGAAGACCTCTTCTGGTTTAGATTTATTTCTTCCAAATTAAAGACAGACAAACGAAGACCTCTTCTGGGTAGATTTATTTCTTCCAAATTAAAGGCAGGCAGATGAAGACCTCTTCTGGTTTAGATTTATTTCCTCTATATTAAAGACGGGCGAACGAAGACCTCTTTTGGTAGATTTATTTCTTCCATATTAAAGACAGGCAAACGAAGACCTCTTCTGGTTTAGATTTATTTCTTCCAGATTAAAGACGGGCAAACGATGACCTCTTTTGGTTTAGATTTATTTCTTCCAGATTAAAGACAGGAAAGCAAAGACTTCTTCTGGTTTAGATTTATTTCTTCCAGATTAAAGACAGGCGAACGAAAACCTCTTCTAATTAGATTTATTCCTTCTAGCTTAAAGACAGGCAAACGAAGACCTCTTCTGGTTAGATTCAATTCTTCTAGTTAAAAATAGGCAATCAACATACCTCTTTTGGTTATGATTACTTCCCTAGTGACGTCTCCAAACAACATACCTCTTTTGGTTTAGATTTACTTCTTCTAGTTGAAAACAGGAAAAAGACATTTGTTGTTTCAGTATAAATCAACCAAAGATTTATTCTGACACTTCTCCTAGTTTTTATCAACGGTCACTCTGGATGGCATCTGTAAGCCCATCTCTGACAAACTCTTCATCACTTCTCCAAATGGTATCTTTAAGCCCATTCTCGGCACAATCAACAAACACATAGTCGAGTGTAAATTTCTGGGCACTTTAGTGTTCAATCTTCTTCCACCTTCAAGTCACGAATGTAAGATTCACCAATCTAACTCTTCAGGTTTAAGAAGATTTAACAGTGGCAGCTGTTGTACTCCAAAATTTTCTCTCTCTTTTCTCAAGACATTTCTCACAAAGATCTTCAAAAGTTCAAGCTTGCACAAGTATTGACTAGGTCAAGCCATCTCCTCCATACTGATACCTCAAATTAGGGTTTGAGTTTGCACAAGGAAAATTGGACTCCAAATACTTCAAATTAATTTCATGGATAATTATGGACCCTGAAGATTGCTCATATAAAGTTTCAAGTCTTGGATCCTAAAATTGCTCAGTCACTTGGTCAGATGACCTAAAATCATTTATATTAGGTAAAAAAGTCAACTATGGTCAACCTACCGTCAAAATCCAAGATTTTGGACCAATATCAACATTTTTAAGTCATATCTATCAATTGATCAAGTTTGTATCATAATTCCCCAAGAAAATTGTTCAAATAACCAAAAGGGCAAAATGGTCAAAATTAGGGTTTTGACTGTATTTGACTGATCAAGGGTTTTTGACCTAATACACGATCCAATGGTTTGAATCATGATCTCAAGGATTAAAATACAACATATTGACCTAATTTCATGGCTCAAGACATTTCTCAAGATCATTTCATTGATAGTTGAAATTCAGTCAACTGATGAAAAGTCAACTAATACACCAAAAGTCAAACTTTGACTTTTTGATCAAAATTGAGTTTCAAAGATAACATTTCATCAAGACATTCGAAAACATGAAACTTGATGATCAAGAAATCAAGAAAGTCAAAAGTGATTTTGAAAAGTCAAAGTTTTTAAGACTTAGAAAATTTTCTAAGTGTTTTAAGTCTTACTTTTTCATGACTTCATGCCAACTTTTCACCAAGATGCAAGATGATTCAAAGAAATTTTTCAACAAGAAAGTTGTAGATCTTGATGAGATCTATAAATATGCTTTACTTATCAAGTTCTAGAAGTGATTCAATTTTGACTTATGAATTCACAAAGTCATGCACTTTGTATAAAAACACTTAGAGAAAATTTGACCTAGTTAGGCAGATTTTTGGTACCAACTTCATGGAAATTTTTCACATAGTTAAAATTGGATTCTTCAAAAGTGAAAAACATGAAGGTTGTAAAGGATGTTCCAAGCTATCCAAAATGTCCAAGAAATCAATGTGATCATTCTTGAGCTAGGAGAATCAAAGAGATGAAGTTAGAGTTTCAAAGTTAAATTACAAGTCAAATTTGTGATGAACACTTGATCAAATATCAAACCATGTTGCACAAATATTGATTTGAAGGCTTCTAACTTGCTAATAACTCCACAATTTAATGTTTAAACAACTGTTAGAGCTTTGATCCAAGCATTTAGACCATTATCCAAGAGATTCATCCATTTTTGGCACAAAGTAACATTACTATTCTTATAAAGTGACTTTAATCACAAAGTCCACTCTCTTTGAGCATTTCACTTGTTCCTTCTACACACACTCCATCTACAAGCCATAAGCAATATGTTTAAAGCTTCTAACCACTCCATATGAATTGTGGAAGAACAGAAAGCCCAACATTTCTTATTTTCATCCATTTGGATGTACTTGTTTTATTTTGAATACTAAAAATTATTTGAACAAGTTTAACTCTAAAACACAAAAGTGTATTATGTTAGGATACTATGAACGCTCAAGAGGGTACAAAGTATACAATATAGAAACACAGATTGTTGAAGAATCAATCAGTGTTCGTTTTGACGATAAGCTTGACTCTCCAAAGTCAAAGCAGAATGAAGTATTTGCAGGTACTGAAGACAAGTCATCAGAAGCTCTTAACAGAGACACTCCCTCAACATCAGAAAGAGGCACTGCAAGCAATCCAGCACCTTCTGTTGATTAACTTTAGAAAAGACCATCCAGAAGCAGCATGGATCATCCAGAAGAAACAATCTTAGGAAGAAAGGAAGATCCAATCAGAACAAGAGCCAGCTTCAGAAACTCTGAAGAATCCCTCATGGGACTTGTTTCTCTAATTGAACCATCATCAATTGATGAAGCACTTCTGGAAAATGACTGGATTATAGCAATGCAAGAGGAGCTGAATCAATTCACAAGGAATAATGTATGGGATCTAGTTCCTAAACCAAAAGGATTCAACATCATTGGAACAAAATGGGTGTTCAGAAACAAACTGAATGAACAAGGTGAAGTCATCAGAAACAAGGCACGATTAGTAGCACAAGGTTATAGTCAACAAGAGGGGATAGACTATACAGAAACCTTTGCTCCAGTCGCCAGGTTAGAATCTATCAGACTTTTAATTTCATTTGCTGTAAATAAAGGTATCACTCTGTATCAGATGGATGTTAAGAGTGCATTCTTAAATGGCTATATAGAAGAAGAAGTATATGTGCACCAACCCCCTGGTTTTGAAAGTTCAAAAAATCCATAATATGTTTTCAAACTAAAGAAGTCACTGTATGGTCTGGAACAAGCTCCCAGAGCTTGGTATGAAAGACTGAGTAACTTCCTGTTAGAAAAGGAATTCACCAGAGGGAAAGTGGACACAACCTTATTCTGTAAGACAGTTAAGAATGACATTTTAGTATGTCATATTTATGTTGATGATATCATTTTTGGATCTACTAAACCTTCTCTGGGAAGAAAGTTTGCAAAGTGTATGCAGGCAGAATTTGAGACGAGCCTAATGGGGGAACTGAAATTCTTTCTAGGCATTCAGATCAATCAAACCCCATAAGGAACTTACATTCATCAGAGAAAATATGTCAGAGAAATTCTGAAGAAATTTGATCTCTCAGAATGTAAGCCATCAAAGATTCCAATGCATCCCACGTGCATTCTGGAAAGAGAAGAGGTAAGCAAAAAGGTAGAACAGAAGGTCTACAGAGGTATGATTGGTTCTCTTCTTTATCTGACAGCTTCAAGGCCTGATATTTTATTCAGTGTATGCATTTGTGCAAGATTCCAATCAGATCCTAGAGAATCTCACTTAACAGCAGTTAAGCGAATTTTCAAGTATCTGAAAGGTACTACTAATTTGGGTTTGTTTTATTGAAAATCAAGTGATTACAGCTTAGTAGGTTACTGTGATGCTGACTTTGCTGGAGACAGAGTAGAGCGTAAAAGCACTTCTGGAAGCTACCAGTTTCTGGGAGAAAATCTGATCTCATGGTCCAGCAAAAGACAATCCACAATTGCTCTATCAACAGCAGAAGCTGAATACATAGCAGCAGCTGGATGCAGCACACAAATGCTCTGGATGAAAAGTCAACTTGAGGACTTCCAGATTTTTGAGAGTAACATTCCTATCCTCTGTGACAACACTTCTGCCATTTGCTTAAGTAAAAATCCAATTTTGCATTCTAGGGCTAAGCATATAGAAATAAAACATCATTTTATTAGGGACTATATTCAGAAAGGGATTTAAAATTTAAAATTTATTAACACAGACCATCAATGGGATGATATTTTCACAAAACCACTTTCTGAAGATAGGTTCAACTTCATTCTGAAACATCTCAGCATGAAGCTATGTCCAGAATAAAATTGTTTTAATTTTTAACCTTCAGAATTGTGTTTATTTTCTGTGAACTTCTGATCAATCTTCTTTCAGAATCTTAGAAGTGCAGATTGTATCAGAATCTATCCATGAAGATCTTAGCGCTTCAGTTCAAGGATAGAAGTGCTATTCACTCAAGCAAACAAGTGTCATCCAGTCATCAGCTATTTTCTGAGGCTGAACACGCGTTCACGTTTCTGAAAAGGCAAAGCGCTGATTGGATGCATTGAGACATATGTCATGGGTAACCGTTCCAAATATCTTTCTGAATCCCCTAAAATCAGCTATCATTAAATGCTAATAATAATTATTTATTTCTCTCTCTTAATCGTTTATGTTTTCAAAACTTTTTAGAAATCTATTTAAACACTTCACACCATTCACACTTTTTACTTTCACTTTCGTTTTCTCTGAATATCTCTATTTTCCGTGTTCTTAATTTCTCAAGAAAACCCCTCAATCTTTTTCAAAAACCTCGTGTGAACATGGCTTCTTCCAGCATTCCTTCTTCAGGTTCCCAGAAAAACGCTTCATCTGAACAATATGAAGTACCACTCAGAACGCTTCTAACACGGTCAAAAACCTAGAGGTTCTGTCAAAAATAATAGTGGATTTCAACAGTCTCAAGGAGAATAGTTTTGATTTATCTGAAGAGATTAAAGCTCAAGGTTGGGAAAAGTACTTTGACAGGCTGGTGGGTCCAACATTTCCTATTCTGGTAAAGGAATTTTGGATTCATGCTTCTTCTTCAAATCACCAAGTTACATCCTACATCATGGGGAAGAAGATTGTGATTACTAAAGATCTGATTGCAAGACTGATAGGGTATAATGGAGGTGGTATTCGCTGCATTGATATGGAAGAAAGGTGTCAAGATGTTGCCCTAATTGCAAGGGAAATTTTCAAGCTGCGGCTTCCCTCCAGCAAGATAAGGGATTTGAAGGACAATCACAAAATTTGGGCCAAGATCATTCTGGGCTGTTTCAACCACAGGAAGCCTACCAGCTCTCCTGATTACATAAACATTGATCAGCAGTTTCTGCTCTATTTCATCAATCAGAAGGTGAAGATAAATCTAGCTCATCTTCTGTTCAACCATCTCAGAACAAGTGTCAAAGAAACTAGGGAAGAGGAACGTACAAAAAGGGATTGGATACCCTTGGGAAGACTGATGTCAGATATTCTTACAGAGAATAGGCTGATTGAACATTTGACAGAGGCACAAGAAATCAGCACTCTGGAACCTTCTGTTGGCAAGCAGCTGAATGCCAAAAATCTGAAGAAAATGAAGCTGATAGAGAACATTAAGAAGGAGCCCAACGTCAATCCTTTTGCTGAAATCTCCAGCAGAAGAGTCCGTCTGGACGACTTCCCTATGTTCTCAGAAATTGACTCTAAGCCTCAAATCATTTTTAGATATTTGGATGCTTGTAAAGCTGATGGTACAGCACCAAATCTGAATATTCAAGATCTTCAGCAGAAGGCACCAGAGGTTGTTCTGAAGAAGACGAAGAAAAGAAAAGTTGTTGCAGAAGGATCATCTCAACATACTCCAAAGAAAAGAGGTAATCCTGTTTCTGTAACTGTTTTAGATTCAACTGCTGTTTCAACATCTATCCCTATTCCAACTCCATCTGAAAACCCAACTCCTCAAACTTTCGATGATTTTGACTTAGACTTTGACCCTTCTGAATCATTAACCCTCAGAAGATCTCGCTCCCAACCACAAAATCCAAATACTGCAACCATACAAGAACCAGGACTTGCACAAGTTCTTTCTGATATAGACCAACACACTTCCATTCCCGAACCAGAAAATCTAAATCCAAACACAGAAACTCCACTCTCACCAATACCAGAAACTCCACTCTCTCCAATACCAGAAATCCCATAACCTTCATCTCCTCAACCAGATATTAATCCACTCTCTCCTCAACATGAACAATCTCCACAACCTGAGACTCAAACCTATGAGGCTCAACCATCTGAATCCCCTGAACCACAACCTTTGGCCATTCAATTTCCATGTGGTACCACTGTGAATATTCCTCAACTTCCCTCTTCACCAAAAATAACTCCACCAAATACCCCATCAAGTCCAATCGTAATTTCTGACTCTCCCACTCCCTCACCTAAGAAAAATTAAGATGACCACAACAAGACTGTCATTGATCTAAAAGTCTTTGAACGCCTTGCTGCAATAAACAACAAAACTGCTATCCGTAAACCAAAACAACCAGATGTTGGTTCCAGCATATTGAAGTTTGAAACAGATATACAGAAGTGGATCACTTCTTTGAAACAAGCAAGTCTGGAAATGGTTGATCCTGCTGTATCATACCTCCTCTGGACACAATTCAGAAGATGGGTATGCGCTGAAACCTTCAAGTTGCAAGACCAGAGCTATGGACAGGCTCAACAGGACTTCAGCAATCTGCTGAAGGAAAGGGAAGGTCCAGTTCTGAGCAAGCTGCTTAAGGAAGAAGTTCTCCATCTGGACATTGCGCCTTGGTATGAAAAGCGTCCAACATCCAAAGTTCAACCTGCAGAAGAACAGGCGATTCCAGCTGAAGACTTGGGTCAATAAGAAGTTATTGCAGAAAGCTCTGAGAAGCACCCTGTTTCTGAAGATCCTCAAGCTTCCTCTCTTGACAGGCAGACTCTGGAGGATTTGAAAAGATCTGATATGCTGATGAATGAAAGGATGGATAAGTAGGATATCAAGATTGATTCTATAGCAAACATGGTATCTAAGCAACAGGAAACCAGCAATCAAATCAAGAGCATGTTGGAAGCTCTGTTCACACGTCTTCCACCTTCTTCTTAGAATTTTCTTGTGTTTTCTTTACATGTTTGTCTGTAATATTTTACGTGTTCTGAACTTAATCATTGCTTCTGTTTCTTATATAAACTCTCCTTTTGCTCTAATCATTTTAACTATGATTATTTGTGCTTTTGGATAACTGACAAAAAGGGAGAGAAAGAATGATATTTTTCAATAACGGATTACTGAGACATAAGTCTCAAACATTCTGATATATTTGAATTTCCTTCTTATGAAAAGCTTACAGGTACAAGAATCTGATGGATATGATGAACTCTAATAAAGTAAAGTTCTGATGCTCAAGGTCTCATGGAATTAAAGGGAAGTAATCAACTCAGGGGGAGTTTTTCTCATCATTACTCTGATACCTTTTATTCCTTATCTTCTTATCTCTAATACCTTGTATTCGTTATTTGTTTATCTCTGATACTTTTTCTTCTTTATCCGTAATCTCTGATACCTCTTATTCTTTAATTTTAATTGAAAAAATCTGGTTTTTGTCATCATAAAAAAAGGGGGAGATTGTTAGAACATAGTTTGATTCTACAACCCTCAGTTAGAGTTTTGATGATAACAAAATACAAGACTAAATGAATTATGAGATTTATGTAAGACATATATGCTACTTAAAATTATGTTGTGTATTTACAGAAACTCTGATGGAATCAGCATCAGAATATCAGTATCAACATCAGCATCAGAAGATATATCAGCATCAGAAGATCAAATAACATGTGTTATACGCTGAAGCCTGATGAACAGAATTTGCGCATAACATACTCTGATTCTGATCAAGATCCTAACCATGTCATCAGCACTCAGAAGCGTCAGAATAAGCTAAAGCCAAGAACACTCTGATTATCATTAGCAGAACACTCTGAAGTGTCAACATTACTATGCATTCAAGACAGATTAATTACCAACGGCTTTATTCCAAGACAAAGATCTTCTCAAAAAGGAAAGAACGTTATGAGCATTGAAATGGATTTATGGACAGCAACATATCTATTCCTAGGCTACTTAAACAAGTCAGTGAGAAAATAAATGGCTAATACTCTACACGCATATACACGCCTAAGCTAATCATCCTCACGCACGCTCTCATTTTTGCTAAAGCTTTCAACCACGCTTACTCTATAGCTCTAGCAATCTAGTTTCATCTAAGCTTAATATTGTGTATTATCACAGTTGTGATATATAGTTTTTCTAGAAAACATCAAACACACTTTTGTTCAATTATCTGTAAGAGAAATTCCTTGAGATAAACCGGTCTGTGGTTAGACTCAAGAAGGCTTTAACAGTTGTTAAAGCAGTTGTGTATTCAATTGAATATAGTGGATTAAGACATTGTTGGAGAGAGGCGAAATCAACTTGACGAGTGGACTGGAGTAGTTTGAGATCAAACGAACCAGGATAAAAATAACGTGTTGTCTGCATTTGATTTCAAGTTTTACAATTCAACCCCCCTTCTTGTGTTTTTCACATCTTCAGGAACCAATTTCAATAATTCTATGATTATGGAGCTCTGCACCTAGTTCAAAATCAAGAATCACAATTCTTCTCCGTACAGACGTAAGACGAATGGTGCAGTGGAAGCTACTAATAAAAACATAAAGAAGAATGTGCAAAAGATTGTTGTGACCTACAAAGACTGGCATGAGATGATACCGTTTTCTCTCCATGGCTATCGTACTTCAGCTCGAACATCAACTAGGAAACCCCATTTTCCTTAGTCTATGGCATGGAAGTTGTTTTTCCTGTAGAAGTTCAGATTCCTTACTTAAGGATTATGAAAGAAGCAGATTTAGGTGAAGACGAATGGATTCAGACTAGGTTGGATCAATTAAACTTGATTGACGAGAAGAGACTGGCTGCTGTTTGTCATGGTCAAATGTATCAAAAGTGTATGATCAAGGCTTTCAACAAAAAATCAAACCCCGAGTGATCAGGCTGGCGACTTGGTAATAAAATGCATCATTCTTCCACAAGGTGATCCCAGGGAAAAATGGACTCCCACTTACGAAGGGCCATTTGTTGTTAAGAAAGTATTTTCTGGCGGTGCCATGATGCTAACTACTATGAACGACAAAGATTTTACGCATCCTATAAACGCGGACATAGTAAAAAAATACTACGCATAAAAATGACCCGCTAGGTTGACATACCTAGGAAAAAACAAGGGCATCCTGTCGAACCAAATAGGTTCAGGAAAAAATTAGGGATATATACAAAATATTTTATACCTGGCAAGTCGAAAACCCGAAAGGGCGGCTTGGGCAAAAAAAAGGGTATCCTGGTGGGCTGAAAACCCGAAAGGGCGGTCCAGGCAAAAGTTAAGGATGAAAGCATATGACTATGTCCTGTACAACCAATTTTATTAACAAGGTCCAAGTTCTTGGGTGTAATATCAATTCAATCAACTTCTTTCAACGATAATGGATGATGTTCGAAGAAATAGGGAAAATAGCGGAGTTGGAATACAATGAGATCACTTCCACACGGCTATTATTTTTGTTCACTTTGTATTCTTTCTACGATTTCCTCTTACTAGGATCTCCGTCTCCTTGTACAAAAACGCACATTTATAGGCAAAAAATCAATACAAATATACTTTAAAATGCAAAAAATTTGTTTTCCTTTTTTGAGTGTGAAAGCGTCCAATGACTAAAATTGAATGAACATATGCATATGAACATGATTAACTGTTATCAAATGTATGTTTAAAAAGGGTAATAAACATTTTTCTTAAAAGATTTTGGGATATCCCCCACGGAGTTACTTCAAAAAGATTATCCCCACATATTTGAATTCATGCAGTATCCATCTGGAGTTCCAATCTCCTGAAAATCATTTCCCCAGCTGAGTTGGTCCTAAACTGCAAGAGAAACCTTGCGGAGTTCGTCTCCAAAAAGAATTCATCCCTCCAATAGGGTCTTCACAATGCTTTCCTCAACAGGGTTTATTTCCACAACAAAGTACCAAATTCCCCAATACAAGTCTTCCTCTCATACCATTACAAATAAAACGGACAAAACCCCTTTGTCCCCAGCAAAGTCATTACAATCCCCAACAGAGTCGTTACTATCCACAGAAAGTTACTGCAAAGCCTGGAACTCGACCAGATACCAGTTAACTTTCATTCTCCCCAATCAAGTTATAATTCCCTAGTAGAGTAATGGACAACCAAGGTTCCTGAACTCTATTCTCCAAACAGAAATTAACATTCCATGCAGGATTTCCTCGAACAACAAAACTGAGATCCACAGCGAAAACATTCTAAACAAAGTTGAAGATACACATATTCTTCATCTCTAGCGGTAGTCCGGGATTCAGCTTCCCAATACTCCCCAGTAATTTGTCAAGGACTTATTTTCCAGACATATATGCACTTCAATGTTTCACATTCATACATCATATCACACACATGAAAAATGCATATGACATAATCTCATTTATTTTGAGAACATCATTATGCCATGCATACATATGCATGCAATTAACCCCTTCCTTTTAGGAAAAAGCGAATGAAGACTTCTTCTAGGTAGATTTATTTCTTCCAGATTAAAGACAGGCAGACGAAGACCTCTTCTGGTTTAGATTTATTTCTTCCAGATTAAAGACATGCGAACGAAGACTTCTTCTGGGTAGATTTATTTCTTCCAGATTAAAGACAGGCGAACGAAGACCTCTTCTGGTTTAGATTTATTTCTTCCAGATTAAATAAAGGTGAACGAATACCTCTTATGGGTATATTTACTTCTTCCATATTAAAGACAAGGAAACGAAGACCTCTTCTGGTTTAGATTTATTTCTTCCAAATTAAAGACAGACAAACGAAGACCTCTTCTGGGTAGATTTATTTCTTCCAAATTAAAGGCAGGCAGATGAAGACCTCTTCTGGTTTAGATTTATTTCCTCTATATTAAAGACGGGCGAACGAAGACCTCTTTTGGTAGATTTATTTCTTCCATATTAAAGACAGGCAAACGAAGACCTCTTCTGGTTTAGATTTATTTCTTCCAGATTAAAGACGGGCAAACGATGACCTCTTTTGGTTTAGATTTATTTCTTCCAGATTAAAGACAGGAAAGCAAAGACTTCTTCTGGTTTAGATTTATTTCTTCCAGATTAAAGACAGGCGAACGAAAACCTCTTCTAATTAGATTTATTCCTTCTAGCTTAAAGACAGGCAAACGAAGACCTCTTCTGGTTAGATTCAATTCTTCTAGTTAAAAATAGGCAATCAACATACCTCTTTTGGTTATGATTACTTCCCTAGTGACGTCTCCAAACAACATACCTCTTTTGGTTTAGATTTACTTCTTCTAGTTGAAAACAGGAAAAAGACATTTGTTGTTTCAGTATAAATCAACCAAAGATTTATTCTGACACTTCTCCTAGTTTTTATCAACGGTCACTCTGGATGGCATCTGTAAGCCCATCTCTGACAAACTCTTCATCACTTCTCCAAATGGTATCTTTAAGCCCATTCTCGGCACAATCAACAAACACATAGTCGAGTGTAAATTTCTGGGCACTTTAGTGTTCAATCTTCTTCCACCTTCAAGTCACGAATGTAAGATTCACCAATCTAACTCTTCAGGTTTAAGAAGATTTAACAGTGGCAGCTGTTGTACTCCAAAATTTTCTCTCTCTTTTCTCAAGACATTTCTCACAAAGATCTTCAAAAGTTCAAGCTTGCACAAGTATTGACTAGGTCAAGCCATCTCCTCCATACTGATACCTCAAATTAGGGTTTGAGTTTGCACAAGGAAAATTGGACTCCAAATACTTCAAATTAATTTCATGGATCATTATGGACCCTGAAGATTGCTCATATAAAGTTTCAAGTCTTGGATCCTAAAATTGCTCAGTCACTTGGTCAGATGACCTAAAATCATTTATATTAGGTAAAAAAGTCAACTATGGTCAACCTACCGTCAAAATCCAAGATTTTGGACCAATATCAACATTTTTAAGTCATATCTATCAATTGATCAAGTTTGTATCATAATTCCCCAAGAAAATTGTTCAAATAACCAAAAGGGCAAAATGGTCAAAATTAGGGTTTTGACTGTATTTGACTGATCAAGGGTTTTTGACCTAATACACGATCCAATGGTTTGAATCATGATCTCAAGGATTAAAATACAACATATTGACCTAATTTCATGGCTCAAGACATTTCTCAAGATCATTTCATTGATAGTTGAAATTCAGTCAACTGATGAAAAGTCAACTAATACACCAAAAGTCAAACTTTGACTTTTTGATCAAAATTGAGTTTCAAAGATAACATTTCATCAAGACATTCGAAAACATGAAACTTGATGATCAAGAAATCAAGAAAGTCAAAAGTGATTTTGAAAAGTCAAAGTTTTTAAGACTTAGAAAATTTTCTAAGTGTTTTAAGTCTTACTTTTTCATGACTTCATGCCAACTTTTCACCAAGATGCAAGATGATTCAAAGAAATTTTTCAACAAGAAAGTTGTAGATCTTGATGAGATCTATAAATATGCTTTACTTATCAAGTTCTAGAAGTGATTCAATTTTGACTTATGAATTCACAAAGTCATGCACTTTGTATAAAAACACTTAGAGAAAATTTGACCTAGTTAGGCAGATTTTTGGTACCAACTTCATGGAAATTTTTCACATAGTTAAAATTGGATTCTTCAAAAGTGAAAAACATGAAGGTTGTAAAGGATGTTCCAAGCTATCCAAAATGTCCAAGAAATCAATGTGATCATTCTTGAGCTAGGAGAATCAAAGAGATGAAGTTAGAGTTTCAAAGTTAAATTACAAGTCAAATTTGTGATGAACACTTGATCAAATATCAAACCATGTTGCACAAATATTGATTTGAAGGCTTCTAACTTGCTAATAACTCCACAATTTAATGTTTAAACAACTGTTAGAGCTTTGATCCAAGCATTTAGACCATTATCCAAGAGATTCATCCATTTTTGGCACAAAGTAACATTACTATTCTTATAAAGTGACTTTAATCACAAAGTCCACTCTCTTTGAGCATTTCACTTGTTCCTTCTACACACACTCCATCTACAAGCCATAAGCAATATGTTTAAAGCTTCTAACCACTCTAGATAGCCTTGTACCGTGATTTGGAAAGATTTTTGTCAACTTTGCTTCAAAATCAAGTAATCTAGCCATAACATGTGATTCTTTGAATTTGATTATTTGAACATCCAAAACCTCTTTCCTATAAATATAAGCACTATTTGTAAGCTATAACACGAATACGCAAGCCTTCAAGCATCCCAAAACTCTCACAAACTTAAATTACATACAAACTGCCATTGTTGTGCAGAATCTGGCCAAAAACTTCAATCTTCAAATCCACTCGTGCGTTTCTTGGCCAAACCATTACAAAAGCTTCCTTACCTCAAATATAAGCCGTCCCAATACCTGTTACACTTCTGTAACACCTCCATCACCATCTTCCATTTTCAAAAACAGAGGTCTACACTTGGACTTTTCTTGAACAGTTCAAGCACTCTCAGCTCAAAGCAACTATTGGAATAGCTTCCCGGAGGTTCAAGGAAGCTAACCAGATCATTAAAACGCCTTGAAGTGAGCTCTAACTCAAAATAAGATTTCTAGTTTTGAGGTAAGTTTTCTGATTTTCAATCTCTTCACATAGGCATTGTTAGCTTTCCATTTTCAAAGATAAAATGTAGGCATCATTTCCTTGAAGCTAACTATATCCTTAGAATTCATTTTTATTGCTTGAGTAGTGAGAATTTTAAGCTTGAACTTTCTGGAAAATTTAGGTTAGATTTGGTACCATTCAAAATTCGTGCTCATCTTTGAGCAATTTTTTAATTTATTTACATTTCTGAAATCATGGTGAAATTTCTAACAAGTTTAATGTTCATACTTTTGAGAATGATTGAGAAATGAATGAGTTGTAGAGGAACTGGCTGGCGCGAGGAAGAAGATGAAGTTTATCATTAGAATTAGTTTTGTAATATATATTTATGGTTTTATATAAGACACCAGATGTATAGCCACTCCATTGGTAGAGAGCGCGCACGTTATTGCCAAGGGTCTGGGTTCAAGCCCCAGCGCTGCCCTTTTTCCTAACATTTTCTTTATTTTCTTTTTTTTTTGTTACAGCGCGCGTCTGGGCCTAAGATCACTGGGCCTTGCCGTTTTACTCAGTAACACCCCTCCTTCACTTACAACACGCATCCCAGCTTTTTCTTTTCTTTTCTTTCTGATTACAAAAAAACCAAAATGGGCCTAACACTCAAACAAATCTGCGTTTTATTTTTACACCCAATTCAATTCAATTTTAATTTTACACCCTCCTGACTTTTATTTTATTTTTCTATTTTATTTTCTTTTATTTATTTTTATTATTTGTAATATTATCATCATCATTATTTTTATTAATAAAAAAACCCAAAAAAATATATATCTTTATTTATTATTTATTAATATACTTGTATTTTATTTCTTTTAGGACAAAAGACCACAAATATTTTCCTAACAAATTTAATTTATTTTTTTAATTAAAATAATATTAGATTTAGATTTATTTTATTTTATCTTTTTAATTTCCTTTCTAATTAAAATTAATTTAGAAATTAGGATTTTTAATTAATTAAATTTTTTTATACTAGTTTAATTAAGATAAAACTATTTCATAAAAACCATAAAAAATTGCTTTCTTGATTAACTCAATTTCTTTTCTCAAAATAACTTAGGTTTAATTTTCTTAAATCAACTTAGACTAACTAGTTATTTTTCCTTTTAATTTAATTAAGTTAAACCCTCTTTAAAAAACTCAAACAAAAACAATTTCATTTTTCCTTTCATATTGCCTTTACATTCTTGTACATATATTTGACATCATTCAATATGGTTGTAATAGTAATTAGGTGTAACTTCTCTTATCTCCCCATTTGTAAATTTGTACCCCCATCCCCAAGTGATATAATAGCGTAGAATTTTACATTTTCGCAATTTATCGCTTTAAATATAAATGCTAGTAATTAGAGTGTGTATGGAAAGACATAAAATCAACAAGTAGAAAACTCTAATCCAAAAAGACATAATGTATGAAAGACAAACACTTGCACACTTGCACCTCTATGGTTAAATCTCATATGTTGCCTTAAATAATCAGTCATGTCCCTCGAACGTGGGATACTTTAGCAAAGACCCTCGAATACAAGATCGTAGTCCCTCGATGACCCTTCAAATGTTGCCTTAGGTAAACGATCTTAGACCCTTACAACAAATTGCTAAGGTATTCTACAATATTGCCTTTTGTGACTGTACGACGACCTACGCCTGTCCCATCACATCCAATGATAGGGATTCTTATCAATCAATGGTAAGATAGCAATATCTAAAGGAGGAAGAAAAGAACTAAGACTTTTTGAGTAGGTAGAACGCTCGTAGTTTCTTGCTCACAACCACTTACAAAACATTTCTCAAAACACACCAACACTTTTAAATGAAATATTTTCAAAATTCAACACTTTGTATACATTCTTATAGAGACGAGGATCATTACAAAGTTCTCCTAAATGGAGGAACTTTTCAAAAATACTTTCAAAAACATCACAAAACACATTTCAAAGAAAGCATTTCAAAGTGAGCTAGCAACTAAGATCTCATAGATAACTACGGATGAAAATGGTTCTAACACCTTCCCTTTTCATAACCTTTCCCCCGAACTCATGAAAATTCTCAAAAGGTCTTTCCTATTCTTTTCACCCTTTCCTTTTTTGGATAAAAGAAAATTCAGTGACGACTCTTACTATCCTTAACAATCGCGATAAAATGCAAAACACCCAAGTTAGTTCTCCCACCGTATTACAATATGCATTGCATATCATACATCATTTCGCACATAATTTTTTCATTCCTACGGGTTGTATCCCAAAATTTCCCTTCTGATCCTAATTTTATCTGGATTAGGCTTTGCATTTTATATACATCATTTTCACTAAGTCATTTGCGTAAAATTAATTCATTCAATAAAGCATGGGATCAAGGGTTTTTTTTAAATCAAGGTTTTCTATAAGTTTCTTTTACTCAAGTTTGAAGTGAAGGTTTGGACTCGCATCATCGTAAGCATTCATATTTGACAAGACTCACCAAGCTTCAAGGTCACCTTCATCAAATATTCCTCAGGAGCTAGTGTGATAAGGATTTAACTTGTTGTGCTTAAATTCTCATCATGTTTTCTATTCAGAATTCTATGAGTTAAGTTTTGACTTTCCTCTACATCTTAAGTCACCTCTTCAGGCAAGGTTAAGAGAATCAGGTTATCTAGTCATGTTGTTTGAGCTTTTAAACATTTCAATGGAGGTTCATTAGACTTATGGCCATGTTCTTTTGTTTACTTCAAAGCCTTACCATTCGAGCTTAAGATATGAGCTTGTGGTTTTACTTTGATCAAGACGATTTTGTTGCTTGTAATGCAAGTATTTGGCTTCTTAAAATTTGAAGATAGGTTTTGTTTTGAAGAAATGAAGAAATTTGGATACATTGTTTCATAGTATTCATTCAAGTTGTCTAAAGCGTTCAAATGAATCAAAAGGTGTTTAATGTTTTGCATGGTTCAAATTTAACACTCCAGAGGCTTGGGTCGGCGCAACACAACCTGCACCTAGGAGATGAGCCAAATAGCTTGAATGCGTCAACCGCACCAGGGGGTTGCGTCGATGCAGCCTTCAATTTTCTTGACCATCAGGTTGAGTCGACCAAGGGGTCGGTGCAACACAACTAGGGAGAAGCACAAAGCTTTGAGTCCACCAGAGCTTGTTTGCATCGATGTAGGCTTCATTTTTCTTGCCTAAAAGGTTATTTTCATCCAAGCTTTCATCCCATACTTTGTCCCAAGTATATTTTATGTAGCACACGTGTCATTGAGGATAGGAGAGGTTTTGACATCATGAAAACATGAATCTTTCCCTCAAATTCTCCCCATTTTTGATGATGGCAAAACCTACACAATATTGTCAAATCAAAAATATAGCAAATGACATAAGAATAAGGAACTCCCCCTGAGTTTGTGCACATCTTTAGAACTCATAAATTACAAGTCTATCTCACTCTCATAGCACTTCTCCCCCTTTAACAACATCAAAAAGAGAAAATCATTTAATTAATAGTAGAATTTAAAAGTAGAGTAGAGATCATAAACTTGCACCTTAACGCACTAAAGACCATTCAAATAAAATAAAAATAGTGAAAATGAGATAATTAAACAATCATCATAAAGTACTATATATACTAAATGACAAATAAACTTAAACAAACACAAAGTAGGTTTAAGGAAAGCAAATAAAGTTAGGTAAAACATGACAAAATTGTAGCAAGATGAAATTTAAGCTAAAAACAATACACAAAGCAGGTTTAATTTTCATTGTCTTGGTCTTTGTCTTAGTCTTGGGTTGAAGGACCTTGTTGAGGAGGATGCTGAAAGTGTTGCATGAAGGTGGATTGGAAGGAGGCTAAGTTGTTAGCTTATGTTTGAATCATGCCATGCAAGGTTGAATACCTTTGAACTTGGACAACCGAGTAAGAAGCAAAGGTTTCACTTTGGACCTTGATAATATTGTAGAGGTTAGATATTCATTCATTTTGGAGAGAAGCATATTCATGTTGCTGGATATGAATCCTTTATAATTGAGCTAACACACTAGAGTTGTCGCTTTGAGCTGAAGGAGTATCCTCATCCATATCTTCATCATTTTCATCACTTTCTTCTTCTTCACTCCCAATATCAATTTATGCATCCTCTTCGCCATTACTATTCTGGAATTATACACGGTTACTTCTTACGACGTGTCTGTATCTTTGCCTTTGGGAATCCCACAAAAACCCATTAAGGTGAGTGATTTGCTGGAGAATTCTTGGTCTATACCCAAACTCATGTAAGAGATACCGGGCACACGAATACTTTCTCTATTGAGAACTCGTTGGATAAATGATGGGTAGCATAGTGCAGTCCCTCTCTCAAATTTGTGTAGATCGAAGATCCTGCAAGCAAAGTAGTATGGCCAATGAATATTGATCTTGTTCTTGAGCACATACATGAGCTGAACCTCTGGCTTGTCCACGCGAGAGTACCCACCCTTTTTGGGTCGAATTATGTGGCAAATGATCCATAACAAAATCCTATCAAGAGGAGCTAGGGAACCCATGGTCACAGACTTGGGAAATAGATCACTGTTCACAATCCACTCAGTGTAGGGTTTCTTGAGCATAGAGTTCAAAGAAGTCTTAAATTCATATCCAGGAGAAACATTAGAGTCAGAAAATTTAATTGAATTAGAGTCAACAGGGAACATCTGAACCAAATCTTTCCAAACATGAGAACTGATCATATAATTTTTGTTATTCATCCTACACCTAAACTCAAAATTCTCAAAATTTCCTTGGACACCCGCAAAAAATATCCTAACCAGATCATCATTATACTTATCCTTACATTCAATAAAGTTGTGAAGTTTCTAAAATATAATAAGATCAATGAGCTCAGGAAGGTGTAAATGACCCAAAGTTGTCATTTCCAAAAAAAAATTGTTTAATAACCTTTCTCTTTCCAAACTTAGCTTCATAAGATTCCACTATGTTATCAGAGAGAAGAGAAAGAGAATTTACCAGAGATTCAGAAGGAGCGGTGGAGGAACTACCTCTGAGGGTTCTCTTCTTTTCAACCCTAGATATGGCCATGATGAAGTTTTCTTGAATAGTTTGGAGTAGAAGGAATTTCATTTTTGGTTTAGAGGAGTTTAGGGTTTATGGGGTTTAGAAGAAATAAGGATAATTGAATTAATACAAAGCACACAACATACAAATCAAATTCTAAAAATTCGCGAGATGCATCGACCAAACCAGGTCATGCATCGATGCAATGTTAAAAAAAATTATACTAAAGAGTTTATATAAGAGTGCGTCGACGCGATCTTGTTGTGGGTCGACTCATCCTGTGAGATTTTGAGATATACTACATTTTTGAAGGAAAGTCATGTAATAGGGGAAGTAACAATAAATCACACATGCATATCAACAATATAATGAATGTAGAGCAAGAAGATGACCTAAATAAACACATATATATGATCAAGAAGGGGAAATAGATAGGATGGATATTACCTTCATGAAGATTGATGAGAGCTTTCACTAAAACTATCAATAAGTACATCAAACATTAAGGGAATATATGTAATAAAATAAGGAGCATGCAACTTAATTAAGTTACCTACAGATGTTAAAGAAGGGTTCCGTAGCGAGTGGTTTAGTAAAAATGTCGGCAAGTTGGTTTTTGCTATGAACATGCTCGAAAATAACATCACCCTTTTCCACATGATCCCTTAGGAAATGATGCCTAATCTCAATATGTTTTGTGCGAGAGTGAAAAATCGGATTTTTGGTTAGGTTGATGGCACTTTTATTGTCACAAAACTTAGGAATGCGATCAAGTCGGACATTGAAGTCGAGAAATTGTTGTTTAAGCCACAAGATTTGGGCACAACAATTATCGGCTGCAACGAATTCCGCTTCGGCGGTTCATAAAGCAACAAAAAATTGCTTTTTGCTATGCTAACTGATCAAAGAATTTGAAAAGAAAGGACAAGTACTACTAGTGCTTTTCCTATCCTATTTGCACTCGAAAAAGTCGGAATCAGAATAGCCAACCAAAGAACAATCACTACCCTTGGAGAACCAAAGTCCATACTTAGTTGTACCACTAAGATACCTAAGTATGCGCTTTACGGCTTTTAAATGTGACTCCTTAGGACATGATTGAAACCGAGCACACATGCAAACACTAAACATGATATCTGGACGAGAAGCCATAAGATAGAGAAGGGAACCAATCATACCTATATACCTTTTTATACCGACGAGTTTACCATTTTCATCTCGGTCTAAGTTCACGGCCGTAGGCATAGGAGTATCAATTTCTTTTGAGTTTGTCATGTCGAATCGCTTGAGTAGGTCAAGGCAATATTTCGTTTGGCTCACGAATGTCCCTTCATTTAGTTGCTTGATTCGAAGTTCAAGGAAGTAGTTTAACTCTCCCATCATGCTGATCTCAAATTCTCCCTGCATTAGCTTAGAGAATTCCTTGACCAAAGATATGTTACAAGAACCAAAAATAATGTCATCTACATATACTTGAACTAAAATATAATGTTTTCCTTCATCCTTAATAAAAAGGGTTGTGTCAACCTTTCCTCTTGAGAATCCTTGATCTAGAAAGAATTTGCTAAGACATTCGTACCAAGCCCTAGGGGCTTATTTAATACCGTATAGCGCACGCTTAAGTTTGTAAACATAGTTTGGATTCTCAAAACCCGGAGGTTGCTACACATAAAACTCTTCATTAATGTATCCATTTAAGAAAGAACTCTTTACATCCATTTGAAATAATTTGAAGTTTTGTGAGCATGCATATGCAAGCAAAGGGAATATAGCCTCAAGTCGGCCAGAGTGTAAATTTCCTCATAATCGATGCCTTCCTCTTGGTTATACTCTTGGGAAACAAGACGAGCCTTGTTGCGAGTTATAATTTCGTTTTCGTCTAGTTTGTTCCTAAATACTCGTTTAGTTCCAATACCTCGATGATCTCGTGGAGGAGGGACAAAGTCCAAAACCTCATTTATTTTAAACTGATCTAGTTCCTCTTGCATTTCTAAAAACAAATGTTCATCGAGTAAGGCGTCTTTGGAATTTTTAGGCTCAATTTTAGAGACGAAAGAAAAATGATAACAAAAGTTACTTATCTTAGAGCGAGTGGTGACTCCCTTTGATATGTCTCCTAGGATGTTGTGGATGGGATGATCTTAGAGGTTTTCCATTCCAAAGGAAGATCATTTTTATTACTTGGATGATCTTCTCCTGTTTCTTCCAATACTTTATCCAACTCTTCCTCAATTTTAGTAGATTCCGAGTTCTTTTCTTTGGGATCTTTTAGTATGCTTTCCGCAGATACACCTACCTCATCATAAACACTACTTGTAGCAATATAAATGTTTAAGACTAAGCCATTGGATTTACTTGACTTATACAGATCATAATAAAAATCTCCACCGCGCTTTATTGTTTCCAAAGGAATGGGAAAAAAGCTAATAACTCAAAAGAGGGGGAAAGATTCAAGGTAAGGGGGTAGGTTATGAAAGGGAAGGTATTAGCATCCTAAAAATCTATGGTAATCCGCAGGTACCTCTTTGTAAAATTTGTATATTTTGGCTATGTAATATTGTATAAAAATAGATGGTGGAGGTGAGAAAAGAATTTTTTTATGATTTTTGCACCTGCCGCAGTTACGAACCTTTAGTGCCTACGTACCACCTTGCATGCAATACGGGATTAGGGTACTCGTAGTTCACCTTTAAAAATTTTAAAACAAGTGTGTTGGTTAATTTTATGAGATAAGACATCATCGTCATTATCCATGTGGAAAAAATACTTACTACCCACAATCATGAGAAAGGATAATTTGCATCATCTCAAAGTGGAGGATATGGCTTGGATTTTAAAATCAACAATGCCTCACTCAACTCCCAAGTGGAAAATATCTCACTTCACTACATATTATAGAAGTATAGTTGTTTGCATCACTACAAGGATTGACAAGAGTCTAATCTTTTGAGAAAGGTTTTAAAGATAAGGGCCAAAATTGCAAAATGGTTTGAATGAGATTGATTGACTTTTAGTCTTCTCACAAAAATGTCAAGGTATTATTAAGTTGTTTAAAGTTTGTTTAAGAAAATGTTTTGAAAATGCATGGACCTAAGTCCAAGTTTATTATCAAAATGGTTCAAGTTTAGAAACAAGACGAGTTTTCAAAAAGGAGGGAGAAGATTTTTGAAATTAAAGAAGATGGGAAGAGATGAAGCGTCTATCCTAAAGCATAAGGTAAAAGCTAAGGAGAAGAACCATATAACCAACAAGAATCCAATACTTGACATTATGAGTCAAGATAGAATTCCCATTCTTTGGATTGAAAACAAGAAAGCAAAGATACTAGACCTCTTGAGAGAATCAAGCTTCAAGTGTATTAAGTCTTCACAAAAATAAGGCAGAGTAACGGCTGTATACAGATGAATTCTAGATTACAAATAAAGTATGTAATCACAATAACCCACACACAAAACAAACAAACAACCCAATATCTTGAGGTAAACCTCAAGAACTCCAGACAAAATATTAATTAAGGTCACAAGGTCTCCAACACAGGTCAAAGTCTCTAATCCTAAGTCCAAGAAGTCCAATACTCCATAATGCCAAGGATAGTAACCAAATAGTCCATGTATCATTAATGTTATTTGATGGTTCATGTTGATTACTAAGTATCTTCAAGAAAAAAAGAAAAGCTCAAGCAAAATAAAAATGACATAAAAGTAAATGATCAAGTAAGCAAAGATGAAAAATAGAATGAAATGTAAATGCTAAAATAAATGGTACATAAAGTATAGAGTATAAAATAAAAGCAAAAAATAAAGTCAATTGTTAGAAATTAGTGGTTAGTTGGATAACCATCTTGAAACTTGCACTTGTAACTCATTAGAGGATTGGTAGAACCAAAGCTTATCTACAACAAGTTGCATTTCCTTTTTGTCAAGTATATCATCCATTTAAGAATCCTCAAAGCAACATTTAATGATCAATGTTGTTTATGTGATCCGTGTTGACCAAAATTGATGAAGATCCATTGGAGGATTGGTAGAACCAAAGCCTCCTAACAATGAATATCAAGGTTATTTAATCAAAGGGTTCAAATTAACATACTTGGGTTTGCAAACATAAGTTTGGGCCAGGAATGATCATTTTCTCGAATCAAAACAAAATTTAGCGCTATGTTCATCAATCGTAAGTGGACTTATGAAGAATTCGCACCTATTTTGAGGCCGGTCAATAGCAATCTATGTACTTCATGTTTGGATAAATGATATAGAGATTATCATCCCATAACATGTAGCACAAATAAAAAAGAAAGGGATAAGATGAAGAGGGAGGGGAATGATAAGCTGATTTTGATTACTACCTCAAATTTCTTTCATCTTTAAATTCAATCACTCATCATAATGGATTAAGGTACTAAACATAACATTAATCCAAAGCACCAAAAAAGAATTTAATAATTCACTCTTTGGTAGATTTGAATTAATGAACATTTATCCAACTTCATCTACACCCAAAGTCCATTGAATTTAAAGAGAAATTGGAAATTTCAAATTTCAAATTAAATCAACAGTGTCAAAGAAGTGAGTAGAAAAAGATAGATGGATCAAGACAGCCCCAAAACAAGGTAGAAAAAGCATTTTGGCTCTATTACAATCGATTTCTCTCTGGAAGCAATTGATTGCATCAGTATATTTTTTCAAAAAATAGTGAATTTGTTTCTTGACAATTGATTGCACTATGACAGCAATCGATTGCACCCTGTGCAAAACGGAAATTTAGCATTTCCAAAGGCCAAATTCTTGTTCAAACTTTCCATCAAACACCTTATGATCATGGATTTAATTGAGCATGAAAATTCCATCAAATTATGAGAAAATAGAACCAATGGAATCATAAAACAATGCTCAATGAATCAAACCCAAAGATTAACAAGAGATCACATTGTGAAAGATGAATAATCCAACTTACCAATGGTAGATCTAGAGAATTATCAAAACAACTTCAAGAATTTGCTTCAATTCAGTCCCAAGCTTGGATGTAGAGAATTGATAAACAAAAAGTGTTTGGATGAATTTTTAGCTCAAAGATTAGTAAGCTTCAAGGCAAAGCATACTAACTTTTTTTGAAAATGGAGCTTTGAGTGAATTTGGTAGATGGAGAGAATTGAGAGATTTCTTAGCAAAATGAGTTTGGCTATCAAAAGCTTGAGATTTGAATGAAATGAGGGCTCTATTTATAGAGTTTAGGCTTGGGATTAGTGGTGGTTTGGAGTTTGGTTTGGGAAATGAAATTAGGCTTGGTAATTGATTCTTGGAGCCAAAATTTCGAATAATGATATATCTTTCAAAAAATGAAGAAAAACTGGAGCCAATATTTGAATTAATGATATATCTTTCAAAAAAATATAAATTTGAGACAAAGTTTGAATTAGTGATATATCTTTCAAAAAAAGAAAATTTTGAGCCAAAAGAATTACAAGCTTGAAATTGCTGATTTTTTCAAAATTTCACTTTGTGCAATCGATTACACTCTGGGAGAAATTAATTGCACCATGTTCTTTTTTCAAAAATTGCACAAAATGCACTGTGTGCAATCGATTGCACTCTAAGAGAAATCGATTGTACAGTGAAAAAATGAAAATTTTTTAATTATTTTTCTTTGCAAATAGAGATTTTAGGGAAATAATACCGGAAAACCTTATTTCTGAGATGCTTTGACTCAGTACCTACAAAACACAAATATACTTAGACAAAGACAATATTTTTTGTATTTTGATTAGACGTTAGTCAACAATACATATACAAAATACACAACTAAGGTGTTTGGAGATTCCTCAAGAGTAAACTTAAATGTTGGAGATAACAAAAGAGGATGAACCAACCCTAATGTGATCTTGTTATGATCGGGTTAATATGATATGATAGGGGAATCTTAGGGGCAAAAATTGGGGTACAATAGTTTCCATTATTTAAGTGTCTTTTATCCAAAGATGCGAAGATTAAAAATCTCCGTGTTGACGCGATTGAAGATACTTAAATATAAAACTAGCCCTATTTTCGGCCCTAAGATACCATGCAATGCTTATGAATATGGATATAGATGAATAAGTCTAAAAGGACGCAAGACACCACTGGGGATGTAGCAAAGGAAACAAGGATCAAAAGAGAAACCCAACCAAAAAAATAAATCAATGGTGAGCAAAAAACCTAACGCTATTGGGGTAGAGCCCAAGAAGAAAATAAGGTAGTATCAACTCAAATATTGAGGAGAGATAGTAAAGGATAAAAGTGATAGACAGATAACTATGAACTACCAACTCATAATTCGAAGGTAGAAGATAACAAAGATACCGACTCACAGATGACGATAAACTACCAACTCAATAGTTGAAGGTAGAAGATCAAAAAGATATCGACTCATAGATGACGGTGAACTACCAACTCAATAGTTGGAGGTAGAAGATAAAAAAGATATTGACTCATAGATGACGGTGAACTACCAACTCAATAGTTAGAGGTAGAAGATCAAAAAGATACTGACTCACAGATGACGGTAAACTACCAACTCAATGGTTGAAGGTAGAAGATAAAAAAGATACTGAATCATAGATGACGGTAATATACCAACTCAATAGTTGGATGTAGAAGATCAAAAAGTTACTGACTCATAGACAACGATAAACTATCAACTCAATGGTTGAAGGTAGAAGATCAAAAATATACCGACTCATAGATGACGGTGAACTACCAACTCAATAGTTGAAGGTAGAATATCAAAAAGATAACTACTCATAGATGACGGTAAACTACCAACTCAATGGTTGAAGGTAGAAGATAAAAAAGATACCAACTCAAAGATGACAGTAAACTACCAACTCAAAAGTTAAAGGTAGAAGATCAAAAAGATACTGACTCACAGATGACGGTAAACTACCAACTCAATAGTTGAAGGTAGAAGATCAAAAAGATACCGACCCACAGATGATGGTAAACTACCAACTCACTGGTTGAAGGTAGAAGATCAAAAAGATACCAACTCACAGATGATGATACACTACCAGCTCAATAGTTAAAGGTAGAAGATCAAAACGATACCGGCTCACAGATGACGGTAAACAACCAACTCAATAGTTGGAGGTAGAAGATCAACAAGATATCAGCTCATAGATGACGGTAAACTAGAAACTCAATAGTTGAAGGTAGAAGATCAAAAAGATACAGACTCATAGATGACGGTAAACTACCAACTCAATGGTTGAAGGTAGAAGATCAAAAAGATACCCACTCACAGATGACGGTAAACTACCAACTCAATAGTTGAAGGTAGAAGATAAAAAAGATACTGACTCATAGATGACGGTGAACTACCAACTCAATAGTTGAAGGTAGAAGATCATATAGATATCGACTCATAGATGAAGGTAAACTACCAACTCAATAGTTGAAGGTAGAAGATCAAAAAGATATTGACTCATAGACGACGGTAAACTACCAACTCAATGGTTAAAGGTAGAAGATCAAAAAGATACCGACTCATAGATGACGGTTGTGATCGGTGGATCTGGAACTGACTGTTTTAAAGCTGGTTCGCGAAATGTCGCGGAAGCAAGAGTCGCCACCGTCTTTTATTTTCTCCAAATGGAAAGGACAAAAGCACAGAAAAATTCCTTAAAAGAGATTGCTCTCGGTTCGGGAGGTAGGTTATAGAAAGGGAAGGTGTTAGCACCCTTTCTATCCATGGTTATCCATGGGCTCTTAGATACTTGCTCAATGTGTTTTCAAAAATGTTTGCTTGCTTTTCAATGTGGGTTTAAAAAGTTTCTTTGAAAAATTTCAGTTCGACTCGTACGTCAGAGTGTTTGAAAAATTTGCTTTGAAAGCTTTTGAAAATGTGTTGGTGTGAAAAGTATTTTGTTTGTTTTGAAGAGAGCAAGTATCCTTGAGAACCTACCTACCCTAAGGAATTCGTCTGTGTAAAAGTCCTTTAAAGTAGTGCCATCCCACCATTGAGAGGTAGGTAGCACCACCATTGGAGGTGTTCGGGTCAATTCGAGTTTTAGGGACGTGGTGATCACCAGAGCAATGGGAAGACACCTTAGAAGCTACCCTCATGCCAGGTTCCCGGATCATGAGGACTTACTAAGACGTCCTCTACTCGACGATCACCTTTCGAAAGGCAACAGGTGAGGCGTACCCTAGGGGTGGTGTGTGAATTGTGTGTCATTTTCAGTTTATTGTTTGTCTTGTCATGCATTGGTGATCTAACGATTCGATTTTATTTTTGGGCATTCATTCTTTCATGTTATTGTTTAACAGTTAAAAGTGCGGGAATTTAAAGTGCGGAAAAGATAAAAGTCCTACGCTATTACAAAGGGCGCGGGTCTACAACGCCAAATTAATCCAGACCCGATTTAAAATAAATTGCAGAAAAGAAATGTCTAATAACTATTACATGGCTTTGGTACAAGTACATTATATTCACAAAAGAAATAAATGAAACGCGCGAAAAAGAAAATAATCAAATGCGAGGGCGTTGAACCCTTTAAAGGAATTAAAATAACTAAGTTATCTAAAATTAAAATTAAATGAAAAATGGTATTTTTGTGTTTTTTAGATTTAAAAGAAAAAAGAAAAATTAATTAAAATTAAAATGCTAAACCCTAGTTCTAATGTTTTTTAAGTTTATTATGAAAATATTGACTTTTAACCTAATTTAACTCTAAATTAATTTATGTACAATTTTTAATTTATGAAAATAAATAAATAATATTATTATTCTGAAAAAAAAAGAAAATTAAAAAAGAAAATAAAAAGTTATTAAACCTAAATTCTATGTTTGGATTTTTATTATGAAAAATATTTAATAAACCTAAATTAAAGCTAAATAATTACAAGCATATTTTTTATGAAAATAATTATAATATAAATCTCTATTATTTTTGGTCTTTTCTGATTTTTGAATGTTTTTTATATTTTATAAAAATAATTAACTAAATAAATAGCAAAATAAAAGAAATAAAAAGAAAAATTAAAGAAAGAATAAAAATAAAAATAATAAGGCAAACCAGGGGGGGGTAGTCCCCAAATCAGGAGGTATAGGCCTAGCAAATCAGGCCCAATAAGCAATGGAATTCGTTGACTTTCCTAAGCCACGTGCACGCCTGTTGACTTGTCCTCATGGTATTCCCCAGTACACAACCCTTGATCTGATCCCACTAAGTGACGTGGCTGGCCTGATCTGGTGAGTACACGGTAGTCCATAACGCAGGCGTTGCATAGGAACCTGTATTGAAAAATAATAAGGGAAATTGCACGGACCTGGGACTTGAACCCAGGTCATTGAGGTTAACGCGTTGATAGCTTGCCAGCTGAGCTACTTAATTTCAATTAACATAATATGGTTAATAAATAATAAAAAGAATAAACAAGACATTAATGATTCCACGCGCGCATTTTCAAATTCCTCCAATCCGCTTGTGCCACGCCATCATCTCTTTCATTTTCCTGAAACACAAAGAAAGAAGGCAACGGTTTTTGAAGCGTAGCATTAGGCAGCCTTCCAAGAAATAGCGAATAGCGCTATGGTGATCAGAAATTAGGCGCGAGGGTCAATCTTCCTTCGTCTTGAGGTACTGAATCCAACCATGGTACTCCTGAGCCCTAATTTTTCCTCTATGCAAAATCCCCAATTTCAGAAACCTGCAACCCTAGAATTCTCGCATGGCAAGTTCATATATATGGCACAAAAATGCAATCAAACGCATTGGTCAGCTTAGAAACATCATTGTGAATATAAATACATGAATAAAAATGCAAAATTATGCTTGAATCATGCTATGCGATTTCAGAAACTTTGAGGTACAGTTTGACTTAGGGGTACCAATTCAAGGCGTTTTGGTTGATGTAAATGGTTGAGAAACGTTCAATGATGTCTCAGGATGCTAATGGAATGAAAATTGATGCTTGAATCCACCTTCAAACTAGTTTTCAGTCTTTGAGTTTTAAGGAAAAATTTCAATTTGCAAAAGCTTGTTTGGGCGCAGCTTATGATGTCTTAGGCTTAGGGTTTGACTTAGTGATTATAATGGAAGAGAATTGGCTTGCTATTTTACCTTAATTCATGCTTATGGAAGAACTAGTCCTAGGGTTTTCACCATTAACCATTTTTCCTCCTTTTTAGCCAAGACCTAGACTTAGTGTGCAATTTAACCCTAGCCTGAGCTTTTGAATTGGCCCATGATACATGGAAGTTGTCCAAATTCACATGACACTATTCCATTGGTTTTTTGAATTTTATTTGAATTTTTAAAGATTTAAAATGAATTAAATTATCAAAAATTAAATAAAATAGAAAAATCAATATTTGGTCTTGAAATTAATCATGGGACACGTGTGTGGCATGACAAGGATGAACCAAGTGGAAAAAGTGGGCCCTTTTGTCAAAAATTGGAGTTTCAAGGATAGTTGACTTTTGCCATTTCACAAAAATTTCCCAACTTCTACAAGGCATAACTTGCTCAATTTTTAAGCTTTTCACATGTTCTTGGACATTTTGGAAAGGTCTTTGAGTCCTCTAACCAATGCCTTTGGTCCCATGTCATTTTGATTTACCAATCTCAAGTTATGGCCTTTGACTTAAAGTCCCTTTTTGTTGACTTTTGAAAATGACCTGTAATGTTGAAATTGATAACTTTTTGTGAGAGCATTTCTTGGACTTGAAGTATGAAAATGAGTTGTAGGAAATGTCTTTCTCTTCAAAATGAGCTTTGGATGGGATTTTTCTGATAATCCATGTGAAAGTTATGCCCTGGTCAATTTCAGTTGACTTTTTCAACAGTCCAAATATAGCAACTTTTGCATTTTTGATGATTTCTGAGCCAAATTTTGAGAATCATGATCAAGCATTGATCAAATGATGTTTGTGGCTTCAAAATGATATGTTGATCAAAAATTTGAACTTTTGACTGTCAAATGACCATTTTGCCCCTACAGTTGACTGTAGTGCAATTTAGGGTTTTGACTGTGCAATTTTGAGCTGAATGCCTTGAAACTTGATATGAGTATGCTTGACCATGTTTGTAAGCATATGAGACTTGATTGAGCCTTTGAAAACTTCATTTTCTTGATCAGACTCAAAACCCTAATTTTGACTGTATGGGAGACTGTTGAGCTGTACAACCCTTGGGAAATTTTGTAGCTTGGCTTGGCAATTTCTTGAGGAATATGGGAGGGCAAATTTTGGGGTATAACAGTTGCCCCTGTTCAATCTTCTTAGACCTGAGGATGCAGATTGGCTGACGTGCCTTTCGTAATCCGAGGGTAAAAGATGATTGGACACTAGAGTGCCCGGAAATTTGCGCTCACATAGTGGCAGTGTGGTGGGAATGGGCTTATAGATGCCATTTAGAGATTGATCGCGTAAGAGATTCCTTAGCGAGAACCTGTATACCTGCAAAAGAAAATGAGTACCTGACACGTCGCAGGAGCCGATTTTTTAGATGCCTGGTATAGATGTGTCCTGACTGGTTACAGGAGCTGAGTCTGGAGCTTCAAACGGCGATGAAAGAACCAGGGATGATTACTTCCTTAGCATGAAGGGTAAGAGAGCCTTGGGCGACTTTAACTTCAACAACGCTCGTTGAGAAAAATCTGGGGTGTCTTCTACTGGGATAAGAATCAGGGAGATCTTAGGGTCGATCTGACTGAACCAGAGAGGCCTTTGACTGGGTAAGAATCAGGAAAATCTTAGGGTCGATTTAACTGAACCGGTCTAGGTCTTGAAATGTCTTCAACTGGATAAGCATCAGGGAGATCTTAAGGTCGATCTGACTGAACCAGAGAAGGCCTTTGACTGGATAAGCATCAGGAAAATCTTGGGACGATTTAACTGAACCGGTCTAGGTCTTGAAATGTCTTCAACTGGATAAGCATCAGGGAGATCTTAAGGTCGATCTGACTGAACCAGAGAAGGCCTTTGACTGGATAAGCATCAGGAAAATCTTGGGACGATTTAACTGAACCGGTCTAGGTCTTGAAATGTCTTCAACTGGATAAGCATCAGGGAGATCTTAGGGTCGATCTGACTGAACCAGAGAAGGCCTTTGACTGGATAAGCATCAGGAAAATCTTGGGACGATTTAACTGAACCGGTCTAGGTCTTGAAACGTGGCTTGAGAACTTAACTGGATCTTTCCTGAAAGATAAAAGTCAGTCATATGCAATGCATGATATGGATCAAGCAATGATGTTCTCAACATAAATGAGATTTGTATGATGCAGTGCGTTATGCATGCTATAATGATGTATGTTACGTTTATGTATGTTTTCGTCTAGGAAAATAAATCCTTGACGGGTGCCAGGGAGTCGTATCCTGGGCTGATGTCGGAGAATAGATTTTGCTTCCGCTGGGGATGATAGTAGTTGCAAGGACACCGGTAGGAGACGATGACTCCGTTGTGGAATAAACTTGGCGAATGGAAGATTCTGCGGGGAGAAAAGATACTCTAGCGATCATGCTGGAAAGCAATACTCTGTGGGAAGAGTAATGCTTTGCTGAATTATTGATGACTTGCTGAGGATATCCCTGTTGTGTTGGAAGTGTTGATAGACTTCGCTGGGGATAGGAAGGAATTATGTTGACGACGACCTTTCCGTGGCTTTTGGCTGAGGATAACCCAGTTATATCCTGTTAAGGAAATAACTCTTTAAATGGAGCCGGACGACGCGTTCATGCTCTGCTAGGGGATGAGCTTCCAGAATATACTGGGGAGAAGCTTACTGCTTGGGGAGATGAATTCCATCTTTCCTGGGGAACTTGGATGGGACTCTCCTGGGGGATTTAAGATATGCTAGGGAAATGATTCCTTTGAATGTTGATGTACCGCCGGGGAACAATCTTTAGACCAAGACTGCCGGGGATGCTTGTTAAGAATATATGCTGCTGGGGGAATATTGGGATCTACTGGAGGATACCCAATTTCCTTGAGACTTGTTAACTTTGTTTGAGGAATAATGCACTGACTTGCTGTCTCATTCTCTGGGGAATTTAAGATGCCTGGTTAGGTTCTTTAGCTGAACCTACTTTGGTACCTTGGAGGATAGAACAATTAGACTGCCCAGACAACTCTTTATTGCCCCTGTTTCTAGTGTCACCTGCAATTAATTCTTTGTTTCGTATGCAAATATTTATGAGCTAGCAAATTATTGTCAATGCATATATCACAAATTGAACCTTGGACGTTCTTCGCAAAACAAAACAGAAAAAGAAAAACAGTTGGCACGTTTAACTGAAAAGTATATTTGTATTGATTTTGAATAGCCTGTGAATAGGCGTTTTGTGTACAAGAGGCTGACATCCCAGTAAGGGAAATGTTGCCTAGCAAAAGAGTTTATTACAAGTTTTGTACAAAAGAAAATAAAACAGCTGTGTGAAAGATGAATGATCCACTGGGTTTCAACTCTGCTATTGCCTTTATCCTCCGTGCGTCTCATCACTTGATGACCTTAGTTGACAGTGAAGCTGACTGATCGATGCCGTCTTGATGTAGATACCGGATTCTGGATGCAAAGTGATCCAATGAGACATAGTATTACGCTTTTATCCCTAACTTTTTCCTGGACCGCCCTTTCGGGTTTTCAGTCCACCGGGATACCCATTTTTGCCCAAGCCGCCTTTTCAGGTTTTCGACTTGCCGGGTGTACAGATTTTTCATTTTCATCCCTTCATTTTGCCCGAACCCTTTTGGTTCGACGGGAAGCCCTAATTTTTGCCTAGACATGTCGGCCTAGCGGGTCTTTTTTTCATGCGTAGTATTTTTTAACTATGTCTGCATTGGCGGGGTGAGGAAGGTCGTCACCATCCATGTTGGTTAATATCATTGCTCCTCCTGAGAACACATGCTTAACCACAAATGGCCCTTCGTACGTAGGGGTCCATTTGCCCCTTGGATCACTCTGAGGGAGGATGATTCGCTTGATCACCAGATCCCCAACTTGATATTCTTGTGGTCTGACTTTTTTGTTAAATGCCCTGATCATTCGTTTCTGATACGTCTGACCATGACAGATAGCAGCAAGTCTCTTTTCGTCAATAAGGTTGAGCTGATCAAGTCGTGTCTGGATCCAATCATCTTCATTCAGCTTTGCATCCTTCATTATCCGGAGAGAAGGAATTTGTACTTCGATTGGCAAGACTGCCTCCATGCCATAAACCAGAGAGAAAGGAGTTGCCCCGGTTGACGTCCTAGCTGAGGTACGATACCCATGCAGAGCGAACGGTAACATCTCGTGCCAATCTTTATACGTTACTGTCATCTTCTGCACGATCTTCTTGATGTTTTTATTAGCTGCCTCTACAGCCCCATTCATCTTTGGTCTGTAAGGAGAAGAATTGTGGTGCTGTATCTTGAACTGTTCGCAGAGCTCAGCGATCATCTTATTGTTCAGATTGGTACCGTTATCTGTAATAATCCGCTCAGGGACACCGTACCGACAGATCAGATTGTGCCGAATGAACCGTGCCACAACAGTCTTGGTTACCGTAGCATAGGATGCTGCCTCAACCCACTTCGTAAAATAATCAATTGCCACTAGGATGAATCGATGTCCATTAGATGCCGTAGGTTTGATCTCACCGATCATGTCTATACCCCACATTGCAAATGGCCAAGGCGCAGTCAGAACATTCAGGGGAACTGGAGGAACATGCACCTTGTCTGCGTAGATCTGGCATTTATGGCATGTCCTAGAATGTTGGTAGCAATCAGCTTCCATGGTGGACCAGTAATACCCTGCCCGCAGGATCTTCTTTGCCATGGTATGTCCACTGGAGTGTGTACCAAAGGTCCCTTCATGTAGCTCTTCCATGATTCTTTCTACTTCAGTCTTATCCACACAACGCAATAAGGTGGAATCATGGTTTCGCTTGTACAAGATGCCGTTGCTTAGGAAGAACTTGGCTGCAAACCTCCTCAGGAATTTCTTATCATTGACAGAAGCACCTTCAGGGTATTCCTGAGCTTCCATATATCTCTTCACTTCGTGGTACCAAGGTTTCTCAGTTACCAATTCAGTCTCGAGATCACAACAGTATGCCGGTTCGTCCAGTTTCCAGATGATGATCCGGGGAGCTTCATTATCCCATTTAACCTTGAACATTGAAGACATTGTAGCTAACGCGTCCGCCAGCTGATTCTCTTCTCTTGGAAAATGCTCAAATGTTATCTCTGTGAAGTGGGGGATCAGGGCCAACACACATTCTCTGTAAGGAATCAAGTTTGGGTGTTTCGTATCCCACTCTCCTTTGATTTGATTGATCACAAGAGCGGAATCTCCAAAGACACTCAGAAATTTGATCCTCAGGTCGATCGCAGCTTGAAGACCCATAATACACGCTTCATACTCCGCCATGTTGTTGGTACAGTTGAAACACAGTCGGGCGGTGAGTGGAGTATGAGTACCTTGTGGAGATACGATTATGGCGCCGATACCATTTCCCAAAGCGTTGGATGCTCCGTCAAAATGCATAGACCATCGGGATCTTGGTTCAGGTCCTTCATCCGGTCCAGGTATTTCACAGTCAGTTACTATCATAATGCTTTCATCTGGAAACTCGAAGTTCATTGATTGGTAGTCATCCACAGCTTGATGTGCTAAGTGGTCTGCCAATACGCTTCCCTTGATGGCTTTTTGGGTCGTATACTGAATGTCGTATTCCGTCAAGATCATCTGCCATCTTGCAATTCTCCCAGACAGAGCAGGCTTTTCGAATATGTACTTTATAGGATCCATTTTTGAGATCAACAAGGTAGTGTGAGTCAGCATGTACTGTCTCAGCCGGCGAGCAGCCCATACCAAAGCGCAGCAAGTTTTCTCAAGCAGTGAGTATCGGGTCTCACAGTCGGTAAACTTTTTGCTAAGGTAATAAATGGCATGCTCTTTTCGGCCAGACTCGTCATGCTGCCCCAGCACACACCCCATTGCATTATCAAGCACTGTCAGGTAAAGTATCAAAGGTCTCCCTTCAACTGGTGGCATAAGGATGGGTGGTTCTTGGAGATATTCTTTGATTCTGTCAAAAGCAGCCTGACATTCATCACTCCAACGTACTACCTGATCTTTCTTCAGCAGCTTGAAGATTGGTTCACAGGTAGCAGTTAAGTGTGAGATGAACCGAGCAATATAATTCAGACGTCCTAAAAAGCCTCTGACTTCCTTCTCTGTCTTAGGAACTGGCATCTCTTGAATGGCTTTGACCTTAGCAGGGTCCACTTGAATTCCCTTGTCACTCACCACGAAGCCTAGCAACTTTCCAGATCTTACCCCGAAGGTGCACTTGTTCGGGTTCAACCTCAGCTTGTACAGTTTCAAACGGTCAAACAGTTTCTGTAGATGATCAAGGTGCTCTTCCTCAGTCTGGGACCTAGCGATCATGTCGTCAACATACACTTCTATCTCATGATGGATCATGTCATGAAATAAAGCAACCATGGCACGTTGGTAGGTTGCCCCAGCATTCTTTAGTCCAAAAGGCATGACTTTGTAGCAGAAGGTGCCCCACTGAGTAACAAATGTAGTCTTTTCCATGTCTTCCGGAGCCATCTTGATCTGATTGTAGCCTGAAAAACCATCCATGAAAGAGAACACTTTATGCTGAGCTGTATTATCAACAAGGACGTCAATGTGAGGTAGAGGGAAGTCATCCTTGGGGCTGGCCCTGTTCAGATCCCTGTAATCGACACACATTCTGACCTTGCCGTCCTTCTTAGGTACCGACACCACATTAGCAACCCACTGAGGGTAAGAAGTCACTGCAAGAAAACCGGCATCAAACTGCTTCATAACCTCGGCTTTAATCTTCTCAGACATCTCTGGACGCATACGGCGGACCTTTTGCTTAACCGGAGGGCAATCTTCTTTAGTTGGTAAGTGATGGACCACAATGTCGGTATCTAATCCGGGCATATCTTCGTAGGACCAGGCGAAGATTTCTTTATAGTCATGCAGAATCTGAGTCAACCGTCGCTTCACGCTGAGTTCTAGGTTGGCACCAATCTTCACCTCTTTCTTGTCTTCCTCAGTACCCAAGTTTATTATTTCCACTGGCTCTTCATGGGGTTGAATTGCCCTCTCTTCCTGTTGTAACAGTCTTGCAAGTTCACCAGGCACTTCGCAATCATCTTCACCTTCGTCTTCGGCTAAGTTGATCGGATTTTCGAAGTCATAACTGGCAGTAGCAGAGTCGTTACCAGTGAGATCCAGAGTGGATTGAAACCTGTATGAGTGAGTGTGTGTGTAAATACAGCTGTTTTGCAATATGTAAAGAAAAGAAAGAAAAGGAGCGCAAAATTTGAAATGTGAAAAACGTCCAATGCTTTTATTCATGATATATGACGGTGACAAGCAAAAGCCCTCATAAATAAAACCACGGTGCCCTGGGTAAGACACCGGGCCATATAGTTTCAAATTATTGTTTATTACAAATCAAAAACAAAGAAATTCATTACTGAGGAACAAAAGTTATGGGTGTAAAATCTTTAGCAGTCCAATTGGTCAATCCACCGTCGGTCGTCGGGTAGATCCAGCTATCGAACTCTGACTCTTCCACTTCATCTTCCTCTCCAATAGCATTAACCCCATGAGCAGGTAGGGGAGCTGTTGCCACATTAGGCTTGTCAGATGCCTCAAACTGTACCTCCTTGGCGTCAATAAGGTCCTGCAGCTTGTTCTTTAACGCCCAACAGTCATCAGTAGAATGCCCCGGACTATCTGAATGGTAAGCACAACGAGCATTCGGGTTGTACTTAGGAGATGCAGTATTGGGAAACTTTGGAGCCTCCCTGACAGTCACTAAATTGGTGGATAGCAACTGTGGCAGGATCTGTGATAAGGTCATGCTTAACCGGGTATACTCTCTCCGGGGTCTTTCAAACTTTTGAGGATTAGTTGGCCGAGGGGCTGCAACAGGTTTGGCAATCATTACCGCACCGACAGATTGGCGGTGTTCAGGTCGCTCTGCTCTCCGGGAGCTATATACAGCACTAGCCTCCTTTTTGAAGGGTTTCTTCTCAGTACTGGAGGAGGCAACTTTCTGTATCTTCCCCGATTTTATACCGGCCTCGATCCTTTCACCAGTTAGGATCAGATCAGTAAAACCAGCAGAGGAATTACCAATGAGATGATTGAAAAATGGACCAGATAGGGTCCCCAAGAACATATCTACCAGCTCCCGATCCGTCAATGGTGGCTGCACCCTGCCAGCCAGATCTCTCCATTTCTGAGCGTACTCCTTAAAACCTTCACTCGACCCTAGCGACATACCCTGGAGCTGGGTACGCGTAGGAGCGAGGTCGGCATTATACTGATACTGCTTGTAAAAAGCAGTGGCCAGATCCTCCCAGTTACGAATGCTGATTCCATCCAGCTGATAGAACCAATCGAGGTGAGTCCCTGAAAGACTCTCCTGGAAGAAATGGATCCAAAGGTTCTTGTCTGCTGTGTAAGGCTGGATCTTCCTTACATAAGAACGGAGGTGCATCTTGGGACAGGAAGCCCCATCATACTTCACGAAGGCAGGTGTTTTGAACTTGTGGGGGATCACCACCCCAGTAGATAACCCCAAGTCTCCGAAATCCAATCCAGGCACCCGCTGAACTTCCATAGCCTTTAATCTGTCTTCCAGCTGTTTGTACCGGTCTTCAGCAGGAGGGTACTGTTCGTCGTTGAAGTCTGTTTCAGTATCAGAGCCCACAGGAGTAGTGACCTCCCTTTCTTGGTGACTACCTTCCGTCACAGATGGAGGAGTCCTTTCAGCTTCAACCAAAGTGTTCCCGAGTCTGCGCCCAGTGTTAAATAGCACAGTCCTCCTTTTCTTCTTAGTCTTCTTCAGCAGCATGGTCTTCAACTCTTGTTGACCCTGAGCCAAGCCCTTGATCAGCTCCTGAAATTGGGCGTTCTGCGCCTGAAATTGGACGTTCTGCGCCTGAAGAGCCTTGATAGATGCCTCGGTTGATGATTCAGGATTCATGATGCTGAAATAAACAGCGAAGAACAGTAAACAACCTGAAAAGAAGAGTACCTATGATGCACATGATGAATGATATGTGTTTATGCAATGCATTCAAGAGTTCGAAAATTCAAATTTGTTGTAGACCAAAAGGAACACACGTTATTATTAAGAAAATCATTGTTTAATACATCAAAGCCTCATGGGCAAAAGTACAAAAAGATCAAATCAATCCCAAAATATGTTGCGCATCTTCTTTGGAGCTATGTAAGTGTTGAGGTTCCTTTCCTCATGCAACAGGCGGGTGAGCTCCAAGACCTTCTTTTCACTGGCATGCAAACTAGTCTCAAGAGAATTCCGCTCTTCCTTAAGCTGGATCCAGCTCTTCTGCATCTCTTCCCAGGATGTGGGCATATCAGGGTGCTGAATAACGTGAGACACCTCTCCTTCCAAGGCAGGCTCTTTGGTTACCGGAAGCATGTGAGGATAAGGCATTACTAACTTCTGAGAGCGGGCTCGTACCCACTTGAGGTAAGGCTCCAAAGGGATGGAGTTCCTGTGCCCCAGTGTCTTGCTGTCTATCCTACTAGGCATCCTCCAAGCTCTGATAAATCTCTGGCGAAGTCCTTGAGTATCGTTGTCGAAGTCAAAAACTATGTCAGGAATCAACATGTCATGAGGACCATCCCTCCGAGCATAACCAAATTGTCTCCAAGCCAGGCATGGACTATAAGTAATACCCCCTCTGATTCCAAGTAAAGGAACATTAGGATACTCCCCGCAACGATCAATGATAGTGACATCTTCTCTGGACCTAGGGCACCAATGTATATCTGCATGTGTAAGAGTCATCAACCGTTGTGACCATCTCAAACCCCGCTCATTCTTCAGGACTGATTGTGGAAGGTGTGAAATAAACCACTTTCCCAGGAGAGGAGTGCAACACATAAGGACACCTCTTTTTCTCATGGTTCGAGTGTAACATGAGTGAAGGAGGTCCCCCAGCAACGTAGGTATAGGATTCCTGGACATAAAGATCTGGACAGCACTGATATCAATGAGCTGATCTGGGTTAGGGAACAACACCAAACCATAAACAAGGAGGGCCACAACCTCTTCAAAAGCTTGCAAGTCAAGGGAGTTCCAACATTCATAGGCCTTTTCAAACAGAAACCTGGCTAAGAACCCTTTAATACCACTTCTGACTTCCCAATGTCCCTTGAGATCAGATGACCGTAGGTGCAAGGCTTTAGCAATCTCTTCAAGCTTGGGTTCCTTTTCTGTACCGTTGATGGGTAGCTGATCAAGGATAGGGATCTTCAGGAGTCGGGAGAACTCCTCCAATGTAGGTACCAATTGATAGTCCAAGAAGGTGAAACAGTGATGCAGAGGGTCAAAGAATTGGAACAGGACCTTCATCATATCTTCCTCAATGTTGGTATTGACCAAGCTGATGAGACTTCCATGCCTTTCACTGAATGAAGAGTTCTCGGGAATCCTGGATATAAGCTCCTTAAGCTGAGGAGGGATCCTTACAAGACTGATTGGAATTGTCTTTCTACGAACAGTTTCCATGTCCTACAAAA